>CM037864.1:37067076-37784619 GCA_021292105.1 Anadara kagoshimensis | reverse complement strand
GTCGGACACCCCTGAATGCATAAGACTGTGACAAACCTTATTACCACAATTTTGGTGGCGTTGTTTCACATCTAGCCGCAAAAGGTGGCGATGGTCGGACACCTCTGAATGCATAAGGTTGTCTCCCACCTTGTCGCCAACATCTGGTGGCAACGGTGAGAGACCCCTGAATGCATAAGACTGTGTCAAACCTTATCGCCTACTTTCATGGCACTGTTCAACATCTTGGTCTCAGTTAATAAGTGGTGACGGTCAGACACCCCTGAATGCATAAGGCTGCGCCCAACGCTGTCGCCAACATCTGGTGGCGATCGTCAGACACCCCTGAATGCATAAGACTGTGTCAAACCTTGTCACCACTGTGGACACTCCTGAATGCATAAGGTTGTGTCAAACTTTTTTGCCACAATTGACACCCCTGAATGCATAAGGCTGTGCCCAAATCTTGTTCCCACTTACAAGCAAACAATGAAGAAACATGACTGCTTCATTCTTTATGAATTGATATGGTTACTTTGTCAGGTGGGTCCATCTGTTGTCTTCATCTGTTCTGGTCCAGGGTCCATCTGTAGTCCTAATCCATTGGCGTCAGGTCTCTGTTATCCTCTTGGTGCCCAGGGGTCCATTGTCCAGGTTCCTATGTAAAAAGAAAAAGTTAAAATATGTGCATCTAATTTATTATTAGATTGTTATTACCCAGTAGTGTAATAAACTTTTTTTAATTAAGGTATGTTCTACAGGACTTTCATCAGTTTGATCCTTTTTTCCAATCAACTCTAATACAGTCAAACCTGTCTATAAAGGTCACATAAGGGAACAGTAAGAGTGGCCTTCATGAGCAGGTGGCCCTTACATACAGGTTCAAACAACATGAATAAAGAACCACTGGGATACAATTATACTGGTCTTTAAAAGCAGGTGGCCCTTTAAAGAGGTGACATTTAGACAGGTTTGTCTGTATAACATTTCCATTTAGCTAAAGCATGTTGATGTTTTCTTGCATGTTAAGAGGTTAATAGTTTTCATTCAAACTCACTTGAGATTCTATTAAGTTCTGTCTAGGAAGAATAGTTTCCAAAATACAGGCCAACAGCTAAATTATTCTTTACTGTTTCAGAACTGACCACCTTGGCATAAAACTTTACCGAGACAAAACACTAGTACAACCAATCAGTTTGTATGGTTCATTAAATTAAATCATAAGTTCTTACAGCAAAATAAACATAGCGTAGCAAACTATTGCAAAGGTAGGTGGATTTATACCTATCCTGGCTATCCAATAAAATGGTTTTTCCTTGGTCGTCTCGCTCATCTTCCTGGTTACATCCTCGAGATCCTGCAGAGCTGGGTATCCTCACTGGCCTACTACTAGAAATCACATGTATACATTAATTGCAATTGAAAAAACAAATGATTTATCATGATATAAGTGAATGAATCATTGACCAGGTGAGCATTTCTGCTCAGCCAATGTAAAAGTGTGGTAACGGTCGGACACCTCTGAATGCATAAGGCTGTGCCCAACACTTTCGCCAACATCTGGTGGCGATGGTCGGACACCCCTGAATGCATAAGACTGTGACAAACCTTATTACCACAATTTGGTGGCGTTGTTTCACATCTAGCCGCAAAAGGTGGCGATGGTCGGACACCTCTGAATGCATAAGGTTGTCTCCCACCTTGTCGCCAACATCTGGTGGCAACGGTGAGAGACCCCTGAATGCATAAGACTGTGTCAAACCTTATCGCCTACTTTTCATGGCACTGTTCAACATCTTGGTCTCAGTAATAAGTGGTGACGGTCAGACACCCCTGAATGCATAAGGCTGCGCCCAACGCTGTCGCCAACATCTGGTGGCGATCGTCAGACACCCCTGAATGCATAAGACTGTGTCAAACCTTGTCACCACTGTGGACACTCCTGAATGCATAAGGTTGTGTCAAACTTTTTTGCCACAATTGACACCCCTGAATGCATAAGGCTGTGCCAAATCTTGTTCCCACTTACAAGCAAACAATGAAGAAACATGACTGCTTCATTCTTTATGAATTGATATGGTTACTTTGTCCAGGTGGGTCCATCTGTTGTCTTCACTGTTCTGGTCCAGGGTCCATCTGTAGTCCTAATCCATTGGCGTCAGGTCCATCTGTTATCCTCTTGTGCCCACGGGGTCCATTGTCCAGGTTCCTATGTAAAAAGAAAAAGTTAAAATATGTGCATCTAATTTATTATTAGATTGTTATTACCCAGTAGTGTAATAAACTTTTTTTAATTAAGGTATGTTCTACAGGACTTTCATCAGTTTTGATCCTTTTTTCCAATCAACCTCTAATACAGTCAAACCTGTCTATAAAGGTCACATAAGGGAACAGTAAGAGTGGCCTTCATGAGCAGGTGGCCCTTACATACAGGTTCAAACAACATGAATAAAGAACCACTGGGATACAATTATACTGGTCTTTAAAAGCAGGTGGCCCTTTTAAAGAGGTGACATTTAAGACAGGTTTGTCTGTATAACATTTCCATTTAGCTAAAGCATGTTGATGTTTTCTTGCATGTTAAGAGGTTAATAGTTTTCTTCAAACTCACTTGAGATTCTATTAAAGTTCTGTCTAGGAAGAATAGTTTCCAAAAATACAGGGAACAGCTAAATTATTCTTTACTGTTTCAGAACTGACCACCTTGGCATAAAACTTTACGAGACAAAACACTACAACAACCAATCAGTTGTATGGTTCATTAAATTAAATCAATAAGTTCTTACAGCAAAATAAACATAGCGTAGCAAACTATTGCAAAGGTAGGTGGATTTATACCTATCCTGGCTATCCAATAAAATGGTTTTTCCTTGTCGTCTCGCTCATCTTCCTGGTTACATCCTCGAGATCCTGCAGAGCTGGGTATCCTCACTGGCCTACTACTAGAAATCACATGTATACATTAATTGCAATTGAAAAAACAAATGATTTATCATGATATAAGTGAATGAATCATTGACCAGGTGAGCATTTCTGCTCAGCCAATGTAAAAGTGTGGTAACGGTCGGACACCTCTGAATGCATAAGGCTGTGCCCAACACTTTCGCCAACATCTGGTGGCGATGGTCGGACACCCCTGAATGCATAAGACTGTGACAAACCTTATTACCACAATTTGGTGGCGTTGTTTCACATCTAGCCGCAAAAGGTGGCGATGGTCGGACACCTCTGAATGCATAAGGTTGTCTCCCACCTTGTCGCCAACATCTGGTGGCAACGGTGAGAGACCCCTGAATGCATAAGACTGTGTCAAACCTTATCGCCTACTTTTCATGGCACTGTTCAACATCTTGGTCTCAGTAATAAGTGGTGACGGTCAGACACCCCTGAATGCATAAGGCTGCGCCCAACGCTGTCGCCAACATCTGGTGGCGATCGTCAGACACCCCTGAATGCATAAGACTGTGTCAAACCTTGTCACCACTGTGGACACTCCTGAATGCATAAGGTTGTGTCAAACTTTTTTGCCACAATTGACACCCTGAATGCATAAGGCTGTGCCCAAATCTTGTTCCCACTTACAAGCAAACAATGAAGAAACATGACTGCTTCATTCTTTATGAATTGATATGGTTACTTTGTCCAGGTGGGTCCATCTGTTGTCTTCATCTGTTCTGGTCCAGGGTCCATCTGTAGTCCTAATCCATTGGCGTCAGGTCCATCTGTTATCCTCTTGGTGCCCACGGGGTCCATTGTCCAGGTTCCTATGTAAAAAGAAAAAGTTAAAATATGTGCATCTAATTTATTATTAGATTGTTATTACCCAGTAGTGTAATAAACTTTTTTTAATTAAGGTATGTTCTACAGGACTTTCATCAGTTTTGATCCTTTTTTCCAATCAACCTCTAATACAGTCAAACCTGTCTATAAAGGTCACATAAGGGAACAGTAAGAGTGGCCTTCATGAGCAGGTGGCCCTTACATACAGGTTCAAACAACATGAATAAAGAACCACTGGGATACAATTATACTGGTCTTTAAAAGCAGGTGGCCCTTTTAAAGAGGTGACATTTAAGACAGGTTTGTCTGTATAACATTTCCATTTAGCTAAAGCATGTTGATGTTTTCTTGCATGTTAAGAGGTTAATAGTTTTCATTCAAACTCACTTGAGATTCTATTAAAGTTCTGTCTAGGAAGAATAGTTTCCAAAAATACAGGGCCAACAGCTAAATTATTCTTTACTGTTTCAGAACTGACCACCTTGGCATAAAACTTTCCGAGACAAAACACTAGTACAACCAATCAGGTTGTATGGTTCATTAAATTAAATCAATAAGTTCTTACAGCAAAATAAACATAGGTAGCAAACTATTGCAAAGGTAGGTGGATTTATACCTATCCTGGCTATCCAATAAAATGGTTTTTCCTTGGTCATCTCGCTCATCTTCCTGGTTACATCCTCGAGATCCTGCAGAGCTGGGTATCCTCACTGGCCTACTACTAGAAATCACATGTATACATTAATTGCAATTGAAAAAAACAAATGATTTATCATGATATAAGTGAATGAATCATTGACCAGGTGAGCATTTCTGCTCAGCCAATGTAAAAGTGTGGTAACGGTCGGACACCTCTGAATGCATAAGGCTGTGCCCAACACTTTCGCCAACATCTGGTGGCGATGGTCGGACACCCCTGAATGCATAAGACTGTGACAAACCTTATTACCACAATTTGGTGGCGTTGTTTCACATCTAGCCGCAAAAGGTGGCGATGGTCGGACACCTCTGAATGCATAAGGTTGTCTCCCACCTTGTCGCCAACATCTGGTGGCAACGGTGAGAGACCCCTGAATGCATAAGACTGTGTCAAACCTTATCGCCTACTTTTCATGGCACTGTTCAACATCTTGGTCTCAGTAATAAGTGGTGACGGTCAGACACCCCTGAATGCATAAGGCTGCGCCCAACGCTGTCGCCAACATCTGGTGGCGATCATCAGACACCCCTGAATGCATAAGACTGTGTCAAACCTTGTCACCACTGTGGACACTCCTGAATGCATAAGGTTGTGTCAAACTTTTTTGCCACAATTGACACCCCTGAATGCATAAGGCTGTGCCCAAATCTTGTTCCCACTTACAAGCAAACAATGAAGAAACATGACTGCTTCATTCTTTATGAATTGATATGGTTACTTTGTCCAGGTGGGTCCATCTGTTGTCTTCATCTGTTCTGGTCCAGGGTCCATCTGTAGTCCTAATCCATTGGCGTCAGGTCCATCTGTTATCCTCTTGGTGCCCACGGGGTCCATTGTCCAGGTTCCTATGTAAAAGAAAAAGTTAAAATATGTGCATCTAATTTATTATTAGATTGTTATTTACCCAGTAGTGTAATAAACTTTTTTTAATTAAGGTATGTTCTACAGGACTTTCATCAGTTTTGATCCTTTTTTCCAATCAACCTCTAATACAGTCAAACCTGTCTATAAAGGTCACATAAGGGAACAGTAAGAGTGGCCTTCATGAGCAGGTGGCCCTTACATACAGGTTCAAACAACATGAATAAAGAACCACTGGGATACAATTATACTGGTCTTTAAAAGCAGGTGGCCCTTTTAAAGAGGTGACATTTAAGACAGGTTTGTCTGTATAACATTTCCATTTAGCTGAAGCATGTTGATGTTTTCTTGCATGTTAAGAGGTTAATAGTTTTCATTCAAACTCACTTGAGATTCTATTAAAGTTCTGTCTAGGAAGAATAGTTTCCAAAAATACAGGGCAACAGCTAAATTATTCTTTACTGTTTCAGAACTGACCACCTTGGCATAAAACTTTACCGAGACAAAACACTAGTACAACCAATCAGGTTGTATGGTTCATTAAATTAAATCAATAAGTTCTTACAGCAAAATAAACATAGCGTAGCAAACTATTGCAAAGGTAGGTGGATTTATACCTATCCTGGCTATCCAATAAAATGGTTTTTCCTTGGTCATCTCGCTCATCTTCCTGGTTACATCCTCGAGATCCTGCAGAGCTGGGTATCCTCACTGGCCTACTACTAGAAATCACATGTATACATTAATTGCAATTGAAAAAACAAATGATTTATCATGATATAAGTGAATGAATCATTGACCAGGTGAGCATTTCTGCTCAGCCAATGTAAAAGTGTGGTAACGGTCGGACACCTCTGAATGCATAAGGCTGTGCCCAACACTTTCGCCAACATCTGGTGGCGATGGTCGGACACCCCTGAATGCATAAGACTGTGACAAACCTTATTACCACAATTTGGTGGCGTTGTTTCACATCTAGCCGCAAAAGGTGGCGATGGTCGGACACCTCTGAATGCATAAGGTTGTCTCCCACCTTGTCGCCAACATCTGGTGGCAACGGTGAGAGACCCCTGAATGCATAAGACTGTGTCAAACCTTATCGCCTACTTTTCATGGCACTGTTCAACATCTTGGTCTCAGTAATAAGTGGTGACGGTCAGACACCCCTGAATGCATAAGGCTGCGCCCAACGCTGTCGCCAACATCTGGTGGCGATCGTCAGACACCCCTGAATGCATAAGACTGTGTCAAACCTTGTCACCACTGTGGACACTCCTGAATGCATAAGGTTGTGTCAAACTTTTTTGCCACAATTGACACCCCTGAATGCATAAGGCTGTGCCCAAATCTTGTTCCCACTTACAAGCAAACAATGAAGAAACATGACTGCTTCATTCTTTATGAATTGATATGGTTACTTTGTCCAGGTGGGTCCATCTGTTGTCTTCATCTGTTCTGGTCCAGGGTCCATCTGTAGTCCTAATCCATTGGCGTCAGGTCCATCTGTTATCCTCTTGGTGCCCACGGGGTCCATTGTCCAGGTTCCTATGTAAAAAGAAAAAGTTAAAATATGTGCATCTAATTTATTATTAGATTGTTATTACCCAGTAGTGTAATAAACTTTTTTAATTAAGGTATGTTCTACAGGACTTTCATCAGTTTTGATCCTTTTTTCCAATCAACCTCTAATACAGTCAAACCTGTCTATAAAGGTCACATAAGGGAACAGTAAGAGTGGCCTTCATGAGCAGGTGGCCCTTACATACAGGTTCAAACAACATGAATAAAGAACCACTGGGATACAATTATACTGGTCTTTAAAAGCAGGTGGCCCTTTAAAGAGGTGACATTTAAGACAGGTTTGTCTGTATAACATTTCCATTTAGCTAAAGCATGTTGATGTTTTCTTGCATGTTAAGAGGTTAATAGTTTTCTTTCAAACTCACTTGAGATTCTATTAAAGTTCTGTCTAGGAAGAATAGTTTCCAAAAATACAGGGCCAACAGCTAAATTATTCTTTACTGTTTCAGAACTGACCACCTTGGCATAAAACTTTCCGAGACAAAACACTCTACAACCAATCAGTTTGTATGGTTCATTAAATTAAATCAATAAGTTCTTACAGCAAAATAAACATAGCGTAGCAAACTATTGCAAAGGTAGGTGGATTTATACCTATCCTGGCTATCCAATAAAATGGTTTTTCCTTGGTGTCTCGCTCATCTTCTGGTTACATCCTCGAGATCCTGCAGAGCTGGGTATCCTCACTGGCCTACTACTAGAAATCACATGTATACATTAATTGCAATTGAAAAAACAAATGATTTATCATGATATAAGTGAATGAATCATTGACCAGGTGAGCATTTCTGCTCAGCCAATGTAAAAGTGTGGTAACGGTCGGACACCTCTGAATGCATAAGGCTGTGCCCAACACTTTCGCCAACATCTGGTGGCGATGGTCGGACCCCTGAATGCATAAGACTGTGACAAACCTTATTACCACAATTTGGTGGCGTTGTTTCACATCTAGCCGCAAAAGGTGGCGATGGTCGGACACCTCTGAATGCATAAGGTTGTCTCCCACCTTGTCGCCAACATCTGGTGGCAACGGTGAGAGACCCCTGAATGCATAAGACTGTGTCAAACCTTATCGCCTACTTTTCATGGCACTGTTCAACATCTTGGTCTCAGTAATAAGTGGTGACGGTCAGACACCCCTGAATGCATAAGGCTGCGCCCAACGCTGTCGCCAACATCTGGTGGCGATCGTCAGACACCCCTGAATGCATAAGACTGTGTCAAACCTTGTCACCACTGTGGACACTCCTGAATGCATAAGGTTGTGTCAAACTTTTTTGCCACAATTGACACCCCTGAATGCATAAGGCTGTGCCCAAATCTTGTTCCCACTTACAAGCAAACAATGAAGAAACATGACTGCTTCATTCTTTATGAATTGATATGGTTACTTTGTCCAGGTGGGTCCATCTGTTGTCTTCATCTGTTCTGGTCCAGGGTCCATCTGTAGTCCTAATCCATTGGCGTCAGGTCCATCTGTTATCCTCTTGGTGCCCACGGGGTCCATTGTCCAGGTTCCTATGTAAAAAGAAAAAGTTAAAATATGTGCATCTAATTTATTATTAGATTGTTATTACCCAGTAGTGTAATAAACTTTTTTTAATTAAGGTATGTTCTACAGGACTTTCATCAGTTTTGATCCTTTTTTCCAATCAACCTCTAATACAGTCAAACCTGTCTATAAAGGTCACATAAGGGAACAGTAAGAGTGGCCTTCATGAGCAGGTGGCCCTTACATACAGGTTCAAACAACATGAATAAAGAACCACTGGGATACAATTATACTGGTCTTTAAAAGCAGGTGGCCCTTTAAAGAGGTGACATTTAAGACAGGTTTGTCTGTATAACATTTCCATTTAGCTGCATGTTGATGTTTTCTTGCATGTTAAGAGGTTAATAGTTTTCTTTCAAACTCACTTGAGATTCTATTAAAGTTCTGTCTAGGAAGAATAGTTTCCAAAAATACAGGGCCAACAGCTAAATTATTCTTTACTGTTTCAGAACTGACCACCTTGGCATAAAACTTTACCGAGACAAAACACTAGTACAACCAATCAGTTTGTATGGTTCATTAAATTAAATCAATAAGTTCTTACAGCAAAATAAACATAGCGTAGCAAACTATTGCAAAGGTAGGTGGATTTATACCTATCCTGGCTATCCAATAAAATGGTTTTTCCTGGTCGTCTCGCTCATCTTCCTGGTTACATCCTCGAGATCCTGCAGAGCTGGGTATCCTCACTGGCCTACTACTAGAAATCACATGTATACATTAATTGCAATTGAAAAAACAAATGATTTATCATGATATAAGTGAATGAATCATTGACCAGGTGAGCATTTCTGCTCAGCCAATGTAAAAGTGTGGTAACGGTCGGACACCTCTGAATGCATAAGGCTGTGCCCAACACTTTCGCCAACATCTGGTGGCGATGGTCGGACACCCCTGAATGCATAAGACTGTGACAAACCTTATTACCACAATTTGGTGGCGTTGTTTCACATCTAGCCGCAAAAGGTGGCGATGGTCGGACACCTCTGAATGCATAAGGTTGTCTCCCACCTTGTCGCCAACATCTGGTGGCAACGGTGAGAGACCCCTGAATGCATAAGACTGTGTCAAACCTTATCGCCTACTTTTCATGGCACTGTTCAACATCTTGGTCTCAGTAATAAGTGGTGACGGTCAGACACCCCTGAATGCATAAGGCTGCGCCAACGCTGTCGCCAACATCTGGTGGCGATCGTCAGACACCCCTGAATGCATAAGACTGTGTCAAACCTTGTCACCACTGTGGACACTCCTGAATGCATAAGGTTGTGTCAAACTTTTTTGCCACAATTGACACCCCTGAATGCATAAGGCTGTGCCCAAATCTTGTTCCCACTTACAAGCAAACAATGAAGAAACATGACTGCTTCATTCTTTATGAATTGATATGGTTACTTTGTCCAGGTGGGTCCATCTGTTGTCTTCATCTGTTCTGGTCCAGGGTCCATCTGTAGTCCTAATCCATTGGCGTCAGGTCCATCTGTTATCCTCTTGGTGCCCACGGGGTCCATTGTCCAGGTTCCTATGTAAAAAGAAAAAGTTAAAATATGTGCATCTAATTTATTATTAGATTGTTATTACCCAGTAGTGTAATAACTTTTTTAATTAAGGTATGTTCTACAGGACTTTCATCAGTTTTGATCCTTTTTTCCAATCAACCTCTAATACAGTCAAACCTGTCTATAAAGGTCACATAAGGGAACAGTAAGAGTGGCCTTCATGAGCAGGTGGCCCTTACATACAGGTTCAAACAACATGAATAAAGAACCACTGGGATACAATTATATGGTCTTTAAAAGCAGGTGGCCCTTTTAAAGAGGTGACATTTAAGACAGGTTTGTCTGTATAACATTTCCATTTAGCTAAAGCATGTTGATGTTTTCTTGCATGTTAAGAGGTTAATAGTTTTCTTTCAAACTCACTTGAGATTCTATTAAAGTTCTGTCTAGGAAGAATAGTTTCCAAAAATACAGGGCCAACAGCTAAATTATTCTTTACTGTTTCAGAACTGACCACCTTGGCATAAAACTTTACCGAGACAAAACACTAGTACAACCAATCAGTTTGTATGGTTCATTAAATTAAATCAATAAGTTCTTACAGCAAAATAAACATAGCGTAGCAAACTATTGCAAAGGTAGGTGGATTTATACCTATCCTGGCTATCCAATAAAATGGTTTTTCCTTGGTCGTCTCGCTCATCTTCTGGTTACATCCTCGAGATCCTGCAGAGCTGGGTATCCTCACTGGCCTACTACTAGAAATCACATGTATACATTAATTGCAATTGAAAAAACAAATGATTTATCATGATATAAGTGAATGAATCATTGACCAGGTGAGCATTTCTGCTCAGCCAATGTAAAAGTGTGGTAACGGTCGGACACCTCTGAATGCATAAGGCTGTGCCCAACACTTTCGCCAACATCTGGTGGCGATGGTCGGACACCCCTGAATGCATAAGACTGTGACAAACCTTATTACCACAATTTGGTGGCGTTGTTTCACATCTAGCCGCAAAAGGTGGCGATGGTCGGACACCTCTGAATGCATAAGGTTGTCTCCCACCTTGTCGCCAACATCTGGTGGCAACGGTGAGAGACCCCTGAATGCATAAGACTGTGTCAAACCTTATCGCCTACTTTTCATGGCACTGTTCAACATCTTGGTCTCAGTAATAAGTGGTGACGGTCAGACACCCCTGAATGCATAAGGCTGCGCCCAACGCTGTCGCCAACATCTGGTGGCGATCGTCAGACACCCCTGAATGCATAAGACTGTGTCAAACCTTGTCACCACTGTGGACACTCCTGAATGCATAAGGTTGTGTCAAACTTTTTTGCCACAATTGACACCCCTGAATGCATAAGGCTGTGCCCAAATCTTGTTCCCACTTACAAGCAAACAATGAAGAAACATGACTGCTTCATTCTTTATGAATTGATATGGTTACTTTGTCCAGGTGGGTCCATCTGTTGTCTTCATCTGTTCTGGTCCAGGGTCCATCTGTAGTCCTAATCATTGGCGTCAGGTCCATCTGTTATCCTCTTGGTGCCCACGGGTCCATTGTCCAGGTTCCTATGTAAAAAGAAAAGTTAAAATATGTGCATCTAATTTATTATTAGATTGTTATTACCCAGTAGTGTAATAAACTTTTTTTAATTAAGGTATGTTCTACAGGACTTTCATCAGTTTTGATCCTTTTTTCCAATCAACCTCTAATACAGTCAAACCTGTCTATAAAGGTCACATAAGGGAACAGTAAGAGTGGCCTTCATGAGCAGGTGGCCCTTACATACAGGTTCAAACAACATGAATAAAGAACCACTGGGATACAATTATACTGGTCTTTAAAAGCAGGTGGCCCTTTTAAAGAGGTGACATTTAAGACAGGTTTGTCTGTATAACATTTCCATTTAGCTAAAGCATGTTGATGTTTTCTTGCATGTTAAGAGGTTAATAGTTTTCTTTCAACTCACTTGAGATTCTATTAAAGTTCTGTCTAGGAAGAATAGTTTCCAAAAATACAGGGCAACAGCTAAATTATTCTTTACTGTTTCAGAACTGACCACCTTGGCATAAAACTTTACCGAGACAAAACACTAGTACAACCAATCAGTTTGTATGGTTCATTAAATTAAATCAATAAGTTCTTACAGCAAAATAAACATAGCGTAGCAAACTATTGCAAAGGTAGGTGGATTTATACCTATCCTGGCTATCCAATAAAATGGTTTTTTCCTTGGTCGTCTCGCTCATCTTCTGGTTACATCCTCGAGATCCTGCAGAGCTGGGTATCCTCACTGGCCTACTACTAGAAATCACATGTATACATTAATTGCAATTGAAAAAACAAATGATTTATCATGATATAAGTGAATGAATCATTGACCAGGTGAGCATTTCTGCTCAGCCAATGTAAAAGTGTGGTAACGGTCGGACACCTCTGAATGCATAAGGCTGTGCCCAACACTTTCGCCAACATCTGGTGGCGATGGTCGGACCCCTGAATGCATAAACTGTGACAAACCTTATTACCACAATTTGGTGGCGTTGTTTCACATCTAGCCGCAAAAGGTGGCGATGGTCGGACACCTCTGAATGCATAAGGTTGTCTCCCACCTTGTCGCCAACATCTGGTGGCAACGGTGAGAGACCCCTGAATGCATAAGACTGTGTCAAACCTTATCGCCTACTTTTCATGGCACTGTTCACATCTTGGTCTCAGTAATAAGTGGTGACGGTCAGACACCCCTGAATGCATAAGGCTGCGCCCAACGCTGTCGCCAACATCTGGTGGCGATCGTCAGACACCCCTGAATGCATAAGACTGTGTCAAACCTTGTCACCACTGTGGACACTCCTGAATGCATAAGGTTGTGTCAAACTTTTTTGCCACAATTGACACCCCTGAATGCATAAGGCTGTGCCCAAATCTTGTTCCCACTTACAAGCAACAATGAAGAAACATGACTGCTTCATTCTTTATGAATTGATATGGTTACTTTGTCCAGGTGGGTCCATCTGTTGTCTTCATCTGTTCTGGTCCAGGGTCCATCTGTAGTCCTAATCCATTGGCGTCAGGTCCATCTGTTATCCTCTTGGTGCCCACGGGGTCCATTGTCCAGGTTCCTATGTAAAAAGAAAAGTTAAAATATGTGCATCTAATTTATTATTAGATTGTTATTACCCAGTAGTGTAATAAACTTTTTTTAATTAAGGTATGTTCTACAGGACTTTCATCAGTTTTGATCCTTTTTTCCAATCAACCTCTAATACAGTCAAACCTGTCTATAAAGGTCACATAAGGGAACAGTAAGAGTGGCCTTCATGAGCAGGTGGCCCTTACATACAGGTTCAAACAACATGAATAAAGAACCACTGGGATACAATTATACTGGTCTTTAAAAGCAGGTGGCCCTTTTAAAGAGGTGACATTTAAGACAGGTTTGTCTGTATAACATTTCCATTTAGCTAAAGCATGTTGATGTTTTCTTGCATGTTAAGAGGTTAATAGTTTTCATTCAAACTCACTTGAGATTCTATTAAAGTTCTGTCTAGGAAGAATAGTTTCCAAAAATACAGGGCCAACAGCTAAATTATTCTTTACTGTTTCAGAACTGACCACCTTGGCATAAAACTTTACCGAGACAAAACACTAGTACAACCAATCAGTTTGTATGGTTCATTAAATTAAATCAATAAGTTCTTACAGCAAAATAAACATAGCGTAGCAAACTATTGCAAAGGTAGGTGGATTTATACCTATCCTGGCTATCCAATAAAATGGTTTTTCCTTGGTCGTCTCGCTCATCTTCCTGGTTACATCCTCGAGATCCTGCAGAGCTGGGTATCCTCACTGGCCTACTACTAGAAATCACATGTATACATTAATTGCAATTGAAAAAACAAATGATTTATCATGATATAAGTGAATGAATCATTGACCAGGTGAGCATTTCTGCTCAGCCAATGTAAAAGTGTGGTAACGGTCGGACACCTCTGAATGCATAAGGCTGTGCCCAACACTTTCGCCAACATCTGGTGGCGATGGTCGGACACCCCTGAATGCATAAGACTGTGACAAACCTTATTACCACAATTTGGTGGCGTTGTTTCACATCTAGCCGCAAAAGGTGGCGATGGTCGGACACCTCTGAATGCATAAGGTTGTCTCCCACCTTGTCGCCAACATCTGGTGGCAACGGTGAGAGACCCCTGAATGCATAAGACTGTGTCAAACCTTATCGCCTACTTTTCATGGCACTGTTCAACATCTTGGTCTCAGTAATAAGTGGTGACGGTCAGACACCCCTGAATGCATAAGGCTGCGCCCAACGCTGTCGCCAACATCTGGTGGCGATCGTCAGACACCCCTGAATGCATAAGACTGTGTCAAACCTTGTCACCACTGTGGACACTCCTGAATGCATAAGGTTGTGTCAAACTTTTTTGCCACAATTGACACCCCTGAATGCATAAGGCTGTGCCCAAATCTTGTTCCCACTTACAAGCAAACAATGAAGAAACATGACTGCTTCATTCTTTATGAATTGATATGGTACTTTGTCCAGGTGGGTCCACTGTTGTCTTCATCTGTTCTGGTCCAGGGTCCATCTGTAGTCCTAATCCATTGGCGTCAGGTCCATCTGTTATCCTCTTGGTGCCACGGGGTCCATTGTCCAGGTTCTATGTAAAAAGAAAAAGTTAAAATATGTGCATCTAATTTATTATTAGATTGTTATTACCAGTAGTGTAATAAACTTTTTTTAATTAAGGTATGTTCTACAGGACTTTCATCAGTTTTGATCCTTTTTTCCAATCAACCTCTAATACAGTCAAACCTGTCTATAAAGGCACATAAGGGAACAGTAAGAGTGGCCTTCATGAGCAGGTGGCCCTACATACAGGTTCAAACACATGAATAAAGAACCACTGGGATACAATTATACTGGTCTTTAAAAGCAGGTGGCCCTTTTAAAGAGGTGACATTTAAGACAGGTTTGTCTGTATAACATTCCATTTAGCTAAAGCATGTTGATGTTTTCTTGCATGTTAAGAGGTTAATAGTTTTCTTCAAACTCACTTGAGATTCTATTAAAGTTCTGTCTAGGAAGAATAGTTTCCAAAAATACAGGGCCAACAGCTAAATTATTCTTTACTGTTTCAGAACTGACCACCTTGGCATAAAACTTTCCGAGACAAAAACACTACAACCAATCAGGTTGTATGGTTCATTAAATTAAATCAATAAGTTCTTACAGCAAAATAAACATAGGTAGCAAACTATTGCAAAGGTAGGTGGATTTATACCTATCCTGGCTATCCAATAAAATGGTTTTTCCTTGGTCATCTCGCTCATCTTCCTGGTTACATCCTCGAGATCCTGCAGAGCTGGGTATCCTCACTGGCCTACTACTAGAAATCACATGTATACATTAATTGCAATTGAAAAAACAAATGATTTATCATGATATAAGTGAATGAATCATTGACCAGGTGAGCATTTCTGCTCAGCCAATGTAAAAGAGTGGTAACGGTCGGACACCTCTGAATGCATAAGGCTGTGCCCAACACTTTCGCCAACATCTGGTGGCGATGGTCGGACACCCCTGAATGCATAAGACTGTGACAAACCTTATTACCACAATTTGGTGGCGTTGTTTCACATCTAGCCGCAAAAAGGTGGCGATGGTCGGACACCTCTGAATGCATAAGGTTGTCTCCCACCTTGTCGCCAACATCTGGTGGCAACGGTGAGAGACCCCTGAATGCATAAGACTGTGTCAAACCTTATCGCCTACTTTTCATGGCACTGTTCAACATCTTGGTCTCAGTAATAAGTGGTGACGGTCAGACACCCTGAATGCATAAGGCTGCGCCAACGCTGTCGCCAACATCTGGTGGCGATCATCAGACACCCTGAATGCATAAGGCTGTGTCAAACCTTGTCACCACTGTGGACACTCCTGAATGCATAAGGTTGTGTCAAAACTTTTTTGCCACAATTGACCACCCTGAATGCATAAGGCTGTGCCCAAATCTGTTCCCACTTACAAGCAAACAATGAAGAAACATGACTGCTTCATTCTTTATGAATTGATATGGTTACTTTGTCAGGTGGGTCCATCTGTTGTCTCATCTGTTTGGTCCAGGGTCCATCTGTAGTCCTAATCCATTGGCGTCAGGTCCATCTGTTATCCTCTTGGTGCCCACGGGGTCCATTGTCCAGGTTCCTATGTAAAAGAAAAAGTTAAAATATGTGCATCTAATTTATATTAGATTGTTATTACCCAGTAGTGTAATAAACTTTTTTAATTAAGGTATGTTCTACAGGACTTTCATCAGTTTTGATCCTTTTTTCCAATCAACCTCTAATACAGTCAAACCTGTCTATAAAGGTCAACATAAGGGAACAGTAAGAGTGGCCTTCATGAGCAGGTGGCCCTTACATACAGGTTTCAAACAACATGAATAAAGAACCACTGGGATACAATTATACTGGTCTTTAAAAGCAGGTGCCCTTTTAAAGAGGTGACATTTAAGACAGGTTTGTCTGTATAACATTTCCATTTAGCTAAAGCATGTTGATGTTTTCTTGCATGTTAAGAGGTTAATAGTTTTCATTCAAACTCACTTGAGATTCTATTAAAGTTCTGTCTAGGAAGAATAGTTAATTTCCAAAATACAGGGCCAACAGCTAAATTATTCTTTACTGTTTCAGAACTGACCACCTTGGCATAAAACTTTCCGAGACAAAACACTACAACAACCAATCAGGTTGTATGGTTCATTAAATTAAATCAATAAGTTCTTACAGCAAAATAAACATAGCGTAGCAAACTATTGCAAAGGTAGGTGGATTTATACCTATCCTGGCTATCCAATAAAATGGTTTTCCTTGGTCATCTCGCTCATCTTCCTGGTTACATCCTCGAGATCCTGCAGAGCTGGGTATCCTCACTGGCCTACTACTAGAAATCACATGTATACATTAATTGCAATTGAAAAAACAATGATTTATCATGATATAAGTGAATGAATCATTGACCAGGTGAGCATTTCTGCTCAGCCAATGTAAAGAGTGGTAACGGTCGGACACCTCTGAATGCATAAGGCTGTGCCCAACACTTTCGCCAACATCTGGTGGCGATGGTCGGACACCCCTGAATGCATAAGTCTGTGACAAAACCTTATTACCACAATTTGGTGGCGTTGTTTCACATCTAGCCGCAAAAGGTGGCGATGGTCGGACACCTCTGAATGCATAAGGTCGCCAACATCTGGTGGCAACGGTGAGAGACCCCTGAATGCATAAGACTGTGTCAAACCTTATCGCCTACTTTTCATGGCACTGTTCAACATCTTGGTCTCAGTAATAAGTGGTGACGGTCAGACACCCCTGAATGCATAAGGCTGCGCCCAACGCTGTCGCCAACATCTGGTGGCGATCGTCAGACACCCCTGAATGCATAAGACTGTGTCAACCTTGTCACCACTGTGGACACTCCTGAATGCATAAGGTTGTGTCAAACTTTTTTGCCACAATTGACACCCCTGAATGCATAAGGCTGTGCCCAAATCTTGTTCCCACTTACAAGCAAACAATGAAGAAACATGACTGCTTCATTCTTTATGAATTGATATGGTTACTTTGTCCAGGTGGGTCCATCTGTTGTCTTCATCTGCTCTGGTCCAGGGTCCATCTGTAGTCCTAATCCATTGGCGTCAGGTCCATCTGTTATCCTCTTGGTGCCCACGGGGTCCATTGTCCAGGTTCCTATGTAAAAAGAAAAAGTTAAAATATGTGCATCTAATTTATTATTAGATTGTTATTACCCAGTAGTGTAATAAACTTTTTTTAATTAAGGTATGTTCTACAGGACTTTCATCAGTTTTGATCCTTTTTTCCAATCAACCTCTAATACAGTCAAACCTGTCTATAAAGGTCACATAAGGGAACAGTAAGAGTGGCCTTCATGAGCAGGTGGCCCTTACATACAGGTTCAAACAACATGAATAAAGAACCACTGGGATACAATTATACTGGTCTTTAAAAGCAGGTGGCCCTTTCAAAGAGGTGACATTTAAGACAGGTTTGTCTGTATAACATTTCCATTTAGCTGAAGCATGTTGATGTTTTCTTGCATGTTAAGAGGTTAATAGTTTTCATTCAAACTCACTTGAGATTCTATTAAAGTTCTGTCTAGGAAGAATAGTTTCCAAAAATACAGGGCCAACAGCTAAATTATTCTTTACTGTTTCAGAACTGACCACCTTGGCATAAAACTTTCCGAGACAAAACACTACAACAACCAATCAGGTTGTATGGTTCATTAAATTAAATCAATAAGTTCTTACAGCAAAATAAACATAGGGTAGCAAACTATTGCAAAGGTAGGTGGATTTATACCTATCCTGGCTATCCAATAAAATGGTTTTTCCTTGGTCATCTCGCTCATCTTCCTGGTTACATCCTCGAGATCCTGCAGAGCTGGGTATCCTCACTGGCCTACTACTAGAAATCACATGTATACATTAATTGCAATTGAAAAAACAAATGATTTATCATGATATAAGTGAATGAATCATTGACCAGGTGAGCATTTCTGCTCAGCCAATGTAAAAGTGTGGTAACGGTCGGACACCTCTGAATGCATAAGGCTGTGCCCAACACTTTCGCCAACATCTGGTGGCGATGGTCGGACACCCCTGAATGCATAAGACTGTGACAAACCTTATTACCACAATTTGGTGGCGTTGTTTCACATCTAGCCGCAAAAGGTGGCGATGGTCGGACACCTCTGAATGCATAAGGTTGTCTCCCACCTTGTCGCCAACATCTGGTGGCAACGGTGAGAGACCCCTGAATGCATAAGACTGTGTCAAACCTTATCGCCTACTTTTCATGGCACTGTTCAACATCTTGGTCTCAGTAATAAGTGGTGACGGTCAGACACCCCTGAATGCATAAGGCTGCGCCCAACGCTGTCGCCAACATCTGGTGGCGATCATCAGACACCCCTGAATGCATAAGACTGTGTCAAACCTTGTCACCACTGTGGACACTCCTGAATGCATAAGGTTGTGTCAAACTTTTTTGCCACAATTGACACCCCTGAATGCATAAGGCTGTGCCCAAATCTTGTTCCCACTTACAAGCAAACAATGAAGAAACATGACTGCTTCATTCTTTATGAATTGATATGGTTACTTTGTCCAGGTGGGTCCATCTGTTGTCTTCATCTGTTCTGGTCCAGGGTCCATCTGTAGTCCTAATCCATTGGCGTCAGGTCCATCTGTTATCCTCTTGGTGCCCACGGGGTCCATTGTCCAGGTTCCTATGTAAAAAGAAAAAGTTAAAATATGTGCATCTAATTTATTATTAGATTGTTATTACCCAGTAGTGTAATAAACTTTTTTTAATTAAGGTATGTTCTACAGGACTTTCATCAGTTTTGATCCTTTTTTCCAATCAACCTCTAATACAGTCAAACCTGTCTATAAAGGTCACATAAGGGAACAGTAAGAGTGGCCTTCATGAGCAGGTGGCCCTTACATACAGGTTCAAACAACATGAATAAAGAACCACTGGGATACAATTATACTGGTCTTTAAAAGCAGGTGGCCCTTTAAAGAGGTGACATTTAAGACAGGTTTGTCTGTATAACATTTCCATTTAGCTAAAGCATGTTGATGTTTTCTTGCATGTTAAGAGGTTAATAGTTTTCTTCAACTCACTTGAGATTCTATTAAAGTTCTGTCTAGGAAGAATAGTTTCCAAAAATACAGGGCCAACAGCTAAATTATTCTTTACTGTTCAGAACTGACCACCTTGGCATAAAACTTTACCGAGACAAAACACAACAACCAATCAGTTGTATGGTTCATTAAATTAAATCAATAAGTTCTTACAGCAAAATAAACATAGGTAGCAAACTATTGCAAAGGTAGGTGGATTTATACCTATCCTGGCTATCCAATAAAATGGTTTTTCCTTGGTCGTCTCGCTCATCTTCCTGGTTACATCCTCGAGATCCTGCAGAGCTGGGTATCCTCACTGGCCTACTACTAGAAATCACATGTATACATTAATTGCAATTGAAAAAACAAATGATTTATCATGATATAAGTGAATGAATCATTGACCAGGTGAGCATTTCTGCTCAGCCAATGTAAAAGTGTGGTAACGGTCGGACACCTCTGAATGCATAAGGCTGTGCCCAACACTTTCGCCAACATCTGGTGGCGATGGTCGGACACCCCTGAATGCATAAGACTGTGACAAACCTTATTACCACAATTTGGTGGCGTTGTTTCACATCTAGCCGCAAAAGGTGGCGATGGTCGGACACCTCTGAATGCATAAGGTTGTCTCCCACCTTGTCGCCAACATCTGGTGGCAACGGTGAGAGACCCCTGAATGCATAAGACTGTGTCAAACCTTATCGCCTACTTTTCATGGCACTGTTCAACATCTTGGTCTCAGTAATAAGTGGTGACGGTCAGACACCCCTGAATGCATAAGGCTGCGCCCAACGCTGTCGCCAACATCTGGTGGCGATCAGACACCCCTGAATGCATAAGACTGTGTCAAACCTTGTCACCACTGTGGACACTCCTGAATGCATAAGGTTGTGTCAAACTTTTTTGCCACAATTGACACCCCTGAATGCATAAGGCTGTGCCCAAATCTTGTTCCCACTTACAAGCAAACAATGAAGAAACATGACTGCTTCATTCTTTATGAATTGATATGGTTACTTTGTCCAGGTGGGTCCATCTGTTGTCTTCATCTGTTCTGGTCCAGGGTCCATCTGTAGTCCTAATCCATTGGCGTCAGGTCCATCTGTTATCCTCTTGGTGCCCACGGGGTCCATTGTCCAGGTTCCTATGTAAAAAGAAAAAGTTAAAATATGTGCATCTAATTTATTATTAGATTGTTATTACCCAGTAGTGTAATAAACTTTTTTTAATTAAGGTATGTTCTACAGGACTTTCATCAGTTTTGATCCTTTTTTCCAATCAACCTCTAATACAGTCAAACCTGTCTATAAAGGTCACATAAGGGAACAGTAAGAGTGGCCTTCATGAGCAGGTGGCCCTTACATACAGGTTCAAACAACATGAATAAAGAACCACTGGGATACAATTATACTGGTCTTTAAAAGCAGGTGGCCCTTTTAAAGAGGTGACATTTAAGACAGGTTTGTCTGTATAACATTTCCATTTAGCTAAAGCATGTTGATGTTTTCTTGCATGTTAAGAGGTTAATAGTTTTCATTCAAACTCACTTGAGATTCTATTAAAGTTCTGTCTAGGAAGAATAGTTTCCAAAAATACAGGGCCAACAGCTAAATTATTCTTTACTGTTTCAGAACTGACCACCTTGGCATAAAACTTTACCGAGACAAAACACTACAACAACCAATCAGTTGTATGGTTCATTAAATTAAATCAATAAGTTCTTACAGCAAAATAAACATAGCGTAGCAAACTATTGCAAAGGTAGGTGGATTTATACCTATCCTGGCTATCCAATAAAATGGTTTTTCCTTGGTCATCTCGCTCATCTTCCTGGTTACATCCTCGAGATCCTGCAGAGCTGGGTATCCTCACTGGCCTACTACTAGAAATCACATGTATACATTAATTGCAATTGAAAAAACAAATGATTTATCATGATATAAGTGAATGAATCATTGACCAGGTGAGCATTTCTGCTCAGCCAATGTAAAAGAGTGGTAACGGTCGGACACCTCTGAATGCATAAGGCTGTGCCCAACACTTTCGCCAACATCTGGTGGCGATGGTCGGACACCCCTGAATGCATAAGACTGTGACAAACCTTATTACCACAATTTGGTGGCGTTGTTTCACATCTAGCCGCAAAAGGTGGCGATGGTCGGACACCTCTGAATGCATAAGGTTGTCTCCCACCTTGTCGCCAACATCTGGTGGCAACGGTGAGAGACCCCTGAATGCATAAGACTGTGTCAAACCTTATCGCCTACTTTTCATGGCACTGTTCAACATCTTGGTCTCAGTAATAAGTGGTGACGGTCAGACACCCCTGAATGCATAAGGCTGCGCCCAACGCTGTCGCCAACATCTGGTGGCGATCGTCAGACACCCTGAATGCATAAGACTGTGTCAAACCTTGTCACCACTGTGGACACTCCTGAATGCATAAGGTTGTGTCAAACTTTTTTGCCACAATTGACACCCCTGAATGCATAAGGCTGTGCCCAAATCTTGTTCCCACTTACAAGCAAACAATGAAGAAACATGACTGCTTCATTCTTTATGAATTGATATGGTTACTTTGTCCAGGTGGGTCCATCTGTTGTCTTCATCTGTTCTGGTCCAGGGTCCATCTGTAGTCCTAATCCATTGGCGTCAGGTCCATCTGTTATCCTCTTGGTGCCCACGGGGTCCATTGTCCAGGTTCCTATGTAAAAAGAAAAAGTTAAAATATGTGCATCTAATTTATTATTAGATTGTTATTACCCAGTAGTGTAATAAACTTTTTTTAATTAAGGTATGTTCTACAGGACTTTCATCAGTTTTGATCCTTTTTTCCAATCAACCTCTAATACAGTCAAACCTGTCTATAAAGGTCACATAAGGGAACAGTAAGAGTGGCCTTCATGAGCAGGTGGCCCTTACATACAGGTTCAAACAACATGAATAAAGAACCACTGGGATACAATTATACTGGTCTTTAAAAGCAGGTGGCCCTTTTAAAGAGGTGACATTTAAGACAGGTTTGTCTGTATAACATTTCCATTTAGCTAAAGCATGTTGATGTTTTCTTGCATGTTAAGAGGTTAATAGTTTTCATTCAAACTCACTTGAGATTCTATTAAAGTTCTGTCTAGGAAGAATAGTTTCCAAAAATACAGGGCCAACAGCTAAATTATTCTTTACTGTTTCAGAACTGACCACCTTGGCATAAAACTTTCCGAGACAAAACACTACAACAACCAATCAGTTGTATGGTTCATTAAATTAAATCAATAAGTTCTTACAGCAAAATAAACATAGCGTAGCAAACTATTGCAAAGGTAGGTGGATTTATACCTATCCTGGCTATCCAATAAAATGGTTTTTCCTTGGTCATCTCGCTCATCTTCCTGGTTACATCCTCGAGATCCTGCAGAGCTGGGTATCCTCACTGGCCTACTACTAGAAATCACATGTATACATTAATTGCAATTGAAAAAACAAATGATTTATCATGATATAAGTGAATGAATCATTGACCAGGTGAGCATTTCTGCTCAGCCAATGTAAAAGTGTGGTAACGGTCGGACACCTCTGAATGCATAAGGCTGTGCCCAACACTTTCGCCAACATCTGGTGGCGATGGTCGGACACCCCTGAATGCATAAGACTGTGACAAACCTTATTACCACAATTTGGTGGCGTTGTTTCACATCTAGCCGCAAAAGGTGGCGATGGTCGGACACCTCTGAATGCATAAGGTTGTCTCCCACCTTGTCGCCAACATCTGGTGGCAACGGTGAGAGACCCCTGAATGCATAAGACTGTGTCAAACCTTATCGCCTACTTTTCATGGCACTGTTCAACATCTTGGTCTCAGTAATAAGTGGTGACGGTCAGACACCCCTGAATGCATAAGGCTGCGCCCAACGCTGTCGCCAACATCTGGTGGCGATCATCAGACACCCCTGAATGCATAAGCTGTGTCAAACCTTGTCACCACTGTGGACACTCCTGAATGCATAAGGTTGTGTCAAACTTTTTTGCCACAATTGACACCCCTGAATGCATAAGGCTGTGCCCAAATCTTGTTCCCAACAAGCAAACAATGAAGAAACATGACTGCTTCATTCTTTATGAATTGATATGGTTACTTTGTCCAGGTGGGTCCATCTGTTGTCTTCATCTGTTCTGGTCCAGGGTCCATCTGTAGTCCTAATCCATTGGCGTCAGGTCCATCTGTTATCCTCTTGGTGCCCACGGGGTCCATTGTCCAGGTTCCTATGTAAAAAGAAAAAGTTAAAATATGTGCATCTAATTTATTATTAGATTGTTATTACCCAGTAGTGTAATAAACTTTTTTTAATTAAGGTATGTTCTACAGGACTTTCATCAGTTTTGATCCTTTTTTCCAATCAACCTCTAATACAGTCAAACCTGTCTATAAAGGTCACATAAGGGAACAGTAAGAGTGGCCTTCATGAGCAGGTGGCCCTTACATACAGGTTCAAACAACATGAATAAAGAACCACTGGGATACAATTATACTGGTCTTTAAAAGCAGGTGGCCCTTTTAAAGAGGTTTGTCTGTATAACATTTCCATTTAGCTAAAGCATGTTGATGTTTTCTTGCATGTTAAGAGGTTAATAGTTTTCATTCAAACTCACTCGAGATTCTATTAAAAGTTCTGTCTAGGAAGAATAATTTCTAAAAATACAGGACCAACAGCTAAATTATTCTTTACTGTTTCAGAACTGACCACCTTGGCATAAAACTTTACCGAGACAAAACACTACAACAACCAATCAGTTTGTATGGTTCATTAAATTAAATCAATAAGTTCTTACAGCAAAATAAACATAGCGTAGCAAACTATTGCAAAGGTAGGTGGATTTATACCTATCCTGTCTATCCAATAAAATGGTTTTTCCTTGGTCGTCTCGCTCATCTTCCTGGTTACATCCTCGAGATCCTGCAGAGCTGGGTATCCTCACTGGCCTACTACTAGAAATCACATGTATACATTAATTGCAATTGAAAAAACAAATGATTTATCATGATATAAGTGAATGAATCATTGACCAGGTGAGCATTTCTGCTCAGCCAATGTAAAAGTGTGGTAACGGTCGGACACCTCTGAATGCATAAGGCTGTGCCCAACACTTTCGCCAACATCTGGTGGCGATGGTCGGACACCCCTGAATGCATAAGACTGTGACAAACCTTATTACCACAATTTGGTGGCGTTGTTTCACATCTAGCCGCAAAAGGTGGCGATGGTCGGACACCTCTGAATGCATAAGGTTGTCTCCCACCTTGTCGCCAACATCTGGTGGCAACGGTGAGAGACCCCTGAATGCATAAGACTGTGTCAAACCTTATCGCCTACTTTTCATGGCACTGTTCAACATCTTGGTCTCAGTAATAAGTGGTGACGGTCAGACACCCCTGAATGCATAAGGCTGCGCCCAACGCTGTCGCCAACATCTGGTGGCGATCGTCAGACACCCCTGAATGCATAAGACTGTGTCAAACCTTGTCACCACTGTGGACACTCCTGAATGCATAAGGTTGTGTCAAACTTTTTTGCCACAATTGACACCCCTGAATGCATAAGGCTGTGCCCAAATCTTGTTCCCACTTACAAGCAAACAATGAAGAAACATGACTGCTTCATTCTTTATGAATTGATATGGTTACTTTGTCCAGGTGGGTCCATCTGTTGTCTTCATCTGTTCTGGTCCAGGGTCCATCTGTAGTCCTAATCCATTGGCGTCAGGTCCATCTGTTATCCTCTTGGTGCCCACGGGGTCCATTGTCCAGGTTCCTATGTAAAAAGAAAAAGTTAAAATATGTGCATCTAATTTATTATTAGATTGTTATTACCCAGTAGTGTAATAAACTTTTTTTAATTAAGGTATGTTCTACAGGACTTTCATCAGTTTTGATCCTTTTTTCCAATCAACCTCTAATACAGTCAAACCTGTCTATAAAGGTCACATAAGGGAACAGTAAGAGTGGCCTTCATGAGCAGGTGGCCCTTACATACAGGTTCAAACAACATGAATAAAGAACCACTGGGATACAATTATACTGGTCTTTAAAAGCAGGTGGCCCTTTTAAAGACAGGTTTGTCTGTATAACATTTCCATTTAGCTAAAGCATGTTGATGTTTTCTTGCATGTTAAGAGGTTAATAGTTTTCTTTCAAACTCACTTGAGATTCTATTAAAGTTCTGTCTAGGAAGAATAGTTTCCAAAAATACAGGGCCAACAGCTAAATTATTCTTTACTGTTTCAGAACTGACCACCTTGGCATAAAACTTTACCGAGACAAAAACACAACAACCAATCAGTTTGTATGGTTCATTAAATTAAATCAATAAGTTCTTACAGCAAAATAAACATAGCGTAGCAAACTATTGCAAAGGTAGGTGGATTTATACCTATCCTGGCTATCCAATAAAATGGTTTTTCCTTGGTCGTCTCGCTCTTCCTGGTTACATCCTCGAGATCCTGCAGAGCTGGGTATCCTCACTGGCCTACTACTAGAAATCACATGTATACATTAATTGCAATTGAAAAAACAAATGATTTATCATGATATAAGTGAATGAATCATTGACCAGGTGAGCATTTCTGCTCAGCCAATGTAAAAGTGTGGTAACGGTCGGACACCTCTGAATGCATAAGGCTGTGCCCAACACTTTCGCCAACATCTGGTGGCGATGGTCGGACACCCCTGAATGCATAAGACTGTGACAAACCTTATTACCACAATTTGGTGGCGTTGTTTCACATCTAGCCGCAAAAGGTGGCGATGGTCGGACACCTCTGAATGCATAAGGTTGTCTCCCACCTTGTCGCCAACATCTGGTGGCAACGGTGAGAGACCCCTGAATGCATAAGACTGTGTCAAACCTTATCGCCTACTTTTCATGGCACTGTTCAACATCTTGGTCTCAGTAATAAGTGGTGACGGTCAGACACCCCTGAATGCATAAGGCTGCGCCCAACGCTGTCGCCAACATCTGGTGGCGATCGTCAGACACCCCTGAATGCATAAGACTGTGTCAAACCTTGTCACCACTGTGGACACTCCTGAATGCATAAGGTTGTGTCAAACTTTTTTGCCACAATTGACACCCCTGAATGCATAAGGCTGTGCCCAAATCTTGTTCCCACTTACAAGCAAACAATGAAGAAACATGACTGCTTCATTCTTTATGAATTGATATGGTTACTTTGTCCAGGTGGGTCCATCTGTTGTCTTCATCTGTTCTGGTCCAGGGTCCATCTGTAGTCCTAATCCATTGGCGTCAGGTCCATCTGTTATCCTCTTGGTGCCCACGGGGTCCATTGTCCAGGTTCCTATGTAAAAAGAAAAAGTTAAAATATGTGCATCTAATTTATTATTAGATTGTTATTACCCAGTAGTGTAATAAACTTTTTTTAATTAAGGTATGTTCTACAGGACTTTCATCAGTTTTGATCCTTTTTTCCAATCAACCTCTAATACAGTCAAACCTGTCTATAAAGGTCACATAAGGGAACAGTAAGAGTGGCCTTCATGAGCAGGTGGCCCTTACATACAGGTTCAAACAACATGAATAAAGAACCACTGGGATACAATTATACTGGTCTTTAAAAGCAGGTGGCCCTTTTAAAGACAGGTTTGTCTGTATAACATTTCCATTTAGCTAAAGCATGTTGATGTTTTCTTGCATGTTAAGAGGTTAATAGTTTTCATTCAAACTCACTTGAGATTCTATTAAAGTTCTGTCTAGGAAGAATAGTTTCCAAAAATACAGGGCCAACAGCTAAATTATTCTTTACTGTTTCAGAACTGACCACCTTGGCATAAAACTTTACCGAGACAAAACACTACAACAACCAATCAGTTTGTATGGTTCATTAAATTAAATCAATAAGTTCTTACAGCAAAATAAACATAGCGTAGCAAACTATTGCAAAGGTAGGTGGATTTATACCTATCCTGGCTATCCAATAAAATGGTTTTTCCTTGGTCGTCTCGCTCATCTTCCTGGTTACATCCTCGAGATCCTGCAGAGCTGGGTATCCTCACTGGCCTACTACTAGAAATCACATGTATACATTAATTGCAATTGAAAAAACAAATGATTTATCATGATATAAGTGAATGAATCATTGACCAGGTGAGCATTTCTGCTCAGCCAATGTAAAAGTGTGGTAACGGTCGGACACCTCTGAATGCATAAGGCTGTGCCCAACACTTTCGCCAACATCTGGTGGCGATGGTCGGACACCCCTGAATGCATAAGACTGTGACAAACCTTATTACCACAATTTGGTGGCGTTGTTTCACATCTAGCCGCAAAAGGTGGCGATGGTCGGACACCTCTGAATGCATAAGGTTGTCTCCCACCTTGTCGCCAACATCTGGTGGCAACGGTGAGAGACCCCTGAATGCATAAGACTGTGTCAAACCTTATCGCCTACTTTTCATGGCACTGTTCAACATCTTGGTCTCAGTAATAAGTGGTGACGGTCAGACACCCCTGAATGCATAAGGCTGCGCCCAACGCTGTCGCCAACATCTGGTGGCGATCGTCAGACACCCCTGAATGCATAAGACTGTGTCAAACCTTGTCACCACTGTGGACACTCCTGAATGCATAAGGTTGTGTCAAACTTTTTTGCCACAATTGACACCCCTGAATGCATAAGGCTGTGCCCAAATCTTGTTCCCACTTACAAGCAAACAATGAAGAAACATGACTGCTTCATTCTTTATGAATTGATATGGTTACTTTGTCCAGGTGGGTCCATCTGTTGTCTTCATCTGTTCTGGTCCAGGGTCCATCTGTAGTCCTAATCCATTGGCGTCAGGTCCATCTGTTATCCTCTTGGTGCCCACGGGGTCCATTGTCCAGGTTCCTATGTAAAAAGAAAAAGTTAAAATATGTGCATCTAATTTATTATTAGATTGTTATTACCCAGTAGTGTAATAAACTTTTTTTAATTAAGGTATGTTCTACAGGACTTTCATCAGTTTTGATCCTTTTTTCCAATCAACCTCTAATACAGTCAAACCTGTCTATAAAGGTCACATAAGGGAACAGTAAGAGTGGCCTTCATGAGCAGGTGGCCCTTACATACAGGTTCAAACAACATGAATAAAGAACCACTGGGATACAATTATACTGGTCTTTAAAAGCAGGTGGCCCTTTTAAAGAGGTGACATTTAAGACAGGTTTGTCTGTATAACATTTCCATTTAGCTAAAGCATGTTGATGTTTTCTTGCATGTTAAGAGGTTAATAGTTTTTTTCAAACTCACTTGAGATTCTATTAAAGTTCTGTCTAGGAAGAATAGTTTCCAAAAATACAGGGCCAACAGCTAAATTATTCTTTACTGTTTCAGAACTGACCACCTTGGCATAAAACTTTACCGAGACAAAAACACTAACAACCAATCAGTTTGTATGGTTCATTAAATTAAATCAATAAGTTCTTACAGCAAAATAAACATAGCGTAGCAAACTATTGCAAAGGTAGGTGGATTTATACCTATCCTGGCTATCCAATAAAATGGTTTTTCCTTGGTCGTCTCGCTCATCTTCTGGTTACATCCTCGAGATCCTGCAGAGCTGGGTATCCTCACTGGCCTACTACTAGAAATCACATGTATACATTAATTGCAATTGAAAAAACAAATGATTTATCATGATATAAGTGAATGAATCATTGACCAGGTGAGCATTTCTGCTCAGCCAATGTAAAAGAGTGGTAATGGCCGGACACCTCTGAATGCTTCAACACTTTCGCCAACATCTGGTGGCGATGGTCGGACACCCCTGAATGCATATTATTAGATTACCCAGTCAGGGTTTAAACCCACAACTATCGCTTAAGTAGCAAGCACAGTACCAAGTGAGCTACTGCAGTGGACTAGGAAATCAGGCTCTGTACAGGATTCTGTAAGACTGTCAGTATATCTCCATACCTGCAAAACATACCGTCAACATACCTCCATACCAGCCAAACAAGATATTGGTCTATTTACTGGTACACCTACTAATCTGTTGAAGATCCATGTAAAAGAAATCAATTACATGTCTATAGTACATACTTAATTAAAACATGTGCACCAGGTGACAAAAGTCCAGCAACTTCTTTTTTTGGTTATTCAGAATATTCTTGATGCCCAGAATATTTCATCATCGATAAAAAATGAGTTAATGATCTTATTCCATTTCCAACACCAACTTTCAAGGCCTTTTAAGGCAATATACAGATTCTCTTACTCCCTATGATGATGTTGATTTTGCAAGTTGGCTGCAGCTTGTATTTGATTGAATGGAATTTCAAGTCCAAATCAAAAATATTTCACTTATACTAAGAGGCACCAGCTATATACATGGGACATCAGTTTATAAAGTCTCTTCTGAAAGATCTCCTGACTCATTTCTAAATGTAGAGTGGTTGGCAAAAAACAGCTATAATGTAAAGATCCCAGTACAACCTATTAAGTGCCCCAATATTAGATCATGTATATTGATATTCCTAAATTATTTCACTTATTTAGCTTTTGTTATAGTTATTTGTTTAAATGCATGCAATACGAGTGCCTAATGATTGTACAGGTTAGGATTCATCAATTAGTCTGGTCTCAAGGTGTGTACTGCTGGTCTTTTCCTCGTCTCATGCAGTGGTTGATGCTTGACATCTCTACTTCAACAATTTTGATAACTGAATTCAGAAATCTTGATAGTGTCTTTTCAATTAACCCAGGTACATTGACGTATATAGAGACCAAAGTTAATTTAGTGTTTCTCGATGAGGGCAAAAATACCCCTTTACAAATAATGACATGGATATTATGGGATATAAAAAAGTGAAATAAAAAGTGGAAAAATGCAGGATTAGCAGCTAGACTTTTTAGTGTTTTAATCTAGTGAATATGTTATCTGCAACTTTAGAATTTTTATAAAATCATGCAAAAACTCAAAAGTAACACATGGCAAATGTAAGTAATGGACTGTTTGCCATTATTTGATCACCAATAACATTTTTTCTCCAAAAATTTAATTTTACAATACATTAATGATCCTGAGTTAATTTCAAAACACTGTCTTCAGAGTTCTGAATCTTTTAACTTGTCAGATGTATTGGGGTTAAGCTGTAGAAAGAACAAAACACTACTGAAATTTAAACACCAAAAAGACCAAAAATCACCCATGAAGAACAAACTACAACATGAAAGAAGGGGTGACCAACAGCTATCTAAAACACACATAATGAGACCATACTGATTAAATAATAATCCTTACTGAACAGCCATTTGACCCTCTTCTATATATATTGATATGGTTACTTATCTTTTGTTACTAATCTGTTACATTGACATCATCATTTATAGCATGCTATTGCTTCTGCTCTTGACGCCTTAATAACATCTACAAATACAACAAGCAAATTCAGTGAATTAGGATCCTCCATCAGTAGGCACTATTTTTTGATTTGCACTTATGTGTAAAGCTTTCCAGATAACTTGTAAAAGCACAAAGGTAAAAAATTTGGCCATTCTGATATAAACTTGAGGGTTATGTCTAAAAAATGTCAACATTGAGAACCCAATGTCATTATCTGGTCATGTAGTCAAGTTATAACAATTTGAAAACATTCTAAAATTTTCTAAATGTAACACAAAAATGTGCAAAAATGGCCTTGGTCAATGATAAGCCATAAATGTGGTGTTTTATTTCATTACTCCAATACTTTCAATGTAGAAACTGCAAATACATAATATTAAGTAAACACAAGAATCATGCAAATAACAAAACACCATACAAGAAAATGCATGATTAAAATTTCACAGCACAGCTCATGGGAAAGAATTTGAAATATATAAAATTCTAACATTTCCAAATTTTTCAAATTCCTTGACATTTTTTAAGTCCCTGACAATTCTCTGACTTTTCTCTTATTGAAGGAGACATCCATAAATACACTATTAGACTAAACAAATTACCAGAAAAATGTTTAGAAAAATGTCCAAAACATAATAGTTTTACTTATAACATACAAAGAGGGATAATTCTTCTTGCAAATCTGGAGTGAGTTTGACAAGAAATTGCAACATGTGTGTGAGCCTTAATTGATAAAATGAGGTTTTACATCTCAGTCAAGAATATTTCACTTATTTTGAGCTATTGGCAAAGTGGCAGTAATTTTGAGATTTGCAGTGCACCAAGGGCAATGTGCAGGGAAGGGTTCCTTACATGCAATGCTAGTCCAATAAATCGGCCCTCTAAACCCCCATTTTAATTTTTGGCCTGTTGGGGGTTTGTGGTCTGACAGTTTTCATTATTGAATTCTTGAAATTCTAAGACATTGTTTCACTTTTTAATTCTATCTTTACTTTATAAATAAAATTTTAATTTTATTCATGAAAATATATAAAAATTCAGTGTCTTTAAAAAATAATTAAATATTTTCTATATTTGGTTACAGCATTTGAATTTAAATGAAATTCAAATCAATCTGTTCAGATCTTAAAGTATTGTTAAACATCATATAGTTCTAAACTGTTTAGTTTATAATAAGCTATAAATATTTTATTAATTATAAAATTATTAAAATGTTTATATTCCTGATCATGCACATTAGTATATCAGGTAATATTTCTTATATTCTGGAAAACACCATAATTTACCCACTACAAATGTACATGTACATGTAGCATTCCAGGGATCTCCATCCCATTGAGGGAGTAAGTGCATTTAAATATAAATGTACGAAAATATTTGCAGTGTTGATAACTGCAGTTACCTTTTGTTATATTTTTCAAGTTTTATATTTCAAATGGTTTAAAAATCATAGTCGAAATAATTAATTGTTTTAATCTTCGTTTTTCTGAAATAGACTATAAATAGATACATTTTGAAATGCAATATGCGGATATCACGCCTGGTTGACGGGTTTTTAAACTTAAATAAGGAAAAATAAGCATACTGTCATGTGCTGATTTTAAATTTTTATTAAAATAATGCATTATTTTAAAATTCTAAATCAGCACATGACACTACTATACCATTGGTGACATCTGATACATGTACAGGAAAAATGCATTTGTAGCAGCCTGGGTAGCTCCATGAGCTCAGTGTTAGAGCACTCGCCTATGGTGCGGGTGCTCCGGTTTCTATCCCCGGTCCAACCCTGCATCTATTCTTCTCCCTGTTAAATTTTTTTTTTTTTTTTTTTTTTTTTTTTTTTTTTTTTTTTAGTTGCTTTAATTCAAATTTTTATCCACCCACCCAAAAAGGGAATCAATTGATTATCTGAATTATCAACTGAATAAATACTTTTATAAATTATAATGGTTTCGGTAAAAATGGGTTTCCTTAACCTTGATAATTCGGGTCCATTGTCAAAAATGGCGCCAAAATTAAAATGGGAATTTTATTTCATGGGAAGCCAATTTTCAATCGTAAAAAAATGTCTCAATAGAGTGACTTTTTATTTTAGATATACTGTAGTTACAAACGGCTTATTCGTGGAACCGATTTCGCGCTATACTAATTTCAAAAGAATATCAAATAAAAATAAAATATGACGATAATCCCGAGTCGATTGTCAAAAATGGCGCCAAATTAATGTTGGAAAAATTAACTTCACGTGAAATAAATTTTCAATCATAAAATTTACCCGGATCGATTGGCGTTCAATTGTTATTTCAGATCACTGTAGTTACAAACGGGTCATTCATGGAATCCGAATTCGCGCCATTTTCAAAAAAAAAAAATCAATTCACAATAAAATATGTGAAGAAAATCCCCGGCCAACAAAGGAAATACACGCGTACAAATTCTCTAAAATCGATTGGAACAATGAGTTGACATCCGAAAATTCACTTTCAATTGCAATCTGTGAAATAAATCTTGACCGGTGGGGGCAAAAACCCGCAGAAAAAAATACACATGCTTGGACTTACCCGTTCGCTGCTATTGTGATCACGTTCCCGAGTACCTGTGATTGTCTTTATGTTGACCGCGGGAAACCACCCGTTTGACATTGCCAGCGGCGATTTTCGTCTGCTTTATTGTTAGAAAGGGGGAAAACAAAAATGTTAAAATCTTACTTCATAAAGAAAGAATAAGTTTTGGTCATAAAAATAATGTAACATTTAAAATAAAGTCCAAAAGATATGCAACACGAATTCTGTGGTGATATTTCGAGGAAATGTATAAAGAATTAGCCGAATTCTAAACCTGTCACCCCTTTCCTGAATATTGGTTGTATCCGAGTCCATAAGTGCGCATGTTTGTTTTTTTTCTGCGTTCGACTGATCAAGATTTAGTTTCGGACTCCGGGGGCATGTGAAGAGCCCTTGTCAGAGGCCTTATTAAGTCATCCGTGTGTTACAATTGTCCATTTTTGCACACACTGTCATTGTGTTGTAGTGGCATTTTTAAAAGATGCTACACGAATTTTTGTCGTGAATTTTTCGCAAAAAGGAATTCAGCCCCTGTAGCTCTTTTACATAACTACTATGTACATACACGCAAATCCATTCTTCAACATAAACATTAATTCCATGTACTATTTTTGGAGTTTCACGAATTTCCTTTCCTTTTTGTTTTAATTTATAACCTACACTTTATTTTATATTGCGTAAAAATAAAATATTACTTTTTTCAAATTGTTAACAATGTAGGGTGCATTTTTCCAATATATGAATCTAACAAAATGAAACACAATGGCCAGTTTTAATTTTGCAACACGAAAGTACTTATTTATTACAGTGGCATAGAAGTGACATGGAATATGTATTTTTATTTATTTATTTGTTTATTTATTTATTGCTGTTTTGAAAACAAAATAAAATTGTATTTAATTTCTTGCTACCTGGAATATAATGTGAAACGTTGTTACACAAGCAATTGTTTCATCTCTTGAAACATTCAGTTTAATCATCCGGCAGTAACGTGGTACCAAAGGGATCCTGGTCCCAGTTTCACAATCATTCCTTTGTTAAGATTTTCTTTAACCGTTAAATTTAGCAATTTTTTAATCTCTCTTTGAAACTACTGGTGAATATTTTTGTCAAAACTAAATACAAAATGTTTTAATCTAGAAGTGATCTTAAAAATGACAGCTTCAATCCCTCAATATCTTGAAAATTAACAAAATTGTAAAGATTTGAAACTGTGCAAGATTTAAGTCAAGGAAAATCTTAGCTAAGGTATGATTGTGAAACCGGGGCCAGGTCCACATTCTGACGGGTTAATGTTGATCTTCTCTAATTTCTTATCCCGAAGAGTAGATTATTGATTGATTAATTAAAACATCTGGCTTTCTAGTGTGATTTAAGCACATTCTTACTTCATTCAAATCAACCTCAGTCATGATTCCACCTTATCCTATCAAGGTGACATCCCGATGTAAGTGAAACGTTTTTGACTGGCACTTAAAGCCCTGTTTAATCAATCAATCTTATATATGGTGGTGTGGAGGAAAAAAACATTTAAGACCTTTAAACTTTATCCTTCCTGAGTTTTTTAGTGATTAAGCGCAAAAAATATTTGCACAATAAAAAAAATTAGACCCTCTCCTCCTTTCCCTCGGTTTCGTCAAATGGTCCCTTTGTAGAGATTATAAATAATACGGGAAATGTCCCGGCGCGAAGCGCCGGGAATTTCCCGTCTATAGGTAACACGTATGTATTATGACGTCATAGAAAATTGTGGAAAAATTCTATAGACCGTACGTCCAAATCATTTGACGCCGCGCGTGCACCACTTTTCACTTTTTTTTCTCAAGGCCATTGAAGGGGTCAAATCGACAGGAAGTGAGCTCCATATGGGGGAAAATCTCGCCCGTCTCGTACATCAGAAATGAAACCAAGAAACGATTATCGTGAAAATAATTCATTGAAACAAGTAATAATTTAAATAGGTTGATCGAATACCAAATATTTACGTTTCTTTTGCCATTCTGGCTGATCTTCAAGTGTAGCGTTTCAAGATTCGCGATGACGTGATTTCTTTTGATTGGGTCAAAGTTCAATTCAGATCGATAACCACTGTAAGCCAATCAGCGACCGACTTTCCCACGTGCATCAACCATGATCACACAGTATACAATGCGGGAAGATACAAAATTTGCCGATTTCAAGTTAGATAAATCGATAACCATAGTTACCTTACACAAAACTATTACGAGGTTAGAGCATAACCACAATATACGACTTCTACGGTAACTCTTTTTCACACATTATTACTTAATTGAATCAAAATTTTGAGTGCATCTGTGACCCTCGCTGAATGCAGTGTAAACAAAAATGGCGTTCGTCAGGACGGGAAAGACGTTTTCACAAACGATCGATTTTTAAGAAAAATAATAAAATACGTTTTTCGAAAGAATTAATTAACAGTTCGTCCCAATAATCATTTTTATGAAAATACAGATAAAAATTATTGAATTTATTCCGAATTTAATGTAAATATTGACAAATCCTCTTGTTTGTTTACATGTGACGTGGATATCATGATCAGCTGATCGAGCTGGACCAGTTTGACTTAAAGGTGCTGACTAAAACTGACTTAAACTACAATGACTGCACTCATCAAAAATCTAACTTGGACATAACTGATGAGGAAACTGTACATGTTGTGCAATGAGATGGACCGCTGTCCCAAAAAGTTGTGATGAAAATAACAATAATAAAACATTCATGTTGAGTTTAGCAGCTGACTGTAGTTGAGATCCACTTAGGTAAGGTCTGAATTGACTCCTTGAAAACCTCCAGGGATGGCGACTGGACTACTGATGCTGGCAGCGGATTCCAATAATTTAGTTCTCGGAATGAATATAAAAATTTTAACTAGGGTAAAATCAACATTACCTTCTTCAATATCCCAGACTTGCCCCACGGTTCTCGAAAAAAGGTTGGTATAAGTGAATAAATGCCAATTTCCACTCCATCATCCACATAAGCGACCATTTCAATATAAATCTTAAAGCACCATTTTTCTAGTATATCATCCCAGATTGTTTCATTTTAATTTAGGTGAATAATGAATAATCTTGACTGGGGTAAAAAAAACTCCAACCCACCATCCTAGAATTAACCGCCTCGATATAAGTAAAAAAGCATTTTCAACTCTCCGGAGTTGGGGCTCTTCATGCAGTGAAACTTAAAGGGGCTGGGCTAAAATTAACATTATTTCGGTACAAGCCTGTCAAGTTTTAATCATATCATTTGACCGCTGTCCCAAAAAGTTGTGATGAAAATAACAAAATAATAAAACATTCATGTTGAGTTTAGCAGCTGACTGTAGTTGAGATCCACTTAGGTAAGGTCTGAATTGACTCCTTGAAAACCTCCTACTGATGCTGGCAGCGGATTCCAATAAATTAGTTCTCGGAATGAATATAAAAATTTTAACTAGGGTAAAATCAACATTACCTTCTTCAATATCCCAGACTTGGTTCTCGAAAAAAAGTTGGTATCAGTGAATAAATGCCAATTTCCACTCCACCATCCACATAAGCGACCATTTCAATATAAATCTTAAAGCACCTTCTTTCTAGTCTAGTATATCATCCCAGAATGTTTCATTTCAATTTAGGTGAATAATGAATAATCTTGACTGGGGTAAAAAAACTCCAACCCACCACCCTAGAATTAACCGTCTCGATATAAGTGAAAAAGCATTTTTAACTCTCCAGGGCTGGGGCTCTTCATGCAGTGAAATTTAAAGGGGCTGGGCTAAAATTAACATTATTTCGGTACAAGCCTGTCAAGTTTTAATCATATCATTTGTCACTTGCAATGGTCTGTGCTTTAGAAAATTCTCATCATGGTACTATATATGCCTGTGAATGTTGAAGGTGTAAGAGGAGCTTACCCTCATACCACTGTATTAATATCGGGTTGTGGGTTAAAGGTGCTGCCTAACAGAGTCACAGACAAGCATTCCACTCCCAATTAATATAATTCTATAACCAGTCGATAATCTATCCTTTAACCCAAATGTGGCTTGCAAAATGAGGAAGCAGTAACTCAAGTTTTGAAGTATTGTCATGTATAACACAAGTCAGGTTGGAACCAAAAACTTTCCACTCTCCAAGAGAATGCTATACCATTGAGCAACCAAGGCAGTCACAAACAGAATAGATTGTTGACCAAGGGATATTGCAAGCTTAGGCTTATCAGGGCCTTCGGCAAAATGTTTTATGACCATCATCATTGTATTTTTGACAAGTTTGATGTCTCTGTGTCCAATATTGACCTGGATGTTTTAGTTCCATGTTCTCTTCACTTAATATTGATTACACACGTGGCCGGTGTAGCTAGCTAACACAAGGTGCTTACCCTTCCAGAAAACTCGGTCTCACTCATATAGGCGTAGGAGGGTTTTTAATACTGGGGGGGCCAGTGCCTATGGCACGAGGCGGTGAGAGTATGAGAGGGGTGCTAAACCCCTCGCATAGGTGGGGGTCCGGGGGGCCTCCCCCGTAAAATTTTCAAAACCAAGTCCTGTCTATACGCATTTTCAATGTATTGTGCATCGTTTTGATAGGTTTAAAATACTGTGATATCAAGGCAAGATTATATATAAAATAACCGTATGACACAAGTTCCATAATCACCCTCTCATTGGAGATTGATATCAGAGGCTGATCCAGAATTTTAGAAAGGGGGCGTATAATGTGAGATTTGAAGGCTCGAACCTTCAAGGGGGTTTCGGGGGCATGCTCCCTCGGAAAATTTTGAAAACGTGGCGCAAAAATCCTGCATTCTGGTGCAATCTGAGCTGAACAATATGTATTTTTAGCGACATAAAGGGGGTGCGTATTCCACCTACGCCCCCCGCTGAATCCGCCACTGGATATGGGGTACCTCGAAAAATTTTGACGCCCTTTTACAAGTATAATGATGAAATTGATAATTGATTGGTTACCAGATGGACATTTCCTGTTAACGCTCTTGTTTTTTTTTTTTTTTTTTTTCTTTGTTTTTTTTAGCATGATACAAAATTTCACACAATATATTGCGGGGGCCTGGCCCCCCTTCTCTGACATTGGGGGGGCCCGGCCCCCGCTGGCCCCCCCTGCTCCTACGCCTATGTCACTTCCCTGGTGGAAGTTCGCGTGTTTAACCTAACTTGTCAATTTCAAAGTTTTTCTTACTTTACTCCCGGATTGTGATTTGGACAACGATTAGTATGTTTGTTTTTCATTGGTATAACTGCTTCATTAATTGAATGGAGCAATCTTAAACTGTGATATGATACACATCTTGTTTTAAGAACCAGAAGTAGTTATTTATGCAATCCATAAATCAGTAGATTAAATTATTCACATGGTATGGTAAAAGGTAAAAAATAAATGAGTACCAGCAAAATGCTGGGGGTTAACCCTGCGTCCCATTCAGGGGAGAGTCTTGTACTCTCAGTCGCTTAACGTCACCGAAACCGGGATAAGCTCCGGCCTGATGGGCCTAATGGCTCGGAACAGACTTTAACTAGTATTTGGTGAGACAAAACAATGTGTGCCATCCCTTTTTGGGTGTCTGTGTGTGTGTGTGTGCACAATAACCCGATAATAAATTTGGACATTTCCCGGGATAGGCAATGCCTATTTTCATATTATTGGCCTGTCAACAGGGCCGCAGCACACCTCTTAATCTGGTTTCCGAGGTCAGGTTGTAGACTAAATTAAAGTCTCTAAGACCTATACTGGTATTTAATACTGACATTAACTAATCTGTTGTTTCTAATGTTTAGAGGGACAGAGACTGCGAATGTCGAAGGCATACAAAATTAGGGGGTCCGTGTGTATGCCTCTCCCCTGTGGTTTTATACGGGAAATGTCCCGGCGCGAAGCGACGGGAATTTCCCGTCTATAGGTAACACGTATGTATTATGACGTCATAGAAAATTGTGGAAAAATTCTATAGACCGTACGTCCAAATCATTTGACGCCGCGCGTGCACCACTTTTCTCACTTTTCTCAAGGCCATTGAAGGGGTCAAATCGACAGGAAGTGAGCTCCATATGGGGGAAAATCTCGCCCGTCTCGTTCATCAGAAATGAAACCAAGAAACGATTATCGTGAAAATAATTCATTGAAACAAGTAATAATTTAAATAGGTTGATCGAATACCAAATATTTACGTTTCTTTCGCCGTTCTGGCTGATCTCCAAGTGTAGCGTTTCAAGATTCGCGATGACGTGATTTCTTTTGATTGGGTCAAAGTTCAATTCAGATCGATAACCACTGTAAGCCAATCAGTGACCGACTTTCCCACGTGCATCAACCATGATCACACAGTATACAATGCGGGAAGATACAAAATTTGCCGATTTCAAGTTAGATAAATCGATAACCATAGTTACCTGACACAAAACTATTACGAGGTTAGCATAACCACAGTGTACGACTTCTACGGTAACTCTTTTTCACATATTATTACTTAATTGAATCAAAATTTTGAGTGCATCTGTGACCCTCGCTGAATGCAGTGTAAACAAAAATGGCGTTCGTCAGGACGGGAAAGACGTTTTCACAAACGATCGATTTTTAAGAAAAATAATAAAATGCGTTTTTCGAAAGAATTAATTAACAGTTCTTCCCAATAATCATTTTTATGAATATACAGATAAAATTTATTTAATTTATTCCGAATTTAATGTAAATATTGACAAATCCTCTTGTTTTGTTTACATGTGACGTGGATATCATGATCAGCTGATCGAGCTGGACCAGTTTGACTTTAAGGTGCTGACTAAAACTGACTTCAACTACAATGACTGCACTCATCAAAAATCTAACTTGGACATAACTTATATATGAGGAAACTGTACATGTTGTGCAATGAGATGGACTGCTGTCCCAAAAAGTTGTGATGAAAATAACAATAATAAAACATTCATGTTGAGTTTAGCAGCTGACTGTAGTTGAGATCCACTTAGGTAAGGTCTGAATTGACTCCTTGAAAACCTCCAGGGATGGCGACTGGACTACTGATGCTGGCAGGGGATTCCAATAATTTAGTTCTCGGAATGAATATAAAAATTTTAACTAGGGTAAAATCAACATTACCTTCTTCAATATCCCATACTTGGTTCTCGAAAAAAAGTTGGTATCAGTGAATAAATGCCAATTTCCACTCCACCATCCACATAAGCGACCATTTCAATATAAATCTTAAAGTACCATCTTTCTAGTCTAGTATATCACCCCAGAATGTTTCATTTCAATTTAGGTGAATAATGAATAATCTTGACTGGGGTTAAAAAAAACTCCAACCCACCATCCTAGAATTAACCGTCTCGATATAAGTGAAAAAGCATTTTTAACTCTCCGGGGCTGGGGCTCTCCATGCAGTGAAATTTAAAGGGGCTGGGCTAAAATTAACATTATTTCGGTACAAGCCTGTCAAGTTTAAATCATATCATTTGTCACTTGCAATGGTCTGTGCTTTAGAAAATTCTCATCATGGTACTATATGCCTGTGAATGTTGAAGGTGTAAGAGGAGCTTACCCTCATACCACTGTATTCATATCGGGTTGTGGGTTAAAGGTGCTGCCTAACAGAGTCACAGACAAGCATTCCACTCCCAATTAATATAATTCTATAACCAGTCGATAATCTATCCTTTAAGCCAAATGTGGCTTGCAAAATGAGGAAGCAGTAACTCAAATTTTGAAGTATTGTCATGTATAACACAAGTCGGGTTGGAACCAAAAACTTTCCACTCTCCAAGAGGATGCTATACCATTGAGCAACCAAGGCAGTCACAAACAGAATAGATTGTTGACCAAGGGATATTGCAAGCCTAGGCTTATCAGGGCCTTCGGCAAAAAGTGACCATCATCACTGTATTGTTGACAAGTTTGATGTCTCTGTGTCCAATATTGACCTGGATGTTTTAGTTCCATGTTCTCTTCACTTAATATTGATTACACACGTGGCCGGTGTAGCTAGCTAACAGAAGGTGCTTACCCTTCCAGAAAACTCGGTCTCACTTCCCTGGTGGAAGTTCGCGTGTTTAACCTAACTTGTCAGTTTCAAAGTTTTTCTTACTTTACTCCCGGATTGTGATTTGGACATGGATTAGTATGTTTGTTTTTCATTGGTATAACTGCTTCATTAATTGAATGGGGCAATTTTGAACTGTGATATGATACGCATCTTGTTTTAAGAAACAGGAGTAGTTATTTATGCAATCCATAAATCAGTAGATTAAATTATTCACATGGTATGGTAAAAGGTGATTTAAGATGAGAAGACATTACAACATGAGAATGTTGTCGTGATATGGATTAGTATATTCACTATATTGGGTAATTGAATAGCCTTTTTGTGTCCCTGGAAAGATCATACCAAAACTCAGTTCTGTGTGACAGAACATGATTGAAAGATGACGCAAGAACTCGGCGGTAGTTAGCTATAGTCAGTCCCACTAGTATTTGGTAAGACAAAACAATGTGTGCCATCTCTTTTTTGGGTGTGTGTGTGTGTGTTTGTGTACACAATAACCCGATAATAAATTTGGACATTTCCCGGGATAGGCAATGCCTATTTTCATATTAGATATAAATGGAGCAAAATTGTGCATTCCAATACAATTTAAACAATTTTTCACAATTATTTCTGTCGTCAGCGGCCCTTTTTTATTGGTGATATGGAACCGTTGGAGGCGTTGACAACTGAGAAATAATTCGGTCTAACTTGACTGAGAGCTGCATCATGCACGAACATTATGAAAATATTAACATGAGAATTCAGTACTGATTACCTACGTTGATGAAGATTTGAATCAAATTTATTTGGTTAGCGAACTAATCAGTCCCTATTTAGTGATTCTCGTTCTGACACCTCCATACTGGCGTCATTCAGTATGCATAACCATACAATGATACATTGGCAATAATGGATTTAACATGTACTAGTCATGTAGATTAAGAAAAATATCTGAAACATGTTAATATTTTGGCAGAGCAACACAAATACAATCAGTTTGAAACTAAAACATCACTTACCTTTACCTTTCTTTTAAAAACAGATCTAGCAATGTTGTTGTTTTTTTTTAGCGGGAAGTATAGTGGAAGTATCAAATAAAAACTAAACACTACAACGGATAACGGAACAATCAAATTCCGAAAACGATTTGTAAAAAAAAGAAAAGATTCTGGTAACACTGAGCTACATATCATGCAATTAGATTCAATAATTGTATGGCGAAATCATTATACATTAGACATAGATTAAGGTATATTTTTCTCGGGTTGGGGGTGCGGCTGTCCCCCACCCCCTCTTCCGCATGCTACGGCGCCTCATGCTCTGGAGTCTGTCAGTTATGTGTTTACCGTTTAATCGCAAGAATTGATTGATTGATTAATTGAATGTACGTTAACTTCCAAATAATCCAAATAAAGAATATTTCAATTATATCTAGATGTTACCAGCTCTAGTTGAAGTAGCGGAAACATTTATCTTTGCAGTGCGCTCAGGGCAATATACAGGGATGGTTCTTTTAAAACGTGCCACGGGACATCGGCTTTCAGGTCTCCTCCGAATTCCGTGACCGAGTGCTTGGCGAAAGATCAGTCACTACTTATTTTAATTCAAAGTCTTGGTCAGACACCAACCAGTGATAGAACCCATTAACACCCCCTGGCCGGTGAAGATCTATGTAGATTTACACTTGGCCTGTCAAGATCTATGTAGACTGTACACTAGCTTGCCAAAACTGTGTTGTTATTTTCAAACGATCAAAATAATTTATGTTGCTGTATTTTGGACTTCAGGCTATTGCTATACCAGTAATTAAATTTATGAATAGTTTGTCGGTTAAAGTGTATGCGCAAGTGCAAATATTCATATTATGTTTTCTAAGTCAAATCTACAGACCTATCGAAACTATATTATGAATCAGCTGTCTTGTTGCCGAAACTTATGGATAGCTAGTGAATAAAATGATATAGAATTTTGCAGATGCTGTAAACCTGACGATATATAGCTATAACTATGTGTCGAGATGACCTGTCGATTGGGCACAAATTCGTTACCTGCGTGTTTAAATTTTCAACAGTAATGTACTTTATAAATTGATTTTTACAAACATGTACAATACATACTTGTCGAAAGGTTAACACACGAATTAGTGACAAATCGACAACTCATCTCGACCCTTCGTTAGGTATATATCTCGACATTAGCGATCTGTTATTCGGCAGCTTTTCGATCACTAGCTATCTCTCTCGGCCACTCAACGATTCTTCATGTCTACTGTACGAAGCTAGTCATTTCGCACCATAACCATTTCGTACCCAACTCTGTCCGTTTCGTACCATGTCATATGACCATTTCGTACCATATAGGAAACATGGGGGTTAAGATTTATATTTTGCTATACGTAGTCAAAGTGAACGTCTTATTTCAATTTTTTGGATCACACAGATGCAAATCATTTGGCGCGAAGACAGTTATCTCCCTTTATACTTCAGCTATCGTCATGCAACATTTTTGAATGAAAATCCAGAGGGATTAAGAAACTCTCAGACAGTCTTAGTCTATTGGATCCAGTTCTTCACGCACGCCTAAGGATGAATAATAGATCGCTAAATAGTCAGCTGTTCCAGAACCAAGTGTCCCTGTGGAAAAACTGAAACCACCAAACACTATTTATTTGATTGTCCAAATTGTACTCATCAAAGATCTAAACTATATAATTCCCTAAACCACCAAAATATGATTTTAAATACTCTTTTGTAGTGATAATACAGACCACAGAAATCTTTAATTGATACTTAATTATAACTTGCATTTTTTAGAATTTATTGTTTTACAATCAGTTAGTAACACTGTTCATATTTATAACAATTTAAAGAAATGTTTCCAACCCATTTATGTTTTTTCATTACCTAAGTGCATATCATGTACATTATTATTTATAAATATAGATTATTATTTATTGTCGGTCTTTCTATTTGTAAATATATTATTCTTGGAGACGGTTTAATATAATTGTTTGAACTTTCCGAATCCACATCATTATGTTTATGGATATGTAATTTAATCGGAATAAAAATAATTAAATCTTAGATACGCCAAGCGAGTGTTCGAGAGATTTGAGAAAGAACGAGATTTGAACCCGAGTCGGCGATGAAGTATACGTAACACCCGCAAATCTCGCTCCACGCTGTGTATACCTGGGAGAGAAAGGAAAAATCAGCGGCGTCACATCCCGAGAGGGGTATGCACAGCTTAATATAACATTCTTGTTACTCATCCAACAATTAAGCAAGGGTAGGATACTAGGAGATTTTGAAAGCATATGCCGCGGTTCCAAAAATAAAATATTCAACTTCGTAATTTCGATATATTATTTATAGTATATTCAAAATAGTTATTCAGTCAAAATTTGGAAATGGGAAATTATGTATTCAATACGACGATAAGAGATCTACCGCACAAAAAACTATTTTTAAAATACGAAATAGCTGTTGGGGGTTTAAACAAATTCGAAATAACTTTTCGGACAGTAAATAAATTAATAATTTAATAATTATATATGAAATGCTATTTCGCCTGAATAATCGAAATACCGAAGATTTTTTTTGAAGATACGAAATATCTATCAGTTCTGTCTATTGCGAATATTTATCATGTTGAAGAAAATTTGAAAAGTATTCGGAATTCACAGCTGTTTTAAGTATGAAATATTTCAAGTTTTTTCAGACATGGTTTAAGAAGTTTCGGCTGTATTGGGATTTATAATTAACATTGAAAAATATCATTTAGTAGTTTTAAATAAAAGTTCAGACTGAATTGATGCCTTGATTTTCACAATCAAGTTATTTCCATATTATTCAATAGATTATTCGGGCAGATAAGTTGGTAACTTGCGATGAATTATTTATTCAGTATTATCAGATTAAAAATTATCCAATATGCCATTTCATGTATTTACAAAAATGTGTGTGATTAATCATTTATTTGAATATTTTAACAAAAATGACATTTTATCTTTAGAAGTGAAACAAATAACGACATTTTAATGAAAATTCTGGTGGATCTGTATTTTCATAATAAATTCTCCCCGTCAGAAAAAAGAGCAGCTGAAAATTTACGTCAGTTCCTGTTAGTTTGTTGTTGCGCAGTGCGTGTAATCACGCATCTGGAACCTTAATTTTGTGCAGCAACATTACAGAATAGGTATTTCAAAGCCGAATTACAGAAATCAAAATATTTTTTTCCAAATTTTGACAACAGTGTGTTATACTTAAATACATAGAGAAATCGCATGCTAATGCTTAAAGTATTTCGAGCTTGCATCTGACAGCGAGCATTGTGTTTTTGCAATGACAACTGTATTATTTTAGCATTGACAAGGGCCAAGATGAGAAAGTATGTCACAGACTCGTTTTCGCTACTATGGATGATTCCTTGAGAAATCATCATGTGGATGATACATTGTAGTAACCTAATTTATACATTGTGTTAATGTAATATTTGTGTACAATGTTTACGTTGTAATGATATAAGGAAACTAAACTCGATTTACGTCACTTCAAATCAGAATACCATAGAATTTGTCATAAAAAACACGTAAATTTGTAGAATGAATCAAGAAGTAAGAATAAGATGTATATTTATATGCCAAAAAATGAACAAAATTTAAAATACCATTACTCAGAATTTGAGTAGATTCCAAGAAAAAATGTAAGGAAATATTTCCATAGTAATTGGTATTTTGTTGACAAGGAAATGAAAAAGAATTAAAATTCAATTAATAATGTTACAGTGATGGGAACTGGATGCAAACCATTGCACCTGACAGTTATTACTTCATTAATAATAATAACATAATTACTCAATACTTATTTATCTCGACTCATTCCACTGAAAGAAAATTTGAATGCTGTAGAAAGCAGTTGTATGGTGTATATGTACAAGGCTACATGTATGATGAATAATTTATAGAAGGTTTAGTCATACTACCATTCCACTAGGGGAAAGTAACTGCATTTTCACAGTTTCCTCATCACTGTGACACAACAGTTGTCAGACACAATTCTCCAACATGTGACCAACTCGGAGAATATTACCTGTGGTTACCAGGAGACTTGGTATCAGTTGAGTTAATTAGCAGCTTTTGATACTGTGACAGCTGTTCAGTAGATACTGAAGATTATATTTTTCATTGTGTTAATTGAATCTTGTGTCTTTGGAATACAAAACACTTGAACATTTTAATCTTCCAAAATGTCGGGTATGATGCCTCGAAGAAACAAGCCAGCTTCCAATAATCAGGGGAGAGGTTGGCTGACTGGCAAGGAGAAGACAAACTGCTAATCCTTTAGTTGGTCATGTTCAAGCTTCAGGATCGCCAAGTAACAGTTCATCGGAACAAGAAAATAATCAGAGTTTTGTTTCTGACAATAGCATGATGATGGCCATGTCAGACACAGAAGACTTCAGGAGAGAAAATAATACAAAGGTATATATCATAAGCGCTTTCTTTATACAGCTCTCTTTTTGGCTATTAGATATATTTATACCGTTTTCTTAGTTTACATGTATTTTATGAAAACAGAATGTACAAAAAGAGATTTGTAAACAAAATGGCAAGTCGTCTATATCGTGGATATGGAATCATTAGAATTTTTCATAAAATTGTTTGAGTGGAGTTGTTTACAGGTGATTTGCGTTTCATTAAGGAATATTTCATGAGGCAGCTAATTTTCTGACGGTGGAATAAACTGTAATGCCTGATCACATACAAACTGACCAATTTCTTTACACAAGTTTGGATTTACCAGAGATGGGTTGATTGAATAATTAATTTGGTTTACACATCCCAGTCAAAATATTTCATTGATGTTGAGACATCGCTAGCTACAGGTAAGTAGCAGTAATTTTGACCTTTACATTGCTTTTAGGGCAATGTGCAGGGAGGGTTCTTTTACATGCCACACATAACGTGACACAGTGCATTAGTGTTTAAAGTCTCTTCCAAAGGACCTATGTGACTTCCCGGTCGGGTTTAGAACCCACGACTTCCCATATATGGAGGAAGAAATGACTACTAGTAGTAGTATTTGTAAATTTGTGTATAAAACATTTTGAGAAATTACAATGGTGTACATTAAAGTTACATTTGGTTCAACACACTTACATTTAATGGCGATTTTCATTTTTTTATATAAACATGATGTATAAAAATGAAATACAATTTGGACCTCACTGACATATCTGGTTTATAGGGGAATAATCAATATTTGACTGTAAAATATTTAAAATTATAGTAATTAAACCCAGACTGGGGTCTGACCAAGAGTTGAAAAATAGGTAGTGATTGTTTTTTCACCCAACGTTAAGAAAAGGAAGTCAAAGGTCCTTTGATGAATACCTTAAAACCAATGCATGTGTGGCATGTTAAAGAACTCTGTGGACTGCACACTGCCCTGAAAGCAATTTTAGGTAAAAAAAAACATTTGCCACTTCACCTATAGCTGGCGATGTATCGATATAATTGATATATTTTTGACTTGGATGTAAAACCTCATTCAGTCAGTCAATCCTCCAGAATCCCTGAACTGAGTTTAATATGAGTGAAAGAATCTTGATGGTGTAAAACTCCATTACTCCACCTTATATCAAGGCACTGTCTTTTTCTTCTATATTTTATGTAAGCATTTATAGTATGGTAGCTCAGCTGTTGTCCAAGACCAGTTGGTCAAAAACCCATTTTTAACATCAAATTTCAATAGATTTCGGAATACATGTAATCAATTACTAAATGGTGAGCAAGCAGGAATAGCCCTGACTCTCATTGCAGACTGTTAATCCTAGCCGAGTGGTAGGTACCTTGTCACCAGCAAAGCCCATTAATTGATTACTGATTTATAAATGTACGTATATTGATTCAATTTCTGTATGGGTCAAATTCAGATTTGAGAATTATTAGCTTAACTGCTTTGGTGTTATTGTCATATGTTATAAATTTTAAGTTTTGCCATAAATTACTTATTGGTGTGATGATTTTACCTGAATAAAGTACAAAGAAGCTATTGCCATACCCCTGACGTCAATGTTAACATCCAATGTAAGGTTTGTAAGCTATTGTCATACCCCTGACTTCAATGTTAACATCCAATGTAAGGTTTGTAAGCTATTGCCATACCCCTGACGTCAATGTTAACATCCAATGTAAGGTTTGTAAGCTATTGCCATACCCCTGAGGTCTATGTTAACATCCAATGTAAGGTATGTAAGCTATTGTCATACCCCTGAGGTCTATGTAAACATCCAATGTAAGGTTTGTAAGCTATTGTCATACCCCTGAGGTCTATGTAAACATCCAATGTAAGGTTTGTAAGCTATTGTCATACCCCTGAGGTCTATGTTAACATCCAATGTAAGGTTTGTAAGCTATTTTCATACCCCTGACGTCAATGTTAACATTTAATGTAAGGTTTGTAAGCTATTGCCATACCCCTGACGTCAATGTTAACATCCAATGTAAGAAATTATCTTGACTACGATTTTGCCTTACAAGTTATAACATATTCAGATATAAATGGAATTATCAGGACATGGATTATACAATTCAAGCAATAATTATAGCTAGCGTCATCTTGATATAAATAAAATAATCTTGAGATATATAATACAATCCAAGTTATAATTATTGACATGACTGGTGACATCTTGATATAAATGAAATTATTGTGAGATGTGAAGATACCTAAATGTAACTACAAATAATTAATACATGTATAAACTAAAGAGAATGTATTGTCCAATTTTCATTAGATTTAAAAGGACAGCTTATTTCCCGGTTTCAATGGTACACATATATAAAGAAATTGGGAAACAATTACAACTTATAACTTCTGAAAGAAACGCATCTCTTATTTTCCAAACTATACACAGGATGAAATAACTCTCCTGTTTATTGTGTAACCAGTAGGTGATCTGATGACCGTGAAACGCATTAAAAATTAAAATAAAAAAGTGAAATTAAATTCTTGGCTCATAACAATTGTGTGGCGGAAGGGGCTCAATAGGTTGTCAGGTGGCCCAATCGGTAGAGCGTATGTTAGTACATGTATTGTGAAGGTCCCGGGTTCGACTTCGGTTACGCCGCTGTTACATTTGGGGAATCATCCGACCTTGGGCATTGGCTGACCAACAAGTTGGTCCCAGGGGTGGAACCCGCTGGTTTCGATTCAAGGGAGTTGAATAGAAAAAAGATGGGAGGAATTTGGCGGTCCGTGTAGCTCAATCGGTAGAACGTCCCGCTAGTATTAGGAAGCTCCCGGGCTCGAGTCCCGGTGTAGCAGCTGCATTTTCCCCTTTCCTGTTAGTACATCAAAAGTAGCTATCCCCTCTTCTGATTTACAAATGCTTGTTATTCTTTTTTCATATATAATTATTATCATCATTAATATTATTTTAATGCATATTAAAATCATTTTCTGGAAGGACCTATTTATTTATTTATTTATTCTATATACGTATTTATTATAAATAAATATAAGTAAAAGTCTGAAATAATTATTGTGAAAAATGATGTTTTTAAAAATTCTCTAAAAATTATAGATATTTATGAATTACGAGATTATCAACATCTTAAAATAAGGTGTGTAAATACACAACTACTGTTGCAGTTAAAGGGTTGGTAAATATACAGGAAGTGTCGGTATACCTGTCTCGTTAGTTGGATTGGGTACACTCCGATATACAACTAGTCAGTCAATATTGAGGGTTTAATTACAGGTGACTATAATAATAATAATAATAATAATAAAAACTTTATTTTCATCAACCGTAAATGTTTTTTTTTCATGACTGGCCATGGTGTAATGTCTCCTCGTCTTATGTCGTTTATTGCAATCGTTGCTAATCGCAAAACTTCTTGGTTGAAATGCACGATCTCAAGGTCAAAGCTGTCGATTATACATTTTTAAATAAATTGCAATTTTTAATTTTGTCTTTGATCTGTACGATTTCTGTGCAGCAAATGCATTCCCTCTCAGTGTTCATTGCTCGGCAGTTTCATTATATGTCCCAAACCTACAAACGATGATCATTATCTATAACTTCGCATGAATCCGATTTGAATAAATTCTCTGGTTTACTTTCAGTTCCCTAATATTCTGACTCAAAATCAAAAAGATAATGCGCCATTTCTAATAATATGGATAAGTAACAACTCGTAAGATGCGACACTTCAGTATATATAAACAGTAGTTAGGAAGAGTGGTTGTTCACACATGACGTCACAACTTGTTTTCGTACCTCCCGATTGAAGAGTTCCAAAATGGCCTGAGGTTACGAATTTTGATTTTTTAAACTTCTATATCTTTTTTATTTCGGCGAATAAAAAGGTGAAATTTTCAATATAATAATAATTTAACATAAATTTTCATATTTTGGTCAAATTGGCTAGACTTCAGTGTCCCTTCAACATCCAATGTAAGATATTATCATACTCCTGGTGTCTATGTTAACATCCAATATAAGCTATTGTCATACCCCTGACGTCAATGTTAACATCCAATGTAAGATATTATCATACCCCTGGTGTCTAATACTGTTTATGTTAACATCCAATGTAAGGTTTGTAAGCTATTGTCATACCCCTGACGTCAATGTTAACATCCAATGTAAGCTATTGTCATACTCCTGGTGTCTATGTTAAGATCCAATGTAAGGTATGTAAGCTATTGTCATACCCCTGACGTCAATGTTAACATCCAATGTAAGCTATTGTCATACTCCTGGTGTCTATGTTAAGATCCAATGTAAGCTATTGTCATACCCCTGACATCAATGTTAACATCCAATGTAAGCTATTGTCATACCCCTGACGTCAATGTTAACATCCAATGTAAGCTATTGTCATACTCCTGGTGTCTATGTTAACATCCAATGTAAGATATTATCATACTCCTGGTGTCTATGTTAACATCCAATGTAAGATATTATCATACTCCTGGTGTCTATGTTAACATCCAATGTAAGATATTATCATACTCCTGGTGTCTATGTTAACATCCAATGTAAGGTATGTAAGCTATTGTCATACCCCTGACATCAATGTTAACATCCAATGTAAGCTATTGTCATACTCCTGGTGTCTATGTTAAGATCCAATGTAAGCTATTGTCATACCCCTGACATCAATGTTAACATCCAATGTAAGCTATTGTCATACCCCTGACGTCAATGTTAACATCCAATGTAAGCTATTGTCATACCCCTGACGTCAATGTTAACATCCAATGTAAGCTATTGTCATACTCCTGGTGTCTATGTTAACATCCAATGTAAGATATTATCATACCCCTGGTGTCTATGTTAACATCCAATGTAAGATATTATCATACCCCTGGTGTCTATGTTAACATCCAATGTAAGATATTATCATACTCCTGGTGTCTATGTTAACATCCAATATAAGCTATTGTCATACCCCTGACGTCAATGTTAACATCCAATGTAAGATATTATCATACTCCTGGTGTCTATGTTAACATCCAATATAAGCTATTGTCATACCCCTGACGTCAATGTTAACATCCAATGTAAGCTATTGTCATACTCCTGGTGTCTATGTTAACATCCAATGTAAGATATTATCATACCCCTGGTGTCTATGTTAACATCCAATGTAAGATATTATCATACCCCTGGTGTCTATGTTAACATCCAATGTAAGATATTATCATACTCCTGGTGTCTATGTTAACATCCAATATAAGCTATTGTCATACCCCTGACGTCAATGTTAACATCCAATGTAAGCTATTGTCATACTCCTGGTGTCTATGTTAACATCCAATGCAAGATATTATCATACTCCTGGTGTCTATGTTAACATCCAATATAAGCTATTGTCATACCCCTGACGTCAATGTTAACATCCAATGTAAGATATTATCATACTCCTGGTGTCTATGTTAACATCCAATGCAAGATATTATCATACTCCTGGTGTCTATGTTAACATCCAATATAAGCTATTGTCATACCCCTGACGTCAATGTTAACATCCAATGTAAGGTTTGTAAGCTATTGTCATACCCCTGACGTCAATGTTAACATCCAATGTAAGCTATTGTCATACTCCTGGTGTCTATGTTAACATCCAATATAAGCTATTGTCATACCCCTGACGTCAATGTTAACATCCAATGTAAGGTTTGTAAGCTATTGTCATACCCCTGACGTCAATGTTAACATCCAATGCAAGATATTATCATACTCCTGGTGTCTATGTTAACATCCAATATAAGCTATTGTCATACCCCTGACGTCAATGTTAACATCCAATATAAGCTATTGTCATACCCCTGACGTCAATGTTAACATCCAATGTAAGATATTATCATACTCCTGGTGTCTATGTTAACATCCAATGCAAGATATTATCATACTCCTGGTGTCTATGTTAACATCCAATATAAGCTATTGTCATACCCCTGACGTCAATGTTAACATCCAATGTAAGATATTATCATACTCCTGGTGTCTATGTTAACATCCAATGCAAGATATTATCATACTCCTGGTGTCTATGTTAACATCCAATGTAAGCTATTGTCATACCCCTGACGTCAATGTTAACATCCAATGTAAGATATTATCATACTCCTGGTGTCTATGTTAACATCCAATGCAAGATATTATCATACTCCTGGTGTCTATGTTAACATCCAATGTAAGCTATTGTCATACCCCTGACGTCAATGTTAACATCCAATGCAAGATATAATCATACTCCTGGTGTCAAAACAATAAAATTTTTGCTTGCATACATACAGTGCAGCATACTACATGGTGTAACTGAAATGATTCAGCAAGATTTATGAATTTACATTTTATAGGGCGAAAAGAAGAGCAGCTGTGGAAACATTGCTGTAGACCCTAAACAGCCAAAGACTGTCATGATTACACAACCTGGACAGAAAACACCAAAGCCCACGATATCCAGCAAAAAATCTGCAGTTAAATCAGACGTGGTATGTTTTATTAATATAATACAAAAAAGACATTTGCAACTTGGCAATAGCCAACACAATTACAAATATGACACAATACATTTTGATAAGCTTATAGGTTATACTGTAAATATATTTAATTTAGAGTGTATTTTTGAGGTATACGAAATTTAGACATCTCCCCATAGTTAAATTTTCACATTTTGTAAACACTCTGTATCACATTACAAATAATATAATTTTTCACGCAAAACAAACAACAGCGAAACAAGCAAAAATTTGTACACGGCAAATATAAATATGTTTACAGTAATACATTTTGTATAACTGGTTAGTGTATGGATATACTGTAAACACATTTATTTTTGGTGATGTACTAATTTTCACTTATTTCGCGGTCGTTTGTTTTGCATGAAAATTAATACAGAGAATAAATTAAATGCCTATTGTGTTATAGTGTGAAAAACGTGAAAATTTAACTACATGGATATATGTTTAAATTTCCTTAACTGCAAAAATAAATACACACGAAATTAAATATGTTTACAGTACCTAGGTTGCCACAATTTTAAAATTATTGGTACCCAAATTTCCAAAATTTGTAAATAAGAAAATATTGGTATTTTTCACAAATTTGCTAAAATAGGTCATGTTTGAATAAAATTCTCTGAAATGAATATTGGCTACCAAGAATGGAAACATAGAATAGATACAACATACATGTACAAAGTTACTCCATAAAACATTGTCCCAATAAAACCGATGCCATTCACACTGATTTTGTTTGCTTAAAATTACTACAGGATAAAAGTAGTTTCCTTTAGGGGAAAAGGACTAAAATTTTCCAATTTGTTCACTAAAATTCCCCAAAACAACAGTAATGCATGGAAAAATTAAATCTAGTTGTCTTTAACCACAAAATATCAGATAGCACCACAATATAGTGTCTTTGAAATGAAGGTACTAGCTATTGCCAGCATTTCATATTGCAGTTTGCTTGATCTTAGAACTCTAGTTTTCCCAATCTTAAAAGTAGAAGGTTGTTTTAAAAAAATGTAACAAAATTGCTTATCAATGACTCACATAATATTACTAGATAGGATAATTGGGATGGGGTGGGGGGCTGGCTTGTATATTTCCAAAGTTCAGCAGTGAAAAATAGATTTACTTGAAACTTATGATGGTAGTTTTAAAATTACCATGTCAGCATATATTTTTTAAGTTTTAAATCGACTTGTAACTATTGATATTAATTCATTGACTAAAATGTTACATTTTTACAGGAATATGTCCTCACTCCTGAAATCGTAACATGCAGCATTAACTGTGGCACTGCCACTAAACAGGCTTAATTTCCATTTTGATTCTCCGACTTTGGTAAATTAACCAGTTTTTCACACTTGTGAATTGAAATTAAGGTGTTAATGTTTTAAATATTTAGTATGTTTAGAGATCTTATTTATTGGCTATCTTGTGAAGTAATGAAATCTCTGGTTATACATGTAACTTTTCATACACTCATAAACTTGAGAAAATGTTATAACTTATATTTGTGTCAGGATCTGAAAATAACTTCATGTGTTAGGTTAATACACTTACAATTTTTCAGTGTTTGGATATATATACGTATATACTCTGGCCAAAAACTATTACAATGTTAAAGATTTGGCAAAATTTTGAGGTGGCAGGGCTTTACTGTGCGAAAAACACTTGCCAGTAATTATTTGTCATTGCGAGTGGTTTTATCATATTCACTCACATGTGTGTGAGTAACAGTGAATATCAAATCCGTATTGTCCTTTCCGACTACAGAATTACTTTCTTTAAAGGTGTTTTTAATCATAATACTGCAATCTGTGAATTTGGAAGTGTTGATTTCATTGCCGCAAGTGGTAAACAACATTGGCAGATATCTTTGTTTTTCAAGTCCATGACTATAAATATCAAAATACGTCGGGAAGTCTGCTGTTATAAATAATCCTAAACAAACAGTTGCATTCACAATTGTCAGCAACAACCCTATGAAAATACATATTGCTCCTAAACGATCGTTCCCAGAATTTTTGAAAGGCGGGTCTCAAGTTTTCCTGAAAATCAGAGTTTGTAACGTGTAAAAAGACAAAAATAATTGAGATACTCTTAAATTTTACATGTGGCACGTCTAGCTAGCTAGACATGAGAAACTTAACCTTTCTGGAGCAACTGACCTCATTTTCTTGGTGGAAGTTCACACGTTTAACACAATTTGCAGGGAGTCAAAGTTAATGCTTTGCTATTTGTGATTATGGTTTGGATATTGATTTGTGTGTTTGTGTTTGATACCACAATAAATGTAAACCCCATGAAAAAGTCTTACAAACATTGACACCATATTGTGTGCACCCAACTCCAAAATTAAGCAGGGCTAAGAAAGGATTCTAGTGTACATGTAGTTGATTTTCAATTAATTGTTATTAAGAAACATAATAAATGCTGCCAAAAAATGTGGTGAGTAATTTCTTTGCCCTGGCTAGGAAACATCTAAAGTGGCCAGTAAAACTAAAAATAATTGCAATCATAGATCCTTGGTCAGTCAAGACTATAAATTTCTTTGAAAAGCTGAGGAGATGTCATTAAAATTTAGCCAGCCCTGCCTAAAATAACCAAGTTGTGCATAGAAATTACATGTACCTTTAATATCAATTTTTAGAATAATTAATAAAATTTCCAGAATTTGAAAATATAGCCCTTTTTGGAAATTTGGCCACAGTCAACACAGTGATTTTGTTACATTTTTTCAAAACTACCTTCTGCCTTTAACATTGGGAAATTTGAGATTCTGAAATGCAGCAAACTTCATCATGACATGTGAACAATAATTATGATCCGTATTCAAGTTATTGTGGCACATGTTCATGTATTATATATCGGTAAGGCCTCAGACAGAACTTAACATAAATATTTGAAACTGCAGAGAATTTCAGCGAAACAATGTACATAAGGCAGTGTGGGGTTAGGGGCCTTTACTGTGATATTAAGTTTATAAAATAAATGATGTGATACAAATTCTATTGTCATTCAAAAGACTTGCCACTTCTTTTTCTAAATGCTGAGTGGTAATCTTTTGAATCCACTACCACCATTATAATATACAAGGAGTCTATGTTTCCATTCCTGGTAGCAAAAATTGTCATTGGCTACATGTACTGTTACAATACTAATTTCCGCAGAATGCTTTAGATAGAAAGGACAATATTATCACAAATTTTGGAAATTTTGCTCCTATGAATTTAAATTTGGGAAAACCCTAGATCTATATATAAATATGTGCCTGATTTCAAGTCTATTCTGAAATCTCTGTTTTCCCCAAAATGTTGTGAAAGAAAAAGAAACAAGATTGTTTTACTTAGTTAATAGAAATAAGGGGAGAACAGTCACATCTGGGGCATCAAAACCAATTATATTAATTTTTGTGCTACCGTAATTATTCAAACTGATTTCTGCAGAAATAAATTGATACCGATAACTTTTACTTTCTGAAATTTATTGTTGATGTAGCATTTTTACAAAATATTTGTAATACAACTCAAGTTACTGGTACAAAAATATATTTTAACCATTACCATATTATCTGCAGTGACTGTAATTGGTAGTCTCGCAGTGTTTGATCCAAAAATGTAGGAAGCCTGGTTATCCTGGCTCAGGCATCTTGAAAATAGGGGTCATGGTTTCAACAATTGAGTTGACCTATTGACATAACTTGATGTACTTTATATGAAAAGATCAGTAGACTGAGCAGCAAGCCTAAGAAAAATATAATTGTAAAAGAGGTCACACTGGACTAATTAAAAACAATGTACCGGTAAGACTAAAAAGATTGACAAGGTTGTTCCAGACACTAATTTTGTCTGACCAATTATTATTTAGCAGCAATGGTACAGGGTCCCCTTCCAAATTGAACATTCACATTTTTAGCTCACCTGAGCCGAAAGGCTCAGATGAGCTATTGCTATCTATCATCGTTCGTCGTGCGTCGTCCGTCGTGCGTCGTGCGTAAACTTTACATTTTAATCTTCTCCTCCAAAACTACTGAGCCAAATTTGATGAAACTTGGTGATTATTATGCCTGGGTAACAGGCTTTCAAAATTGTGTTCGGGGTTTGACCACGCCCAACAATATGGCTGCCGTTACTATAAATAGCCAAAAGACAAACAAATCTTCTTCTCTGAAACCAAAAGGTGCAGGCAAATTTTGATTGGATATTTGGATTCAGGATACCTAGATACACTAAAATTGTGTTTTTTATGAAAATTGAACGAATAATAGGTTACGCGTTTTTTGCGTAAAATTATGTAATTTTTAAAATGAGACATTTATTGTTATAACTTCATAATGGCTGAAGATAATTGTATGGAGTTTTCACTGTTGATCTTGTCTTGCGATTTTCTTCCGATTAATGTCAAGGTCAAAGGTCAAGGTCATGTCCCAGTTTTTGACCCTTGATAAAAAATGCTATTTTTTAAACATTTCTGGTGATAATGATGTAGGATTTTTGGTTAATTGTAGGTATTGACGACGATCATTTTGATATATCGATTAAGTTCATGGGTTCAAAGGTCAAGGTCACAGATGTACAAGTTTACCAAAATAGTTAATTATCTGCAAAACTATGAACTTTTTGTAAAGCATGTATATTAGAATATTGTAGGTAATGGCCCAATGGTCATTTTGATATATAAATAAAGGTCATGAGTTCAAAAGTCAAGGTCACAGATGTAAACAAGTACTGAAATGATTATTTATCTCTAAAACTATAGACTTTTTGTATAGGCATGTATATTAGAATATTGTAGGTAATGGCCCAATGGTCATTTTGATATATGAATAAAGGTCATGAGTTCAAAGGTCAAGGTCACAGATGTGAATGAATACCTGAATGGTTAATTATCTTGAAAACTGTTAACTTTTTGTGTATGCATGTATATTAGAATATTGTAGGTATTAGCCTAACAACCATTTTGATATATGAATGAAGGTTATGGGTTCAAAGGTCAAGGTCACAGATGTGAACAAGGTCTGAAATGATTTTTTATCTCAAAAACTATAAACCTTTTGTATAGGCATGTATATTAGAATATTTAGGTATTATCCTAATGATCATTTTGATATATGAATGAAGGTCATGGGTTCAAAGGTCAAGGTCACAGATGCGAATGAATGCCTAAATGATTAATTATCTTGAAAACTATTAACTTTTTGTATAGGCATGTATATTAGAATATTGTTGGTACTGGCACAGTGGTCATTTTGATATATGAATGAAGAGCATGGGTTCAAATGTCAAGATCACAGATACAAACAAGTACTGAGATGATTATTTATCTCAAAAACTTAAACTTTTTGTATAGGGATGTATATTAGAATATTGGCCGAATTATCATTTTGATATTTAAATGAAGCTCATGGGTTCAAAGATCACAGGTGAGCGTTAAGGCCCATGGGCCTCTTGTTACCTTTGATATACATTGAATAAAGCAATAAAATGAATCACTACTTTAGGTTCTAATCCCACAATGGACAGATCCCGGTATGAGGGAGTTTGTCAGTTCACTTGCCAAATGTAGTAGTTTTCTCCAGGAAATCAGATTTCCTCCACTGTCCCTGAACTACCAGTAGCTGCATTGATGTAAGTGAAAGAATCTTGACTTGGGTGTAAAACCCCATTACTCCACTCCACTCTTATATGAAAAAATAATATGATTATTATTATATTTGACAGGATGTTACTAAAGAATTTAAAAAATGTAAAGAAGAAGATAGAAAACGTCTTGATTTAAGTAAATCTCAGGTAGGTCATAACACAGTCTACTGCATTTGTTAATTAATCTGACAAAGGTATTACTAATTAATATTACTCAGGTGACATAATTAGACATCTCCTTTAGTTTTAGTTTAAATTACTGTAACACAAAAATGAAAATAAATTGTTAAAGAAAAACTTAAATGAATTATAAAAATTTAGTTCACTTTTCATGACACGGACCAAGTTTGGTCTAAATTACTGCAACATTAAAATGAGAATAATTCATATAGAAAAAATTCTGATTTTGAATATAATTAATTACAATTAATTACTGAAAGGGCAATATGCCACTTTTTAACAAAGCAAAAAAAAAAAAAAAAAAAAAAAACCAGACAATTTTATCATTAGAGATCTGATACCGCAGAAAAAAATTACCATGGTATTTTACCAAATACCACGGTATACCACACATCCATTAAGATTCGAAATACATGTAGTATATCTATTTCTATCTAAAATAACAGCTAAGGAATTTAGGCATTGGATATTTTGAGAATATCAAGGGTGCTAACACACAATAAAATTCACAGAATTGTCTGTATTTCAACCAAATTAATTCAAAACTTGCAATCTAAATCTCATAAGATTGTTGTCAAACAAAGATTTTAACAAAATTCAAATGAATACATCAAAATTCAAACTGTTATTTCAACAATTATCAACATAATATTTTTTTGTTAAAATACTGGTATTCAAAGACTTAACCGTGGTATTACCGGTACATGGTCAGTACCACGGTATACTGGTAATACTGCACACCACTATTTATCATGAGACTTAAGATAGAATAATATCCCATTAGGGTTAGAATTCTTGCCCTCTGCACCTTAAGAAATGTGCAGAAAATGATTCTTCTGTTAATATCTGTTGCTACAATAGAAAATCCACAGCAAATGGTACACTGTCATTGAATAATTAATTTGTCACAATTTATACAAACCATTCAGAATTGAAATCGGAACAAGAGTCATGAACACCACAGGAAAAACTTGTTTGAATTGAGTTATTGAAGCTACCCTAGTTTGTAAGATATTATGGATGTCTTTATTTTACAAGAAAACCCAGTGAATTTTCTTGCCTTTTTGGGATGGAATTGCGACAAAATCCATATTATGGGAAAAAGAAGATATTTGTTTTGACATCTTTTAATGATTATCTTGCAGTATCTTGCATTTACATACGGTAGTTTAATGATAAGGGTTTGACACTAACTTTTTGTAACAGTGGCCTACAGGGCTAGTAGTTGTTTAACAACACTAGCCCTGCTTGAAGTTGGGTAGTCCAGGGTATGTCATCCCCCATTAAAAAAATTAAAATTTAAAAAAAATGGAGCAAAATCCTGCAATCTGGAGACGTTTAAACTACCAGGTATATATTCAGTAGGTCTAAAAAGCTCTGTAGTGAGTACCGGTATATGATCCAATTGTTTTTGAGAAAAATACTTGCCCATTGGGCTACTGGTAAAACAAGATTCACTAGGCATGACCAATTTTTACTAGCCTCAGACTAGCGGGCTAGTGTTAGTGTCGACCACCTAATGATTTTTGTCATTGTAAATGAGTGCTTTTACTAACCCTTTGAGTGTCTAGAATAATCTCTGTAACCCCTCCCCTGATTGAGGATAAGCAGGAAGTGATGATCCTCCAGTGGACTTTACTCTTACCTTTTGATGATGTAAGATTTTAACTCTTGGTAATTTTATGTGATTTTTATTTTCAGATAACTGTCATTCCACAGTCAGTGAAAGAGGTAAAATATTTACCATACTTAATAAATGTTATTAGATTCTTTGTTTTTCAAACATATACAGTCAAACCTGTCTATAACAGCCACTCAAGGGAACCAGTGAAAGTGGCCTTTATGGGCAGGTGGTCTTTATACAGGTTCAAATAATATGATAAAAGAACAATTGGGATACAATTCTACTGGCCTTTATAAGCAGGTGCCCCTTATATAGAGATGGCCTTTAAGGCAGGTTGGACTGTATTGCAAAACTATAGACATTGCACTGTATATTTCTTTCTATCTTACATCCTTCTCCTACTTTTTTTCCTTCCTCATGTTCTTTTTCTAAGTTACACAACATTATTAATTATTTTTGTTTTGCATCATGATTAAAGGTTGGAAATATGTGAAAGTTATTTAACTTGTTCATTTACAATTTTTAACCTTCCATATAATTGATGTTTACTTATGTGTATTTACAGTTGACACAGCTACAAGAATTTTATCTCTATGGTAACCGATTAGGAACACTGCCACCTGAAATAGGTTGTCTTACAAATCTGCTGAAATTGGGACTTAGTGAAAACTCCCTTACAACCCTTCCTGAATCTTTACAAAATCTTAAACATCTCAAAGTTCTTGATCTCCGACATAACAGGTTAAATGAGGTAAGTTGTTATTAATCAATCTTAATTTTGACCTTCTAGTCTTGGAACAGTTATCTCTTAAAAAAAGATGTAGTCCTGAAACCAGTGACTGGTAATTACATTTCTGAGAAAATTTACAATTTGGGTTCAGGCAATTACCTGTTCTTAGGTTCTTGGACCTTGGACTGTTTTCTATTTTCTATTGTATTTTTCAAAAAATGTGTATTTGACCAATTGAAGTAGGATCAGCAGTTAAAATTAATTCGTCCAAAATTCACTAGTATAGGATGAGTTAATTAATGACTCTATTTACTGCATATGTTGTTGATTTATTATCAAAACCTCTGGTGCATTGAAGTTAAAATTGTGAATTGCATGCAATTGTTATGAAGCTGACATAGCTGAGCTTCCATTTTGATCATCAATGTTCAGAAGTCAAATTGATCACCAGTATTTTTAAACTCATATGTCAAACAAAACAACACTGAGAATTAGAGGTCAAATAATATTTTCAAAAGTAAAAGAAATTGTTTCAGAAGTTCAGATGGCAGTCATCTGAAGGGAGGGTTTTGTAATGGGTCAAACTTTAGAACCCATGTCTGTCAGCATTATTCGGAAATTTTTATCCTTAAAAACTTAATTCAAAATCAACACCTCTTTAGTTTGATGTATTTTGAAGTATTTAATTTTTGGTGATGATGGATTGGATAAAATTCAGTGATAATCATAATTTACAGAAATTTTCAACTAAATTCTTAGGAATTATATCTTACATATACATTGTACATTGTATGATCAAATAGTTGCAGTTTACATTCTAGAAGGGTCCAATTGGACCATTGGTCCCATAATTTGCCAAATAACCCAATTCTAAAAGTTTGCGTCATGTTTAACATAACATGAATGCGAAAATACATGTATTTATAAATATTTTAAAAATGGCTCCTGAAAAATTACATGTACATCTCTAACTTTTCTTTAATGTGTATGTTTCAGATTCCAGAAGTAGTGTATCAGTTGCGGTCATTAACTACATTATTCTTGAGGTTTAACAGAATAAAGCATGTTGATGAAGCTATAAGTAATTTAACAGTAAGTAAATTCCCTTTATATCTGTTTTTATATCACAAAAGTTATAGCTATACATATACAGTCAAATCTGTCTATAAAGGTCACCCAAGGGAATCAGTTAAGGTGGCCTTTATACCGTATACGGGGTAATTTTTGCATTTCGAAATTTTCACGGTTTTTACTCTAAATTATTTTGGCGTTTTTATAATTCGCAGTTTCTGTAATTTCAAAACTATTTCTTTAGTCTGTGCAATTTCAAATCACAAAATTTACCCTGAATACGGTATAACAAGTTAGACTTGTTTTTTATTGACTTCGGAAGCTACAAGCGGAAACTAAAATCCAGAAATGAAAATGGTACTTCATAATATTTAATATTTTATTTCACATAAAGACACATGTTGCAGACTGAAAATAAAGAAGTCATGAGTTAAAATGTCAAGAATACAAAAAAATGTAAAAAGTAATCACACTTTATTAGCTATTATTAGATTGTGAACACTGTTCCGTAACCAAGTCACCCAATGTTAACGACAGCCCGTGTGAGTGCATATAACGTGTCAATACGAGTTACTTCCCTTTCACCATTAACTTTTGTTTTAAAATATTTGCGTTTTAATTTTTCGCGGTTAAAACGTGACCGCAAACATTAGAATACCGCGAAAATTACCAATTATACGGTATACAGGATCAAATAACCTGAATAGTGACTGGCCCTGCTTTCACAATCATTTCTTAACTTAAGATTTTCCTTAACTTTTATCTGGCAGATTAAAAGTCTTTATAATTGTGGTAATTGTTAACATATTAGAGAATTTAAGGTGTCATTTTAAAGATTATCTCAAGCTTATGACATCTGCATTTAGTTTTGACAAAAATATTTATAGTTCCAAAAAGAGCTTGCCAAAATTTGCTAAATTGAAGTTAAGGAATGATTGTGAAACTGGGACCTGGGATAAAGTTTAACAGGCCTTTAAAAGCAGGTGGTCCTTGTAAAGAGGTGACTTTTAAGGCAGGTTTGACTGTATCAGTATTTCTATGATGGAATTTGTTTGATATTGGTATTAAGGGTTTTACAAGACACAAAATTCTGCATTTTTGTACACTTAATAAATTATGTTGGATGCAAACAATTAATAAGATGCATCTTTTGGGATGCATAAATCCTGTAAAATGATCAGATAGAACTTGAAAACTATTATAACTACAAAAATATGACAAGCCATATACTGATTTTTGAAAGCTTTGAAATGAGGAATTACCCTCTTATATAATAAACAAATTAATGTGTATAAAACATGTACATTTATCACTCAACATGTTCTGCAACATACTGATTGGCTAACTAATGCTGTGAATACACCAATATGTATTAAGAACTCTGAATTTTCTGGCTACATTTTAAGTGGTCCATGATCTTTTTCCACTGCTTTTGTTAAACACATGACACCTATGTCCAGTGTCAAGGTAGCTAAATGCAAATTTAATCTATGCAGATTCTTGAGTGTTCTATTTATATATTGAAGGAAGTTGATTTTAATGTTTTGTTTACTGGCACTGTTGCTAATAAAACATTTGAAGATGGTTTTACAAACTTTGTTGACACTGGTAACCATGTTTGACATACATCATCGAATACATGTACAACAAGGAAAAATACCAGAGCTAGTTTGTTTCTTGCATCTGTGCAAGCGGAAATGTTGTGTCTGCAGTCGATGTGGTACATTTTGGAACAAAAAAATGTAAAATCTAGGTATTAAATTGCATGGTCCATTTGTTTTTCATACCCACAAAAATGTTAATATTGTTACATAGCCAATGTTTTACTTATACAGTATTTGAAGCATTTCACCTTTTGATAATTAATTAAATAAAATGTTATTATTTTTCAGAATTTAACTATTTTTAGTCTACGAGAAAACAAGATTCCAAAGCTTCCCCAAGGAATTGGAAATTTAGTTAACTTGGTTACATTTGATATCTCCCATAATCATTTGGAACATTTACCGGAAGGTATGTGTAATATTTTTTGATGATTTATTATTAATTCTTAGTGTTTGTTAGTAGTTGTTAAATATTTTTTAAACATTTTACAAACATGGCGTTAATGTCTATGTTAATCATATTTGAAGTCAAATGTTGGCACTAAAATGGAAGGAAAATAATCCATTATGAGTTGATCCATATAGGATAGGGAAATCTCGCTCTCGGGGTTTAACATTTCTGGTCAGAGAATCGGTAAGCCTCGTCTCTGACTCTAATGTTCAACTCCTCAGGTGAGATTTCCCTATCCTACATGGATACTCATAATGGATTCTTATAATCTCATATGTACAAAGAACAGAGAAGCTTATGTTGTATGTCACCTGTACAAGAAATAACATTTCATGATACAGATTTCAGTTTAAACTTTTGATAGACTAAATGTTCATGTAGGCAAGCTAAACTGTTCTTTTGACAGCTTTTGTTAGCTCACGGATATTCATAAGTGTAGAATGTTCCAAGATGTTATAAACTTACTTGGTACATTAATAGTAGGGTACTTTTTATGTAAGATATACAGTAAAACCCCGAATTATCGCCCCCCGATTTATCGCCAAAACATTATGTAGTCCCGTTTTCATTCTATGCTAAAAACCCCGTTATAATGCCAAATTCGCTTATCGCCATCCGCCAAGGTTATAAAATGACAAACAGTCTATTTACTGTTAGGTAAACCTCGATATACCGCCAAAGAATGCAGTCATCTGTGACCAAATTTTAAACACGGCTGTTAAATTCACAGGTGAACGCATGTATATAATTAGCCAAGCCATATCGATCCACGTCAGTACACTGCAGTAAGAACTCATAATTACTTGTTTACCTGTTTGTTTTTGTTGATCTGTGTTCACTATCATGAATAAAATTATTTATAGTATTTGAACTGTGTTAGTTATTTGTTAACAATGTCTACGCCAAAACGGAAAAGAAATTTGCTAGACTTTACACAAAAAAAGGATATTATTGAATACCGGGAAAAACATCCCAAATCTACACAGCAAGAAATTGCTGACTTTTTCACATCTTTATGGGGAGTTGATGTTAAAAGGCGTACAGTGGGTGATTTAATCGCCAATAAGGAAACATTTCAAGAATTTGACGATAATGATGATGGCGGAACACCGAGAAAACGGCACAGGAGTGCCATGCATTCAGATATGGAAAGAGCATTATATATGTGGTTTAATAATGCCCGTTCTCAAAATATTATGGTGACTGATGATATTTTGCGAGAAAAGGCAAAACGTTTTGGTGACGATTTAGGAATTACCGATTTTGGCTATTCCAATGGATGGCTTACTCGTTTCAAATCCCGACATTCTATAACCAGCCGTGCCATCACAGGGGAAAGTGCTGGTGTCGATAAAAAATTAATTACTGATGGCCGAAAAGAGGCCCTTGAAGTAATGAGACATTATGAACCAAGGGACATTTTCAACGTTGACGAGACGGGGTTATTTTTTCGTATGGAACCCAATAGGTCACTGACAACGTCGTCTGACACAAAAGGAAAAAAACGAAAAAAAGATAGGATTACTATCGTTCTTTGTAGTAATGCAGATGGTTCTGTAAAAATAAAACCGTTAGTTATTGGTAAAGCATTACAACCACGTTCTTTCAAAAACTTCAATGTTAAACTGTATGTTGAGTACACCGCTAATAAGAAGGCATGGATGACTTCTGTACTGTTTGCTGACTTTCTTCACACTTTCAATGCTCAAATGAAACGAAACAAACGAAAAGTACTTTTACTTATGGATAATGCTCCAAGTCATGTGTTACCGTCGCTTTCCAACGTTAAACCTCACTTTCTTCCACCTACCACTACTAGTCATTTACAACCTCTCGATGCTGGCATTATCCAAAACTTCAAGAGTCATTACCGCAGGTTTCAATTGAAACATTATGTGGACTGTCTAGATTCCAAAAGAGTACCCGATTTATTGTTAAGTGATGCAATTCGATTTGTAAAGTTTGCATGGGATAAGGTTTCCCCACAGACAATCGTTAATTGTTGGAAACACACTGGTCTCTGTATGGATAATGAACCCTGTGTCGCAAACCCCCAACTGACAAACAATGATGATGATATGTCAGAACTTTTGCAGAGAGTCTATCGTGATCTGGATATTGATCCGGAAATGAGACTTACTGTCCGTGAATTTGTTGATAGCGACAGTCAGGTTGAAACATTTGAAAACATTACCGATGAAATGATCGTTGCCACAATTGCTCCATCTCATGACCAGGATGATAATACTATCAATGACAATCCCGATTCAGAGGAGGAACTCGAGCTTGTTCCAACTCCAACAGAAGCAAAAACTGCTATACAGTCTGTTATTAGATTCTTTGAATCACGTAATTCAACCACAGAGGATGACATGATCAGACTTTTTTCAATAAAATCTCAAATTGAACACGAAACTGTAAAAGAGCTGAAACAATCCAATATCCGTGATTTTTTTAAAATTTAAACTGTTGGAATGTATGATGTTCATATTACAAATACAATGTACATGTGATGTTCATCTTATAGCATTTTGTTTAATAAATTTTGTATTTTGCTTTATTTCTTGTATTTTACACTTTGTGCTTTAAAATACAACACTACATACATTTTATTTCAATCCCGATTTACAAACATAACGCATTCATTGCCGTTTTCCTATTTCTACCATTACCGTTTCCGATTCAGATTTTAGAATACGATATTTACTTCCGGTTTCCAGGTCCATGAGTGTTTCCCTCAGTTTATCGCCAAACTCGTTATACCGCCAAATTTTGCGTGGACAAATTATGGCGTTATAACGAGGTTTTACTGTAGAAGTTAGCTCCCTTGTTTGTATTATGTGATGTGCATGTTGTTTACATGTAAAGCATGGTGTACAACAGATTAAATTTGTAGCTATTTATCAGTAAGTGTCTGAGCCATCAGTGGGGACAACACAACAATAAGGAGTTATTCAAATACTCTTTATCCATCATACATAGGCCATTGTCCGTAAACTTTCCACTTAAATAACTTCTTCTCCAAGACCAGTAAACCCATGACAATAAAACTTGCCAGGGATTTTGCTATGCCTCAGCCCTATCAAGTTTGTGAAGCTAGTTGGCACTGACCCTCATTTAAGGTCACAATGAAAAGTCAATATCTTTAGGGCCCAGGGTGATTGTTATACCCATATATGATTTATACTGTAAATACGACTTTTTAACTTAATTTGACTATTTCTTTTCTATTTTAACAGAAATAGGGCATTGTATTATGTTGAATTCTTTAGATCTACAACATAATGAACTCCTGGATATCCCAGAATCCGCAGGGAATCTCAGATCATTAACAAGACTAGGATTAAGGTATGTCAATACTATATCATCATAGGAAACAAATTTATGATAATAATTAATACACTTTAACACAACATCTAGTATACACATGTGATACAGCCATAACAGGCAAAATTCAACATTGAATGAATGCCAAAGTATTGGTCTGTTCTGATGTTTTAGATGTAGTTCATTATAAAAACAAAGATTGGGCATCAAGTATGGTAGAGAGTAATGCTTGTACAATACTTGTAGTTACAGGATGAGAAATGTTTGTCAGATTAGGGACCTATTACATTAGAAGTGAATGCTTCATCAACTGGGCTAAGCAGACCACTACACCCCCCTCCTAACACCCCAACTTCCATAGCTTCCATTTGCATGTATTTTCCAGATTTCCAGTAGGTGACATGCATATGAGACTGAAATTCTTTTTAATGGACTTTGTCTTGTCTGAGGGCCTTCCTTGATAATAAATACAGACAGAGTAAATGTGCAGGGTCAAACTTCAGGTTCCAAAAGGTAACTTCCTGCTTTACAGTCCCATGTTTTATAATAACTGAGTTATCATGTGTGTAAACTTCTCAATGTTTCCTTGATGACCATGTATTTTAGAGCACCTGCCAACCCCTAAAACAGTTTAAAAATACACATTTATAAGACCTTGGCACTGGCTCTATCCTTTGCTACTGTTCAGATGATATTCCAACAGCACCATTTTGTCAACTTTCTCTCCTCAACAATTCTTTTTCATTATATTTTCTGTCATCCCATGGATATTCATATTTACATTGGCATTTAAATTGTGTATAGACACATGACTTCTCAAAAAGCCATCTTTGTGGAGGGAAGTTAAAAGAAGTCAAATATTAAGGTTGTGATATTAATTTACTTAAAATTTGTTGTTATTTCAGGTATAATAGAATAACAAGTATTCCTAAATCTTTGGCAAATTGTGTACTGATGGATGAATTCAACGTGGAAGGAAACAACATATCACAGTTACCTGTAAGTTAGAGTCATTATAAGTCTTTGAAATTTTCATACTCCTGCTTCGAAGAAAGGGGGGGATACTGGTTAACCTCTGTCCTTCTATCTGTCCAAAAAAGTTTTATAACTGTTTTCTCAGCAATTACAAAATAAAGTCGCATGGAATTTTGTATGCCAGTTCAGTATGAGGTTCAATGTGGCAAGTACTGATTTCAAGTCTGCCAGACATCTACTTCATGTTTATTCCACATTTAGGATCAATAGTTGAAGTTAAATGCAGGGGTATTCTACGTGAGCAATAGCTCACAGAAATCTTGTTACATTCTGCTTAATATGTGAGAAATATTTTGCCAATGGATTTCACTATTTTGCCATGTCATGCCCCCTAACTATTTTGCAGAACTATGATTTCCATTGACATGATGTAACATCGGTTGATGCTTTCCTATAGACAAGTTATTGTAGGAATTTGCAACGTAAACGTTTTTTTCAAAACATTCCACACAAACATTTAGCGGTATTGATCATGTGGTACATTGGCAAAATCCATGATTCTTGTCAAATTAGTTTACTATTTCCCTGACAAAAGGAAAATGGAAAATAGTTAAAAATTTCTTCTTCCTGCAAATAGTATTGGTTGCAAAATGGTTAAAAATAATTTTACTTCTTTGATTTATTACTGTAAAATGGGTAATTTTCAAGTAAATTTGAGAGTTTCTGTCCCTAAGGATGAGAAAATTTGAATTTGAATACCAGTACTGGTAGTAAATAGAAATTCTCTGTGTTCCAAATAGGTAAAAATTTGAACCAATTTTTGTCTTGATATTTTCAACATTTTCTATTGTGATATATATGTATAGGAGACAACTGTAAAAGTAACCAGTCATTTCCAAAAGTTATCAGTCTCAGACTACATGTTTCTTATATAATTTTTGACTGGTTGCAAATGTCCCTAATTAACAACGTTTGAATATAAATCTTGATTTGTTTTACAGGAAGGTCTGCTGTCCAGTCTTACAAATTTGACAAGTATAACTTTATCCAGAAATGCATTTCAGTCGTATCCCTCAGGCGGGCCTGCCCAGTTCTGCTCAGTATATGTAAGTAAGACTATCACTATAATCTATATATAAAATAGACAATATCATAACTTACTGTTGAATTCCTTACATGTGTTTTCTACTTATCTGAAATCAATAGAGTATCAGATGCTTAACATAACTAAATTACTATTCTTAAATCTTTACTAAAAAGAAAACCATATTTGGTTTAAGTTCAATAGATTTGCCAGTTTTCAAAGTTTTTGCATTGCTTTTTGGATTGCGATATGACCATGGACTAGTATGCTTTTTTTTATGGGATTATCTAAAGCACATGTACATATGTAGGGAATCTTTTTTAACATGCATATAGACTTTGTTGTAAAGGTTTTTGAGGAAACAGAGGTGCATAATGAAAATGTTTGGATCCAAATAATGACTTTTAGATATACCGGGTATATCCCACAAATTTGAGGAAATCTTGGTGGTCAAGTGGTCTTACACTTGCTTTTAGGGATCATTGTTTCTCACCACCTAGGTTTGAACTCCATTAGGGACCACAAGAGAAAGATTTTTAGTTCGCTCACTGAATGTTGGTGGTTTTCGTCACCATCCTAAACCTGACTGCCTCAGTGGTGAAAAATATCATAACTTCACTTTAAACAAATTTGATTTCTGCTACTGAATTTGTTTTGTATATATTTTCAGAACATTAATATGGAACATAATCAGATAAACAAAATTCCACTAGGCATATTTTCTAGAGCAAATAGTCTTACCAAACTTAATATGAAGGATAACCAACTTACATTCTTGCCACTGGGTAAGTGCTTGATTTTATATCTTGTTTGTATGGCACATGTACAAAGTAGTGTTGTGTCCTTTAACAGTAACCAATGTTCATGTTTTATAACAAGTTTTTATTCTAAAATAGCTGTAGATGGCACATGCTTTGAGAGTGTGCACACTTGTGCAGTAACATGAATCTAAACGTGATATAGAGGTCACTTTTTGGTGATGAAAGTTCTCAAAGGGAGCTGTTAATTGCTTTTAGATTAATCATCATACAATGTATATAACATAAAGTAGTATCCTTTGGACATGCTTTGCCTATTATGCTGGTATAAAAAAGAATTGAAACTCATTTCAGTTTTCAATTGTTGTGACATACAGGTTAATTCTAGAAAAAATGGTTGGTGCTTCCAACTGATTTTTGTCGGAACTCAGTCAGGTATTGATTCATAACCATGTTCCTCTGTCCATCACAAGACGCCATCATTCTCATCAGGCCACATTTCATTTGAGTCATTTGGGTCTACTGGAGCAATACATAATTCAATGTCTTTCATTAAGGACACACTACACAATATGAGTTGGATTTGAACCCACAAACCTTGAATTGCAAGTCCATTGACTCAACAACTGTGCTACAAACATCCACATCCTGAAGCACCTGTAAATTACTTACAATTTCTTCTGTGGTCAATGCACTGCTGTTGACTTAAATATTTATTTTTGTATGGTTTACAGACATTGGACAGTGGAATAATATGGTGGAACTGAACTTGGGTACAAATCAGCTGTCTAGAATACCTGATGATATACAGAATTTAGAGAAATTAGAAGTTTTAATTCTTAGCAATAATCTGCTTAGGGTAAGTGAAAAATCTTAAGACTGTTTAAACCTTGGATAATTGACCGATTGCCGTCCACGTACACAGTGTTCCGACAAAGCCCAGCATGCTTGAATTTAATACAAAAAGAATAAAAATCTCGGTCAAAATTGTGCTACCGTAATCCTTCTATGTTTTCGGACACCTCAATTTTGAAATTTCAATAATTTTCAAATTTCCTCTAATTTCGGACGGCAATTTTTTGCATCTAAATCCGGACACGATTTTGCTGGAACTCACCCGGAACACGGGGTACATATTGCTTATAATCAATATTGAATTAAAACAAGAAGAAACGATGTTGTTTTGTTGTTAATTTACATTGAAATGTGTTATTTTTATGCGTCTGTTGGCGTTGCGTTGTGTATTTGCGTGAGCGAGTCATGATTGTAACTTGGAGGACATGTATTTTACGATGTATTTACATTTTTATTCGCGAATGATCTTGATCATTCTCGAATTTAGCTGTTACATGCAGATTTCTCAACCCGAATATTCTTCCGTTACAGATAATCAACTCTCTCTCGTATGTAGGTTCAAAGTTGAAATAAAGGTAGATAACTCAAATTTTGAATGCGGGTTATGGACGTTTCGCCCCAATATTAATATTTTCCGCCCCAACTATATTCTCCGCTTTATCATACCTGCCAACCCTCCCGATCAGGGATTGAGATTAACGGGCGCCCAGTTTTTCGCTCTGGGCGATAAATGTATCATACACAGGTCGCCCAGGGCTGCCAGGTGGCGATTAGAATTTTCAGTTCGGTGTATTTGACATTCCGATCCGTTTACCGATTTCCTGTTTATATTTCTGACTGGCGACAATAATAGTAAAATTGAAAAATGGGTATCATATAGTTAACAAGTGTAAATGGACCGGTGTTCCGACCGGAATTCAAATACGGTGCCATTTCGTTTCCTTTTCTGATATTTATGTATAAAATGATACTTCCGGCTTTCTGCCATGTGGAAATTTTTAGGAGCATCGACTCCAAAGGCTAAACAAGGACCTGCGGAAAAACGAAAGTACTATCAAGAGTATGATATGTCCAAACGCATCGGAGCATATAAAAAGCCATGGGAAGATGGCAGGCCTTGGTTGTATGATACGCAGGACGGAATGAAGTGTGCCGATTGTGTAGAGTTCGACAGGAAAAAAATCTGTATTTACCGAGGGTTGCACTAGTTATAAACTTCACAGTGTAAATAAACATGACATTTCTGAATCTCACAAACAGGCCCAAGCCTTTAGTAATGCAAAACAAGTTCCTGCTAATAAATCAAAATCTGCCAAAATTATACAGTCATTGACATTGGCAGTACCTATAGATCAACATTTTCTGCAAAACCATTCGTCAATGTAATTGCAGATGTTGAATATCGAAAAGTAAAGCAAGGGATAGAATAATCCAAATGTATATGCCTGATATATTCAGATCAACCATCACTCTTGACAGTTCATTGTATGGCTCATCGAAAAGTTAAGCTCAATCCCTGCTGATGTGAGGAGTCTCCCCATATTAAGACAAAAATTTTGGAATTTTGTGCTATCATACTGCTTTTCCCGTTTTTCAAAGCATTCCGTGAAGTCATCCTTAAAAAATTATAAATTGATTAGAGTGAAATCTGGGATAGCGATCACTTTGTAGAGTGGTCATCTTATCATGTACAGAACCTTTGTAGAGGGGTCACCTGTCAAACCCAGTCAGCGGGGATCCTAACGGCCACCCGATTGAAAAAATTGTTGTTTACAAGATTTACTAAAATTATGCTGGTCTCGGGAATAAAAAGTCTTCCAAAAATTATCGAATTCTTAAAACACAACTCTGGTGATATAAATAATAATAAAATAATAGTTAATTTTTTCAAGTTATTAATTTATTTAAAAAATATCCTCAATTATGACATGAAAGATATCAGAAGCTTATTAGCTCACCTGAGCCAAAGGCTCAGATGAACAATTGTCATCTATCTTCATCCGTCTTGTATAAACTTTTTAGCTCACCTGAGCCAAAGGCTCAGATGTGCAATTGCCATCTATCTTCGTCCGATGTGCGTCATGTATAAACTTTTCACATTTTTTATCAATTCCTCCAAAACTACAGAGCCAAATTGGATGATATTTGACAGTAATGTTCAAGTAAGGGGTTTTCAGATTTGCACAAATGCAAGGATTATGTCCCCTTGGGGCCCCATAAAGGGGAAATTTGTGAAAATCTTTAAAATCATCTGCTCTGAACCTACAAGAGATATAACTTAGATATTTCATGTAAAACACTATGGGCACCTAGTTTTAGATTTGCACATATTGTAGCTTTAGGGGCCAAAATGAGATAATGGCAAGGTACTTGAGGGGGAAATTGCAAAATTAATGTATTTGTCAATATATTTAAAAACTATAAGCTTTTTGTATGGGCATCATCATCATGTGTATTGGAATACTGTAGGCATTTGCACAACGGTCATTTTGATATATGAATAGAGGTCATAAGTTCAAAGGTCAAGGTCATAGATGTAAACGAATACTGAAATGGTTAATTATCTCAAAAACTTTGAACTCTTTGTGTAGGCATGTATATTAGAATATTGTAGGCATTTGCCTTACGGTCATTTCCATATATGAACGAAGGTCATAGGATCAAAGGTCAAGGTCATAGATGCAAACCAATACTGAAATGGTGAATTATCTCAAAAATGATAAACTTTAAATCTCTATAGGCATGTATATCAGAATGTTATAGGCATTTACACAATGTTCATTTTGATATATGAATGTAGGTCATAGGTCTAATGGTCAAGGTTATAGATGCAAATGAATACTGAAATGATTAATTGTCTTAAAAACTATAAACTTTTTGTATAGGCATATATGTTAAAATATTGTAGGTATTGGCCTAACGATCATTTTGATATATGAATGAAGGACATGAGTTTAAAAGTCAAGGTCACTGATGCAAACAAATACTGACATGGTTAATTATCTCAAAAACTATAAACTTTTTGTATAGGCTTCTAAATTGTAGGTATTGACCTAATATTCATTGCGATATTTAGATTAAGGTCATGGGTTCAAATTTTTCTTTACCTTTTTAGTTGTTTATAAACAATATATTGTAGCTAGATTTCAGATATATTATATGTAGCACTCTTATGACTAGTTATGTTATAATACATTTGCAAAAAATCCTTACATATAATTGGCCCTTACTGCTGAAAATTTATTTGGACATTTTCTTTAATTAATGTCAATGACCATTGAACCTCTGCATGAGATATGTACTCAGCTGCATGTGAGCATTAAGGCTCATGGACCTCTTGTTTAATATTAGGGTCTCCATGACGATGGAAGTAACTTTGACCATCCTTGATGGTTCCATACATGCATTTATTCGGATTGAACTATTTCCTACATGAATCCTTAATATTGGTCCAATGTGTGAATATTAAAACAGCCCCATGCTCATAGTCTGCACATTGCACACTACATGAACCCGCTATGTTGTGTTGGGAGCAATGCAAGGTGAACATAACAACCTCCTTTCAGTTACCTGACAACTTCATATACCTGACACTACATTGATGGAGACACTGAACTCCCTGTCTTTCTAATCTTTCGCGAATTTTAGTACTTTCAGTACTTTGATTAATGTAAGGTCAATGAGGCCATACCTGTATTAAGTGCTTTAATTTTCTTTGAAAGTGAAAGTTGATTGAAATTAGAACTCTTGGCTACGAAACATCGTACGAGACCAGAAGTTCTGTCGGTACACAAATCCAACATCAAAGACATTTTTTCAGGAAGTGACGTTATCAATGAATTTCATTGGATGAGAAAACTCGTGGAATTCCCTCTGATTCAGTGCATGTCAACTATGGGAATTCCCTATCCTTTGATACTTTCATCTGCCTAAGAACGGGAAGATAGACATTACGATGTATTTATTTATTTTTTTGAAGATGAAAATTGTTTGAAATGTGATTTAAAACGTTACAATATATTTGTAAACTATTTTGATCCGTGAGTGATAAATTTGATTTTTTAAGAAAAGCTGTATTGATCACGCCGAACCTCATTCATACATGTCCTTGTTCTTAGCGTACAAAAATATTGAATTTTCTTGATTGAGAAATATTCTTGACTATTATTAACTATTAAAATTTTGACCGTAGACAGTGACAGAAGGCGAAGTGTGATCACGGTGAACCTTAAACGTTGGGAATTACTGACAAAGATCACGCAATTTACTTACAAAAAAATGGCGTCCCTCGATGTGTATTGCACATTGGATCATGATTATTGGTCAACAAACACTTCAAATTTAACTTTTTTGTAAAATAAACAACACAACAGGTAATTTTAACGTATTCTTTATTTGAAAATTTACATTATATATGATATTTATGTGCATATCGTCGTTGATAGTGTCTTGCATTACCGGGAGGGCAGCGAGACTTGCTTACGATCAGACATCCGGTCCAAAATATCGGACAACTCTAAATATTTCGGACACCCCCATTTTTTAAGTGTATAATTTTCATATTTCTCTAAGTTCCCGGACACTTGAAAATGAAATTATTAAAATTCGTCCGAATACATAGAAGGATTACGGTATTTAATGACATCACTGACACTAGTACGTCGTTAGTTGCCGTGGCGCTGCTTTGGTACCATGATGGCCGCCAGTTGGAACATAAAAGGCATGGCCGGTGATACATCAATTAATTGAGGTGTAAAAAAATAAAAGGGTTATTTTATATATTTAATTTTTTTCAATAATAACCTTTTGTACCTGAACCACAAAAAAGTTAAAAAAATGGTGACACGATTTGATGACACAGAAAGAGTTGGATCTATTTTATGCATTAATCTTTAAATTATAAATATGATTTCTAAAATTTAGATTACACTCTTAAACATAGCACAATTTTATAAAATCATTTGCAACATAGACACAATAATAAAGATTTTATGATGCTCCCCAAAGCAAGAGCATAAAGTTGCCGCTTTGTCTGTTGGTGCATGCTGTGTCTGTCGGTCACAATTTTGTCAGGAGCTTGACTCAAAACCTTAAAGAAGTATCAACATGACTACATAGATAGACGAGGAGAAGTTCAGTGCAAAAGAATTGCATAATTTAAGAGTTATTGCCCTTTGTTATTTTTCATTCTTACATTTTGTCTGAAGCATAACTCAAAACCTTTAAGAGAAATAGGGTATTCAGCATATGAACTGATATTTAAGTATTTATTGTTATTTTTTCAGAGGTTACCTACTAGTATAGGAAATTTAAAGAAACTCCGGGTGCTAGATTTAGAAGAAAATAAACTTGAGCAATTACCTCAAGAAATAGGTAATATTTATAATTTATTTTGTTGAAGAGTTGATGCATATCTCATCCCCAACATGAGATCCTGACCAATGATTGAAGTGTTGTTTTACTTCCCCTTACTGAAAATTGGTTGTGATGGGAAATTCATGTTATATAATACATCTCGGCAGGGGATCTGGCTTTCACTAAAAGCTTTCATTTTGATGGATTGAAACTATTTGTTCTGACTCTCATTTTTAAAAATTAACAAGTCTAGGGGACATTACCCTTCAATTGATAGTTATTTCTTTTCTACATGTCATTCTATCTTTTCAAGATGGAAGAGTGTCAGTTTATTTCACAGTCCTGCACTACATTTAGTGTGCTCTTTGCAGAAATAATATGGGAAGTTTACCAAAACTTGGTCAATAACATCATAGTTCTTAAGACTTCGTGGACTATGAATGAATAATATAAGTTACTAGTAACCTTTGTGTAGTATGGGATATTCTCGTTGATCAGATTCATTAAAAATTGAAATGGGTAGTTTTGTAGTTCCCCTTAGAAATGATATTATTGCATAAAAAATTTTATTTATGTGAGGATCTTTTCAAATAATTACAGGATTCTGAAATTGTTTTGATGGAGTAGAACTATAATCAACAATGTAAACAGAATTTGTAACCGTCTACAATTTGATTGAAGATATTCATCTTTTCATTCAATGTGAAATCTTAGATGCACTAGGGTGCATTAAACACACAACTGATGTTTTGTTTGTAACAGTAAACATAATACAGTAAAACCTCGTTATAATGCCCCTCGATTACTTTGCCACTGCGCTCATTGCTTCACTATTTTGAAGTATCAAAATCCATTTTGTTTATGTTTTTCTTCATGAGCCTTCCTCAATTTATCGCCGAACCCCTTTATAACGCCAACATTTTACTAAACAAATGGTGATGATGAAATGAGGTTGTACTGATCGTTTTATTGAGGTTTAAAGAGTAAAAACATTTATATTATTGTTCTTATCTTATACAGGTCAGTTGAGAGAGTTGACTCGATTGGTTGTTCAGTCCAATCAATTAGTGAATTTACCACCTGCTATTGGGTATGTATATAAATATATCTCGGTATAATTTGTCACACAAATTAACTTTACCTTTATGCAGTTCTGTTGAATATGAAAAGTCAATCATCTGGTCAAAATCATGAGATAAAACATGTTTTAATTTTGTTTTAGCATTAGACAGCCATCCCATCTGTAGTGCTCGGAGTAAAGGTGGGGGAAATCCAAATATTTTTAAGATGTTGAAATGAGAAAATTAGAACTAACAAGATAAAAATGAATAAAACTAATATGCAGATAGCTGTTGTTGCCTTAAGAAAATTAACAAATATGTATAAGGTGAATTATAACTTAGTTTTGCATCTTTTCAAGTAATATTTCGGTCCTTGATAAACGAAGGAGCCACTGACTCCAAGTGGTCTGAAGCACCAGCTTACAAATCACAGTACTTTTCACCGGAAGTTTGGTTCAACCTTGACTTTGGGTTGGTTTTTTCTGGGTCTTTCGGTTTCGTTCTTTTTCGGGATCTTTCGGTTTCGTTCATCATCTCTGAATTGACCACTATGATATAAGTGAAAAAATATGGACTTTGGCGTAAAACACCATTATTCCACTGCACTCTCCCAGATAATAGATGAAAGAAAGACATGTAAAGCATCAACCGTTTCTCAATGAATAATGTATTGTATATGCTACACTTGGTTAGCAGATCTTGGTGTATTTTGGTTATTTCTTTTACAGGTATCTAACAAAGTTAGAATATCTAGGAGCTGGTGAAAATAAACTTACATCATTACCTGCTGAAATAGGTAAGACTTTAATTTGTTCGATAAGTGGTCATTCTTGGAAGTGCCCATGATCCAATGGCCCCAAAACAAAGTGCTGGCCCAAAAATAAATGTCTTTTGGGGCAACGTCTGTGCTTCTTTTTCAGGTAATGGTTAGTAAACTGAAATTCTAGACAGAATTTAAAATCTAATTCACATTTGCACCATAATACATTTTCATTTAATACTGATTCTAGCATTAATCATATAATATGATGTTTTTCTGCTGAAACTTCTCAATTCATGCTGAACTTCAGCCATGTTTTATCATAAATTTAAGAAACAATACTATGTTATGAAGTAGAGTCCAACCTGTCTGAAAGGCCACCTCTATATAAGGGCTACCCGTTATAAATGCCAGTAGTTTTGTTTCCCAATTGTTCTTTTTTCAAATTATTTGAACCTGTATATAAAGGCCACCAGTCGACAAAGACTACTTTTACTTGTTCCCTTGGGTGACCTTTTTTGACAGGTTTGACTGTATTATGAATGAGTGAACTAGTGTATGTGGAATGTATGCTTGTATGCAAGTGTATGGTCTAAGGGAGATAATTAGGATGTCATACTGTAAGGGTTGTGTCCCTTGATTTGAAGTGACATACATGGTTGACTGCCAAAGTGACTGTGTTGTGTCATTAATTATCTGCTTACATCCATCTATATAGATATTACATGAACCACATTGCCTCTTTTGATGAATGACAACAGTATGATAAATTAATACATGCAGTTTAAAGATGTTTTTTGTGTTACAGGAACATTAAAGAGTTTGGAATCATTGTACATAAATGACAACCAAGACTTACACAGCCTGCCATATGAATTGGTTTTATGTGGTAATCTACAAATAATGAGTATTGAAAATTGTCCACTTAGTCAAATTCCACCAGAAATCGTGGCTAAAGGTCCTTCATTAGTCATACAGGTAAGAAAGTCAACATTGATTGCAGAACATGTTTTATATAATGGATATTTAACAGTGCATGTTCATTGTTCCCAGATGTTGAAGAATAGTCAGAGATTGTCCAGGCACTTTGAATTTGAATGAAGACAAATGAGGACACTATGCTATGAATTAATTTTTTTCCATTGATGCAAGGAAAGATTTTTTTCGAACATCACAAGAAACACAAATTTTGTATTTATACTTCACTAAATGTTCTATTTATTTCATACTACTGTTATTATTTACAAAACTTGTGGCACCCTAGTGTGATCTGAAAAAAGGGCACCTGTTTGTAAAATTAAAGGGGAGTAACTCTAATTTATTTTAAAAAAGCTCTATAAATGGCAAGTGTAGGAATTTAGAGTGAAATACAAATACTTTTACTGGTGAAAGTATATATTTATTTTACCACAGTGAAAATATGTGTTTTATCATTTAAAATATTTTCCATTATTTCATTAGAATATTTTCCATTATTTCATTAGAATATTTTCCATTATTCCATAATTAATACAAAATAGGCTGAGAAAAAAATGTCTTATTGCCATACATACTGTTTGGACGCTCATTAAAAAGTGTTTATTGTGAATTCAGGACAAATGCTGTTAAAAGTCTGGAATTCTGCTAGAGGATGAATAATAACACTGAACCTCGCTCGTTGGGGATCAGTTGACAAAAGTCACATAATTTATAAATAAGATGACATCCTACTACATGTACATCTATGTTTAGTGCTTAAAATCGAGATTTACAATTAACAAAGCATTTAAAAACAACTTTTTTGAAATAGAAAATAAGCAATGAAAGTTTGAAAAAAAACTATTTGATTAGCTGTTTAGACATTTTGTGTAATATTCAACACTTTTGTTTTTTCTTTTTCAGTATTTGAGGATACAGAGTCCTTATTGTCAAATGTGAAATATTGACAGATTCCAAGGCCGATAATATGACTGTGATCTAGTACAGAAATCTGATCACATGGCCAATTACTGACTGTGATCAGGGACAGTATGGTGCTTACTTGAATGAGTATATATATGTGTGTGATTCAAGCTTCTGACAGGATAATATTATTACCACTATTGTGATAAAATTTGGACCACTGATGTTGGTGATATACTATTTAGCTCTTGTGCATTTTAAGTGCTATTTAAATCAGGAGTTCCATTCCTGAGTTTCACAGATACATACATTTATAATGATAATAACTACTGTTTGTGCTAAAATACGAATGCTGCTATGGTAACAACCCATGTGATTGTCCATATATATTGTGTATATTTATGAAGAAAAATACCATGTAAGCCCTGTCATCGATGGAATGTTGAAATATTTCATTTGTTAACTTACATGAGACCATTTATGTGTTTTGAACTCATAGTGAAATATTAAGATTTATAAGAAAATTCAACTGCATTGGGAGTAGCAGCAATGTATATAGTCATAATGTCAGAATACATGTAAAATCTGTAATATGGATATAGTTATTGTAATCAGGTTTTAGAAAATAAATGATTATTTAAAAAAAACATCTTTTTTAAAGAAGTCAACATATTGAATATTGTGATCTTGAATGTGGATTAGAACTGATTTTTCAATAATTTAGGCAGTTGTTATATAAATACAAGCCTTGTCGAGAATTCAAGAGATTTGAAGAGTTAACTGGAACAAGATTGAGATTTATTTTCATAGCCTGCCTACGCACGCACTTGAGCGGCACGTTTGTTGATGTTGTTGGACCAACTGCAGCAGGATCCTGTTATGGTTGAACTTATATGTGACATAATTTGTTGCTATTTATTTTGTTATTTTATTAAGTAAATGCTTTAGTTACGATATTTGTTGAGAACTTAAGTTGAAATGTGTATGTATGTTAGACAGTTAAATGCATCATAATATATTGTAAAAATTCTAAATTCTTCTGACTGCTAAATGATATATCAGTACTATGTACTGACAAAGGTTACAATAACTCGTTATATTGGTAATTACAAGTAATAATAATGTGGCTAGTCTAAAATCATGTATTTTTTTGTGCAAAGCTATTTTACAGCTTTCAAAATCTCCTGAATCTGATCCAGAAAAATCTTTCAAAATCTGAAACTAATCATGCTAATCTTTCAAAATCTCCTGAAACTAATGGAAGCAAAATGTTTGGTTTTGCATGTATGATGATGGGAATGGAGGGTAGTTACTGTTATGCAAAAAATTTGTACCAAGTGAATTTAGTTATTGATAGAGAAAAAAAGAATAGTAACTTATGTTCAACTCTAGTTTAAATTAAACGATGAATACGGAGGAGAATGGAGAAGTGATGTGTAACGTACATGACCTTGAACGTACATGACCTTGAACCAAGGTCATATCATAAAGGTCAAGGTCGCTGAAAAACATTAAATGTTGGGGCGGGGGTATTTGACTCTCAAGAGACAGTTCTAGTATCACCTATATTGAGGCAGTCAGTTTTGGGATGGTTTAGGAAACCAGAATACCTGGAGAAAACTATGACCTTCGACAAGTGAAGTTAACTGATAAACTTTCTCAAATTGCCCATGTTTGATTTGAATTTAAGTACTCTGTAGACCATTTGGCCATCATGGCACACTTAAAATAAGAATTTTACTGCTTAATAGGTCTAAAATACTACCTATAGAAACATTTTCAACATGGAAACTAATTTGTTTACCATGACCTATATTTAGGACCATGCTGTTTGAAAAAGTATGTCTTGCTCATTTAGACCATAACTGTGAAACCAAAATTTTTTACCAAGATGTTGAAAAGATACTCAAAGGACCAAAATAGTACATACATGTATGATCAACTAGCCTTTTACTTGTAATATCAATTATGGTATTCAAAATGTAACCATACCTTGAGATTCAAACATTATATTATGTTGTATTTAATTGTATATATATGGATGACAAAGAGAAATATAGTGCTATGAAATGATAATATTGATAAATGCTGTTTGTGAAGATGAGATGTACATTTCTCTTGACATTACTCGATCCCTTCTGCTCCATGATGATATATATCAAGCTGTGGTCATGTGTTTTGATAACAACATTGTGCCAAACTGTTCACTTTATAATGTTATATTGATTTTTAAAAATCCTCTGAGGCTTACACAATATTTGATTGGCTGTGATCATGTGTATAATCTTTATATCACGAGACATCCCAGTGTGTGACTGTTACCATATACAGTCTTAATAACTGCTCCAGCCTTGATAACTTCTGTTTTGTGACTGGTTTTGTGTTCAGCATAATTGGCGTATTGCCGGCCACACCCACAATGTTCCAACAATGTTCGCGTGGTCAGTGATTGGTCAGTGATTGGTCACTTATTGATCCAGCACTGACTGATAACTCCTCCCTGATCTGTGACATCTACTGTATTCAGCATAATTACTGATCCAGCACTGACAGATAACTCCTCCCTGATTTGTGACATTTACTGTATTCAGCTCAATTATTGATCCAGCACTGACAAATCCCACCCCACCCCCATTGTTTTTAAGACTGTAACTGCATTCAGCCTAATCACTGCTGTTGAACTATTTGTTTTATGATTGTTACCATATTCATTCCAGTCAATGCCAAAGCCCTAGTAACTTCTCTTTTTGTGAATGTTACAATATTCAGTCAAGTCAATGCTCTAACCCTGTTTTAGGACTATCCAATCACTGCTCAAGCCATTTTGGGACTGTCCATCCACTGCTCAGTCCTGTTTTGGGACTGTCCATCAACTGCTTGGCCCTGTATTGGAACTGGAATGGGTTGATCATTGTTCCAGCTAATAACTAACCGGTTTAGTGACTTACATTATTTAGCCAAATCAATGCTTCAATCTTGATGACTTCTAATGTTATATGGCTATAGGCTGATAACATTATTTGCTGAAATTTTAAATTAACTTGGACAGTATAATGGTCCATTGTCACGTTTAAACATTTGCTATTTACAAGTTGCTAAACATGATTTAAAAGTAATTGTGTTCTCACACATGAGACATGGAAATCCTGCGTTTTTACCCATGTGAGATTTTTCTGTCTCACCCTAGGGATGAGATCACCTTTCTCAACCAACAATTTCTCAACGTCACAATCACTTACACACACTTAATTGATGACGTCATAATCAATTGGCGTGAGGACGTTAACAAAAATCGATTACGTCATTTTCAGAGGGCACCGATGATGGCCTGAAAACTAAATGTTTGATGCAATGCAATTTTTGGTTTACAAATGCAGATGTTTGAGAAAAAGAATCCTACACCAGTTACAGTGTAAGACAGAGATATCTTGAACTAGGATAAATATTTTCAATGTCCAGAACTTGTAAAGCTCGTTCTGGAAAGGTAAATATTCATCTGAGTTTGAGATATCTCTGTCTTGCACTGTTGTCGGTGTAATATTCTATTATTCTTAACCCTGATGCTCTGTACTGGAAGTTTTGGGAGGGATCCTGTAGAAAATGGGTACCTTTTTAGCATGTAAAGATGTCTTCCATTGACTCTTTTCTGTAGCTGTTTTTATCCTGTTTATCCAAGTTTATTCTGTAATGTGTAGAAATACCATAGCTTTATCCAGGTAAATGTGATATGTCACCTATAGAGCTCTAAAACACAAAAATAACCCAGCCAAATATTAATCTGACAAATAAAACAATATGCAGAAAAATGATTAACACCCACACTAGTCTTGTTTTTTATCTAAAAAGAGTAGCAGTAGGAGTTGTCTTAACAGATTGTCAGTCCTTTAACAGGTCGTTGAGCCTTTATCGGGTCTTTAGCCGTTTAGGCCTTTAACGGGCCCTTCAGTCTTTTGAATTATATTCCATACATTTATTAGCTCACCTATGCCAAAGGTTCAGATGAGTGATTGCTATGGTTCTCTGTCTTGTGTGTGCCATCAGTTGTGTATCTGTAATTTCTGTTTACATTTTAATCACTGCCCAGGCTACTGGACAAATAAGATGGAATTTGGCAATAATAATGTCTAGTTGAACAGCTTCCAATTTTCACAAATGAGAGGTTATGGTCTTTTTTTCACCCCATACGGTGGTGAATGATTAGAAACTCATGTTAAAAACTACAAGTTCTAGAGTAGACCTTAGAAATTTCATGTGTATTTTCACAAAAGTTGGCTCTGTATGGGGAATATGTAGAGGGAATCCTATAACATTTAAAATTAATTTTAAATGAGCATACTATAGACTGAACTTGCTGGTTTAGGTAATGCATCCCTCTCTAGGTCAAATAATATTAAAGCATCCATTAAATTTTAGAAAATTGTCTTTTAAGATTTCTGTTAGAGATACTATAGATCACTTATTTTTCGCGAGTAGAAAATTTTGCGTCAAGACTATCTAGGCCCTCATTCACGATATTTGAATTCGCATTTTGAATCTTATCCAATGCAACAAATGTATGTCAACATAGAAATATCTGTGTGCTGGAAATATTCGCGTGATATTTTAATTCGCGAATGGGATGAGTCGAAAATTTATGCAAAAATAAATCTCCTGCAAAATAAAAGTGAACTACAGTATAGTACATATTTTCAGGTGAGTGATAAGGCCCGTATTAATGAACTTGTATTACAGACTTACATTCCCTTATCTGAGTTTTGTCAGACTCCAACGTTGGTCTCAAGTTTCCCACATAAGTATTGAAGATTAAGAGCAGCTTTCCTACCCACTCCAACGTTGGTCTTAGGTTCCCACATAAGTATTGAAGATAAAGAGCAGCTTTCCTTCCCACTCAAACGTTGGTCTTGGTTCCCACATAAGTATTGAAGATAAAGAGCAGCTTTCCTTCCCACTCAAACGTTGGTCTCAAGTTTCCTACATAAGTATTGAAGATAAAGAGCGCTTTCCTACCCACACTTGGTCATTCTTTTTCATTAGTGTGTTTGGCAAAGTATTTCATAAATAATTTCAGTGGGTTATTTCATGAATATGTTTAGTCAGACATTTTATGAATGTGTTTCAGCATTTCATGCTTAGTTAAGCACTTCATAAATATGTTTTGAAATGTTTGGCCATTCACTTCGTGAATCTGTTTGGTCCACTATTTCATGAATATGTTGAATCTGGCATTTCATGAATATGTTCTATTAGACATTTCATGAATATGTTCGATCAGGCTTTTCATGAATATTTTGTTCCCCTTTAATAGTTAGCAGTAATATAAGAATGTTGCGATTAATTATGTAATGAAGTTTGGATTGATTTGATGTCCGTCCATCAAAGATAGGTAAACCTTGCTATAATGTCACCATTTGTTTAAGTGATAATCTGTTGTTTCAAAGATTTTGGCAATAAATTTAGGGGAATATAGAAAAATATAAATCTAAACGATTGTAATTATAGCCTGATGAGTCTGAGGAATTTAGTGATGGAGGGAGGCACTAAAAGTGTTTCTAATACTTTCTTATAGCATTTGAACTACTCAATCTGATAAAAGTTATTTAGTTTTTTAGACAAATATAGCAGACAAACCTGGTCTCTGTTAAAATCTACTATCACTAACTGTTGTAAGATTGCTTTACAAAAGGTGCCATATAGCTTGAATGAATTAATATTGATGATTAGATTTTTGTTGTAACGTAAAGTCATGTAATATTGATATATACAGGTACTCTATCATACACAGTATTTATACCCCACAAACTAGTTTGAGGGGGGTATATTGGAATCACCATGTCTGTCTGTCTATCTGTCCTGGCCATATCTCATAACTACTTTGGATGACAGTCATAAAACTTGACATGAATAATCTTCATGATCCAAAGGTCATATTGGAAAGGTCAAGTTTGTCAGAAAACATTAAATGTTGAGGGCGGGGGTATTTGGCTCTCAAGAGACAGTTCTAGTTTAGGTAAGGTTAAATTGGATACTGCTTGTTTGAAACTGCTAAATTGAAATTTTTTGTAAAAAACAACTTCTGCATCTTTTGGGTTGTTTATATTTATGGTATCCATGCATGGAACATTTGGTAGTTCACATAAAAAGAAACCTGCATTGTTACTTCTATATTTGAAACTCATGACTGTCGTGGTCATGTGCACATTGTTCTTTTAACAGCTGGTGACGTTTGTTACAAGTGAATTTTTCAGTGTGTGGGCCACTTAAGGTTTTGGTAGTGGTTTCATATTCCCATTTCATATTCTCTATACCTGATTAATAGACTAAATTTAAAACAATCCATAATTAATATATTGTTTATATTGCGTTGAGTATTAAGAGCTTAAACTATGTTATTTTAACCTCTATTTGAAGGGCACCTGCTAATATAAACCAACATATTTGAACAATTGTTTAGTACTGTGTGATATTCCACCTAACTTTTATGTACATTGTACTATTTTATGTCCAAAATGTGTTCACTAAACTGCTATAAAAAGACTTCTATGGAAAATTACTTAATTTTACTTGACGTATCATATATTTCAAACAAATATTTTGGAAATTTTTTTTGTATGAAATGAAGCCAGTTGTAGTGGTTTGTATAAACAGGTGGTCTTTATTCAGAAGTGATTTTCAGGTCATACACATGTATTTTGTTTACATCATTATAAGCAAACAACATTGACCTGTCTGCTTGACCTTTAATTTAAATGTTATGTATGAGTACATCACATGTATAGGGAACACAGATGTCTATATTGTTTACTTAATGGGGAAAATCCACTGTTTGTGCATTGACTGCAAATCGTAACACTATTCACCTATAGGTTAGATCCTCCTATATGAATATTCCTCATGAAAGGTCACGAGGTCAGGTCAATCTTGAATGCCAATACTATTGCTTACCTTATTATTTATTTACATTTCCTACATTTAATACAAAAGCTTAGCAACATTCTTGAGAAATGTGTTTAGCCTCCTTTCTAAACCAGAAACTATAAGTTAGGAACTTTCGTATACCAGCCATTGTCTTGATAAATTACATTTTTGCTAAAATCTAGAAGTCTAGTACATTTCTACAACTTCAGTCAATACTTGTTCGGATGGAAGACACTTAAAAGAGGTTTTACTGAAATTTTTATTGCATTTAAGTGACAAGAAATCTCTAAGGGTTTTTATAGATGAAGATACCAGCTGACTGTTTTTTGTTGGTAAAACAGCAGTATCTAAGTGCAACAAATCATCATTTTCTCTAAATCTAAAGATATTTTATAAGGTTCATATTTGCCACAACCCACCCACTCTCTTTCTTGGTGATGTATCGGGCAGAATTGAAACTACTATCTTTAAAAAAGTTGTTGCAGAATTGATTTCATTGAATTCATTGTATTTAAGTGTAGTAAACATGTTGAATTTGATTAATTTCCATATTTTACATCATTTTAGGCATTATTTACATATTTTGATGTTGCAGATATAGAACACTTACAAAAACACACTTTATTATATTTCCTAATTTTTGCGTCTTTGTTATAACTGATTGCCACAGAATGAGTTCATTCTTGTTGTGTTCATACTTTCCTCAGTGAAGCATTTTGTTTAAAATCTGTCTACAAAGGACAATAATTAAAACATTTGTCAATGTCAGTGATGATGTCATTAGTCATGAGCTGTTATAATAATAATAGACATGTCTGGACTCAAATTATTAAGCTACAAATTGAAATTCATACTTTGCATCTTGAGGGCAAAACTTTATATCAAATATACAGTCCAACTTGCCTTAAAGGCCACCTCTATAAGGGTCACCTGCTTTTTAAGGCCAGTTCAACTGTATCCCAATTGTTCTTAATTCATATTATTTGAACCTGTATGTAAAGGTCACCTGCCCTTAAAGGCCATTTTTATGAATTCCCTTAAGTGACCTTTATAGACAGGTTTGACTGTATATGGAATTTTTTCTACTTACTGCATATCAAAGTTGATGCAAGCAATTAAAGAAACCCCCAATGTGAAACTGTTTTAATTGCAGTTTGCAGTTACATTGGGAATTATTTAGAGAAATGATTCCCAAACTGAACAAGACTTACCTTGGTTAAGTTTGTTTTTAGTTGAAATCCTAAAAGTTATAGCTGGGAAGCTTAATTGTACTCTTATTCCAAGTTTCATAACCATTACACTATAAATTATGAAATTTATTTAATTATGCAAATTTCCTGCAAAAAAGATCTTCATATGAAACAACATTTTCAGAGTAACAGTTATCTCCCCATTATCTGGATACAACACATACCTGGAGATTTTGAAAATTATTCAAACTTTAAATACAATTGCCAGATTAATAAAATCTGATTAAAGATTGATTGTTTGATTTGGTTCTGGTCAGATTGGGAGCATTTCAGTTTGACTTGCATCCTTGAGAATGATAATTCTCAGAATATATTTATAATAAACAACACAGTTATTAGACGTTTTGGTTTAGAATTCAGTCCATGTATACTTGCAGTATATATATCTACACATGCAGTTTTTTCTACAGTTTGATAGTTTTGAAAACTTAAGACTGGGTTCATTTAAATATTCAATGTTAATGTTACATGTTAATACAGTGTTCAAAGTACTCCTCCATATTTTTGTGTCATTGTGCAAATAGTTAAAATACTACAACAAAAGGTGAACAATTACTAGAGAGTTATTATAACAACAACACCAGAGCAAAGTCGGCTCAATACATATTGTATAGCGAGCGCCATAGTTGGAAAGACTTTCATTTGTACTCTCAATTTTTAAATGTAATGAAACAACCTAAAGTGGCCAGATAAAACCATTTTGATCACAATAATTAAACGGCTGGATAAAGCAACAACATTGAATGCCATTTTTTAGTGGCCAGATAAAGCAATGTTGAACGCAATTTTTAAAATGGCCGGATAAAGCTATGTTGAATGCCAATTTAAAATGCGGAATTGAGCCATTTTGAACATTTCTGTGAAACACTAGTTATATTTCAAAGGTTGTGAGTACAAAAGAAAGTGTTACCCCCTAGTTAATTCTTTGATAGCTCTGTAGATTGTTGTTATCGTGTTTTCAGTGTGTGGAACATTGCTGTTTAGAACTGCTCAATGTGATGATGAGCATTAAGATGTATTACAAACCTTACCTGAATTGTGTATGTAATCAAATAAAAAAATCAAGTCTATCATATCTAGTCTCTGTTGAATTATTTCTAATTTAATTTGTATTTTATCTTTGAATTAATTTATTTTTCGTGGCGTACCAATTTTTGTGGTTCTGAAAAATTGAAAAATAATAATTGTGGACTGGTGAATACATGTTTTCCTTTTAAGGTATTTGTAATACTAGTATATTATTTTGTTGCCATTTGTGGGGTTGTAAATTCGTTGTTCTTCTTGGTTCCCTTTTTTTTTTAGAAAAGTTATATATATCAGGAATGTCTTGTCTGCGCAAATTCTCCAAAACTATGGAGTACTATTTCATGAAAATTGGAGCAAAGCATTAGCATTGAAACTTGATAGGAGACAAACAGACAATTTACCCTGGTTGGTTTGCTCATTTTCCTTGGAGTAATTGCCTTTTGAACACAAGTGCAAATCACAAAAAGGAACATATTTGCAGGGGGTCCTAATTTACTGAATTTAATTGTTTCGTATTTTGAATCTTTTAATATGCCTATTTTATGACCACTAGTCCAACGATTATAATGTCACTACAGTAGCTCAGTGTAGAGTCCTCACTTCGTATGTGGGAGGTCGTGGGTTCCAACCCTGTTCAGGTCTACCAGACTTGAAAATAGGTACTGGCTGTTCTTTCGCCAAGCACCCGCCATTTAGAAATGAAAGTCACGGGGTCCAGTGTAGAGACCTAAAAATCAATGTCCTGTGGCACGCTGAAGAACCTTACCTGCATATTGCTCTGAGCGCACTGTAAAGTTAAAAATTTCTGCCATTTCACTTATAGCTGGTGACGTCTCAATACAAGTGAAATATTCTTGGCTCGGACCCCATTCAATCATCATTCCAATGGTTGTAAAATAACATGATATAGGCCTCCAATAAGTTCATGCCATTGGACATCGTTTTGTCATTTGGACCCATGTGATGTCGGCAAAATCTTTAGAGTTTTATAATCGGTGTATATATTGCACGTTTGTTTCCTTTTCTTTGTTTTTATCGTCTAGTGTCGGTACATTTTTTATGTCTCCCAAACAAAGTTCTAGTATCGAATGCTTTCTCAAACTGTTAAGCAGTAATCTGCTTAAGCATCTCGGTAAAGTTTGCTTTGGTATGAAATTCGTGCATAATTGAAAAGTTAATCTTGCAGTCCGGTTTATCATGTTACATATACAGTCGATCCTGTATAATGTATTATAAGGACCACTTGCATTTGAAGGCAAAAAATGTTATCCCAATTCTTTATTCATGTTATTTGAACCTCTATTTAAGGCCACCTGTTCATAAAGGTAACTTTGTCTGGTTTCACTGGGTGGTCGTTATAGACAGGATTTACTGTACTTTTGTATGGATGGGTTTGTAAATCTGTAAAAACTAGTAGCATTAATATGCACCTATAATAGATAATGTCATCTAATTGATCAGTGGCATGTACTTGATAACACAGTTAATTTTATAATATACCAATGAATCCAAGTAGGGTAGAATGCGCCCCAGTCAAGCTTCTTTCACGTATACCAAGGCGGTCAGGTTTGTGGTGTTAGAGGAATCCGGAGTTACAGGGGAAAAACAGTCGACTTTCTGTTAAACTGAGAAACTTTCCCACATTAAGATCTGTCTAGAGAAGGATTTGATCCCAGGCGACGAGAAGCGCTGTTATACGTTAGTCTGCGCTAATTTAGAGCACCCGGCTATCGAGGTCCGTTCAAAGAAATCAACAATTACCGTAATAAAGTCGATATACAAGCCCTATATGAACACATTTTACAGCCTCTTGTTAAATATTTTTATCGCAAAAAATGTGAGATCAAATAAATGTTTTCCTCCCCGACGAACAAATAAATTTTGTCGGGCTTCTTCTCGGTCTTTTTATAGCGATTATCATAACTACCGGTTATATACCGGTATCGTAAAAACCATGTAATAAAATAAATGTTTTCCTATCCGACGAACAAATAAATTTTGTCGGTCGTCTTATCGATTTTTTTAATAGCGATTATCATAACAACCGGTAATATACAGTAAAAAAACTCGTGTAATTTGCGCACGTGTGTAATTTACGCAGGTGATTTTTAGGCTATTTTTTTCATTAAATGTCGCTGTTTGCCGACATAGGAGTTTATCTAAATTTTACAGAGAAAGTAAGTTGACCAAACATGTTAGCAGTTATTAACCATTTTAATAGTTTCGGTACCTTTGTGTTAAAAAAATCTTTAATCCGCAAAAAATAAACAAAAACTATTATATACATTGTTTGAAAAAATCCGCAAAGTTTGCACCACGCAAAATTAACCCAATTTACGGTAAACCCAATTCACGGTAAATGACAAGTGTTTGTGTCTGACTTTTGAAGATTGTCAATTTTCTCGATTTTTTGCTCTTTTGGTCTGTATGCAAATTGGAGTTATCTCTCTTTGATTGTATGTATACGGTATCTGGTCAACTCGTTCCCATTCCAACTGATTTTTGCCAACTCGTTCCAACTAAAATAAAATAGCATAAAATAATAAATAAAAATAAAATAAATAAAAACGCATATAATCAACTTAGTTGAGAAGTTTGGTACGAGTTGATATTTGGAACGAGTTGGCAAAAAGTTGGGAGTTTATTTTAAATGGTATTTGGCAGTTGGTATTTTAGTTGGAACGAGTTGGTAGTCAAAAGTGGAACGAGTTGGCAAAAGTTAGTTGGAACGAGTTGGAATTGGAACGAGTTGACTAGTATTCACCTTCTAGAAATGACTAACAGATTATTATTAGTGATCAGGTAAACCAACCGAAAACGAAAGTTGATCTGGTAAAATTTCCAGTGTTGCGAAATATTGCGTTCCATCAGATTACGGAAAGAAACCAGTGACATTTTGTCTGTCACGGCAAGTTACCAAGGTAAGTCTGAATGAAATCGTGGTTACTACCTGACTACGTAGCTCATATCACGGTTGACGCGGTTATATTACACTCATTGTACAGTCTCCGGAATAACACATCACGGTTGACGCGGTTATATTACACTCATTGTACAGTCTCCGGAATACACACCACACACACACACACACACACACACACACACGTTTTACGATTGTTAACAATTTATATAATAATTTTTTCACATTGGTAATCAGTAAGTCCGAATCTGGTCTAACTGCTGGTAGTAAAGGTTCTGTTAAACTGGTAAAAACAATCACAACGGATTGTTCCTGTCCGGATATTGTTCATTGACCATTTCGAAAACACGACAGGGGAGATAACACCTATGAACGAAAACGAGGCTTGGGGGGGCAAGCTACATCCGTCCAGTATAGTTGCAGCGTAGAATATGACGATTGAAACGGAGAAAAAAAGACTTTTGTTGTACCCCAGGTTGTACAAAAGTCTTAAGTATATCACAATCTTCACAATTTATAATCCAAAAATATTTGTCAAAGGGTTTTGATTATTAAAGCATTTATTTGATGTATTTAGTACAGCCGAAAATCATCTGTCAAAATTACTGGACAGTAGATATCAAGAAATGAATTTCATCTTCTATAGAATTACTATAACATTTAGTGCATGATTTATCTTTTTTTTTCTATTTTTGAATAACGTCCAATTTCAATTTTTTATCTGTGATGTAATTCTTTAAATAATCAGGCCCCGGTTTCACTATCATTCCTTAGCTAAGATTTTCCTTAACTTAAACCTTGCAATATTTCAAATCTTTATAATTTTGTTAATTTTGAAGATATGGAGGAATTTAATGTGTCATTTGTAAGATCACCTCTAGAATAAAACATTTGCATTTAGTTTTGATAAAAATATTCACCAGTAGTTCCAAAAAGAGATTAACAAAATTTGCTAAATTAAGTTAAGGAAAATCTTAGCTAAGGAATAATTGTGAAACCGGGGCCAGTTTTGTTTTCCTTATATCTGTGTATGGCTAATGTAAAATTTAATATTTTATAATGTATTAAAATCAGATTGGCAGTCTTTTTTAAGGTAAAATAAACAAAAAATGAAAATTTTATATTTTGATTATTTTTTATTATCATAATTTCATTCTGTAAATATTTCTCGAAGTCAGAACTTCTGTAATAGAAAATTACTGGAACCGAGAATCTTTAGTTCAAAAGTGATAGTTTTAACTTGTACGAAAGTGTATATTACATATTTTTACCCACAGGTAAAGGTTGCTAATTAATGTTGATAATCTGCATACCTTATCAACAGACGCGGTAACTTATTGATAACGGAAGCAAATTCCAAATTCCCATTGGATCAGATGATAGTATATTATACGTGGAAAATGTACCTACATGGTGTTAATCTCATTAACAGATTAATTAATTACCTTGATTTATGATGAATATTATGATTCTGAATTACTAGTACCCACACTAGTTTTGAAACTGCCGTGAATTAATACTTCTAATTTCATGACTTCGTATAGTTAATGACTGTGTATTCAAATAAATAAATAAATAAATAAATAAATAAATAAATAAATTCATTCATTCATTCATTCATTCATTCATTCATTCATTCATTCATTCATTCATTCATTCATTCATTCATTCATTCATTCATTCATTCATTCATTCATTCATTCTAAACTTACCGTTGAAGAGCACATGAAATAAAATTCTGTGACGTTGAACCAGCTACAATTATAGATGTTTGAACTATATTCTCAAAATGATTTTTAATTTAAATTTTTATTACTTTTATTATTTTTTGTTAAAAAAGACTTTATAAGGAAATAAAATTCAAATTCTTTAATTTCTAAAACGGAAAATTTTGGGTGTAAATTCTGTAACGATATGCCGGTTACCTGTGAAATACCGGTAAAAATCCGGCGTAGAATTTTGTCATCTTTAACGCAAATTGGAAGCAAAAAGTCGTTTATAAAATGTAAAAATATCCTGAGAAACAACAAATGTCGAAAAATGTAACCATAATCAAGATTTTGGATACTATAAGGGAAAAAGGGTGAAATAAAGGCAATTTTTTAAACAAAAATAGAAGGAAAGACATCAGATATAAAAATAATTTTTTCACCATAGGCACGGGATTATTTCGATCTTTTATAACTTATGATAACAAATTGATGGTTTAATGGTAAAAATACTTTTTCAACGATTTTATTCACGTTCCTTCATAATTTAATTACTGTAAATCGGAACTTGAGCTATTCGGGGTCTATCGATGAGGAAAAGTTGTACTATGGCAAGTGAGTGGTTTATTTATTTTTTTTAAATAGAAACAATTACTAGTTCTTACTCTCAACTAATAACTGTTTTTACTTATTTATATACCACTTTATTTGACACATAGGAAAGATATATCAACTACAGATAAATTTACAAACGTCTACATCTTTTTTTTAACAGCCGTGTCAACTTTCGGTTTCCTTTTTGGTTGCTGTAATTTAAATAATTTCTACAAATAAATGATTAATACACACTGTTTCACTTTCTGTATTATTTTATTTCTTTTATTCGTCATATTTGTTGGTGAAAACGATAACGAAGAACTACTAATTCACAATTTTCGACAGCGTAACCGCATGTCAATGTAGTCTTTCTTCAGCAACCTGTTGGACTTGCCCCCCCACGAGACTTAAACGATACTTCGGTAGACGCGAGACTTTGTGTTTTCGAAATGGTGAATAACGGGATTAGATGAGTATTTGTTAGAAATAACACGGTGTATCCGATACAGGACTGATATTTTTCATATCAGGGATTTATCAGGGTCTTTTGGGAAAAGGCCCTAAACTAAAAATTGGGAAAAACTCTCAACTTTTTGCTCATTTTGGGAAAACTTCGACAACATGTCAGAAGTCAATTTACTCATGATCTCGGAAGCCTTTGATGTACAATGTAGAAGTGGTATTTTCATCTTGCTTTGCAGAAGTTGTTTTAGAATAATCTAGAATTTTTTACTTGATTTTACTGATTGGGGGAGGGGCTTTCACAAAATTTCGATTGAAAACAACACAATTTTCTAATTGGGAATTTTCTCAGTTGATTTTGGGAAAAAATCATGTTTTTTCCATTGGGAATGGGGCCGAATTTCGGCCCTAAATAGGCCCTTGATAAATCCCTGGATATCTATGGCAAAACAACCGATTACGCACGATATTGTTCATAATTTAATTTCTTTACTTTCAATTTATATTTTTACAGCGAAGATAGAAGTAAAATGGCGACGTCAACAAGGGAACACCGGAGTGGAGTAAGGTCTCACCGACGACCTTTCAACCTAGCCATTATTGGTAGGAGTAACAGTGGAAAATCAAGTTTTATTAAGGCAATGTTTCATTCACAATTTGGTCAGGAGTGTAATATAAATCCCCCGATAGATTTAGTAGAATGCACGATGGAATGTAAACGATATCACCATGGAGATTCTCCTGTTGTATTATGGGATGTCCCCGGATGTGGCACTGTCAGAGTACCAAGCGCAGACTACCCTTCCAAAATCAACATGGATAGATATGATGGGTTTATTATCTGTGTTTCCAATGTATTCTCGGAGTATGAACTTGCTCTTCATAATCTTGTTGCAATTCGTAAGAAAACACACGCTATTGTACGTACAAACGTGGCATCAGCAATAGCAAATGAGCAGCATGCACATCCTCAAACATTTAAAACAGAGAAAGAACCTTACAAACAATACGAAAGAAGATTGAAGATCATTTATACAAAACAGGTGCTCCGATATTTCTAGTCGATAACCATCACCCGGAGGAATTTGATTTTCCCGATCTTCGGTTTATGATATTTAGTGGAGACTTGTCCAACCACATGAAATCGGCAGGGCAAAGACATAAACATTAAATGGTAATTTGTTATATATATTTTATAAATTTCACTTCTATCGAATGTCTATTTGTATTAGCCATGGTGGTATGTTTTATAAACTGCACTACTTTTACTTTTGATAATTATATCAAACACAAACATAAAAATTCCATGTCCAAATCACAATTCCAAAGTAAATTAAAAACTTTGAAACTGGTCAATTAGACCAAAATTGTGAACTTTCACCAAGAAAGCACCTGTTTATTGCAATTTTACCTCAATAACTATAAAGCCGGGCTTATGGACCATGTTAACTCTAACTGTCCGAATTCGAATCTCGCTCAGGTAGATCCTAGTGAGAGAAAGTAAGATGTTCGCTTTCCGAAGGTACTGTGGTTTTCTCTGGGTTTTCCGGTTCCCTGCACCAACCATTAACTGGTCGGATAAATAAAAATGAAAAATTAACAACATACATGTAACTCCACTCCATTTCACTCAAAAACGAATAAGTTTATAAATTATATTACTAGAATGTGGTGTATTACACATTTTTCAACTGAAAAAAGGAAAGGTTTATTTTATGTCCCAAAATCCATTTTGCTTATGTTTTTCTTGATCTGTCTGCCCAATTTATCGCCAAACCCCTTTTATAACGCCAAAATTTGACTGAAGAAATGGCGTCGATGAATCGAGGGAATGGTCAGTCAATAACATAACCACATGCACGTGTATTTCAATATGCAAAACATGGTTTGCACATCCAAAACATATACCGGTATTGGGAAAAGAAAGGGAAGACCAGTCTTCTTATCATGTTGATTAAAATGGAAAATATTCGAAGTATAAAGATTTTTTTTATTAAGGGGCAGTTTTAAAAACTTATGTATGCAAGAAGAAGGACGAATATATACAGATTATGCCTCATTAGTTAAATCATCAGTTTTCATAGTTCGATCGAAGTATACTAAAAAATGAAATTGTTAATTGTTTAGTCAAACTTGAGTTGTAATGGCATCAATGTTGGTATTTGCTACGTCATGATGAATTCCAGCGAGCAGTGGTTCAAGGGAGGCAACTCTGACGACAATTCTTTTCACAACCGGAGATTACTTGTTTTGTCTAGATAGCTCTCTAGCTTTTCTATGCATGTATCGGCAATATTTGACATTTTATACTGTTTTATTTTTAATATTTGACTGTAAATATTTAACTTTCAGTTGATATGATGTGAAATTGAAGATAAAAGTGAAATGTATGTAACAGAAAGGGAACACCGTAGTAGAATGAGGACATTTCGACGATCTTTAACATCGCTGTGATTGGTAGGAGTAACAATGGACAATTAAGTTTTATTGAGACAATGTTTCATTTACAATTTGGACATGATTGATATTTAAATCTGAAATAGATTTGGTAGAATGCATCATCATTAACTCACACTTGTTTTTTTTAAATCATTCAAACTACTTTTAAATGCACGTGCATATATGCAGTAAGATGCCAAACCTGCTTCAACAATATTTATTAATCAAAAGGGCATTATTATTAAAAAAAATCACTATACATGTATATGCATTTTTATAATCTTCTTTCCTTGCCACCTTTTGTTCAGTCAAATCCTGTGGTTAAAATAGGGATCACTGATAAATCCAAAAGACGTGTAAACTTGAATATGAAGAAATGGATTATTAGGATGACGTCAAAATAGTTATTCAGGGTAATTTTAACGCCATGTGTCCCCAGTGTGTGTGTGTGTGTGTGTGAAATTATTGGGGATAGTTGGCCTGTAATCACAACACGTACCTTTACAATGTTTACAGGTCGGTGATCTGATTTTATCAATCAATCAATCAATCAATCAATCATTTATTTATTTATTTATTTATTTATTTATTTATTTATTTATTTATTTATTTATATGGCATTTTTTGTGATAACCCACATTACTTAAGTTTGGTGCTGACATTTGATTTATAATAGGTTTATATCACTTATATCAACGCTGATTTAGAAATGTACAATTAACAATGCATTTGAAAACAGATAAAGAAGTTGAATTTTGTTTTAAAAAATGACAAAACTCCATATTTTAGTCTTTTGGGATAAAATAATTTAAAGAATTATAAGCCACCATTTAAATTTATTGATTCTGAAATTAAATTAAGGTACAGTCAAACCTGTGTTAAAGACCACCTCTATATAAGGTTAAACTCAGTGCTTATAAAAATCAGTACAAATTTATCCCAATTGTTCTCTAATCGTGTTTTTGAACCTATATATAAGGACCACTTGCCTATAAAGACCACTTTCACTAGTTCCCTTGGGTGGCCTTTAAAGACAGGTTTGGCTGTAGTTTTTAGTTGTGAAACACACGGGTACTTAGAATCTGTTGACATAATGTCATGTGCTGATTTTGAATGCATTGTTTTAATGAAAATTTAAAATCAGCACATGGCAATTACACCAGAGTATCCAGTACAAACCTGTCGAAAGTTTAACACTAAGCTAATGTAGCGGCAGCTCAGCTCGGCCCGTCCCTCGCTAGTTTTATCTCGGTAGCTGTTATCTATACTCTCAACTTTTGAGCCAATAGCCATCCATATCTCAGCCACTCTAGCTTCGACTCCTTTTCGTTATACCAGTGTTAACTTTTCGACAGTCCTGTACTATCTGTGATAATTATATATACACCTCTGTTATTACATGTATTAAGATATTAAATATATGTGCATGACTTATTAATTAACTTAATTGTTGTGATTATTATTTTTATTGTTAAATTTATAAAAATTATTCATAGTGTTCAGTTGGTTTTTTAAAACCATATTAAAGTTCATTTTGCCAATGTTGGAGTTTTGTTGTTTTTATAGCTTAAACAATTTGAGTCTAATGATGAATTCAAAACACAGTTTGGTGAGATTTAGAATGTATTACACCAAAATAAATGCGAGGACAAATATCCGGAAGGAGATATTCATGTAAATGATACGTGAAAACCTCCTCATAGTACAGGACTTATACATGTTTTTGTTAAACGTTTTAGTGTTATCGTTAAATGGAGAACTTGGTGGTCTAATGTGCGCGCTTACAGCTTAAACAACATAAGATTCAGTTCATTATTGGGCATTATAATGTATATTCCACCTACTATGCTTTAGATTGCAGCATAACAACAGGTAGTTGTTAGACTATGGAGAACAGCACTTGTTACATTGCAGAATGTTTGTGTTTTATGTGACTGCTCTTGTACAGCATTATGTATCATTTATTGCTGTTTATGCCCAAGATTTGAAAGTGGGTAGTGACTGTTCTTTGGCTAAGCACTCGGCGCTACGAAATGAAAGTCACGGTTCTTTCGGATCGGAACTTAAAATAAACAAGGTCCAGTATCACAGTTGGCTTGCCACGATAAAGAACCATGCTGTATACATGCCATCAGCACAACACACAGGCATAATTTCTGCACATTCGCCTAAAGCTGGCGACATCCCGATATAAGTGACATATTCTTGATCGGGACGTTAAACACCATTACTCAACTCGCTCTGTTTATGATCAAAAACAACAGATCAGTATGGGTACGGTTTAACGTGGACGACATAACTGTCATAAACGTGAACTGTATCGTCATAGTCTGGAAAACTGTTCAAAGCAACATAAACCCAAGTGATGTGAAAAGAGTCCATGATGCCCTAATCTAAATACGTTCAGAAACACTTAACTATGTACTACAGATTCCAAACCAAAGTTTTAATTACATATTCTAAAAGCCATATCGTCAACAGCAAGATCATGCGTATCTTTGTTTTAATCTTTTCTATTGAAAGTTTATGGTCATATAGCACAATTATTATTGTTTGAAATATCCCGGTGCATACGTAATAGGACACCAATAGATGATTAAGATAGTGACAATGATGGTGGTATGTAAACTGAAGTTAATTTGCTTGTATCAAGACCGATTACTTGCGATAAAGCAGATTATGATGCATTTGGACCGACTCTAAAGGTAAGTTTGAGAAACTTGGTCAGATCGTGTGTCGACTGTCGAAAATCGATAACGGTACCCCGGTTCCCATTTCAAAAGATTAATGAAACAATCTTGACTGAGAGTAAAACTTCCAAGTGCTGCTCTGCTACACTGCCCTTTTGATATAGTAACAATATTTGAGAAATTTATGCTCAATAGTTTTGCAGTGTCCTAAATACACTGACTTTATTCAATTGCAAGCACTACCGATAAAGAATTGTATTCTGGAAAAAATTCGTAAAATCAACACATAATATCTAATTTGTAAAACCGGGGCAATATAATCCAAGTTAAGACAAATTGGAATTTAAACACATCTATAGCAGTATGTCACTTGACGTAACTTTATCAGTTGACATGAGTCATCCACCTTTAAACTAAATTCTTTCCTTTGTGTCCTGGGTATCTGTTTTAGTGTCGATAACCTTATATATATTTACTTACAGTACCGACCTGTCGAAAGTTTAACACTAAGCAAACAGATTATTGCGCGAACAACATAACGTCTCAGCCTACAGTACCGACCTGTCGAAAGTTTAACGATAAGCAAACGAATTATTGCCGAACAGACAAAACATTTCAGTCCTATCTCGACATCTTTTCGTCAGCACCTATATATCTCTCCTTTTCGGCCTTTATCTACAGTATAGGCCTGTCGAAAGTTTAACATTAAGCAAACAGATTATTGCGCGAACAAAGCATCTCAGTTCTATCTCAGCACCTTTCCGGCCACTAGCTACAGTACAAACCTGTCGAAAGTTTAACACTTAGCTAACAAGCTGGTACAAAATGGACAGTTCATATCGTCCCTTGTTACCTTAAACTCGACAGCTTTTGGTGACTCTATGTCCCAGCAATTTTCTGTCATTAGTTATCCATATCTTGACCACATACCAGCCTAGCTTCTACTCCTATTCGTTAGCTCATTGTTTATCTTTCGACATCTTGACCACTTAGTCGAGTTTCGATTCTTTTTCGTAACCCCAGTGTTAAAATTTTGACAGGCCTGTACTGTACAAAAATTCAGTCTTTAGCCTGGTAATTTTAAATGTTACATTCATTTATAGGATTCAGAATTAGTCTAAGAGGAAACAGCGTTGTCGTAATAACAATATGTTGCAATGATAATTTATTTCAAAACATTCAATATAAACACGCGTTACTATGATCTAAAATGCATTTGATATATTGGCGTAGATATGTATTAGAATAGATTATCATTGAATTTTAAAAAGTAACTAATGATTAAAATAACGCACATATAACATGTGTGGCAGTGTTGGTCTCCGTGTCATATCATAAATTTTTGAATTTTCTGAATGAAATATCCAAAAAGTTTTAATGACATTGTGAATCTACTAGTAGAGTCTGACATAACGCAGGTCGTGTTTTATGTATTTTCGGGTTTTACTGTCAGATGAACATCTCTGTAACTATAGCAATGCCACCAATTGCAACTGCTAGTATTATGGTTCAATAAAACCTATGATGTTTTGTATAACTGATATAGACTTTACGTGTATAAAAAATCAATATTTGAATAAATAAATTGTGTGCTCGGCAGCTAGAGCAACCGATGGCACATCGCAACAAAAAGAACGACACAAAATCAAGAAAAATGACATAAGACAAAATGTTCAACCAGTCCATGTAATGTTAGTTTTCTTCTCGCAGACAAATGTTGAGTGTCAGCGATATATGATGCACAGAAATCCCAACCACGCTGTACTTCTTTGTAAATAATTTGTCATCGTGATACTATATACTTAAGAACAGAAAATTCAAAATTTGATAAAATGACAGCACTCAACAAATTGTGTAGACAGTTGTAATTACAAATATGAATGACTAAGTTAACAGAATAGTAGGAAAATGGTCACTGCAAAATAAAAACATCTTGACTTTTTTTATGTTTATGTCATCTGGCTAAAACAGTTGTCCATCCAAACTTAATCTTATGGTATTCAAAACCTAATGAATCCAGTGGCATTTAATATTAAATTTGATAAATAATATTAATTATCGATGATAAATCCACACAAGGATTTTAGGATTTTACACACTAAACTTCGACACCGACGGTGGCATAATTCTCAGCAATGATTATTTATTTATTAAGAATTGTAATTAACTTATGAGTCAATAGTGGATATTATATACATATGCAGCTTATAAAATTTACAAATGTAAGTTGATATAACGTATCTATATCAATATCTAGATATATAACAGGTTACACTTCCCTCCAGTTTCCTGTTGATTGCTAGTAAACCTATAGGCAAACAACATTGACCTGTCCTCTTGACCTTTCATTAGGAATATTCATATACGATGATCCACCAAATACATGGGTAGGGAAAGGATTCGAAATTAATACATATACTGTACAAATATCCCATGATGTGAATGAAATAAACAACCCTGTTCCCTATACACAAATGTACTGGTCCATAATAAATATTTAAATTAAAGGTCAAACAGACAGGTCAATGTTGTTTTCCTATATACATCACTGTGTTTTAACTAAGATACCCGTAGTTCATATGTATGTGAACTGTAACGCATGCTCCTTGGTATTTTTCTATTTATCCAGTTAACCGTGACACAGAGAGAAAATTAACTATAGTGACTGAATACATTATATATACGCAACACACGCAACATCAATAACACAATTATCCTCAGGTGTAGGTTAGATCAGATGGCAGAACACGAAGCTGTTGTTGTCAACTATTGAAGAGAAACGTTTTAAAATTTAACAAATTATTTAAACAGGTAAGAAAAATGTTAACATGACTTTTTAAGATGGTACAAACCATGCATATATACGGGTATATTTTTTTCTTTTGTGTATTATGTACCATTCCTCCCGTAATATGAGTCTGTGAAGCATCTGTCACAGTATGATGCGAATGATAGACCTCCTTTTCTTGCTTTTCAGCATTCCTTATGAGAATCATTTATTTTTAAAGTTGGAATTTCATAATTCGATTAAGCTTAATTTATCTTGTCAAGAGTTGTGATTGTAATAATGTAACTATATATGAGCTTTTATCTTGATTTTGTTCCCGATTCGGAATTGGCTTTTCGACTACTACAACGCACTGTCTGTGTTATTGCTTAAATTACGATTATTGAGCCAATTATCACCTCATTACTAGTTTTGGTGTACAGCACAGACCTGTCGAATGTTTAACACTATGCTAACGAATTCGCTCCAAATTGGCAGCTCATCGCGGCTCCCATGCGGCTGTAACTCGACAGCTTTTCGATAGCAGCTTTCTTTCTCTGGACAGCTTTTCGATAGCAGCTTTCTTTCTCCGGACAGCTTTTCGATAGCAGCTTTCTTTCTCCGGACAGCTTTTCGATAGCAGCTTTCTTTCTTCCAACAGCTATTCGGTAGCAATTGGCTCTCTAAGAATGACACTCTTTTCATTATGACCCAAAATGAATGGAATAAAGAGCTGCGTTTTTGCTATTTTAACAAAAGCCTGTCTTTTTGTTAATTTAAAGCAAAAGGAATTCAACTTTTCGCCATTAATTAGTCTTATGGACATTGACAAATAAAAAGAAAAAGAAACAGGTTATAATTAGATATAGAAAAAATAGAAAATCAAGATGCAAGATATATACTGTATTCCGTGTCATTGTGTAAAAGTATTCAGGACATATGATTGTAGTCACTATTGTTTATCGTATTTACAACCGATTTCGTAAAATAATGTAATATTGTAAGCGAGCACCTTGCTGTTTATAACAGGCATCATGTAATTATATATGTAAGGTTTTTTCTGTTTCTGCATCATAAATTTACTTTGTGTAAAACCATGTTTATTATAGAACAGTCTTTGTGGAATATATAATCAATTCTTTTTACAGTTAACGGGGCATTAATTATTAATGTTACACGAGTTGGAAAAAACTGAGTTTTTCTAAAACCGGTTACTCTATAATCTTTTCATCTAGGTCACGGATGGGATAATACACTGAATTACGTCGAAAATAACTTAGATCTAGTGACTTTTAATAACACATATATCACACATAAGTTTCAATAAAGTGTATATAATTTCTTTTCAATAAAGGTAAACGCTCTCTTTATTTTTCTGTATCCTCGTATATATACTATATAGCATTAGGTACAGACCATCTTTATGTAAAAAAAAAAATTGTTTAAATTTATCAACATTCGGTATTTATATTTCTGACAAGAGGCCTAGCGTTAAATTATCTTCATTATTTATTAAAAATATGGTGTAATCATTTTAATTGGCCAATACACCAATCAAGAAATGTTTGCGATTACTAGTACATCAGCACTAGACGATCGTTTCAATTACAGTGCTTTAACCAAAATTATGAAACTAAAATATTGTTGCTTGCAACGATTTCAGAACAATTTATACTGACTAAAAGTAGCTATGTTAACGTAAATTCAAAATTTGGAAGATTGAATTACATCATTATGAATGAAACCACGAAAACACATCACAACAAAAACATTTAAAATTGACATTAACTAAGAGGTTAGAAAATGTAGTGTATGAACTTTATTTAAGTAGTAGGACACACGTAACTCTAAATATAGAAGTTATCAGTAAAATATTCTTTCTATACAGAAATAAAGTTGTTTTGTTCACGCTACATGTAACATAAAGGAAGACAACCACAACTTTGTTTATTTCTGTAAAGACAGAAACGTTTACAGTAGTTTTTTTATAATTTAATTAAAAGAATTAATTTAAATTGTATTCAGTTCTCTTATAATGTATAAATGGCTTCATCCAATAGGTTATTTAAAAATATGTTTTTCCGCGAATCAAAATTACGCCGTTTGCTTTCACAATTGTTTACATCAACAACAGTCTGTAGGTTTTTCGAAATCATCGAGTACGATCTGAAGAAATTTGTCAACTAATATTTGCTAGTAGACAACAATTCGATCTGCCTAAAAGACCACTTGTATATAAGAACCACCTGTTTTTAAAAGGCAGTAAAATAGTATATCAACTGCTCTTCATTCGAGTTATTTTAACCTGTATATATTAAGGACCACCAGCCCATAAGGTCCAATTTACTGGTTCAATCGGGTGGGCTTTTTAGACAGGTTCCACTACAAACATCGTCGTTACAGCATCAGTATTTGATGACAGTTTTGTATTCATCAGGTAACATTCCAGTATCATTTCTGTTGATAGTTTATTGATGCATCAGTTGTGTTTGTACATGTAATATTTCAGGATCATTATTATTGTTGATCGTTTATTGATGCATATCGTTTATGTATGTAACAGCTTGTGTATTTAGAATAACTTTATGTTTTGTTTTATTTATCTCTCGTGTGAATCGAACACTGACAATACAGAACTGTCGAAAGTTTAATACTGAGCTAACGACAACGAGTCCAACCCCGGTAGCCGAGTGACCGATATATGGATAGCTAGTGGTCGAATAACTGCCGAGAGATATATGTTGATACATGCTGTCAAAAATCTGCCTGGATGTTGCTAACAGATCTAGATGCGATTCTGATTCGATAGTAATTAGCTAGCTCAGTTGTTAAACTTTCGACATATCTGTATTGTACTTTGAAGTATATTTATCGATAACTTATACAGTATCTTTAATGTAAATGTGATAATTGTATAGCCACAAACATAAACATGGGGGATTCATAATGACCGATACATCAACGACGAAACGTTTCTATGTCTGTAACGTTTTCAGAGCATTTTATACCGGCTAAAGACAGTTATGTCAACCGAAATGCAAAGTTTGAAAGCTTGAATATTTCAACTTTTCTGTTGTCAAATTTCTTTTTCGATGCAGCAATATTATGCTTCTCCTGCTTATGGTGTAGTTGTTTCACAATGAAACTATGGAAACTTTATACAACGATATAAGCTGATTACAAATGAATTGTTGACGCAAGGACATTGCAAGCTAAGGCTTATCAAGTCCCTCAAAAAGTTTTATATCTGTCATCACAATATTGTTGATAAGTTTCATGTTTCTGTAACCAAAATTACCCTGGATATATTTGGCGTCCCATAGTTCCATGTTCCTTTCATCCCCAATTTTTTATCAAACGGGGTGGCGGGTGTAGCTAGCTAGACAGGAGGTGCTTACCCTTCCGCAATACCCGGTCTCACTTTCCTAGTGGAGGTTCACGTGTTTAACCTAATTTGCCAGCTTCAAACTTCAACTTTTCTTTGGGATTGTGGTTTGGATTTTGATTGGTATGTTAGTTTTGGATTACAGTAATAGTCAAACCGCAAAACACATAACAACAAAAATATTTAACATTGACTCGGGGGTTAGGAAATACAGTGTATGGACTTTATTTAAATAAGTCACACGTAACCTACTTTAACAAAATCTATTTCCTATCACCAACATAGTCTGGTTTAACCATAGGATCATTGCATTGCGTATATCCATCTACATACACATTTAAATTCGTTGGAAACGTCGTCCACAAAAATCACGAAAATAATGATTTCGCAGAATTGACCTATGTGTGATTTATAATACTAAACGCCATGTTATGTTTACTGAATCTAAATAAACTGCCTCTTAGTACATAAAGTAATAATTATCAATGATCAATAAAATTACACATTTATATATTGTAAGTAAGATTGCAGTGATAACGATCATTGGAGATCAATTTAAGGAATAAATAATTCATTTTTATTTATGCTGATGTCCCATTTGTTTCATACACAAGGGCAACTCGACAAGTCCATAAAGCGAGGAGGTAAATATCGGTTTTGAAATTTAACCCACGTTTTATACGTATTAGGTTTTTAGGTTTCGCCACCAAATCTTGACTCTGTAACGGTCTTCTTCTCCTCCTCCTCATCATCATCATCATCGTGACTCTGTGACAGTCCCCTCCGCCCCCTTACCATCACTATCATCATCATTGTAACTCTTTGACAGTCCCTCCGCCTCCTCACCATCATCATCATCATCATCATCATCGTGACTCTGTGACAGTCCCCTCCGCCTCCTCCTTCTTATCCTCCTCCTCATCATCATCATCGTGACTGTGACAGTCTCCTCCGCCTCCTCCTCCTCACCATGTGACAGTCTCCTCCGCCTCCTCCTCCTCACCATCATCATCACCGTGACTCTGTGACAGTCTCCTCCTCCTCATCATCATCGTGACACTGTGACAGTCCCCTCCGCCTCCTCCTCCTCATCATCATCGTGACTGTGACAGTCTCCTCTTCCTCATCATCATCATCGTGACTCTGTGACAGTCCCCTCCGCCTCCTCCTCATCATCATCATCGTGACTCTGTGACAGTCCCCTCCGCCTCCTCCTCCTCATCATCATCATCATCGTGACTCTGTGACAGTCCCCTCCGCCTCCCCCTCCTCATCATCATCGTGACACTGTGACAGTCCCCTCCGCCTCCTCCTTATCATCATCATCGTGACTCTGTGACAGTCCCCTCCGCATCATCATCATCGTGACTCTGTGACAGTCCCCTCCGCCTCCTCCTCCTCATCATCATCATCGTGACTCTGTGACAGTCCCCTCCGCCTCCTCCTCCTCATCATCGTGACTCTGTGACAGTCTCCTCCTCCTCCTCATCATCATCATCATCATCATCATCGTGGCTCTGAGACAGTCCCCTCCGCCTCTTCCTCCTCATTATCATCATCCTGACTCTGTGACAGTCTCCTCCTCCTCCTCATTATCATCATCATCATCGTGACTCTGTGACAGTCCCCTCCGCCTCTTCCTCCTCATTATCATCATCCTGACTCTGTGACAGCCTCCGCCTCCTCCTAATCATCATCATCATCATCATCGTGACTCTGTGACAGTCCCCTCCGCCTCTTCCTCCTCATTATCATCATCGTGACTCTGTGACAGCCTCCGCCTCCTCCTAATCATCATCATCATCATCATCATCGTGACTCTGTGACAGTCTCCTCCGCCTCCTCCTCACCATCATCATCGTGACTCTGTGAGTCTCCTCCTCCTCATCATCATCATCATCGTGACTCTGTGACAGTCTCCTCCGCCTCCTCACCATCATCATTATCATCATCATCATCGTGACTCTGTGACAGTCCCCTCCGCCGCCTCCTTCTTATCCTCCTCCTCCTCATCATCATCGTGACTCTGTGACAGTCTCCTCCGACTCCTCCTCCTCACCATCATCAACATCATCATCATCGTGACTCTGTGACAGTCTTCTCCTCCTCATCATCATCATCATCGTGACTGTGACAGTCCCCTCCGCCTCCTCCTCCTCATCATCATCATCGTGGCTCTGTGACAGTCCCCTCCGCCTCCTCCTCATCATCATCATCATCTTGACTCTGTGACAGTCCCCTCCGCCTCCTCCTCATCATCATCGTGACTCTGTGACAGCCTCCTCCTCCTCATCATCATCATCATCATCGTGACACTGTGACAGTCCCCTCCGCCTCCTCATCGTGACTCTGTGACATTCCCCTCCGCCTCCTCCTCCTCATCATCATCATCATCGTGACTCTGTGACAGTCTCCTCCTCCTCATCATCATCTTGACTCTGTGACAGTCCCCTCTGCCTCCTTCTCCTCATCATCATCATCGTAACTCTGTGACAGTCTTCTTCTCCTTTTTCTCATCATCATCGTGACTCTGTGACAGTCCCCTCCTCCTCCTCCTCATCATCATCATCATCGTGACTCTGTGACAGTCCCCTTCGCCTCCTCCTCCTCATCATCATCATCATGGTGACTCTGTGACAGTCTCCTCCTCCTCCTTATCATCATCATCATCATGAAAAATGTGATTTAAAATTTCTGAACAGTTAGCAATCACCGAGGTCCAAATCTGGACTACAGGATGCGTGATTTAGTCATGCAAACTTACATTTTTGTGATAAACCAATACACTTAGCCTAGGGTCATCTCCCCAATCTTGTTTCTTGCGAGATAATGATAATCTATACATTATGTTTTTGTTTAATGTATACTCAGATGTCAAGTAAAACTAGCGCCATTGTATTACGAAATACTATAACATATTGTTGTGTTTATGCGTAACTTTTAGACTAAGTAAATCTTTTGAAGTTGGAAGTGAGGCCGGGTGCTCCGGAAGGGTAAGAACCTCTTGTTTAGCAAGCTTCTTCCGTTACATGTGAAAGTTTTTAAATTCTAATTTTCTATATTTCAGCGCAATGTCAATGAAATTACAGCCAGCTATACTGAAAAATGATAGAACGTCTGTGGAAACGTTGGTAAATAATGGTATTGACATTAACATGGTTTGTCGAGACGAGACGGCTCTGACATTTGCCATAGTAAACCAAAAAGAGGAGATAGCTTTATGGTTAGTGCCCAACCACAATGTGACATAACAGCGTGTAACAGGCATTGTAGAACCCCTTTATTTTGCGCAGCAAACTGTGGAAATGTTGCTTTGGTGGAAATTTTATTGCAAAAAGGCGCCAATGTTGACGAAGAAGACTTTTACGGTGATACCCTTTAGCTGCCTCAGCATGGCATGATCACGCTAATGTGGCGGAAATGTTGATAAGCGCAGGATATCAACAAACGAAACAAAAAGGTGAAACACCACTATTGAAGGCTTGTAGTGATACCTCAGTTAATGTGGCAAATTTGCTTCTTCAGCATGGTGCAGATGTAAATATACCATCAGTAACTAGTGATGGTAAAACCAGTATGTCCCCGCTAATGGCATCGGTGCCTTCTTATTACAACAAGGAAGTGAAGGGGAAGAAACTCTCAACCATGATGGATATAATGAAAAACGTTTTACAACATGGCGCTATCGTAGATGCGGTGGACGAACGCGGAAATACGGCACTTCATATAGCAGTGGAAACAAATGAAATACACGCCGTTTTTCTTTTGATCGAAAATAATTGTGATACTTCTATCAGCAATAATAAAGGATTAACTCCCTTGGGAATCGCTCTTCAACCAGAAAACTCGTTTTACCAGATAGCATTTCTTCTTCTCTTATTTGCATATCCAGAGAATGATCCCTTACTCGATACGAATGATTTAAACAAAAATTGGGTAAATCTCATGTTAAAAGCCAAAGACAAATCACGAGCATGTCATGCAGAAAGACAAGTGCTTTTCCGAATTTTAACAGAGGAAACAGGATTGCAGGTCAGCAAATTGAACGATTTAATCCAAGAAGAGAACAACAAAACAAGAAACAACAACAATAACGTCGATGGTCTGATGCCGAACAAAGTTAACAATAATTCATGTATCCAGAATTATGTCTGTTCTGAGGCCCCTTTATCTTTGCAAAAGCTATGCAGACGTAGAATACGAAGATGTATAGGGCGCGATTTCTTGTCAAAATTCAATCAACTGGAATTGTCATGGTCACTAAAACGGTTCCTAGTTTACGGGCTTGATATGAGAAAATGCCATCCAGTTAAAGCATGCGAGATGCAGGTGGCGGTAAAAGAAGGTGACATCGACAAACTCAATGATGTAATTTCCAGTGGAATTGATGTAAATATGAGTCTATTCGTCAAACCTCCTATCTCTATCGCAGCAGAGAACGGCGAAGAAAAATGTGCAGAAGTTTTACTCGAGCATGGAGCCAAAACATCAATACTGGACATGAATGGTGACACCCCATTGCACCTAGCTTCCAAATACGGACATAGCAAGGTATTGGAATTGCTAATTTCAAATTCAGACGACATCAATGTGAGAAATACTGCCGGAAATACACCTTTACACGAAGCCTGCTCTCACGGAATGTTAAACGCAGCCAGATTAATTCTTGATCATGGCGGTAACCCCTCAATACGCGATAAAGATGGGATGTTCCCTATTCATTTTGCTGCAGCAAGCGGTGATGTAACATTGCTGGAGAGTTTACTGGATAAAAATGCCTCCAATGACGTAATAGATAAGTTTGGAAATACTCCCTTACACCTGGCGTGTTCCAAGGGGTTATTATATTTGAAAGACAACATATCTCTCCAAGCCTTGTTTAATAGTGAAATCGTAATGAATCTGAACATTTTTAAAGTAATGTATACAAACGATTTTTCAGTATGTAATACCTACCGTGAACATGTAAATCATATAGGTTGTATTGACCTACTTTTGAGCCACAGTTGTGAGCTAGAAAAACGTAATGATAACCAGAAAACAGCATTTGAAATTGCTGAAGAATTTGGTCTCGGAGACATCACATTACTGACAATATGTTTGGGCGACCACTAGGGGCGCTGATGTCGGTCTCACAGCTTTTAAGATTTTCATCTGTGGCTGTATATAGGATTAACGTTGAAAATGTTGCATGTTGTTACAAAAACGATCATAACTTTTTTATTATTCATAACAGAATATTTTTCCTGTTAATTTTATAAAATATGGAAAAATACCTTTCAGAAAGTATTTTCAAAAACAAAATAACTTTATGTTTACTTGAGTAATTTTAACTTTGAAGTCATGGTTATGTTTTACATAGAATATATAGGGAATTACAATACCGACGTTCTTTTAAAAAAATATTAAAAATAGTTCCAATTTTCAAAAAATATTTTTCCTGTTTCGGTTATTTAACAAACATTTCAAGGTTTCTAAATCAGTTTTCAGAATAAAAATAAGTTAATGTTTACTTGAGTAATTTGAGGTTTGAAATTAAAAAGTTGATTTTTTTTTTCATTTTCTGAGACGTAGCTGTCATAATATTTACCTGTATGTGACAGGTCAAATTGTAATATACATGTATAGCTGCTGAGGAGGCGATGTATTGCTCCGGGCTAATATAGATTGCCTTATAATTCATGATATAGATTTTATTTACGACTGATCAATATTAGCCCGGAGCAATATTTTGTGTTTCAAATTATTTAATTTCTAGTTTGGCAATGATAACTTTTTTATGAAGAATTCAAAATAAATAAATAAATAATAAATAAATAAATAAATAAAAATAAATAAATAAATCAAAAAATAAAATATTTTAATTCCATAAATATTTTTTTTTTATTCAGTATTATGAAATTTAATAATGCGTATTTAATTCAAATAAATGTTTTATAAATATTTTTAAAAAGTTGTATTTAAATATTTCTAATAAATTATCAATTGGCAAATTTTGTATTTATCAATTGAAAGTTTAAAAGTTAAAATCCATGAAATTTTATGTATCTAAAATTCGAAAATGTACATCTTCATCATCGACAATACACATTCAGCACCTCACGAAAAAAACAGCTTTAAATAAGCGTGCACTGAGAAGCTAATTTCACTTCGAATTTTTTCCCCAGCTTGAGGTCGGCAAATGGACAGAAGTGCAGTTTTGTATTCTCTCTCTCTCTCTCTCTCTCTCTCTCTCTCTCTCTCTCTTTATTTATTTATTTACAACTACGGATTCATTTTCGTTAAATATTTATTACAATTACTTTATAAAATTCATGTATTTATTTATATATAATTTATATAAGACTACGCATTTAACTATTTTGTATCCAATGATACTGCATTTTTATCATAATTTTTATTAATTTACAAATCAAATTCGCGATTCATTTTCATTAAATATTTATTTATTTTAATTACTTTATAGACTATTTATGTATTTGTTTATATTATTTTTTATCAGAGACTAAGTATTAATCTCGTGTTACCGCATTTTTAGCATTCATGATTAATTTTCAGTGAATATTTATTTATTTATTCATTTATTTATTTATTTATTTATTTATTTATTTAACTACTTTAAGACTATTCATGTATTTTTAACATATTATTTATATCAGAGATTGGGCATTTATATATCAATTTTCTATAATTTAATTGAAAAAAAATATATCCATGGTTATCAAAATATAGTATTATTTACTTTTATGATACGGATATGATTTAGTGTAGAATGTTCTAATATAATATAATTGGAAATGAGATTCAAACTCTAGATCACTATTTGTCAAGCCACTCATATTATCTTAGAATATTACACAATATACATGTTACTGATGGTATCATCACCTATTGACGTTTAAACATTAAAAGTTTACCTGGGCACCTCATCGATAAACCCTCCAGTTAGTTTATTACCTGATATAGCCTTGGAATGAAGAGTTACCGTTCTTGAAATTCTTAGAACATATTCTTGATAATGAGAACATTTGGGAGAACACAAAATTGAAGTAGAGTAATAGTTGCACCACTTATCAGAGAACTTCTTAGTGCCACGCAATACATTTGCATTTTCTCATTACAACGACCTACTATTTTGTCGAATTATAGACTTTTGGGTTCTGTATTTATTACATTTGGTAAAAACTATACCCAAAAACTCGTATAAGCGGTTCAAAGTTATTGAATCTTTTTTTAAGTGTTTACACTTATAATATGAAAATAAAGTAAGTTTAGGTATACCTTTGAATGAAAAAAAAACCATGTTATTTATTTGTATATTTATTTTTATAATAAATCTAGATATAAACGTTTTCTTGTATTATATATCAAATTATGGTGTTCGCCGCTGTAACACGTGATTCCTTTAACGTTTGTTCGGAAAACTATTCCATTGGATATGGATTCATATCAGTTCACGTTTTCCGTAAAACAACGCTATTCCAGGTATTCTCAACGTAAACGTTTTCTAAAACGCCACACACAACGATAAGAGGTATTGGTCGCGTGGTACAGAGGCGAACACCTTTCCTTAAATCCGTTCGAAGAATAACATTGATATATACAACCAATGACGGTTTTGATAAAATCAAACCATAAATTAGTAATAAAGAATCTTCATGATATTTACAAAATGTCAATATAAAACGACAAAGAAGATCGAGAATAATTAGAAACACAAAACATAACATATAAGCTTGTAAGTAAACAGAGACACTTGACAGGTACAACCAAGTTGCCCAAAGCTTGATTAGCTTAATCAGTGAAAATGAAAACATGAATAAAATCAAAATATCCTTATCGAAATCGATATTTTTATTACAAGGTGCTTAAGTGCGATGGTATTTATATTCATTTTCGACATTTCAACATAAAGTTCATAATATACCGGAAATTATGCAAAATTCAAATTCTGATTTATCAATCGAAAAAACGTATTAGACTTTGAACAACTGACCCCAAAGCCTCATTAGGTTAGCCAAATAGTTAGTAAAAACTTAAAATGTTAATAACATTACAAGTATTTATTATCTACTTTCCATTTTGACTGAAACCTTTTTAATTGATAAATCAAATTATCAATTGTAAACATTTACTGTTTGATGGAAATTTCTTCGCAAGAGACAAATTTCACTAACGACGTTGTTAAGATAACGGAGCATTGAACATTCCGACATCTTTTTTAACAAGTTGGCGAGTGTAGATCAAAAGAAACAGAATTACTTTACTGGGTCCATTCCGTCCAGACACCACTAAACACCTTGTCATTGAGTTCAAAAAGGTAACAAATAAGGAAACGGATTTCCTTTGCATGTAGATCCTACTGGTTGTCTCGGTATTGTAACTATTGTTATAATTTGACCTTGTGGTTTACGATGTTCATCGGCAGCAGAGTGGACGTTATACCATGTTGAGATACAAAACCTGGCGAGATCCAAATCAAGTGAAAAAATAAGTTTATCGTTACTATAAGGCATTCTGTGGTTTGCTTGAAGGGGTTGCATAATATGACCAAAAGACAATGCGCGTCTCATTGATAAAATGGTGTTAAAGATCACGCACAAGCCAATATGTTAAAACTATGATTGTTTCTGAAGACGACGTTTCGTAAAACTTCAAACTCCAGATTCAGTTTAAGTCATCGATTTCTACTGAATACATGCATTTTGTTTACTGCTCTTGTGTTTTACTTACGTCTGGTATTGTCTAATAATTATGTTCAGTTTCAGGACCTGACATCGAATACCGACAACACTACAAACATCATCTATTACTTATAATGGTTACCTCCCTTGTAATGTTAATTTTACAGTTACATAAATTTTGATGGTCATGTAATTCTATGGCTGTTGTTGATCACTTATCTGATTAATGGTGCATTGTTTGTCATCTTCTGGTGGCGACTCAATATATCCAAAAGTCCATATATTTACACTTAATTTTTTGGCATAATGGTAACAACGGTAATTCCCAGCATTAAAGCAGTTTAGTATGATGTTTTCGGAAAATTTCCGCATATATTTTTTTTTCATTTTTGTAATTTATCATTTTTCTTTAAAATATAGCACACACTTAATATATAACTGCCTACATCTACATCCATAGATACAACTCCGCCTTATTTTTAACACCGGGCTTCCTTTGGGTATATCAATATTCTCCTCATTTTGTCAAAAGTGGTCACATATGAATGAATTCTAAGCGTCAAACTCTTGATAATGAAATAAAATGTGTTGCAGAGATGAAAAAATAAAATAATATTTGAAAATGCAATCTTCACATTGGAAAAAATACCAATAATGAAGGAAATTTGGCATGGTTTTGATGCATCCGTAGTACATGTCACAGCCTATGTAAATGTACAATCCGAGATACTCGTTATCTTCCTGACACAATACACAAATCACATAGTGGATGTACGGTCTCTTGAAAATAAACTGAATCGTCTTTTTAAGTGCGCACGAATCATTTTTGGCGACCCAAGAGAACCATGAGATACCTTCTTCTGTATTTTACTGTGTACATCTCCCTTTTCTGTTATCTGGTGAAAAAACAACAACAAATAAAAATTAATACTTTGTTAGCTTATGAAATGTTGCGTTCGAATGATCGCTTATTTTATATTGAAAGAATTATAAAGTTTTATATTTTCAGAACATGTATAGCGAAATCGATACTTTTATGAAATGCGAGTAAATATATGTACAAATAGGTTCAACAGCGTACGACGTAATACAACATAATGGTTGTGTGGAGAAAAAAAAACCAGAAGCACATCATTTGACGTTTTGTCGTAAAAAGGAGATTTTTGCTGGAAATATGCAACAAACATGATCACATTCTATATCCATTGAAGATAATAGTACCGCGCGAACGCTATGGGTATCACGCAGGTTATCAGCGAACCTGGACAATTATCTTACTTTTATTTTTCACAATCTGTCCTTGGTGTCTGTGGCATCAAAATTTTAAAAATACACATTTGTCTGACAATTTTTAAGCAATGTATTAGTCTATCGTTTGTTTTACCGCCGTTGAGTTTCTTCATGTTTCATATGAAAGAAAACGTGGACCATCTTAGAATTGTTACTATCTATTTCAATCGTTAACATAATATAGAAAATGGTCTTTTACGGTCCAATTGCAGAATTGCTGTTGGCCCGTGATGGCATTCTCACAAATTTTTTAGTCAAAATGTACACCGGTATTTTTGTCGGGACAATGCATTAAGACCGTTGAAGAAACAAACTAAAGTAACTGGAAAAAAATCTTATTTTTTTAACAAAAAATACCAAAATACGTATGTATGATCCATTAACAAATTCTGAAACAAACTGAGTTAAAAGTAACAGAGAAAGTTAATTTGTAGCCAAGTTTGATATTTTCTCTAAAAGGCCTCAACAAAAATGTGAAAAAACCAAACACCAAAAGAAGATGATCCGCAGTTTTTATTAATAATAATTCTTTAATAATAACATTGTAAATATATTATCTTTTTCTGTTTGACACATTTAGATTCTCTAAATAAATATTTTTATTAATTCTGCTTAATAAATTCTATAGTTTCTACAATTAGGACAACAGTTAAGTATTACTAACGACCAAGATAGCTAAAAGTTACACTTCCCTGGCCGGTAAAGTATCAAAATAGTCTTAAGCTATAATTTTATGATATTACACAATAAGATAAACGAGGTAAAGGTTTATAAACAAATATACCAATAAGTCGTGCAAAGTCACAAAAATGAAACCTTTCAAAATAAACATTTGTTTAATAAAGCACATACCAAGAATGTTAAGAGGAACCGCCGTGTCTAACAAATTAACGTTTGTTTAACAGATTTAGACACAGGGACTGTATCTGTCTCCAAACAGCTAATTCTCACATATATTGAATTCCAATATTTACCACAGTGCTGCTGTTAAGTAAGTCTTTATGTACAATGGATTTTATCAAATTCATTTGAATTAATTTATCATTGTAGGGTGTCAATTGGTTTAGTAATATCTGAGTGTTAAGGTTCATCATTTTCTCATACATGTACACTATGCAGTTTTATATTTTTCTAAGCAAAAATGGAAAAGATCAATCGGCCTACTTCGTTTATGTTTTGCATAAATGTATACATGGTTCACTCAGTTTTGAAGATTGATTAATTGATTAAATTGGGTATTAGGTCCCATTCAAGAATAATTTATTTATATCGAGACGTCACCAGCTAAAGGCGAAGTTGACCTTTGCAATGCTCTCGGAGCAATGTGCTGGGAGTGTTCTTCAACGGTTACGCCTGCATTGACACGTGGATTGGCTTTTTAGGTGTCTTCTGAAGGACCCCGTGACTTTTGTTACTAATTGTTTGACGTAAGCACAGTCGCTAACTATTTTCAACTTTGGTCAGACATGGCTAGGGGTTCGAACCCATGACTTCCCTAATACGAAGCGAACACTCTACCAATTGAGCTACCACAGTGGTAGTTTGAAGAAAAAATCAATTATTTATTTAACACGTTTACGCACGACAGACGTCAGAAGACGAACAAAAAACATACTCCCGAGTATGCTACTCTCATTCTTTAATGTTGAGCATTCAGGCAATTCCGAACATATTCGTCTAAAGTCGGGATTATTATAATCAATGGACCTAATTTGTGTTTTTTCCTAATCTTTTGTCTAGTTTGTCTTTTTCTTTCATGTCCTTGTGCCGTGTCTTGGTTGTGCATGTTTTTCAGTTACAAAGCGCTTCTTCTTCTTTATAGTTTGATATGCCGGTATCCACGGGTCATTTGAAGTTTCATCGACAGTGCTGTTATATTCTATCTCACTTTTGATACGGGTTAAACAAATAATGATTTTTAACCAAAACTAATATACTACTATATATATTTCGGTAATGTTAATTAGGCGGAATAGCTTTACAACAGGTGCGCGTTCATTGTAGAAAAAATACATTATCCATAGAACCGAAGCATGAAAAGAATTGGCAGGTTACACTGACAATGACACATAACATACGTTTAACTTGAAGTTTGTTTAACTAATATTAATCATTGTTTTAAATTAGCCATGTTTCAAAAAAGCACTCTGAATTATAAAAGCATATGTCATGAAATTACAAAAAAAAAAAAAACAAAAAAAAAAAAAAAAAAAAAAAAAATAGTAATGCTTAACGATTTGACTTTTTTCTCTTAAAATGTGGTAAACATGTTTAAATGGATGTTTTTTCCACATAAAATATTTCTAATAGACAAATTTAATTTCATTGTTGTTGTTATTATAGACAACAAAGAGGCATAAACACATAACTATTTAACATCAATATGTACATGGCAACATCTAGATTACTAGAATCAATGCGCAAAGTGAACAACAATGCCTCGTAAGACATCTAACAGGTGCCCTTTAAGGTATTCAATATATACTCTGCAAAGTCTGCATTTAAATTCTTTTTGTCGTGTTTTGTGGTTGTATAGCATCTGTATCACAATTTAAAATAAATAAATATTATTCGACTGTTAATTTTGTATTTTTTTTCGATTTTTTCCCTATATTTTATTTCCGAATTATTAAAACACTTTTTCAGATATCCATGGACTGGTATGTTTGTGTTTGAATGTATGAAAGACCAAAACGGTTATTGTATCGTAAAAGAATGATCGTATTTAATTAAAGCCACGTTATTTTTGCTTAGTCACTGTATTGTTAAAATTGACAAAGATGTCAATATGCAAAAGTTTTTAAAATGAGAATTGATATTCTTTTCAGTCAAAAAATACCATACCTTTCTAACGAGCATCCTAAATACCTCTGCAATACCATCAGAATTGGTAGACGCTGAGCACTCAGTGATAATGTACCCTTCGTTCCTCCATTTTTGCTCGTCTGCTTGTTGTTTTGGAACAACCCTTTTAATATGAATGAAAAAAATCAGAACATTTTCGCAGAACTCTGCGGGTCGACCATAAAATTAATGACGTAGCCTGACTAAGACTTGAAAATATATACTGAATGTTCTTTGTCAAACACTCGGCATTTGGGGCCCCTCGGAAACCGATTGCCTGTGTCATGACAACCTTGACACGTTAAAGAACCATCCTTGCACATTACCCTGAGCGATCTGCAATGATAAAAATTTGTCACTTCACCTGTAGCTGACGACATCTCGATGTGAGTGAAATATTCTTGACTGGTTTGTTAAACACCCACCCACCAACCAACCAATCAATCGCATTTAGACGGATTAATTAATGGTGAGAAGGGTGCCAGTGTACAAAGACCGAGGGTGTTCATTTAAATTTACGAATTAATTCATAAATACGAATTAATATTTTGAAATAAAAATTAAGCGTTTCGTAAATACAAATTACATTTATTATATTAAAATGAGCTATCTCGGCCTTCGTACCAATGCGATGCGTGATATGTGATGTTAATGTGCGACATTATGACCAACTTCTCAAGAGTGTAATGATCCAAAATTACATGTATATATGGTCTCTATGAGTTAAAACGAAGAATGTTACTTGTGCAATGTAAAACAATTTTTAATCAAACCACAAAAAATGAGTCAGATGATCAGAAGAAAGCGAAAGAGCAGATTTAGAAATTGAGCACCTGGCGCTTCACTTCTCTAGTGAAGTTCGCATGTTTAACTTAATTGGAAAGTTTTCAACATGTTTACTTTGCTTTTTTGGATTGTGACATGTGCAGCGGTATGTTTAACTATAATTAGTGAATACCATGTGCTCAACAGTGTGCTAATTATTTCACTTAACAGAGTGGCAAGATTGAAATGGCTAAAAAGAAAACTACGCGATGTACTTAGTTAAAAAATAAAGGTAAGAAATTTGCAGCAATGGTCAAAACTACCAATAGCAAACCACACCAAATGAAAAAAAAAAATTAATATAACTTCAGATTAGCAAGAATACAAAGCACCATTCTTTTACTATGAATCGAACATTCTAATTAAAATGGTATCCAACAACGTGGTCCAGAGCGAAAGACATCCCATGGATTTTACAAATATTGACAATTAAATATGTGGTCTACATAGTGCTCTTACGGATCACAACGCCTCTCACCGCCTAGGTTTGGACCCCACTTGGTTTTACTTATCGGAGGTCGGTAGTTTTCTCTGGACACTCCGGTTTCCTCCACTTTCCTGAACTAATCCACTTTCTTAGTATTAGTGAAATATTCTTGACTGGGGCGCAAAACTCCAGTACTCCTGTCCAAAAAATTCTTGACTGGGGCGTAAAACTCAAATACTCCTTTCCAAAAAAATCTTGACTGGGGCGTAAAACTCAAGTGCTCCTGTCCCAAAAAATCTTGACTGGGGCGTAAAACTTCAGTACTCCTGTCCAAAAAAATTCTTGACTGGGGCGTAAAACTCAAGTACTCCTGTCCAAAAAATTCTTGACTGGGGCGTAAAACTCAAGTACTCCTGTCCACTTCTTGAATACACACAGTCTAACAATCACCTGTTATGTTCGAGATCGCTTTTGTTTCCTAAAACCACAATAGGTATTAAGTTTGGTGATTTTCTGTCGTGTCTGAGCCATTCAACAATATTGAATGCAACATCATAACTATCACAATCTTCTATTGAGTATACGATAACAGCGCCATCTATCTTCTGAATCGGCTCCTTTAACAAAGATTTCTTCTCTATACCCTGTAAATTAGAAATATGCTTTCATCTACATTTGATGTCGTTCTTGGTATAAGCTAAACATATATTATAGGACAAATAGGGACAAGGAAGTGTAATGACCAAGCATGTTATCAACAATTTGATCAGCGATAGCAAACTTACAAATGAAATCACTGGTCTTTTTTTTGGATCCCATGAACACTATGGCGTGTTCATGGTAGCCAAAATCGTTAATAACCTCTAATTTCTGAGAAATTCTTTCCAAAAAGTAACCCCTTTAGCTAATTTGTAAAAAAAATAATTTAAAAGGACTACTAGTATATTGTAACAAGTTATGCAATTTGGCTTCAAATAATTTTAAAGGCGAAACCTAGATTTGCCGAGGTCGGTGTAATGTGCCCCATTGCGCGGTCTTTTTAAAGCTCCTTATCTTATCCAGTGAACATATAAATTAAGAAATACCTTTTCTCAACAACAAATAATGAATAAATAAAAATAAAAGATAAAATGGCTTGGTTTTATGTTAATGGTTGATTTAGTCCGCCAGTGGATGTACAGGTTCTGATATTGTATCCTTCAAACAACAGATTGAAGGTTCACGTATGTGTTATGCATCTTAAGACTTTGGTACACATATGGTGAACTTTTATGCTTATACAAACATTGCCTCCAATATCAGTCTATGTGTTGTGCATCAAGTGTACTACTATTATATACAAACCTTGCCTCCAATATCTGTTATTTTAATGGAGACTTGTTTATCATCGATTGTCACGTTACGCTCGTATGTAGCTTCCTCTTGTTTGGCGTATTCTGTTAGATAACGTCCAGTTAAAAACCGAACAACTATGGCTGAAATATACAACATATATAAATGTCGTCAAGTGATAACAATATAAATCTTTAAATAGATGAGGAAAACTATAAATAACATGAAAAAAACAAAAAACTTTATGTCCGTCGTGACAATATTGCTGATAACTATATGTGACGCACCATGAGATTTCCAGGCTTATGGAGGTACGACATCACTATAAGCAAAACGTAATCGAAGTATGACGTCGATGAATGACGACGTGAAACGTGCACATGTAAATTCAGTTATTCAATCAGTAATTTCAAGTAGTAAAATGAACCATTTAAAATGAAATTTCCCCGATTTAGTACTGTTCGATTTGAAAACCATATTGAAAAACATTCTGTAAAAAAATCAAATAGTATTATTTGAAAAATTAAATTTAAAAATATAAATAATTTTAATCTCTCCCTTCTTACCGATACAATTGTACAGGTGAGCATAGTGTAGCCTATGTGTCATAGAAAAATCTGCAACAACTTGGGCATTTCGAAGTAATTTTTTCGCGGGATTTCTTACTTGAAACAATATACATATAGCTTGTATACTTTGAGTTTGAATTGCTAAATTTCTTTTTCATATCAGTTTGGAATAGGTTTTAAGTTTTTTTTTTTTTTTTTTTTGCTAAATTATAATCAGAACATATGGAAACTTTCTCATAAATTTATGTACAGTGCAGGTTTTCTTCCATTCTTCTAAATGTTGTTTATGTGTCAGTTTAAAATTGTCATATTTTAGTAAATTGTCTATATTATACCAATCTGCACATTTTATGATGTCTATGTATCCAAAATTATCCTGAATATATAGTCCCACGTTTCTTTCATTCTCAATTTCATTACACATATTGCGAGTGTAGCTAGCTAAACAGAAGGGTCTTACCACTCCGGACCACCCGGTCTCACTTCCCTGGTGGATGTTCTCGTGTCTCATTGCAGACATGGGGTAATTAAAATGTCATATTAATTAATTACAATTAACTACTAATTTTGAAGTAATTGAATGTAATGTGTTATTAAGCAAGTTTTCAATTACATGTAATGGTAGTTTAATAATTTACCAAGCGATGTAAGAGATAACCCCTTACCAATTTTTAAGAAACTTATTAACTCTCATATCAAAGTTCCAAATTTCTATAATTGTGGGACAAGATTAGGCCAAATACTCCACACAAGGCTACGATTACAATGTAGTTCTCTAAAGTATCATTTATATAGTAAACATTTAGATCCAGAGCCCTTTTGTATATGTGGTCAAATAGAGGACAACAATCATTTTCTTTTATATTGTCAAAATGTTAGACATATTCGAACATCAACCATATTTACACTTCCATATGTTTTAACCGTTGAAAAATTATTGTTTGGTGACCCTACCTTGTCCTTCGAACAAAATAAAATAATATTTCTAACAGTACAGGAATTCATTTTAAAAAGTAAACGTTTTACTTAACACTATTTACTGTTTCTCATTGGTTCGAAGTATGTAGCTTGTATTATAGATATTTAATATATCATGGCTTTATTATTATTACCATTGTCAATCATATCATTATTATTATTCATAATACAGGCTGCATGTTTTGAGCTAATGAAAAACAGTAAAAAGTATTGTATTATGAATATTCAACACATCATGGCTTTATTATTATTACCATTGTAAATCATATTATCATATTAATTACTTGTTACACACCAAATGTATTTAATTAATTTCATTTTTATGAATTTTTCAATGATATATGAATACACCCATGCATCTATTTTTTGCACATGTACACACTTTGTATTATTATTATTATTATAATTATTATTATTTTTATTATTATTATTATTTATAACAATTTAATTTTTTTATACTATTAGTAATATTATAATCATAATCATTCCACCGATATTTATTATTATTATTATTATTCACAATTATTATTATCATTAATTATTATTCACCATTTTATTATTATTATTATAATTATTATTATTCTACCACAATTTCCTATTATTATTATTATTATTATTATCATATTTTTACTACTACTACTATTATGTAATTAATTATACACCTTTATTAGACGTTTAAGTTGTTTAAGATATAGGAGACTGGTTAATATTAGAGATATTCTCTAGTTCCAGAATCCTATTAATTAATTATTTATAATGTTATATCTATTGTATTTAATTTATCAAATAAATACTGTTTAAACTAATGGTAGTTTAATTAATTATTTTCCAATGTAATTGACCCCATGTCTGTTTTATTGACAACTTTTTAAATATAAATTTATTTCATTTACAGTTTTATATGCATGTTCTTTATTGTCAGTTCATGAACATCCCCAATTCAGTTTCAAATATTACGATTCCTCGTGTACAACCTTCACCACAGTGACCGAGGCCCTGATATAGGTACCCTCGTTAATGTACACTGTATGATAACTATAATTTTCATATAATTTACTATGCGTTATAGTTTAAATGTTGATGTGATTATTCAAAATAAAACCTCAGGTGTTATTTTTGATGAAAATAATAAAATTATAATTTGTTATGTAATATGTGTGACTTGCATATTTTTATTCAGCTTCAATGATAATACAGTGACTTTTATGTGCAATTCATGCATTTAAATGCATAATTAATTAAAGTTTTTATTTTAAGACAGTCCCAGATTTCTCGACGTCTCTTTGACTACTGTCACCATAAAATTAATTGAAATTTGGAAACAAAAAGTTCATTTTAATTTATTTTTGTTGGGAGTTTTCGGTTCTTTATAGTATCTCGAATTTCGGAAACTAGAAGTTCAGTGTATTTCAAAAGCAACAAAGAAAAAATTAAAAAGGAGCTACTCTCGACTGTTATTCAAAATTGCTGATCGAACCGTCTACGCCGACGAGCTCTGAGGGAAACAGATAAAGCTCTGAATGACATTCTCACAATTGGTAGGACAAGTGAGATGGCTAAGACGCATATACAGACCATGGAAACTAGTAACTCTGTAAGGTCCAATGTTAATGCATTTAATGTTAAATCAAAACATGCAAGTTCTGTCACACCCGACACCTTCACACCACGTGGTCGGGGTCAAGATCACAATCGCGGCGGTGGGCGTCGCAATCGCAGTCGTGACAAAGGAAAGCAATATGAACCTTTATTTGCCATAAAAATTCAAATGCACCATATGTCATAATGATACCACTGACTACGAAATTCCAGACATTAGACGGATGCAAAGAAATAATATACATGAGTATAACTATAATACTTCACTTTGAAACAATTGTGATTAAAGGGTAAATAAAAATATTCAAAACTATATTATATATTTCTTAAATATTTCATTCAGAAAATTAAGCAAAAATAATATGAAACTACTTTAAACTACCAGTGATCTATATACAGTAACACGTTTATTTGAATTTGAATGTGCCTGGTTAAAATAACAACATTTAATCTGACATGTGCCTATATTTTACAAAATATCTTTTTTATTAAATCAAAATAATATAAAACTATAAAGACGATGTAAAACAGAAGTCAAAAACAGTTATAAAACAAGTTATCTGTAGAATCTTAATTATAGAAGCAAGTCATGCACCAAGTATTTTGATAAGCTACAATACAGGCCTGTCGAAAGTTTATAGATCACACTAAACAAACGAATTAGTGCAGAATTTGCAGCTCAACTTGACCCCTCGTAAGCTTTATCTTGGCAGCTTTTCGGCCACTAACTATCCATACCTCGGCATCGCAGTAGCCGAGATTCGACCCCTTTTCGTTAGCTCCGTGTTAACTTTCGACAGGTATGTACTGCATCTTGAATTGGGATGATTTTATCTTTTAAAATGAATATGCTGTATAAAAATGTCATAAACACAAGGATGAACGATTGGTTTATACATGTTAATTTTAGTTATATAAAGACTTGGCATGTGACGACTGTAAATCCATTTGTCTTGATCAATATTTAAATTGGACTATCAGATCTGATAAACGTTTCCAGGCCAAAATCATCAGAAGCGCATAGATAATAAATTATTGCACGTCTGATAACACGCGGTAGGAAATAGTCTGAGCAGCCAATATTACAACAGAACGATGTTGAAATTGTTGTTGGTTGCTTGTAATGTTGTTTTACGTCGTATCAGCAATGCTTCATCTATTGGCGACCAAACTCGTTTATTCATAGCTAAGAATTAATCTAAATGTCACAAAACGTCAGTACTTTGAGCAATATCTACAAATGTTTTTACCAGGTTCAAAATCCGGTATTGAAAATAAATCATTTTAAGTGATAAACTACAGATTGGTTTGATTATACATAGGATGAAAAACATGTAGAATCTCCAAAGCTTTCAACACAAACTTTTACTATAGCTCAATCCTTTTTTGCAACTATAGTTAACAAGAGGACAACATTGCCAGGACATTAGTTTGCATACTAGATACATTTATGTAAAAAGCTAAATATATTTTTCGTATTCAACTTGTCAAAAGACCAACATCTTGTATTTACTCGTAAAAAGACAAATACAACAGATCAAAACTGTGTTTCCAGATTAATTTTAATAAGAATTTTGGATCTTCAATTCGATGAACATGTTTATGTTTGGTTTGATAGAAATCAGAAATCAATCCTAAATCGAAACCTAAAAATACAATTTCTGTAAGTTGTCAACTTCAAAGCAATACCACTCACTGTTTGAAAGGAATAAAAAATGAAACCAAAGTAAAAAAAATGCATACCTTATGTAACTACTAAGAGTAATGATCTAATGTTGAAAGAATTTAATTATTTTTGTATTTTACATAACAGTTGAAGGATGATTGATTAGTCTGTATTCTATGACAGTCAAGTTTAACTGTCAATAACCATGTACAGTACAAACCTGTCGAAAGTTTAACATTGAGCTAACGAAGAGCGAGTCGAAATTCAGCTACTGAGTGGCTGAGATAGGGATACATAGTGGCAGAAAAGCTGTCTTGAGATAGAAAGCAGCTTTGTCGAGACTCAAGCTTACAAAGGAGCCGGGATGAGTTGCCGATTCGACATTAATTCGTTTACTAACTGTTCAACTTTCGAGAGATCTGTACTGTAGGTGTCTAGTTTTTCACCCAGATAACATTTCGATTTCATTTTAAAATAAAATAATTCTAATGTTTAACAGCGTTTGATGAACTGCTAATAACATACTAAGTGAGGTAGTTATGTTCCCACTAAAAGTACTTGAGCAGTACCACTGAAAAAAACTTGTAGTTTGCACTGTGTATTCCCTAATATCCTCAATTTGAGAGTAATGTCATTCATATCTACTAGCGCGCGGAAGTTTTTCAGTTTTTTTGCCTTGCAAAGCTGTGACATTCGTATTTACTATGAACGCCATTTCAAAACAGTTTAAATATCATCCAGTGCTCATTGAAAGCATTATATGTTTTACTTGTCTTGTTTTCGTAGTTTCTATGTTCTTTTTAGTTTTGGGACGGTTTGCACAATAGGCGACAGACCACATATAAATATGAAACTCTGGCCAGCCGCGTGTTTGTCTTTGGGTATTGGAAATTACAGGATCATTGTTATGTTTTATATTGAAGACTTTATCATCGCAGACAAAATGAACATCTCTAATAAAACTGGAGGCGGAAGAGGTTACGATCAATCGTTTTTTCACAGAACGTTATGTTAGATACTTTTCACAACCCGTTCTTTCTCTTTCCGGGACCGCGGCGGCCGAGTGATCTAAAACGCGCGTTTAGAGATCATAGCGCCTGTCATTGTCTAGGTTCGAATCCCATTCAAGACAGAACTTTGTTAGTTCACTACCTCAATTGAGGTCGGCGATTCTTTCTGGCAATCTGAGTTCATCCGCCATTTCAAAACTTACCGACTCAATATGTAGAAGAATCTGGTGCGTAAAAACACATGTACAGTTACTCCACTCTTTACTTCCATTTGTATATCATAAAATAAATTGGAACTCTTTAACCTGTTTCATAAATAGCTCGTCGGGTCATTTGTAATATATATGTCATGTGCTACTTTTGAATTTTTATGAAATAATATAATTCATTGTCATGAGCTACTTTTGAATTATATTATTTCATAAAAATTCAAAAGTAGCACATCACACACACACGCACACACACACACACACACCACATATATATATATATACGAATGTTTAATAAATATATTATTTAGTACGGTCAGTATCTTCAACTTACGATGTATAAATGGTATTATCAAGTGTGTTAAGGTAACCAAGTACATTTCTGGTCTATATTGAAAAAATACTAATATAATCTATCGCTACTGGTTATATTAGACAGGGAAATCTCAATCCAAGGTCTTATATATTTGGTCCAAAACGAGGCTTGTCGAGTTCTTGACCGAGGGTTGAGATTTCCCTATCTCCTATAACCAATAGCGATTGATTCTTTTTCTCACACTTTATTCCTTTAAAACGTCATTAAAAGCTCCTAAGGTCACAAAAAAAAAAAAAAAAAAAAAATCAATTTTGTCGGTATTGAATAGACGGACTTTCCGTAACAGTAAAAAATATGTCACTTATAATGAGACATTACAATTTATAGAGCACGCAAGGCAATGTGCAAGGTGGGGTGTTATTTAGCTGCCACGCCTGCTATTACATTGGGCATCAATTTTTAACATCTCTTTCGAAGGACTCCGTGGCCTTCATTGCATGCCGAGTGCTTGTGCTGATCAAACCCTGGTTCCAAAATACGAAGCGAGTACTATCAACTAATTTACCGAATGAATCTTGAATGGGATTAAACATGTTTCCATTTCAATACTTGTTGTAATGGGACTATTATAAGGCCAAGACATAAGAACCAGTTCAGCAGTACGGAATCCTAACTTGATTATTTTGTCAAAGTCAAGACAAAAGAACCAGTTCAGCAGTACTGAATCCTAACTTGATTATTTTGTCAAAGTCAAGACAAAATGACAAGGCCAGCAGTACGGAATACTAATTTGACCATTTTGTTTAATTCCCATAAAAACTTGGGAGGTTTTGTAATTTGTTAGCCGTGCACTAGTTTCTTTTTCTGTCAATGTTTCTTGTGTGTTATGTATATTGTTAAAGAACCGTTTTTTGTCTTTAAACGGGACTTTTGTATCGCTTTTATTTAATATTTGAAGTTTAAAGTAATTGGCAACTCTTTAGCCTGGTGAATTGTAAACACTCTGAATGTCAGTTGTAATACACATATGTGAACAAATATAATATGTATAAATGTCTAATTTAATGAAGCTATGATATCTAAAACTTAGATATGTGTGAAGTTATCAAGTATGCAAACATATATCATTGTGTATTTTTAGAATTTTTATCTTATTGTCTTAGAACAGAGAAAGTGGATGTAGAAGATAAACAATTCTTATTGTAAATAATAGGGGTTGAACTTATTTACGATCAGATTATACATGACAAGTATTATGCAATGAAGATATGCGTGGTATTATTGTAAATCTATACTTATCCGTCTTATTGTGTACACTATAAACTAACACCCTTCTATGCGTTATTTACTTGTGTTTCTTAAGTGCAGTTTGAATGAAAATCAACACTCAGCCGTATTATTAAGTGCCACATTTTAAGAAGAACTAGACGGCTAAGATTGATTGATCGATCGATTGATTGAATTATTGAATGGGTTTTTTTGCGCTAAAACATTTCACTTTTATCGGGACGTCACCTGCTTTATATGAAACGGCAGAAATTTTGACCTCTACTGTGCACTCAAGGTAACGTACAGGAAGGGTTCTTTAGCGCGTCACGCATACCTTGACATGGGGTATTGGGTTTTAATTTCTCTACCGAAGACTTCCATGACATTCTTTTAACGCTCAGCGACAGAACGATCATTACCTATTTTTACTTCTTGATAAGACTCGGCTTGGTTTCGAGCCCTGACCTCCCATATACGGAGTGAGCACTCTATCAAATGAGCCATCGTTTTCGTCGGATGGTTAAAATCCAACTTCAACACTAAAATTTATTATGAATATAATTATTTCTAATGCACATTCAGCAGTCGAGAGGTCTGGCAATCAATGGTATATATATTTAATGCACAGATGTGTAAATTAAATCAAAATTTAAATATGTTCAAATGCTTCAAAGGATGTCTACAGTTTTTGCGAGCAATCGACCCACAGGAATTTCCGCGTGTGTGTATAAGACCTGATGTTAATTTTACTTGTATGAGGCCACTGTTATGTAAAAGAATGTTTTCCGTCACTTAATCAGTGATTATATTTCAGTTCAAATCTGAAGTAAAAGTGATTGTATAAAGAGTAAATACTCATACATATTTAAAATTGAAAATAAGTGTTTTTTGGCAATCAACCGATGTCCAGCAACATATTCAATTTATAATCATTTTTGATGCCACTCTTTTGTTACGTATTATACAACAACAATCACGCTCGACAACACTTTCAGTTTACTTTGCCTTGTGATATATAAATATCGATGCTTATATATAAATTGCTGTTGATGAAAATTAGATTATTACTTATTCACTTACAACCGAGTAAAATATAATTAAAAACAACGTTTTCAATATACGAAAAAAACCAGTAATATATATATATATATATAATAATAATAATAATAAAATTAAAAAAAAAAACAAAAAAAAACACACGTCTAAACATGTTAGGGATTCGAGTCCGCACATCAAAAGGCTATTTTTTGAATATATCTTAGTAGTCCACATACTTTACCGCTTATAAAGGTCGTGTACACGCTTTAATATATGAGTGGTGGATAAGGGAAATGGTTTGGTTTTTAAGCGTTTTTCAAATTGTTACCATGTTGGCAGGCACGCCCGTGGCTAATCTTAGGTCAGTGAAAACCAAATAAAATACCTACATTTTAATGTGTGTTTCGTTCACGGACAGGCCTGCCATCATTATATAAATATTACATTTCTGACAGGGTGGAAGTACATATTGTCACCTCGAGGAAGCATTGTTTGCCGAGGCTAGAATAGCTCTTGATCGATGTCTCACTCTTATGGCCACTGACGCGAATAATATGACGTGCCTCCACTCCAGCCTCGTCCATTGCAGTAATTGATGTTGCACGTACACTGTGATTAGTACACTGTTGTGACAAATTTGCTAATTTCGAAATCTCTGACATCATGGTTGCAAGCAAATTCTTACCAACAGGGGAATTACAGTACCAAATGCTATCAGTTAACTAAAGGCATCTTTTGGTCTCTGCCAAAAATAATTACAGCGTGGGTTTAATTTTGAAATGTATCTCTTGAATGAGGCCACGGGGCACATAATATTCCCTTCCAAAGCATACATTCTGGCCTCCCCTATGGTGTCATCTGGGATGCTCTCACCCCTGTGATTTTTGTCGGATTCATCAACGACCTGATGCACATACTCTACACCATTAGAATCCCTAGAGACTTCAAATGTCAATTTTGTCATTTCCCTCAAATTTTCTCTTCCCTTTCTACAAAGATAAAAAACAATGTCAAACCATACTTTCTTTTGTAAACCATATGGTGTGTCAATATTTAACGCAATGTTATCTGGTGAATATAGTTTCTTTAAATCATTGGGTGCTATCGGTTGGAAATGATTCACTGAACCAAACCCTTTCCTCTTCAAATCACCAACAACCGCTTTGAAAACCTTCTTGCTACTCTGAAAAGTTAAGTCTTTAGTAATATCTATACTACATTTTTCACGGAGATATTTTGAAATCCCATAACGTATACTGTTTACAGTGGCCTTTTTCAAATGATCTCCATCATGTTTACGAATTGATGCAAAAAACATTCCTAGCTTTTCGTCCAACTTATTGGTCGGAAATGCTTCAAATTTACAATTATTTGGGCCAAGAAATTTGCGAAATGTATCCACGGCCCGCTTAATGGTCCGTTTGGTTGATACAGAGTCTTTAGACTCTAATAAATTGTCAATATAATCGTTGTCAACTTCGGCAAACATCTTCCAATTTGTTGTTGTTGTTGCAGACGAATGTAAACAATATCAATTACAATAAGACGCTTACGTAGTTACAATTAAAACATGCTTCATTCGAAGCGCTGACGTGATCCAGTAAAGGGAGGCAACTCGAACAAAAATACTGTCACATAGTCACGCGCAGCGCTATGTGACATTATAAATTTTATGTGACAGTACAAATTGTTACATAGTTCTTATCCAATGAAATTGCTAGATTTTTACATAAGGTGTAATAATATAAAATCGCAATATATATGCTGTCAAATGTATGAATAATTACCATTTCTGCTTTCAATTGTTATTTTCATATAGAAATAGTAATATCTCTGCGTTACCAAGGATATTTTTATTGACATGGCATTTTAAAATAAACCTTATTCTACAGATAAAAAATTATCGTAACCAATATTTCATTGGTGTAACTTTTGACTCGCATAAATTTTTTTGGGTCATTTTCTTATATTTTCTGTAGGTATCATTTCCTTTCACAAGCGCTCTGGTACGAGTCACAGTATTCACCAGGTACAGTAATGCCATTATCATCTCTCTTTTTCTGGATGTTTTGCCGCAAAATATTCATGTTTGTTCTGTCCTTTGCCAAATACACGTTATTCAGAGCAATTCAGTCTATCATTATTCTTATATTTAAAACATTAAAGAGCGTGTTATGTGCAAAGCTTTGATGTATTTTACAAAATATTAAAAAAAAAATAATTTGCATTTTTTGGATTTTTCTTTACAAACATTCAACAGATTTATAGTGTGACTACGCATTTTTCCATTTTGAATTCAAAATCGCCGTAGGCAACGAAATCCCAAACATTTCAGGCATCAACCTTAAAATCAACAAAAATACCGAAGTTGGTATTGCGAAACAAATAATTTATAATAGTGCTTGTGATTTCTAAACTTAAAAGTCTGTCCGTTTATCACGGCAAATAAAACCGAAGCATTTGTATATCAAAAACTATTCTTCAGGACATCAGTATTGAAATAAAAAGTGAATTAACTTATCTTTCGGAGCATCTGATCTCTCTTCTCCAGTTCCAGTGGAAATCTGAGTGTTTTACTTAATTTACTAGTTTTTATTCGCTGATTGAATTGTGATTTGAACGTGAATCGGTATGTTTGTGGTTGATATACAACAGAAATACACTTATATAGCAAATCCAAAACAAACATACTATTCCATGTGCCATTCACAATTCAGAAGCAAAGTAAAAACTTTGGAACTGACAAGTTAGGTTAGACAAAAATGAAACAAGATACACTGGATGGAGTACACCTGTTTGAGAGCACTGGTTACATAAAATTCCCAACTTCGGGCGCGCGGGTGTGTGTGTGTGTGTGTGGGTTATGATGACAGTGTAGACAGAGTGTATATTTCGACTATAGAACCTTCCAGTAAATGTAAATATGATATTGATTGTACCAAATGCTGTTGTTTATTACTTTGCCATTAGTATTCAAAAATAGATTACGGCTATGGAACCTTTCTGAAAGATGACATTTACTGTACTCAAAGGTGTTGTTGTTGTTGTCCTAACCACTAGTATCCGAAATCAGTAAACGCAATCGAAAATAGGTTCCGGCTATTGTACCCGATAGTGTTAGTACTTTTGTTGTCCTAACCACTAGTATTCAAATTCAGTACACGCAATCAAAATAGATTCCGGCTATAAAACCTGTCCTGAAATATACATCAAATGTACCGAATGGTGTTAGTACTTTTGTTGCCCTAACCACTATTATTAAAAATCAGTATACACAGTCAAAATAGGTTCCTGCTATCAAACCTTTCCTGAAATATGGCATCAAATGTACCTAGTGGTGTTAGTACTTTTGTTGCCCTAACCACTATTATTCAATACCAGTACACGCAATCAAAATAGATCTTTCCTGAAATATGGCATCAAATGTACCTAATGGTGTTAGTACTTTTGTTGTCCTAACCACTAGTATTCAAAATCAGTACACGCATTTAAAAATAGAAGAGTTTGGTTTTATGAGGTGAGGTATAGCATCCATTAAACCTTAAAACAATGTTTTAATAGTAATCTTACCTGATTTTCCGACTCCTTCTTTACCAAGTACCAGTATGTTAATTGGTCCTTTCATAATGTGCACGGGAAAACCAGAGAAATAGTTTTATTTCCAGTGTATATTAATATCCATCGTGATATAAAATCCCGGAGATTTTCACTAAGTCCGTTTAAACTTTTACCAAATTTAATATTACGGTGTGTTTATACTTTTAAGTTTATGTAAATCACGTTAAGTGACAGTATACCATATAAAAAGTAATAAATTAATTTTTAAAAGTCAGAATTTACAATCCGGCGACATGTCTACTGTGCCACGTAACAAGAGTAAAAAACATATCATAAAATTAAAAAGTTATAACTCATTTCCTCAAGAAATCGACGTATTATATATATATTAAATTGATGAACAACAACACAACTTGTAAAAACCGTAGACTGTTCACCTTTATCTATGCTTATACATGTAAAGAAATAAACCATACTATCGCCTAGTACAAGACCATTTATCATTACATATCAATACTTCTAGCCTTGTATTACTTTGTGAAAAAAAATGAAAACGCGTATCTTAGTTATATAAAGTGCATGTTAAATAGTATACTAGTATGTATAGAGATTTTTATCATGTGATGTAAGCGCGCGTGCTCAGATATATATACAAGATATTTAGAAACTGACGCATCCAAAAATGGATGTTCCATAAATTAATGTGATGTTGATAGTCTTGAAACAAGTATATAAAGAAACATTTATTATTATTTATACTATTTAAAGGATAAAGTATATGGGAGTACGGAAGTTCATTTGGTGCGCGGATTATTACGACGTTTTCATTTTTGTAATCATTAAATCAGTGTCAAATTCGCAACTCAAGAGCAAAGCAAAAACTGCCAAATGAAGTTAAAAACGTGAACTCCCACAAAGGAAATTAGGTTGGGTGCACCGGAGAAAAAAGTAGTCCAAACAATACTTATATCTACGCAACATTCAAGACGAATAGCTGGGTATTTATTTTTAAAGAAACCATGATTGAACTTTAAGGACCTAGTCACCCTTTTATAGATATTTCAACACTCTTATTTATGAGGCCTATATTTCAGTTTCTGGAGAATGCAACATTTTTATATTCGAACGATTATTGACAAGCTGCTAAAGGATTATCTTCCAATTTTTTCCACTATGGTCAGATGTACTCTTAAGCCAAGATGGGAGAAATCTAAATTTAAAATCCGCACAGGGACATCAATGCTGTTGTGGAGAGGCAATTCAGTACAGTTTAAACACGACATTCTTCAAAAGGAAAGAAACAAACATTCTGGCAAAGCATGCAGACTCTTGTATATTGCAGCAAAAGGGATGGTCAACTGTACCATTGCATCAGCTAAGCTCGTGAAGGACAAAGACGACACACAAGAAAAATGGCAAAGAAAAGAAAAAAGACAATGGCACAATGAAATGGAAATCGAAGTACTTTTCCACATCATCCAAAAGAGATTTGAAGCAGATGCAATTTATTAATGAAGAACCAAGGTGATGTATATCTCCCGAGGAAAAGGAAGAAACTGTTAACAGGGAGAAAAGAACCACCTTCCGGAAATAAAAAAAAAAGAAAGAAGAAATTGCAGAGGTCTTAAACTCCAAGGCATGAAATCAAAGATTTAGAAATATATACATGTGAATCATTTTATATTTCATTAGACATGTTTCTTTATTTTTCCATATATGTTTTTTCCGTGTTAAGCAATGAAACAATTGGTTCAATGAAACACTTGTGTAAATAATAGTTGCATACATGCACAATGGATATTTCTAATATTTATTATACGTGTAAACTCTCTCATAATAAAAATAAACAGTATACATGTATGGTAAAATATAGGTTTTTTTTAAATCTGTTACATGCGTTATTGATATCAATGGACGCAAATATACTTGAATATCTACCCAGCTACTCGAATAATAGAAATTGTTCTTTAACGCATCCCTCCCTTCTTTGTGGAAGCGTGTGTGTGCGTATTGTAGCTTGGATGTTTGAAAATATGGTATCAAATGACTCAGAATAGAATCCACTTTATCATGATATACTCGAATTTTAAAGCGATATCAATACAGGAATGGTGCAGAAATTTCCAAATATTCGGAGAAAACAACCTATAATGTGCAACAGAACTGAAAAAAGTTTCACACACCAGGATCTGTCTAAAGTGAGATTCAAACATTAATAGTAAACATTTATAAATCAAATTAATACTGTTCAATGACGATAAATAATCTCTGTATATGATATCTCTCCAATAAATTATTATAACGTAAACACTTATCCCTAAGAAATGATCTGGTTTATTGACGCTGTATTTAATTGTTTATCATGACTAAAATAAAACTTATAGCGAGTAAATGCTTTCTAAAGCCGTACGTTTACATTTTGTACCAAGATCGACAACTCCCTGACGTCAGTTATAGCAAAACCACTTAAAACATTCAATGATTTTAGTTTAAACATTTATTATTCACTGGTATAACAACAAAGCAACAGCACCATCAACATCATCACCAATAACAATCTTAACAAAAACTAAAAAAAAATAATAATTACAAAAGCACCACCAACAATAAACAATATAGGAGAGGGAATAATTTTGTAAAAAAAGACACCCAGAAAAACGAATGACTTGCCTGTTATATACTACATGTATACGGGTAAATCTATTATTTTTCTAATAAAAAACAATACCAGTACATGTGCAAATCACAAAGCAAAGTAAAAACATTTGAAACTTGCAAATTACACTTTCATCAAGGAAGTAAGTAAGACCAGGTGCCCCAGTAAGGTAAGCGCCCCGTTTAGCTTGCTACATCCGCCAAAAAGAAAAATTGATTTTGATTTTCAAATTTCAAGTTTAAATATTGTAACTAATGACTAAATTTAGTGATTTGTGTACTAATGGGCAAATGGTATAATCTATGTCTAAAAATTGTTGTGGTTACTATGGGACTTAGTTTAATAATTAAAATTTCGTTTTTCCATATATTGGTATAGCCCACTGCTATAAATTAAGGTACACACATTATTATATTTATTCAAATACACTAGTTTCCAAAATAGTAAGCTTTTCTTCATGTTTGTATTTTGTAGTTTGGTTTTATTATGGATTGAAAATGGAATAAGATGGAAATGTGTTTCCTCATAATCATATTGGAAAATGAAATATTATGTATGCCTCAGATGAGAAACCTGGGACTATCCCGAAATCCCAACTCAACTGTAACAGATATAAAGAAACCATACTTAACTGCAATATTATGATGCCGATCATACAAATTTGGGCGCCTTGATAAGCCTAGACTTGCAATATCCATGTATCAACAAATTATTTGTAGACAGCTTGCTTCTAGCTTTAATATTTCCATACATAATCATATCATTTAATGATACAGTGAGTGAGTGAGTGAATTATTGTTTAAAGCCCCATCAGCAATATTGCAGCTATTCGCGGCTAGAAAAAGTAAAAGAAACAGTAATATCGACAACAAAAACTATCAAAATGAAAGCTAAGACTAACCAAGAAAACAATTATATTTTACTATACAAGTTAATTTCCCGAAGGAAGTTTAAAATTTGATGTCCACTGATATTACTAAAAAGATCTTGCATTTATATTGCTGAATAAAAATTATCCCTTGTAGGTGCAAAGTCAACACAATCCAGCAAAATGTGCTGAACAGATTGTTGACCTTGACATGGCACACACTGGGGAGGTTGTTCTCCTTTTAATATGAATGAATGTGTTAAATAGCTATGGCCGATTCTACAGCGCCGAAGAACAATACTTTCATGCCTATTGTACTGGGATAAAGGTGTAAATCCCAGACAAGGCCGAATTGAAAATAATTTATTATGTTCTTGGCTACTTCAATGATTTGACTATTGATCATTGATATAATTGCATACCAATGGTTTTAAATCAGTATGTGGAATTAAGCAAGACGTTACATTTTTAGACAATGCTGCTTTAGCAGCTGAATCGGCTTTTGATTTAGCTATTGATATACAGTTCAGGGTCATTATGCATTTATTGCAAAAATGGATACAGGAAGTTTTAGTTTTTGAAAACTTAAAACCATTTTCTAATGACCATTTTTGTATTTTGTTGAGGCAAAGTTGAAGTTGCCTTTCAATAGCATGCATATGTGTCCCTCTACAGGAGATGCCAAAGTCATCAACAAAGAGAGATCCATCTATGCTTTTGTTTAAAACTTTAGCTAAGCTATTTATTTTAATGCAAAAAAGAGTTACAGATAAAATACTACCTTGCGGGACACCCATCTCTTGATCGAAGACATCAGAGAGGGTTGACCCCAACCGAACTTGAAATTCTCGATTTTCGAGAAAGTTTTTAATAAAATTAGGAGTATGACCCCTAAGACCTATATCATGAAGATCTTTAAGGATGCCATATTTCCAAGTTGTATCATATGCCTTTTCTAGGTCAAAGAATATAGAGACCGCATGTTGTTTATTTATAAAGGCGTTTTTATGAGGCGATTCAAGGCGAACTAAGTGATCTAAAATACTTCTGTTACGCCTAAAACCACACTAAATATGCGAGAGGAGATTGTTAGACTCAAGATAATAAACGAGTCTATTATTGATCATCCTTTCCATGGTTTTACAAACGCAGCTAGTTAAGGAAATAGGCCTATAGTTGGATGGATCAGATTGATCCTTTCCTGGCTTTGGAATAGGAATAATGACAGCTTTGTGCCAAGATGATGGAAAATTATCACTCTGCCAAATATCATTAAATATATCTAACAGAGTAGAAAGGCAAGAAGAAGGTAAATGTATAAGGAGTTGATAGTGCACATTATCAGAACCAACTGCCGTATCATGTGCCTTCGAAAGAGCATTTTGAAGTTCTTCAAATGAAAATAGATCATTGTAATCCTCGGTTTTGTCAGATTTAAAAGATAACTTATTGTTTTCTTGTATGTTTTTATGTTTCTGGAATTCTGATGTATAATAAACTGATGACGAATTTTTCGATAACGTCTGTCTCGGTCATTTTGTTGGAGATATCTTTTTCAGATGTTAAAATTGTATAATTTATTTTAAGATGTTTAACAGAATCTGAAGAACCCTTGCCTTTTATTTTGCGCACCATATTCTAAACTTTATTTAATGGAGTCCAAAAATTGATCTTGGAGACATAATTTCTCCCAAGAATCTCTCCTGCACTTTTTAGCTGTTCTACGGGCCATTTAATGATAGAATGGAATTATAGGATAACGTTATGTAGTGCCCATCGGTGACCATTAGCTGCACGGGCTTTGCCTTGTAGTCGGCGACTATTTGAATGTTAACATTTTTCGTGACACACAAGTCCGTCTTATGAATTTGAAAGGACGTGCAATTCCCGTTAGCACTTAGGTGTCTGTTTGACATAACGATATATACTCAAGAAAATTATGAAATATTTGCTGCACATCGTAGAAAAAGAAAATATGGTAGACACGTTCTGTAATTAAAAAAAACTTATAATTACGGTGGCGGCGAAGTTAATTTTCTAGTTATAATTCCAAATTAGTAGTATCTAGTTTTGGATAAATATTGTTAGTTCTGATAATGTTCAACACAGTCTAGTAAGTTGTTAATTATAATCCAATTGTATGAATCAAGCAGCTCCCATAGTATATTAATCTAAAATAGAAATCTAAATAAACAGAATCCAATATCATAGTATACATTAAATGACTCTACCAAAAACTTTACAAAGTTTCTCTCTAGATTCCCTGTATATAGTCACATGACTACTACATGTAAACACATTAGGTATAGATAAAACTAAACTCAAAACATAACCAGCATTCTACAACAAAGAACATTCTACTACAATAGCTAAAAATATAGAAATCATGACCTCTTATTCTTTAACAAATACACACCACAATAAAACTCTATTTATCACCACAGTGAACCTGAAATACTGAAAATTTTTACTTGCACACACACATATATATATAATATATATATGTGCGTATATTTCCCCGCGTTTTATCAAATAGCGAGAAAATAATGTTTGTTAAGGCACGGGTTATACGTATATATAAGGCGTGATTATGTTGTTAACCAATGGGTGTTCGTGATTTTGAACACGTGTTTTGTTGTCGGGTACATGTATATCACTTTCTAGCCGTCCGTTACGAAGATAGACTTAAAATGGATGAGCAACGTAGACTCGAGATTCAGTCAGAAATACATAACGCAGTTAGAAATTTAGTCTGATTTGCTTAATAGTTTGACCACCATGCTAGTTTAGATAACTTTCAGTGTATATCCAGGCTTCTCAGAAGACCATAAACGAAATGCAGCTGGCGAAAATTGACCAAATATTGTCTAGTGTCTAACCTAACTTGTCAGTTCCATAGTTTTTACTTTGCTTCTGAATTATGATTCGGACATGGATAAGTATGTTTCTTTTTGATTATTCTTAGCTATTATTTAATAGTTTGTGCTATTGATACTACTGTATCTTTTACTTTTTCTAGCCGCGAATAGCTGCAATATTGCTGATGCTGCTTTAAACAATAATTCACTATCTCACTTTTTGATTATCTGCTAGTAGCCAGTTACTCGTGGAAGACAAGTTAGCTACTAGTAGCCAGATACTTGTTAGAGAAACTGCTGGTTACTTTGAAAAAGGTATCATCTTTTAACAACTAATTAAGTACTATCTATTTACAAAATTTAGAAACGGATCACTACTTTTGCAAAATTCCGAACATTTTCTTGTATATGTAACACCAATATAGTCAAAACAATACTTATATCTACGCAACATTAAAGAAGAATAGCTGGGTATTTATTTTTTAAGATATTAAAAATTCAAGTATTTGATGATGTATATTTAATTCTGCGTCATTTGATACCATAAAATATTTAAGCTTCAATACGCGCACATACGCTTACACAAGCGGAGAGGGGGTGAGTTTAAGTGCAATTACATATTATACCAGTTTTAATTTTACAGCACTTGACGGCCGTTTCGGAATACAATTCCTTATCAGTAGTGCTTGGACCAAAATTATGAAACCAAAAATTATTTTGAAGCTGTTGAAAAGCTACCCAAAATATATTTTACCAAATTAAGCTAAGAAAATACTTTGCATGAGGGAGTATATCTTAGTTTCGAAGAAATTTCAAATTTTAACTTGCAGGAAATATAGACAATTATAGTATATTTTTGACAATAATACGAAATTATTGCCTACTGAGTTTGTGATATCCTCGGGGCACCAGCCACCATCATTTTACACATTCAATACGAGTAGCTGGGTATTTATTTTTACGATACAATCGATTGGACTTTAAGGTCCAGTCACCCTTTTATAGATATTTTAACATTCTTATTTATGAGGCCTATATTTCAGATTCTGGAGAATGCAACATGTTTATATTCCAACGATGGTTGACAAGCTGCTTAAGGATAATCTTCCATTTTTGTCCACTATGGTCAGGTGTACTCTTAAGCCAAGATGAAAGAAATCTAAATTTAAAATCCGAACAGGGACATCACATCAATGCTGTTGTGTAGAGGCAATTCGCTAGTTTAAACACGTTATTCTTAATAAGAAAAGGAACAAAATTTCTGGCAAAGCATGCAGGCTGTTGTATATTGCAGCAAAAGGGATGGCCAAGTGGTGTGCCATTGCATCAGCTAAGCTCGTGAAGGACGTAGATGCAACACAAGAAAATGAAAAAGAAATCAAAGTACTTTTCTACACTATCCAAAAGAGATTTGAAGCAGATGCAATTTATTAAAGAGGAACCAAGGTGATGTATATCTCCTGAAGAAAAGGAAAAGGAAGAAAATGTTAAATGCAACATTTTTATATTCCAACGATTGCTGATAAGCTGCTTAAGGATTGTCTTCCATTTTTTCCACTATGGTCAGGTATACTCTTAAGCCAAGACGGAATAAATCTAAATTTAAAATCCGCACAGGGACATCAATGCTGTTGTGGAGAGGCAATTCGCTACAGTTTAAAAACGACATTCTTCAAAAGGAAATAAATAAAAATTCTGGCAAAGCATGCAGACTCTTGTATATTGCAGCAAAAGGAATGGTCAAGTTTACCATTACATCAGCTTAGCTCGTAAAGGACATGGATGACACACACAAGAAAAAGGGAAATGGCAAAGAAAAGACAAAAAAGACAATGTCACAATGAAAAAGAAATCAAAGTACTTTTCAACACCATCCAAGAGATTTGAAGCAGATGCAATTTATTAAGAAAGAACCAAAATTAGGTAACATTTTCTTCCATATCTCCCGAGTACAAGAAAGAAAATGTTAACAGACAGAGAAAAGAAACAATTGTAAGCAAGTCATTTAAAAGATCAAGACCAACAGATGCCAAGAACTTATCCGTGGTCTTTTTATTAATGGCGGCAGACAGAAATCGTTTTGTACTTTCATCCTTTTGGACAGTGTATGATTTGTCTAAAATTGATAGATGATATAAACGATGCCAAGTGACAGACATTATATGACGACTTGGTACTTACTTGTGCAGCATCTAAAACGTGCACTGTTTTTGAACGACATGAATGGTTTGATTACACTAATGTCAAACCTGTTTTATCATTTTAGACATGAAATCTGCTAATCTTTTGTGACTTATCCCGACATTGTTGAAATATACAACATCATATGGTATTTTCTTAAGTTGTTGAAACAGTTTTAAGCATAGCGGATTTAAAAGCTGTACATACTGAACAAAGAATCCGACTGGGCACCCTATGTTTCCTGAAAAAGATAAAGTAATTACAGATTAATAATTGGCCCTACCAAAAATTAATTAAATAAATAAATAAAAAGTAAAATAATAAAAAATAAATGACTTCGCAATATAAATTCATAATAAAAAATAAATAACCTCGCAATATAAATTCTTAATTAAAAATCTTGGCTGTGTGAAATTACTGAATCGATCAAAAATATATATATACAACATAAATTATAACACAGGAACTTGTAATTGATGTAATATTTACTATCAATACTCTAATACTATCAGATTAACATCAACGTTGAAGTTGATAGGATAGTATAAGGGCAATGGAAGTAGAGTATACTATATGTACTCAACAAAAAGTTAGGGACCAATGTAAAATTTGAAATAAAAATCCAAAAACTGAAAAATGTAAAATCCTTCTGTATTTTGTTCTTAGTCTTTTCCTGTTTCAAATGATGCTATGAAGTATTTTTTGCGCCTGGAAGTGTGAATATGAAACATGCTTAACGGTCTACAAAATTCAATTATGTTTTTGATGTGGTCCTTAACTTTTTTGTTAAGTATACATTACAGGTTCCTGTGATTAAAATGAAATGAAATTGTCACTGAAACTCTCTTGTTAATTACACAACGAAAACCAAAAAGTTGCTCCTAAAAAGACAGCATACTTTTGAAAACAAACCAAAATATTTCCCAAGTAAAATTTGTTAAATTTTATACTTGTGAATAATATCAGTTGTGTAATTTGGTTGTAGATACTTAAAACAAAACAAAACAAAAAAATTCCCACCATATTATTGGTTAATGAAATACAAATTTTAATTTTATTTTGAATGAAATCTTGATCGAAAGCCTACCTACCTACTTTTATTTCATACATTCTACCATTTGACGATCTTTCGCTATCATCCTGGTAGTTTTAGGTTTGTTCATCTTTTGTTATGAAAAGCAGTACACCTTGCATTGTAAACACTGCACATCTTCCAAATCTCGTCGACATAAATAAGTGTATTCCTTTTCAAGATCACTCTCATGGGTGGGTGGCGTTCAAAGACATCGATTACTTGACGTTTTAGTTCTTTTGTCATTCTTTTAAATGATTTCATCGACTCTTTGAACTTATCACTTTTTACAATGTTAAAATCTGGATTAGACTTTTCCAAATTGTCTTTGCAGACCATGCCTGTATGCAAGGAGATTTTTGTACATACTGTCACATTTACATATGAAAATTTGAAAAGTTTTCGTCTAGTTTATCGTTGTTAAGTTTTTAAAATCACTTGACAGATCTTTGGAGGTCAAATATTCTCTAAATCGTTTAATTACTGTGACAGTTGCTTTCTTTGTGTTTGAGGAATTGATATTTTCAACCAAAGTGTCTTTTCTGCAGTCGACAATGACGCAAACCTTTGACCGTTTGCTGTCATTGTTGTTACGATGTTGTCGTTCCAAATCTTTCTCCTATTTTGGAAGCACCATAAACCCGATTAAATAAATTAGTTTTTTTTAGATTTTAACTTAAAATACTTCGTTTAAGTCGAATTCTTATAAATCGAAATATCGAAGTAAATTTCAGGTCCGTCTGTTAATTTTCAAAGGTTAATTAAGCCGTTGTTTGTACTCGCACCTATACAGAATATCTTGACTTAACAGTTGGTAAATAAACAATTAATTGAAGGGGTGTCTGAAGCCATTCAGTGAGTATTAGTCAGTGTGGTTGTGAATAAACTTTGTTAGTTGAAAGCCGACTACCATTAATACAGGTAATAATCGACGTCTGCTTGGTGTTTAATCACGTGTATTTACTACCAATAGAAGGCTGGAGTTATTAGAAATTACAGAACGCTATCTATCAGAAAAAAAGGATAACGGAGATTTGGCGTGTGACATTTAATATTTTTGAATAAAAATTTCTCCGCTTCTATAAAAAGTCAGAAACAAGCCAAGACGTATATCAGCAGGAATTTGCTGCTATTAAAGGTAGATATAGTCGTTTGATTCCTCCAATTATTAGAGAGGAACTACGTCAGTGGAATTCAATTTATACTGATGGATCAAAGACTGCTGGTCGGGTATCAGCGGCCGCAGTTATTGAAGACAAAACAATAAGTATTCGCCTTCCAGATGAAAGTTCCATATTCACAGCTGAAGCTAAAGCGATCTTGCTTGCTTTACCGTTTATTTCAAAATCGCCTCATAACAATTTTATTATATGCTCCGACTCGTTATCTGTCCTTCAGGCAATAAAGAGCAGAAAGTTTGATCACCCTCTCATTTGTGAAATTCTGGAATTGCATAGTTCAGTAACATATGCAGTTTCAGATTTAAATAAAATAATACATTATTGTTGGTTGCCTAGCCATGTTGGCATTAAAGGCAACGCAAAAGCCGATTCAGCTGCTAAAGCAGCATTGTCTAAAAATGTAACGTCTTGCTTAATTCCACATACTGATTTAAAACCATTCATATGCAATTATATCAATGATCAAGTCATTGGAATAGCCAAGAACATAATAAATTATTATCAATTCAGACTTGTCTGGGATTTACACTTTTATCCCAGTACAATAGGCATAAAAGTATTGTTCTTTGGCGCTGTAGAATCGGCCATAGTTATTTTACACATTCATTTATATTAAAAGGAGAACAACCTCCCCAGTGTGTTCCATGTCAAGGTCAACAATCTGTTCAGCACATTTTGCTGGATTGTGTTGACTTTGCACCTACAAGGGATAATTTTTATTCAGCAATATCAATGCAAGATCTTTTTAGTAATGTCAGTGGACATCAAATTTTAAACTTCCTTCGGGAAATTAACTTGTATAGTAAAATATAATTGTTTTCTTGGTTATTCTTAGCTTTCATTTTAATAGTTTGTGCTATTGATACTACTGTATCTTTTACTTTTTCTAGCCGCGAATAGCTGCAATATTGCTGATGTGGCTTTAAACAATAATTTACTCACTCACTCTCCGCTTCTGTTAATATTGAGTTCTTAGTGTAAAATTATTAATTCCCCATATAAACTAGAATTTAGAAAAAAATTATCATTACCCAACCTGTTCAATATGTCGAACGATCTACCTGCTACAAATGAGCTGAGTGAAGGACCCGGTCCTAGTACTGGAGGGATAGCTCAATGCATTACCTTAGCTGAAAAATCCTGTGAAGGGCCCGGTCATAGTACTGGGAGGATAGCTGGATTAGCTGTAGCTGGTAAAGGGGTAAAGAGAAAGTTAGAGGCAAAGTCCTATGATGTCAAACATGATGCAATAATGGCAGTCGAAAAGGGGGACCGAAGCAAGTCTAAAATAGCCGCAGAATTTAAAATACCGCTGACAACCATATCGACATGGTTAAGACAAAAAGATTAAATAAAACGAAAGTTTTTGTTCGGGGGAAATGGAGTCGAGGAGAAAAAAAAAGGAGTGCAAAATTTCCAGAAGTTGAACAGCTCTCTTAGAATGGTTTAAAAATGCAAGAGAAATAAATGTGGTAATATCTGTGGAAATTTTAAGAGAAAGGGCTATGTTTTTGCGTCGAAATTGGTGAATTTGAATGTTCAGTTGGTTGGCTAGAACGGTTTAAAGGTCGTTACGTTATCTCACTAGAACATATTTGTGGAGAGGCTAATTCTGTTAATGATACGTCTGATGCTGTAATCGAATGGCAAGAAAAATTAAAGACGATTCTAACTGACTATACAGCAGACCAGATTAACAAAGCTGATGAAACGGTTATTTTCTCGTTTGATGCCAGAAAAATCACTAGAATTTAAAAATGTTAATTGCACTGGAGGGAAATTAAGTAAAGAAAGGTTAACCGCACTTGTATGCGCCAACATGTTCGGTACAGACAAATTGCCACTGTTAGTAATAGGCAAGTCTTCTAAGCCAAGATGCTTTAAAATGTTAAATCTCTGCCAACAGAATATATAGCAAACAAAAAGGCTTGGATGACATCCGAGATTTCCACAAACTGGCTAAATATTTAGATCAGAGAAGGCGAAATTGAAAAAAAACCATCGTATTTATTGTGGATAATTGCCCAGCACATCCACAAGTATCGTGTTTAAAATTTATTAAACTTGTGTTTTGCCACCAAATACAACATGTAAAACACAGCCAATGGACCAAGGTGTGATATAACACTGCATAGACATATAGTGACGTCTTTTAATGATTTTAAACAGAGGGTTTTCTTCAGCCAGCATGACCTATATAAGTTACATAGGTTCAAACGTTCTTTAGCAGACCAACGGTTTTATGCAGCTTGCATTTCAAGACACTAATGAACATATGATAGGCTGCAAACCACCTAGTTCCTGGATCAATTTTTTTTAATTTTGATCAGGCAAAGCTTTAAGTTGCGACATTTAATTTTGGATAAAATACCAAAAAACTTATTTTGAGGGACTTTTGAACTGCCAAACTTCTGATATGTTGCAATAAATGTAATTATAATTTTTTTGTTTTCAATTATTTAATTTATAATGGAACTTTTAAAACACCAATGTAGCTCTATCAGTTGGTAGACCGTTCACTCTGTGGTATATAAGTTGGAGGTCACATCAGGTCTGGCTCAAAACTTGAAATTAGGTTACCGTGGTGATTGTTCTATCCATAATGAACATTCTAGAAACGCGCGTACATTTAAAATCAATTTATATAATCTGTCGAGACAATTGTTACACCAACATTATCAGTTTCAACCATTTTGTGACATAATAATACTTAACAAATGATACCAACAATTACACAAGACAAGGTATTGGCTATGTCAACAGTGTCAATCATGTCACCTGCTGGTCCTATAATCCGTGCACAACCGTGCCCCGTCATCTTCACCAGTCGTCAAATCTGCGTTACCATCATGGTCATGGTAACAGCTCTTGTGATCTTGTCAGATTAATTACAAATGGATGAAGAATGTCTTCCTCCATTATACCATCATACTCCAAGAAATAACTTTCGACTTCTTGTTCCACATGCTCTTTGACCTTCTGTCAGCTAATTTTTGTTATGAAGACCTTAACCTCAAGAAACCAATTCCAAACGACCTTAAGTTTAAACGTTTTTTTTGTCGCCACATCCTTTTTTCTTCAGCTTAAAATTGAACAAACAGAATTAAGCTGTGTGTGTGAACTTTCGATATAGGGTCAAAATCAATCTTAAAACAAATCTGGCTAGAACCTTAATACAAATACAGTGCATATATACGATGAACAAAAAGAGAAATAGTTATGGGAAATTTAAGACATAAGACATGTCGCATTTTGAAAAAAATCATTTCATTCTGAAAATTAAATAATATCAGAATGGCGTCTCGCACAAAGACCGAGACGCCATTCTGATATTATTTAATTTATTTTCAGAACGAAATGATTTTTTTTTCAAAATGCGACATGACACGATGATAAATTGGCTAATTGAAATAATCAGATCCTAAACGTAAACGGATTAAAAGAAATATATGTTCATCGACAACTACCATGGATCAACTCTATAGGATTGAGTTAAAATGTTTCACTTGTAGAATTAATACCAGGTGACCGCGTTGCTATGCAATCTCGTCGGCCCTGTACCTTAATCGTGGTTTGTTCAATTTCACGAGATGCAAAAGCTCACTCCCAACTGAAAAAAATCATTTACTAATGGTCATATAACATTCAGAACTATATCTGACGTAATTTTTTCTTAAACTTGTTCATGTATATACCCTGACTTATCTATATAACGTCAGTCGGACAAAACGTGTTCATAAAAAGAAAGATATTTCATATAGAAATATTTGGTTAACATATAAAGTCCAACTAAATCAGAATTTGGACATACTATTTCCATTTTAAGATTCAGTTCAATATCTAGCAACTGGTCCCGGTTTCACAATCATTCCTTAGGTAAGATTTTCCTTAACTTAAATTAAGCAAATTTTGGTAATCTTATTTTTTTTTTGGAACTACTGGTGAATATTATTGTCAAAACTAAATGCAAATGTTTTAATCTAGAAGTGATCTTAAAAATAACACCTTAAATTCGTGAATATCTTGAAAATTAACAAAATATAAATATTTGAATTTTTTCAAGATTTAAGTCATGGAAAATCTTAGCTAAGAAATGATTGTAAAACCGGTGCCGGAACTGCTACTTGTGACTTTAAAATGAAGTTTATTTAAATATTCAAATGCGGAAAACGGTTAAACTATAGTATAAATATATATAAATGTTTTATCTTAACTTTCAAACAAAAAATAACCATGACTTTCAGCACAATGTTATGCACATGGACACTTGTATAACGAAGCCAGAATATTCTTTCAATTTTTGGTATTGGATGTGGGATGCATCTGTCCAAATATTGTGACATTGTTTCATTGTCCAGTACTGTCACTGACAGATTGGGAACCACAGATATCGGTCTTATTTTCGAACCAATAGAGGCAATGCCTCCCATTCATTTCGTCGTGATAGTCCTGGGAATAAGTTTTTTGACGTTAAGTTTAAATCTACAACATCTTATCTATAAATCCACTCGTGTCTGAACATAGAGATAAAGACACAAAAAGTAACTTGAAATTTTAAAGTACTTGGGTAAATCAATTTAGCAGGGGCAGTAGCAGTAAGTTACTCAATCAATTGTATCTAAATGTGGCAACTGAATTTCCTAGTGAAACAGGCTTGTTTGTAGTTGGATTTAATACTGGTAATCCGAATGTATACGTACTTAACGATATCAGGAATAGATGTACCTTGCATGGTTATCAGGAATTAAACATATTATTCAGCTTGTGATATTTCATTCGACTTTTCGTACAATTTTAAACGAAACTATTTATTATCTCTTGATGTTTATTCCACGATAACGAAAGTTAATAGTTTTTATAACAAAATTATTTATATGTGGGAAACAAGAGATTGTGACATGGAACCTGAAAATGATAAAACTTTGTAACTTAGTCATTTGCTGGCCAAAACATGAAAAAAGGTAGCGACTGTTCTCGGCATTTGAAAGATACGATGACCCATGCCACTCACGTCCGGGCAGGCGTGGCACGTTTAAAGAACACTCTCTTCGCATTGCCCTGAACGCGCTGCATAGTAACGCCTTAAATAAGTGACTGGGACGTAAAATGCTCTTCAACCAACAACCAATCTTGCTGTGTCAGTCGTTATTATTTTTTGTAACAGTTATTGGACATAGCCAACTAAAACGTTACTGTCATCTGTTTTCCCTTATCATATGTTTAAAGAGAAGATTTCTTAAAATTTCGTTTGTGTTTGAATTGGATTTTTCTGTTTCCCGACCAAAAATATTAAAATGTAAAATTAAAACTGGTATAATATGTAATTAGTACTTGTATAAGCAAGCCAAGCATTTTTATTTATTTATTTATTTTTTGCTTTTGGAATTTTAAATTGTTCATAAGGATAGTTGGTTTAATAAATTTCTTACCGAGTGAAATGTTAACATTTGTGGACAACCAGATTTAAAATCGGATGCTGAACCCTCCAATAGCATTAAGGGTCATCTAAGTAGGAAAATTCAAGTGAAAACCATTTTCTCGAAAAACGTGAAGAGGGATACAATTATGAAATTATCTACACATGTGTGAAAATTTATAAATAAAAATACAGCAGGAATTGATAATTTTAAAAATATTTGTTGCATTTTTTATGGAAATTGTGCAAAAATACACATGTTGGGGAAAGATGATTTTCACCTTGTGTAACGAATTACTTTAAAGTTTGAAAAGATATTAATATATTCAACGCGATAGAGCAGTACATAGGGGCCAGAGTTTGTTAAAGAAATATGAGGTTGTTTTTTTTTTATAACTCGACAATTTACGGTTGAGGTTTTCTACGATTTATTTTTGTACCAGGCGTGGTAGTTCATATTCTAAGGCGACCAACGATCCAAGGTAAGATTATAAAAGCCAAGTTTCTATATTACTTGATTATTGTTGATATATAGTTCAGCATTGTTCAAACCAAACAATATTCACCTCAATTCAAATAGAACAGTATTGTGTGACCGTGCATTTTTTATGACTTGTTTTATTTTGGATTTAATATAAAGATCATACTCAATTTTAAAAGGAAAATGAATCGTAGATAACCTCAACCGAAAATTGTCGAGTTTTCAAAAACCTATAGTTATTGTTTCAAACTATATATTGAAGAACCCTCATGTGAACGTCAAGGCCCTCTTGTGATTAGCTGTCAAACAATCCTAGCTTTGTGTTTTCTTTAAGTCATAATGACATATTCAACACCATTTTCAACTTTACAAAATAAAAATAATTCCATGTTGAGTTGGGGATGAAACTCAAGCCCATGTGTGACAAAATGCAAACAAAAATCATACCACTCTCGCTATCTCAGTACTTTTCGATTAAGAGTGTCCGATTCTGGATAAAGGTAAGTGCTAATCCTAATTAAATCCTTCCGCTTCTGGAAGGATGATCTGTTTGTAATTTGTAAGCCTTGAGAAAAACTTCTTCTCATATTCTGCTTTAATTTGCCATCAAGGGTCTTGTTAGCTTGCTTAAAAGTTCTATCCCCAACCATGTTCATATCACTTCCTACGCCTTTCAAATGACGATTTATGACCGATCGTATGATCAAAATTATTTTTGTGGTATTCGTTAGCCTGTTTAACTGTCATTGTATTGAAGCGTTTATTATTTTCTTTTGGCTAAGCTTCGGCATAACACCTGAATTTGGCGTTTAATTTCTGCCGAAATTGAATGAAAATCTATATCAACTATACTGCAATCTGAAATGACCAAATTATCAATAATAATTAATGCAATATAAATGTAATATTCATTCAGTCCAGCTTTATGCATTGACATACGGCAATTTCAGTGATCTGAGTTAAAATACGTATACTTTATTAATGGAAGTCAATTACGGTACGTTGTCCTAGTAAAGATGTAATACTGAAGCTTTTCCGTCAAAATTAAGTTACTAATTTTGTAAGCTAGGCCGGTACAGGGCACACCTTTAATGTTTTAAATTATTTTATTTTAGATCATCTAGCGCTATCTTTACATTAAAACCAAACCATCATTTTTTCTTTTCATGTTTCTTGCCTTAAAACATTTTGACGCTCTATTTTGCGCTTTTTATGGTCGATTTTATCGTATTGGTTCAATTGCACACATGCCTGCCTCTTATAGTGTCTTAAATAGTTTTTGTTTGGCATTCTCGTTTCCAATTCTGTCGTCATTTTTAAAAAAAAAAAAAAAAAAAAATTCTGACAAATCTTTATAAAATTATTATCTGTCATATTTTCTATTCCTTGTAACATAAAACAAATTTGAATAAAACAGAGGAAGTTTATGATTGTTCTAAGAATGCAGACGATGTCTAATTAATAAAAACGACAGAAAAACGTATTTCTATGATGGATTGAATTTTTTCACAAAATAGGAAATCTGTATTCTGAATTATCGAAAAGAAAGCACTACATCGTTTAATTTTATCAGCCGCAAAACAACACAAAAAGCAGTCCGTCATCTTTGCTATTTCTGAAAAGTATGGTATTGAAATCAAATTATAACGTAAACTACAGGTGTTTTTAAGATAACAAATTGACCGACAGAACACAATCGAGAAGTAATCGCATCTAAGTACATTACAAGTGTCATGACTGGATCACTAACACGGGGGTAATCCTGATACACCGTATTTCATTTACGTCGGAGTATTCCGTCGGTTTTGATTTACGTCCGAGTAAAATGATACATTTTTGGTAGTTACGCTTTACGTTCAAGTGAACAGATGACTATTTTTAATATAAATTCACAACAACCAAACTTTAACAGAAAGCAAAAAGTTAGTCACATTATATTTGATGGTATTTAACTGCTTCATATAAAAACTTGCAAGAAATATTCATATTTTTCACGTACCTTTTACATTTCCATTTTTGGCAGGTGCTTTTGTTTAGCAGCTGATTTTAATAAAACGGACTTGGATTCAAATGATGTTTCTACTCAAAATTCTCAAGAAATGTCTTTACTTTTATATACTCGCGAAAACAGAAGCTTTACTCGGCTTTTAAGTGAAATTTTATGTTTCGTTTAAGCGGAGTGGTATAAATGTTACGCTTTCCGACCAGCTGTGTTATGCTTTACGTGAGGATGTGTTACGCTTTCCGTTTAATACAGTGCCTACGGCAGTAGCGGATCTCAGTCAGTAGCGGATCATTTTTTAGAATAAAGTTTATTTTTTCCATATCATTACGGGAGACCAATAAAACCCGGATATATTTCTGTAAAGCTGGTATTTTTACTTAATTCTACGTTTCATTTGTGTTGATAAACGTCCTATTTTTTAAATTCTCGGCTTTTTAATGCAAATGTCACAAGCGTCTCAGCGACATGGATGTGATTTCCAAAACCTAACTTTCGATTTGACCAACGTGTTCAATACTTTCAAAAGTAATTTGAAATGATTACAATAGCTCTTTACACTCGTTAACATGTCTTCTTTCACGACATAAACCTTTATTGAGCTTTACAGACATAAACCTTTATTGAGCTTTACAGTTCATGACAATAAAAAATAAACCAGTTTATGCAGGGTGCAATTACGGCAATAACGGATCAGCTGCTGTCTATAGTCCGGTCTGTTAGCAACATAAATATGTACAATTGTGCAAAGTATGATACCAACATGAAACTTTCCATGAATATAGTTTGTTATGTCCTTAACAAAATTAGATATAGACCCAATCTCAAAAAGTCTCCGATTTCCGGTATGACGTCATCAATATTCATCCTTTATACAAGAAACTTCTTTAATTGTCATAAATTAAGTGTGGGCAGATGTGGCTTACTTGGCGGTTTACAAATGCATTTTTATAGAAATATATATAGATAATTACATTTTCAACACATATGAATAAATATTGTAATTCAATTTTACACAAATTATTCATTTTTTGCAAATTTTAATACCATTAAAATACTACAAAGTATTATAATTATATTGTTTTGTATAGATAATTTCACCTGGTGATTACACAGAATATCCTTGGCGGTAATACTTAATTCTCGAAAAAAAAATGAAAATAAATAAAAAAAAATAATTAGTCAATCAAATAATTAGTTAATTAATTAACAATTTAATAATAATAATAATAATAATAATAAAAACAACGAAAAATATCCACCATTGTCATACATGGCGCACACAATTTAAGTGACTCTGATCTCAATATTTACTATATTTGCCATATATTAATTGCTACAATTTTTAACCTGTCTAGACCTCGTGTATCTGTATAATAGAAACTAGAGAAAATGTTGTTAATATCAAAAAGATTTAGCCAAATCTCTTGTTTGTTCTGCCAATAGTAAGAGGCATGATAAGGGGCTGGATATAGAACATTGTCACGAGACCTCGAGAAATGTGCAGAAATGGGTCCCCTAGCTAGTACCATAGTTTTTTAAACCGTTTTGATGATGGTAATGGTATAGATGAAATTTATAAATAACTCCGCAAAATTTCAAAAATCATATGGAAATAAATATGATTTTTGAGAGATTAAAAATGTTGGACACAAGGAAAGTAGGCATGCGGACAGTTTTGGTCACGTCTTCGAGAAAATATATTTGATTCTTTTGTGAAAAAGATGATGACTTCAACAACCTTGTATCGGCTCAGACTCTAGGCATAGATGAAAGAGTTTGCTTTCCTGCTTTGAAGCTATGGGTTAAAAATTCTTGCTTAAAGTGAGGATGATATGATCGTAATTGACACATAATATCACAAAGTGTGTCTAATGGGTCTCTATAATAGGCTATGGAAAGTACAAGAAAGTTGTTAAAGTGAACAAGACTTCGATAGTCTTGTGTATGGCATACCTACTATGGATGTTTGCCATGTTAACTATGCTAGATGGTTAGATACCATTTTTTTCTCAAAGCACTCAATGAACTTAACATTAGACATCCAGAAGTATTTAAAATGTTTAAGAAAGGGCACTTTGTCACTCAGACAACTGTTCGACCGTTTTCTGCCATGTTAGATGGCCAAGCACATGAACAAAATAACATAAATGTCAAGTCAGAAGGAGGAGCTATAGGATTACTTAGCAATCCACAAGCCCTGATACAATGGATGGTTGATGGGTCAGAAATTGGCAAGATTATTTCTGAATTTGAAACAGAAGCAGGGATGGATATACCAAATGACGAATACCAACACCATCACGAGGCTTTTGATAAAAGATTCTAAAACCATGTTTTAAAAGTTGAAGAGGTAATGACTGATGAAGGAATCCTTTCGAAGAAGGTTCTCTCTGCTATCAGTTGCTTGTTAAAGAATTGTAGATGAAAAAACATGTGATTCCGTAAAAAACAGCCACAAATCTCGGGCAAAAACAGTTTTTGTCATATTACAGAAACCGAACAGTTGGAGGGAAACATCTATTCATGATCCATTAAAAGAAACAATATTCAATTTTTCAGAAAAAAAAACTACCTTAGGAATGAGCAAAGGAAATGCAAAAATGTTTCCATTGAGAAAAGACTGCCAAGTTTTTTCTCATCTCTTAATTACTTGCCAAACCAGACAAGGTGATCTTAGCGATTTTTTCAGTCACGAAAATCATCCATATCCACCATTTATATCTGAATATGAAAAAATAAGAAAAAGGAATAAATCAGCTGTTTGATTTGTCTATAAAACTATGGTAAAACTGAATTTACTACTCCAGCGACATCTGTTGTTATTATTGACGGGCCAGCAATTGTTCACATGACAAAGCCTAAAACCATGTGAAGTTTCAAAAACTATAGCAAGAATGTCTTTCAGTCCCTTATTTTGACTTATTTGAGAAATGCTGATAGAGTGGATATCATTTTTGATCTGTAACTTGACCATAGTCTTAAATCTGAGACAAAGGAACGACGTGGGACAGGAAGAAATTAAAGTGTCACCAACAACAATAATACCAAAAGACTAGAATGCATTTCTTAAGTTTAACAGAACCAAGGAAAACTTTTTAAGTTGGTAGCAGAAGATTTAGTAAAGATAGATATTGAAAACAAGATAATTGTATGCACATATCTTGATAAAGTTATTTCATTTAACGCTTGAAACTTCAGTTTTATCACCTTGTGGACACAGGAAGACTGACACGAGGCTATTATTACAATAAAATTCTCATAAATTCAGTCGACTCTGATGTAGTTGCAATAGCACTGTATGCATTCCATTCGTTAAATGTAACAGAACTATGGATCGAAATTAGTACCGGAAAACACAGGCGGCATTTGCTAATACATCAGTCTTGTCATACACTAACTGCTCCTCAGTTTTATTCCGGCATGCATTTACTGGATGTGAGACCGTGTTGTCATTTGTTGGACGTGGTAAGAAAACAGCATGGGATGTGTGGAAAGTTGTTCCTGAAAGAACATTTCTGTTCATGACTTTGTGTAGCTGTCCACATGAAACACAGCATGGGATGTGTGGGAAGTTGTTCCTGAACTAACATTTCTGTTCATGACTTTGTGTAGCTGTCCGCATAAAATATCTAATCAATTATTTACCTTGTTGAAAAACACATTGTCTTGTTGTACGGTAGTACAAGTTCATCTGATTTGTAAATGAATGTTGCTAAACGTAAGTCAAAAATGAATCGTGCAATCGAAAACATACCACCAACAAAAGCAGCTCTTTTGCAACATTCGAAGTAAGCCATTTTGCAAACAGGTTTTATCTGGAGTCAGTGTCTTGTGAGAATGCCAGAAATACCAGATTTATGCTGCTGGAGTTTGAATAAAGGCGATGAAAGGTTTGTTTCCTCGTGGACAGATCTAACTGAAGCTTCTCGTCACTGCTTAGAACGTATACACTGTTATTGCAAAGTAAGATGTGCAAAAAGATGTAAATGCATCAAATCTTCTTTAAAGTGCATACATTTGCGTGACTGTGGCCCTCAAGAGGATGATATTTAGTATGGGATTAGCCATGTGGAACATAATCTTTAGTTGCTAAAAGTACTGGTTTGTCTAGTTATCTGTTTTACCTGCTTAGATGCTTACATATTCTAACTATATGTTCTTTTATTCATACTTGTGATATTTGATAACTATAATAGGCAAAATCATTCCAAAAACTATGTCTTTGTCAGGGACAGAATGGTTTTATTAGAACAATTTGATTAGAATCTCGCGCATGCGCATTTATTTAAGTCAATATTTTTAATGGTTAAGAACATCATTTTGTACTATTAAACTTTGTCAAAGAAGTCTGCATTTTCTATCGAAATACGATAGTCGTAAACAATTATTAACTTTGCGGCAGCCATTTTGAATTATGACGTCATACTAAAGTATAGGAAGTACCTAGATACAACCAGTTTAAAATTTTGTTAAAAATAACTTTGTTTAACAATCCTGAAAACACTCTATAAAGCGGAAAAACATTCTATATCCACTGAAATGTGATATTTTCAACTGTTTCCTTTCGACGGCAGCCATTTTGAAAAATGACGTCATACGGAGAAATATGGTGCGAGCAAGTTGGGTCTATATCTAATTGTGATTGCAATAGTGCCAACTAATATTCCTGTAAGTTTCATGCTGGTATCACATTTTGCACAATCTATGTGCTAACAGACCGGACTACTACAGGGGACCTCTCGAAAGGCTAAGAAAAATATGGCATGTACCCATGGGGCTATCTGGTGCTTTCAGAAAAATAATATATTCTGGTGGATTCAGTTATTGTTACAGTTGAGTTGGGATTTAGGGGTAGTCCCAGGTTTCTCATCAAGGCAAACATAAGACTTCTTTTTTTTCCAATTTAAATTTATTTACTGATATGTTTTTCCATCTTATTCCATGTTTCAATCCACATATAAAATTCCATGTTTCATTCAAATATAAAAACCAAACTACAAAATACAAACATGAAGAAAACCTTATTTTTTTTGGAAAACTAGTCTATTTGAATAAATATAATGATGTGTGTACCTTAATCCATAGCAGTGGGCTATACCAATATATAGAAAAAACCAAATTTTAATTATTAAAACTAAGTCCATAATAACCACAAACATTTTAGACATAAATTATACCATTTGCCCTAGTACCAAATCATTAATTTAGTCACTAGTTACAATCTTTAAACTTGAAATTTGAAAGTCAAAAATCATATTTATTTTTTTTTAAATTTAAATCAAAATAATTACCAAAATAAATTTTAACACTACCAAATTAAATCTTGAAATTAACAAAAACTGTACTCACAATTGTATATATTCCTTCTTTCTTAAATTCACTATTCTTTTAACCATGACCAATACCCAACTAAAAAAATATCACATTCCCACCCTTATATATGTTTCAAAAACGCCAACTCATCAATTCTCACACACCTATCATACACTTCATGAAAACTCGCACATTCACCCCAGTTAAAAGACACCACATCAGCACAAATACTGAACTTGTTTATCACACCTGTGTTAAGGACAACATATAAAACATGGACTGGACATTTAAAAATGGATTTATGGTAATACATATAATATGGAATGGACACTTAATAATGAATATACAATTTCTGGTTTTTTAAACAAAATAAACAAAAAATATTATGTACACTGTAACACATCCCCCCTCTCAAGAACTGACGCAGTCTGTTCAAAAATAAAAACTACAGTGGACATCGAGACAAAATGTCTGCACCAAGATTTCTTAATCCGGCAATGGAACGGGTACGAAACTTGAACTGCTGTAAAAACATAGACCAGCGAGCAATACGCGAATTTTTGAAACGAGCTGTATTAAGATAAATCAAAGGCTTATGATCAGTCTCCAAAACAAAGCAACGGCCATAAAGATATTTGGAAAGTTTGTCAACTGCCCAAACAATACCAAGACATTCCTTTTCCATGATAGAATAGTTGCATTCCCTGTCTAGTAATTTGCGACTAATGTAACACACAGGGTGGTAAAGACCTTTGTGATCCTGTAACAGAACAGCACCTATACCTTTGTTTGAAGCATCTGTTCTAAGAATAAATTCTGCTTGAAAATTAGGGAGTACTAGTACAGGATGAGAATTAAGTACAGTTTGCAACTTGTCAAAAGCATTTTGACATTCTGTATTCCATGTGACCTTAGAAGCTGAATTCTTTTTTGTGAGTTCTGTAAGTGGGCCATAATTGAAGAAAAATTTGGAACAAAGCGCCTGTAGTACGAACAAAGACCGATAAGACTTCGAACTTCCTTTTTAGTAGAAGGAATGGACATATTCAGAATCTTCTGAACTTTCGACTGAGTAGGTTGAATACAACCGTCACCAACAGTGTGTCCAAGAAACTCTATAGAAGTGAAACCAACTGAAACTTTTGAAGGTCTAGCAGTGATATTTTCATCACGTAAACGCTGTAAAAACAGTTTAAGATGTGAAAGATGTTCCTCCCATGTTAGAGAAAAAACCAAAGCATCATCGAAAAAATTGACAGTAAAATCTAAGCCTTTAAGCAGAAGACGCATCATTCTTGCGAAGCTAGCGCAAGCAGTACTTAAGCCAAAAGCAAGGACACAGAATTGAAATAGCCCTTGTGGAACTTGAAAAGCAGTGTAAGGCCGTGAAGATGCCTCTAAAGGGATTTGCCAGTATCCTTTAGAAAGATCAAATTTTGTGAAATACACAAATTTTCCAAGTTTGTTAAACAAATCTTCTGGATTTGGAATTGGTTCAGAGTCAAAAATAGTGTGTTGATTGATAGCACGAAAATCAATGCAGAACCTGTTTGAGCCATCCTTTTTAGAAACTAAAATAACTGGAGAGCAATATGGTGAGTTAGAAGGTTCAATAACACCCATTTTTAGCATGGATTCAACTTCAGCTTGAATAGCCTGTTCTGTAGAGTAAGGTAATGGATATGGTTTTACATTTATGGGTTCTGGTGAACTCAATTTAATAGAATGAGTAATCAATCTTGTACGTCCAGGTACATCAGTAAACACTTCTTGAAAATCAGACAAGATAGACAAAACTGAAGATTTCTGACTACTGTTCAACTTGGGATTTATAACAACATCCTTGTAAGTTTCAGAACCAACCGAAGAAGGTAAAACTAAAGAAACAGATGAATCAACTGAATCTGAATCTTGTTCAGAAATAACACAAGTAGAACTTGTAACTTCATTGTCATTACTATGTGTTCTGAACCGTTCAAAGTACTGTTTCAGCATGTTAACATGAAACACTTTAGTTTTGGAACCGATCTGAACTATGTAATCACATACACCCTGTTTAGATACAATAGTGAAAGGACCTTTCCAATGCATAAGAAGTTTGTTGTGTGATGTGGGCAACAAAACTAAAACTTTTGAACCAACTTTAAGATTACGTGAACGAGATCTACGGTCATACAACATTTTGGTACGTTTCTGAGAAGATTTAAGAGTGTTATAGACCAAGTTACAGCTCTTTCCAAGTTTAGCTTTTAAATCGAGAACATACTGATAGGAAGTAATGGTGTTCTCTTCTGTAGGTGTACCTTTCCACAATGAATAGAGCAAAGATAAAGGACCTCTAGGGGTTCTACCATACAAAAGTTCGAAAGGTGAAAATCCTGTAGAATCCTGTGGTACCTCTCGATATGCAAAGAGAATTGGATTAATGTAACGATCCCATTCATGAGGTTGCTCAGTTATAAGTTTAGACAGCATTTTCTTAAGTGTGCCGTTGAAACGTTCAACAAGACCATTTGTAGCAGCATGGTAAGGAGAAGTACGAGGTGTTGTATCATAAGTAAATTCATTACTTCAGAAAACAACCAGAAGTAAACTGAGAACCGTTGTCTGTTAAAATTTCTTCAGGTATACCTAGACGAGAAAATATTTGCATCATAGCATCTGCAACTTCAGTGGTTTGAAGAGTTTTCAAAGGTATAGCTTCAGGATATCTTGTAGTGTAATCAATAAATGTAAGAATGTAACGAAAACCTGAGGAAGATGGTGGATCTATAGGTCCCACAATATCTACTGCAACGCGGACAAATGGTTCTTTAATGATTGGCAAAGGACATAATGGAGCTTTTAGGGGTTTCCTGCTTGAGACAACTTTTTGACATATGTCACAACTCTTACAAAACCTTTTAGCATCAGCTGATAAACCAGGCCAATAGAAATAATTCAAAACTCTGTCAATAGTTTTAGAACATCCCATGTGACCAGCCATTAAAGCATCATGTGCCAAAGACAAAACTTTTTGTCGTAGTGATATTGGGACTAAAAGTTGTGTAAAAGTAACACCAGAAGCAGAAGTAAATTTGCGATAGAGCAAATTATCCCTAACATAGAACCAAGCACTGCCATTTTTCTTTTTCTCCCCGATATGATTGTTTGCTTTGCGAAAACAAGGACTGAGAGTAATGTCAGATTGTTGCAACTTTGAAAAGTCTGAAGGCAGTAATTCTAGTGGTGTTGTAGCACCATTGAAGATAAAGGTGGTGGCGCAGTAGGTTTTTGAGATTGTGCACGGGTAACCACTTGACCAGAAAACTGAGATAATCAGTTGATTCATATCCAAATCAACAAAGTCAGCAGACTTCGGTAAAGAAGCCCTCTAATGTTTCCTATAATGACATCGGCGACGGGGTTATCACATAAACAAGCAACAACAGACCCTGAATATGGAGATTTAATAGAAACTTCAGCCATCTTATGTACAATTACATCTCCATTGAAAGTTAGACAGGTGGTTCTACGGTCAGGTAAAATAGCAGAATTGGGTACTAGAGAACGTCGGACTCCAACAGTAGAACAACCAGTATCCCTTAACACTGAAACAAGATTGTTATTAAGAAAGCCACTGGAAATTGGTATTGATGGTAAAACTGATGGTTCAGCTAAAGTTAAACCAGCTGATTCAAGGCCATTATCATCATGACATACTGCACCATTAGATAACTGTATTGAGTCTAAAACTGAAAAAGCCATTCCAGCAAAGTTATACTTATTTTCTAATTGCTGAGAGTTAGAATTCTGAGAATTAAAAGTGTCAGTTTTAGGAAACAGACCATAGGTACCAGTTTGTAAAGAATGATTGGCATTATTAACATTACCAGAAAAATTTGAATTTCCGGAACTATTAGAAAATTCAGGTGGAGTAGGTTGCTGAAAAACTTGAGAACAAGTGTTTACAGAATCATTAGACAACTGAAGAGACACATTAGGCATTTCACTAGATCCCATTGGATGGTAGTTACTAACGGCAGATCCTGAAAATTGCTTAAGTTTACAACTGCCATGGTGAAAAGATTTACACTGGTTACAAAATGGTGTGAAACAGTTTTTAGCCATGTGACCACTCATGTTACACCTAAAACATGTAAGCCTAGTATTTGACTGATTATTTGCATGGTTGAAATGGCGACGATTTAATGACGATGACCTATTTGAACTATTGCCATTGAAACGGTCAAACGAGTTTCGCGTTCTGTGATTAAAATTTGACCTCTGTTGTGCACGACCGCGAATTTGAACATTGCTAGCAGACAGATTCCAAGTAGCATCAACAGTGTTAGCGGCTAATTCGACTCCCGGATGTGCGGTACGGTAGGCTTCGGCTGCAGCTACAATATCGGCAAAATTAGCTAAGTTACGCTCTCGGATATATGTCGCAAGATCTGAAGAAATGGACAAAAGAAACTGCTCCCTAAGAATTATATCGCACAATTGGTCAAATGTCGACACTTTGGCTGCGTTTATCCAACGTTTAAACAGTGCACGGAGCTTTTCCGCAAACGCTAAACGCGGAGTAGATGAATCCGGCTTCAATGATCTAAATCGCTTATTAAACCCCTCAGCAGTAAAGTCAAAATATTTGAGTAACGCCTCTTTTAATTGTTTATAAGTGACTGGTGCCACACTAGAAAGGGAATAATAAACATCCAAAGCATTGCCAGTTAAAAATGTGGCTAAATACGTCACCCAGTTTGCCTCATGCCACTTCATTGACTTTGCATGGGTCTCAAAACGAAAAAGAAAGGCGTCTATGGTGTCATGAGCTTCGTTAAAATTTGGTAATTTTGGCATTTTGGGGACAGAAGATTGGGGAATGGGCTTGTCTAATTTTGCTAATTCTAACTGAAATGCTCTCTCTTTCTTTGTCTTTCTCAACACTTTCCCTTTCTTGTTTTTCTCTCTCAAACTGTAATCTTTTCAACTCTCTTTCTGCTGCTCTTTCCTCTCTTTCTACTTTCTCTTGCTCTTTCCTATCAATATAATCAAGTAAATCTTGCCCCTCTAAACCTGCTTCCTTTCCTTGTTTTAAAAAATCGCCCGACATTTTTCCAAAAAATACTATGTTCAACTCAAAAAATAAATAAATGTATCAAACAATAATGGCATAAAAATTGCATTAAAAAAATCAAACAATTCAAACCAATACAAGTTACACCAAGTACTACTACTTATAATATATAAATAGACAGTTTAAGAAAACAAATAACTGTCAAGTAATAAATATAAACAATTCAATTGAATAAATGAAAATTGAAAATGTCATTAAATATGCATGGAAACTGCACAGTTAACTCAAAGTCTCAAATGTTGATATACATGTATAATCACACAAAAAATAAAGGTGCTGTTGTTTACCAAAACAAATTTAAAATTTTGCACCAAAGCTGTATACCGGTATCAACAGTTCAAAATTCAATAAATTCACAGTTAATGGTGATGAAAAACGAACACAAATGTCAAAAGTAGGACGCGATAACGCTATAGCTTCTTTGGAATAAAATACTGTTCATGAATATGGAACTTCTAACTTGATATTCACACAATGGCACAACACAAGATGATAAATCACTTCACAATCAATACAATGACGACGAATTAGTTGTAGACAGTGGACGATGAGCGACGACGAGCCCCCATATTGTTACAGTTGAGTTGGGATTTAGGGATAGTCCCAGGTTTCTCATCAAGGCAAACATAAGACTTCTTTTTTTTCCAATTTAAATTTATTTACTGATATGTTTTTCCATCTTATTCCATGTTTCAATCCACATATAAAATTCCATGTTTCATTCCAAATATAAAAACCAAACTACAAAATACAAACATGAAGAAAACCTTATTTTTTTGGGAACTAGTCTATTTGAATAAATATAATGATGTGTGTACCTTAATCCATAGCAGTGGGCTATACCAATATATAGAAAAACCAAATTTTAATTATTAAAGTAAGTCCCATAATAACCACAAACATTTTAGACATAAATTATATCATTTGCCCCTAGTACACAAATCATTAAATTTAGTCACTAGTTACAATCTTTAAACTTGAAATTTGAAAGTCAAAAATCATATTTATTTTTTTTTTAAAATTTAAATCAAAATAATTACCAAAATAAATTTTAACACTACCAAATTAAATCTTGAAATTAACAAAAACTGTACTCACAATTGTATATATTCTTCTTTCTTAAATTCACGATTCTTTTAACCATGACCAATACCCAACTAAAAAAATATCACATTCCCACTCCTTATATATGTTTCAAAAAACGCCAACTCATCAATTCTCACACACCTACCATACACTTCATGAAAACTCGCACATTCACCCCAGCTAAAAGACACCACATCAGCACAAATACTGAACTTGTTTATCACACCTGTGTTAAGGACAACATATAAAACATGGACTGGACATTTAAAAATGGATTTATGGTAATACATATAATATGGAATGGACACTTAATAATGAATATACAATTTCTGTTTTTTTAAACAAAATAAACAAAAAATATTATGTACACTGTAACAGTTATGCAGAACTATTGGAGAACCAGTGCCGAGCTTCCCTCCATGGCCAGTACCCCATGAGAAAGATGGGGGGGGGGGGCATTGTCATGCCATGCCACTATCTTATTTATCATATGATAAAACCAGATCAATGGGCATTTTAAAGAAGCCATAATTGTCATGCTTGCTTGAAGGATAATCTGTGTGAGATTAGAATATATTGAATAAATACATTAATATCCAACCCTATATTTTGTGTTTAAGACAATTAAAGTTTCATTCCGTTCTATATTTTTGTCTGGTAACAATTTTGGACCCATGATGTACAGCCTGTACAATACCAATAAGTATCATTGTATGTATATACTGTTCTTGTCAAGATAAAATCTTCATAGACAAGAGCAAGAGTATGTCATAATATTTATAACTTATAAGGTACAATTATTTTATTTTATTTCCTTCGCCATTTACTGCTTTTATAATTCAGCATTTAGGCCAATGTTGATTGACTTAATTTATCAGGGACATTGCAATGATTTGGGTTTTTTTGTTATTTATTTTAATCATGACATTTGTTGATATTACGATTAAAACTCTTTAATATTGTTTCATGATTAGTATTTTTTGCAATTGAATGATGGAAACTCAAACTAATCATGTTTTGAGTTGATCCCCTATCGTTTTCTTGACACTAGGTGGCGCGATCCGCTACTCACAAATTGATTTGTTACTGACGTAAATACATGGGATACAAAACGCGTGGATTGTCCATACTTATGGTCAGGCGATTTTTATCATCTAATGATAAATTGAAGGAGTGGAGAAATGTCAATTGATAGTACCAAAAAGATACAATCGGCAGCGATGTTTTTCTCAGAGAGCAGTGAATATTGCACTAATGATCCGCTACTGCCGTAAGCACTGTATGATTCGCAATTGACAGAACTCAAACTTCATTATAACTTTAGATCGGAAGTTTTTCTCGATTAAGTCTTCACAAGTTCTTTCAGAAGTGATTCAGAAAGCATTGCAGGATAGGATTCAATTTTTGAAAGAGAGCAGAACCATACACAGTTCGTAACTTGAACCAATAAAAAGCAAAAAAACATACTGTCATACATGCATATATAGCAATACATTACTTCCAAAAGTAAAAACTTACGAAAGACTAAACACCGACTTAAAGATAGTTATACCAATTGCGCAAATAAATTAAACACGTGTGAAATACCATTTTGAAAAGAATCGAATGTAGATCATATTTTTTTACCTTTTTCTTTTAAGACTGTAGTTGAGTTGGGTAATGGTGTTCGACGCCCCTATGACGATTCATTCGCATATATCGAGGTGGTAAATTCATAGATGGTGAATGAAATCAGTGTACTCGTAGAATCCACCACCTTTGGCAGCGAACTGAAACGGTTCCGGGTACGGTTATCACTCTTCCTGTCACTTTCTGCATTAGGCCATTCTTGTTGCATACCAAAGATTCAGTTTTCATTATCTTCTTGTTATGTGGCGTATTTTGACTGTGGTGGCTTACAGCTAAAACCTCACCATTATCACCACCCCTTTTCTCTTTTTTTCAGATCAAATGCAACAAGCGATTCGTAATTTTTTATGTAACCTTATCGCCCTTTCTACGTTTAACGTGAGGACTTGTAACGCCCACATAATCTTCATGTGCCTTAAATAAATGTTCAATGATTCATTGGTGGGCATTATTTATTTCAGACCAGTATTGGCATCTGTACGTGGCCCTTGATGTGTCAGACATTATGAATTCTTGACTGTGTGATTGTATTTTACTAGTTGATTTCATAAGTGAAAAGAGGCCATCTGTGGCTGAGTGGTCTAAAGAACGGGCTTATGGATTAAGGTACCTCTCATCGCCTTAGAACGAGTCCCAATTAGCGAAAGTCGGCGGCTTCTCTGGGTACACTGGTTCCATTCACCTATAAATTGACCGCCTCGATATATGTGGAAGAATCTTGACTACGGCGTAAACAACATAACACTTGACTGGGGCGTAAAACACCATTACCCAACTCAACTACTAGTATATTCTTAGATTAAAAAGGTAAAAATTAACAGAAGAGGTTGATGGGCCTCAACGCTCACCTTAGTATAAACAATGAATCAATGGTCGTCCCAACACAATAACATGTATGAGCTTAAGGTTTGGTGAGATAAAAATGTGAAAACTCATGTCATAATCTGTTTATATAGTCAAGTTATAACAATTGTTTACATTTCAGTATTCTTTCTATATCTGTAACCTTGACTCTTAACCCATGACCTTTGATCTATATGACCACTATGTCAATACCTACAACATTCTAACTTACATGTCTATACAAAAAGTTAATATTCTCTTAGATAATTAACCATTTTGGTTTACTTGTTCATCTGTGACCTTGACTTTTGAATATAAAAATGATCACCATGTCAATGCCTACACTATTTGTATATACATGGCTATTTAATAGTTTTGCAAATAATTAGCCATTTTGGTGTCCTTGTGTACAATGTATCTATGACCTTGACTTTTGAACCCATGATCTTTGTATCAAAAATGATCGTCATGTCAATACCTACAATAAACTGAAAATCCCATGTCATTATCACCTGAAAAATTAACATTCTTTATGAAAGTTCAAAAACTGGGACATGACCTTGAGCTTTGATCTTTACATCAATTCGAGGAAAATAGCGAGACTAGATCAACAGGAAATACTACAAACATTATATCTTCAATCTTTGTTGAGTTATAACAATAAATGTCTCGTTTTACAAATTACGTATTTTACGCAAAACACGCGTAACCAATTTTTCGTCCAATTTTCATGTTCCCGGGTATCCTGAATCGAAATACGGTATCAAATCGAAATTTTGCACGTTTTGGTTTCAGAGAAAAATATTTGTTGCCTTTTTTTGCTATTTTAATAACGGCAGCCATCTTGTTAGGCGTGACCAAACCCCGAACACAATTCTGAAAGCCTGTTACCCAACACCAAGTCACCAAGTTTCATCAAATTTGCCTTAGCAGTTTTGGAGATGATTAAAACGTAAAGTTTACGAACGACGTACGCCAAACGACTGACGATGATAAATGACAATAGCTCAACTGAGCCTAAAAACCTATATATGAACTACATTTGATCCTTTATAAAATGGTATTTAACACGTACAGCCGAACCTGCCTTAAAGACCACCTCTATTATAAGGACCACTTGCCAATAAAGGCCACTTTTACTAGTTCCCTTGAGTGGCTTTTATAAGCAAGTTTGACTGTAGTTTATTTTGTGCAATTGGTATAACTATCTATAAGTCGGTTTAGTCTCTCGTAAGTGTTTACTTTTGGAAGTAATGTATTGCTATTTAAGCATGTATGACAGTATGTTTTTTTGCTTTTTATTGGTTCAAGTTACGAACTCTGTATGGTTCTGCTCTCTTTCAAAAACTGAATCCTATCCTACAATGCTTTCTGAATCACTTCTGAAACAACTTGTGAAGATATAATCGAGAAAAACATCCGATCTAAAGTTATAATGAAGTTTGAGTTCTGTCAATTGCGAATAATATTAAACGGAAAGCGTAACATGTCTTCACGGAAAGCGTAACACAGTTGGTCGGAAAGCGTAACATTTATACCACTCCGCTTAAACGAAGCATAAAATTTCACTTAAAAGCCGAGTAAAGCTTCTGTTTTCACGAGTTTATAAAAGTAAAGACATTTCTTGAGAATTTTGAGTAGAAACATCATTTGAATCCAAGTCCGTTTTATTAAAATCAGCTGCTAAACAAAAGCACCTGCCAAAAATGGAAATGTGAAAGGTACGTGAAAAATATGAATATTTCTTGCAAGTTTTTATAAGAGGCAGTTAAATACCATCAAATATAATGTGACCAACTTTTTGCTTTCTGTTAAAGTTCCGTTTTTTTAAGTTATATTAAAAATAGTTATCTGTTCTCTTTAACATAAAGCGTAACGACCAAAAATGTATCATTTAACTCGGACGTAAATTAAAACCGACGGAATACTCCGAGGTAAATGAAATACGGTGTATCAGGATTACCCCCGTGCTAAGGGCAACATTCTCCCACCACAATTAATTCCGGATTTGCATCTTACTTGAACAGAGTTGTCGTTCCTGTAAGCAGGTATCTAGGCACTTCCGCTATATGTACTTTGACAGCGTTTGTTTACAAACAACTAACTACTAATGGGTCGAAATTACTGCACTGTAAGATGGAGTTCCCTATTCTGGCAATACTTACGGAAAATCGGCCGATTTCCCCCACAATTCATTTGCACTCTCTCTGTCCACGGGTTTTAATCACAATATCATCGATTATACTATCTGGTATGGAATTCAAAAAATTAAGAAAAACTGATTCTGAATTATTGTCATCTTTAATAGTTTCTCTTAAATTAATGATTGTTTCAGATAGGGTTTTCACCAGTGGTGATGTAGCAACTTCTTCCTACCATACAGGATTTAAATCTGAAGAACCTGGCTTGTCTACTTAATGAAATAAAACTGCATTGGAATCACCACTGCATTGGAATCACCCAATTTCTTACATAAATTTGTTAAAAATCCTAATTTGTTTACTACAGATACGTTCAAATTACTCTTGTTGTACAGATTCACTCGTATTACCATACTTAATTCTTTTAAAATTAATGTTTGAATTTTTTTCACTGACAGATTTTCTTTTCAATAGTTTATTCCATTCACATGACTCTGAAGTACATTATTCCATTCACATGACTCTGAAGTACATGGTGTGTTCTCATTATCACCCCCAGATGCTTCAGTGGCAAAACGCAGACCTGCCACATGTGTGCAACCTTCTCCAAGTCTGAAAAAGGGGAAAGTCTTGCATTTTATATTGTGATCTGTGGAATTCTTATATTGAAGCATTTTTGCATACAGTAATGTCATGTTCACTCAGAGAGCATTTTATTTACTTTAAGGAGTACATTATCAACAAAATTTCAAAATTTATTAATGAAATTAACTTGCAGACTTTGTTTAATTCTTGCTATATTTATAGAAAATATGTTAACCTTTTCTTTTAACCAAATTCGAATGATCAGACTTGCTGATATGGCACAATATTATAGGAAATAACAAAATTGGCATTTTTAATTTGCCAGTTTTCAAAGTTTTAAGTTTGCTTTTTTGATTTGGATTTGAACATGGATTGGTATGTTTGTAAATGATTATTACCAAACTAACATTATTATTTAAAGAAAATGTATTCAGTTCAAAACAATTTTAAAAAAAATGTCAATAATTAGGTAAAATGGATTTTTACAAATTTCAGATAATTAAACTAAAATTCAACATTTTATGCAATGTACTAAATGGTATGTCACTGTTTATGGTACCGTGTGTTTGTGTTATTTAAATTAAATTGTATATTTATTTTTATTACCCAGCAGGACAGGAACAGGATGCCTTTCTTATTGTTACCGGTGACGATTTGGACATCAAAATCCATTGCGTATTTACAATGTCCTTTTTCATAGAGGGGCGAGAGTTAGACCTCAAATAACATAAGTCATTATTGTCATCCATTGGATTTATCATTATTTTGTGGATATATCCTTCTTTTAAAAAGTTAAATCCACGAACGAATTGTCTATAACATTGCATTTTAGCCTTGTCCTCCGTACGATTACTATTGTGGATTGAATATTTTTCAACGTCATTATGCGATATTTTGTGGAATAACTTAGTATCACTACTCCAGCCAAAATTTAGTCCATCAACACCCGACAAAGTTTTAACCTCAGAATTACAATCTTTGTCACTACCAGCTGTACTATTTACTGTACCAAAGTTCAATTATATATATATATATATATTGTCAGAAACTCTTTTAGCAAGCATAACTTTATTACCACTTATTCTTAATTTATGTTCACGAAGGAATTTTTAAATTGAACTTTTACTGAATGATAGAATATTTCCGTGTGTTGTTTTTTCATTAACTTCCATAGTTAATTTAAATTTAGCGCTATTGAAACTTTTACCGGAAGTAATACAATACCAGCTACGAAGAACGACAACACGTATGAAGAACCACAACCCGTCTTAATGCAAAGACCGAATATACCAAGGAAAATCGGAACAGTGTCATGCCAAATTACGATTTCGCATAGAATGGCATGCATATAACACATACATAAAATCACTGGACGAATACTGCATCCTCCCATGAATATGTGGACAACCTCACCACTGCATATGTCATTGATATTGAAGATAAACTTAATTGACATAATTTGCTTATTACCCTGAAATCATTGATTATCTGTATTTCTTTAATGCTCAGTTAGGCGAGGGCCTTAGAAGTTATAAGCTGTTGTGTGCCTGCAAACCGCACTTCAAAACTACAACTCATGAATTTGAGTGTACACAAATGCGCAAGAGATTGAATTTGGGAGGCGTTTGAAGCCAATTATATCGAAAAATTAAGATGATTTGTCTGATGTCAACACTGACACCTTTAAAACCATTTAGTGCAAAGTGGCTTGTTTCAACCATTGATTATCTCAAAAAGTTTAAATGAAAAGATTTCACTGAAATCAGAGTTATCATATGACACTATGTCAGAACCACTCGGAAAACGCGCATTTTAGAGAAAGATGCGCATTTCCATTAAGATGGTTGTTGCTATATGCTCGATGAGGTTAATTAATTTTTTTTCGTCTTTTTATTATTCCCGTATAACCATTTTAGATTTCAATACATGTATTTACATTGCAATAACAATTTCTTGAATGATTCAATTTAAGTCTACGTATAAATCTTCTGATTTCGAGGCTGTTCTTCGTACAGGAGAAAAAAACAACGAAAATTCCACTGAATTAAAATTGTTATGGTGATTGTTAGATTTGTTATGGTAAATCGGAAAATAACCAATAAAATATTTTCTGTTGCAATTCTTTGAGGTTTGGTCCTATGCGTCACAGTTATTTATATAATTATTAGAGTTATTAAATTTTAAGTTAATTATAAGTCATTAGTTAAGTTTTAGCTTAAGATATGTTTAATTTCGTTTATTACTCTATTACTTTACATTACTTTTAGGGTAGGTATTAAGTATGTATTTTCTTATCACCGTTCTACTTATTCACTTTATGTTTAATGAGCGTGCTTAATACGTAACTTCACATGTCACTGCATTTTGGCGCGTTTTATAGACTGACCATTGCATTCCCTACGACACAGTCTAAGTGTCAGGACGTACAACTATACTTACATCTGCATGTTTATCCTTCATGAATACAAATTTGAACACTACAGAAATTCACAGCATGACATTTGTTTTGTTTTTTTTTAACTGTAATTCGTCAAAGTCAATAAAATAATACTATTGCAACCACGACTTGTGTTATACGAACCACTTGTGACATATGTTTTCATAGAATCATTGCACTTATTCAAAATGACTAAATTAATTTTGATCGAATCGGTGTAAATATAGTCCCTACATCTGATTGGACAATTACAGGTGTGGGGCTTTAACTTCTATTACCTCTGGAAATTTTTACCATTGCAGACAATTATTCAGAAAGAGGTTTGCTTTATATTTGGAATTGTTTAACTTTACTAGTTAATAGTTATGGAACATTTATTTAGAAAACATAGCCTTCCTCTTCCGGAAATATATCTTTAATTATATATTTTTAAAAAATATTCTAAAGAATCAACTACGATTCATATAAAGACTACTGAAAATTATTTCCACCTCATGCTGAAAATTGACAATACACAAAGGAAAATTGCAGTGACATTTCTAATGCCGGCGGTGAGATAAGGTGTCCTTGAAGGGTAACGCACTAATACCCAGTCCGCATCACAGTCCCAAAGCAAAGTAAAACTTCGTGAACATCCACTAGAAAAGAGTAGCCGCATGCTTCGAAAGGGTAAACGCCTCCTGTTTAGCTAGCTACACTAGCCACATATAAAATCAAAAAGAAACGTGGAACTTTGGGAATATATCCATGGTAATTGTGGATACAAAGACGTCATACCTATCAACATTGTGATGGGGGCCATAAAATGTTTCTGACGCCCTGATTAGCCTAGGTTTACAAATGCCCTGGGTCACTAAGTTAGATTATATTTTCGATCCAGATCAACGATGAGCATTTGTATACTGTTATTTTTTGTTCACTGATGTTCTTACAATGTAAATCATAAGTGTTATGGGTGCATAAGTTGAAAGTTTCTAAGCCTTCAGATTACTATTACGTATTTGGTATTTTTTCCATTTTTAGCGGGGTTTCTATAAATATTTTTTTCTTTTTATTTAGAAATGGATTATAATGTTACCTTATTTCCTACCAACACATAATAATTGTTGCAATGGTCTCATGATAAATGTCTTTTCTTTTAAGTTAATTTTTTTGCAATTTTTTAGGATACATAACAGGATTAGTGCTAGAGATAAGGTTACTTTATTCCATATCCGTACCACATTTGAACAAGTGAAAGGTGTTTTAAAATGCTTTAACAATGCCATTACGTTGCTTAAATATTTCAGGGATATTGCAAGCCTAGGCTTATCAAGGCCCTCAAAAAGTATTATGGCTGTCATCATAGTATTGTTGATAAGTTTGGCGTCTCTGTGTCCAGGATTGCCCTGGATATATTTGACATCCCATAGTTCCATGTTCCTTTCACACAATTTTGATTGCACACGTGGCGGGTGTGGCTAGCTAAACAGGGGGTGCTTATCCTTCCGGAGCACCCGGCCTCACTTCCCTGGTGGAAGTTCACGTGTCTAACCTAACTTGTCAGTTCCAAAGTTTTTACTTTGCTTCTGGATTGTGACTCGGACATGGATTAGTATGGGTTTTTTTATTACCTGCAGTATGCGATGTTATGGGCATAAAGAGTGAAAGTAAAATCCCTCGTCATACAAATTTGCGGAATATGACAAAAGTGATAGTAAATTACAATATCATTTCAGTGAAGTGTGTGATAAAGTGTTGGACTTAGCATTTAATCCAACAGATGTAGTCACATTAAGGATCCATTTAAGTTTTGAGAACTGTAATACAGGTAAAAATAAAAAAAGAAGATAAAAACAACAATTACTGTATATAGTCATGGGGTGATTGGGTTAAATGTGGGGATAAAATTTGTGCAAGGGGTCTATGCTTTCATCTGTAGTGCCTTAACATAGACCCAGATTATTAGAAGGCGATTGCCTTTACAGTGAGGAATGCAAGAATCAACTGAATGTGATTAAAGTCAAAATAACATCTCAGTCTGGCAGAGTATTAAATTAGACTCATCCAAGAAAGATGTGGAAAAAGTAGCTGGTTATTTTGCAAAAACAGCTTTGAGTATGGACAGGTCATGTCAATATTAGAAATGAGTTTGGACAGGTCATCATGTCCGTTTTAACAGCTACTGAAGGGTATGAGCTTTAAACGATGATCGGCGGGATCATTCATGGATATAGTGATGCCAGGATGCCTTCATCGGAGCGCCTATATGTTGGCCGTAATTGCTGTGGTATTCCTTCCATCAGGCGTATGTTTTCTAAATGGAACTAGACCAATGTCGAGGAAGGGCCCGCATAATACCTTCTGTTTATGAATGAGGTTTTAAATATTAACAAATATCGAAATATGTTAAAAGCAGTATGTAAATAATTTAAAGTGGTATGAATTTTATGGCAAGGATTAAAAACGGAAATTGCAGGTACATATGTGAAGGCGTGTTTTAATGAGTTGGGTAAAAGATATTCATTTGTAAACGACAAATGGTTCGAAATGTGATTTTTGAAAATATTTGAATCTTATAATGTTTCTAAATATGTTTTATACAAGCATATCAATGTCATTGTACTTCTTACCTAGTACATCAAATCTACAAACATTTGCTTGTGGTCACTGTAGTACGTCCACAATTGTGTCACTTGTGAATGCTGAAGGTCTCTTGTCCAGACATGATCAATATGGGAACCACTCTGGTGAGTTGGAGCAATTGTAATTTGAGAGAACCTTGCTTTATGCAGAAAATTGAATGTTGTGTTGGTGGATTTCCTGAGATGTATGTTTAAGTCCCCTCCTATTAGTCCCAGAGCTCATACAGGTTTATTTGACTTTTTTTTGCCAAAAGGTCTGAAACTTGTTTCTGAAAGGCAATTATCAGTATAATATGAAAATGCATTTCTTACAAAATTCGGTCTGGACATTTTTTGTAAATCCGGGAATTTTTAAGAGCACATGAACGTATTTGTCAAAAACAGGTTTTTGGGGTAGGGGAAGGGAATCGTGATTATATAACGCGTAAATACAACAGATACCCATTAAATTTGGTATCATTCTAAAGGTTATTGATAATTCTTTATTATATGATAAAATATTTTTCAATATGATGTCACTAGGTACAGATATGATGTCATAAACTATTTTTTAAAATTAAAAATAGTGAAAAAGGCTATTTCGATCGGATACAAATTTCTCGGGTTTACATTTTGTGTGTGTTGTCATTTATTTTTGTTTTAAATAATAATATACCCTCTGCCATTGATATTCTATAACTTTGATGTGTAATTATCTGAGCATTATAATATTTTCTATCACAGAAAATATGTATTCACTTCTACTGAAGAGTTCATTTTTGGGGGTAGTGTAACACTATCATAATTTAACATCATAACTATTTATATTATCCCATCATATTTGGTATCATACTGAAGGTATTTTAATAAACTGTAATATTATGCATCAACATGAAACAAATTACCTTTCATTACGTCATCGTGACGTCATAATCTTAATTATTTGGTAAAATGCATAAAATGTGATGAGATATATTTTTTTATTTATGTCGTTTAACTGACAGATTATAAATATTATCTATAATAACTACAAAAAACGGCAATGATAAACAGTTAAAAAACTGCAATATATTAAATATATTAAATATATTACAGAAACATACTGCAAAACTCCAAGTTTAACAACAATAACAAGAAAAAGAAAAAAGAACATGTTTTATATGTTGATCCAAATCTTAAATGGCAAATATTACAACTATTGCTACATCACGTTTTGGTTGTAAACTATAAACCTTTTGTTATAGTATTACTTAATCAATTCTACATAGTTTCACTATTTATCACTCCAAGTACATGTATCGGGAACAGGGAGTCTGGATATTGTGCCAATCATCATATGGATTCCAAACAAAAATATACTGAAGATACCATCAACAAAATGTTGGAGTTTTTGATAGATAACATATATTTTGTGTTTGATAACATCATTTTCCAGCAAACAATCGGTATACCAATGGGTACAAACTGTAGACTATTGCTTGTTGATTTGCTTCTTTATTCGTATGAAGCAGAATTTATGCAGAACCTTGTTAAATCTGGAGAGAAGACTGTCGCCAAATTATTCAACTCCACATACAGATTTATAGATGACGTTCTGTCTCTTAACAATTCTAAATTTGGAGACTATGTGAATGTCATCTATCCTAGTGAGCTTGAAATAAAAGATACGACTGATTCCTCAAGTTCTGCTTCATATTTAGACTTTAACCTTAATATGACGCCCACGAAAGGCTACATTTGAAACTTTATGACAAAAGTGATGACTTCAATTTTTCTATTGTCAACTTTTTTTGTCTATATTGCTTGCCAAGCATCATATGGATTCCAAACAAAAATATACTGAAGATACCATCAACAAAATGTTGGAGTTTTTGATAGATAACATATATTTTGTGTTTGATAACATCATTTTCCAGCAAACAATCGGTATACCAATGGGTACAAACTGTAGACTATTGCTTGTTGATTTGCTTCTTTATTCGTATGAAGCAGAATTTATGCAGAACCTTGTTAAATCTGGAGAGAAGACTGTCGCCAAATTATTCAACTCCACATACAGATTTATAGATGACGTTCTGTCTCTTAACAATTCTAAATTTGGAGACTATGTGAATGTCATCTATCCTAGTGAGCTTGAAATAAAAGATACGACTGATTCCTCAAGTTCTGCTTCATATTTAGACTTTAACCTTAATATGACGCCCACGAAAGGCTACATTTGAAACTTTATGACAAAAGTGATGACTTCAATTTTTCTATTGTCAACTTTTTTTGTCTATGTAGCAATATACCTGCTTCTCCTGCTTATGATGATACGCTATGGTAGAGCCTGCTCCCACTACAAGGACTTTGTTCAACGAAGCAGCAAATAAATTGTTGACTCAGGGATATTGCAAACCTAGGCTTATCAAGGCCCACAAAAAGTTTTATGATCGTCATCACAGTATTGTTGATAAGTTATTGTCTGTGTGTTCAGAATTGTCCTGGATATATTTGACGTCTCATAGTTCCATGTTCCTTTCACTCAATTTTGATTACACACGTGGCGGGTGTAGCTAGCTAAACAGGAGATGCTTTCCCGTATGGAGCACCCGGTCTCACTTCCCTGGTGGAAGTTACGTGTCTAATTTGATTTGTCAGTTTTCACTTTGCTTCTGGATTGTGATTCGGATATGGATTTGTTTTTGCTTAATAATGATTTTATACCTAATAAAATTGGAAAGCATTGTTTCAGTGCCATCATTTTTATTAGTCATCATCATTTTCATCAACTGACTCATCAGATCCGAATTAATCCCCGCCACTTCCTCAACTTTACCCTCCATTGACTGTTGAACACAGTACAATACACATATGATGTTTTGTGGCACATGTGGTCCATCAAACCAATTAATAATATTTTAACCGTCGAAGATAGTCCATCCATTTCCATCAGGTTGAATTGTATACGGGTTTGGAAGAAAAATATTTTCCAAAGAAATGTGATATAGTTGACAGGCAATGTCTTGCAAAGAATTCTCTTGCATGATGGCATGCTTCTGGGATTGGCACCTTTTATTTTAATTTTAATTAACGGTCCCTCTTTACTTTTGAATTTCCAATATTGTTGAAAGAGAAGAAACTCACGCTGTTAACATTGGACATATAGGGTTTTTCATGCGGAGTATAGACAATTCTGATTCATTAAGTCCTCGGTAATGTTTCTACTGTTACAATAATGTATTCTTTAAGTGATCACTATGTTTTGAGAGGTCTTGCTATCCCTTCATTAATAAATGCTGAACTGAATTAAAGTCTGAGCCAGTAAAATAATGTAATGAAGGCAGTGCATCAATGTAAAAAGTTCTGGTTTGTGTGACAAACTTGATGGATATGACGCCGTGTATTGCTGCTGCTAAGACCAACATCCATCCAACCTCCATGACCTCCAATAATCTTTGCATATGATGCATTACTCCAAACGCGGTGCAGAAGACTCAACTATTGCTATCACTAGATCTGACCATAAACGGCGGAGAGATTGGCAGCAAGCTCTACGGTCTTCTTTTAAAATAAAACTTTTCAAATTCTTTGCCAGAGCATAAAATAATGCATCATATGCAAAGATTATTAGAGGTGATCAAGTTTGCATGGGGTTGAAGAAACCTGTTACTAATTTTACGCAGTTGATGACGGTGTAGTACGTGTAGAGGTGTAGAATCTGATGTGTAAACATGAGGAAGCAGATACACAGATGGTGTTGCACTTGACGAAAATTGTTAAAAATATATTTAATGTAAGAATAGTCATCAGAGGTAATGATACAGATGTTTTGGTTACACTTGCACATCATGTACATCGACTTATGGAAAAGCAACCTCATGTTTGGATCGATGTTGGTCTTAACAGTAGCAATACACGATGTCATATCAACATAAACAAGTTTTTCACACAAACCAGACCTTTTTTATTAATGCATTTACTGGCCCAGACTTTACTTCAGTATTTGCCAACAAAAGGATAGCTAGACCTCTCAAAATGTGTGACTTCAAGAATTCTGTACTTTGGGTAACAGTAAAAACATAATTGAGGACTTAATGAATCAGTTAGAGAAATTTGTCTGTGTTCTGTATAGAAAATCCTATATGTCCAAGGGTAACAGTGTGAGGAACCATTGATTAAAATAAAATGTACCAATCCCAGTAGCATCCCACCATGCAAGAGAGTTCTACAACACAAAATATTGCAGGCCAACTGTGTCACATTTCTTTGGAAAAATACTTTCCTTCCAAACTCGTATGTAATTCAACCTGATGGAAATGGAAGGACTATCTTCGAAGGTAAATACCTAATCATTTAGTTTCATAGACCACAGGTGCCACAAAACATCATATGTGCATTGAAAAAGTCGTGATCTACAGCCAATGGAGGGTGAAATTAGGAAATTAAATGATAGTTAATGACTAATACAAAAACATAACACAGAAACAATGATTTTCAATTTTATTATGTATAAATGATAAATAGTGAAAATACGTAGAATTGAAGAAGCAATATGATAACAAAAGGCTTATAGTTTATAGCCAAAACGTGATGTAGCAATAATTGTAATATTATGTATTTTAAACTTGGATTTACATATAATACTTGTTCTTGTTTCTTTTTCTGATCATTGTTAAATTTGGAGTTTAGCAGCCTGTTTCTGTAATATATTACAATCTTTAACTTTTTTTCATTATCGTTTGTTTGTACATAATACAGATATTAATTATAACCTGTCAGTTGAAAATATATCTCTCATATTTTTATGTATTTTAATAATTTAAATAATTTCGATTATGACGTCACGATGACGTAATGAAAGGTAATTTGTTTCATGTTGATGCATAATATTACAGTTTATTAAAATACCTTCAGTATGATACCAAATATGATGGGATAATATAAATAGTTATGGTGTTAAATTATGATAGTGTTACCCTACCCCCAAAAATGAACTCTTCAGTAGAAGTGAATACATATTTTCTGTGATAGAAAATATTATAATGCTCAGATAATTACGCATCAAAGTTATAGAATATCAATGGCAGAGGGTATATTATTATTTTAAAACAAAAATAAATGACAACACACACAAAATGTAAACCTGAGAAATGTATCCGATCGAAATAGCCTTTTTCACTATTTTTAATTTTAAAAAATAGTTTATGACATCATATCTGTACCTAGTGACATCATATTGAAAAATATTTTATCATATAATAAAGAATTATCAATAACCTTTAGAATGATACCAAATTTAATGGGTATCTATTGTATTTAGGCGTTATATAATCACGATTCCCTTCCCCTACCCCCAAAACCTGTTTTTGACAAATACGTTCAGGTGCTCTTAAAAATTCCGGGATTTACAAAAAATGTCCAGACCGAATTTTGTAAGAAATGCATTTTCATATTATACTGATAATTGCCTTTCAGAAACAAGTTTCAGACCTTTTGGCAAAAAAAAGTCAAATAAACCTGTATGAGCTCTGGGACTATATGATGGATGAAGATTGAGTCTTGTGCAAAAAGCAGTTGATGAGTCTGGACTTCTAAGACTGCTGTCTTTGGAGGGCAATAAAGAAGCAATACTGAACAACTGAATGTGCCATTTCGTTTCGTCAATGTAACTGCTACATCTTTTAGTCGGAGTAGGGTCCATGTGAATCATCTCTTAAGTGAAAGTTTCTTGTAGCATATACCGCTGATCCACCACCATTCTTCCAGTAGAGAGGACATTTGGGAATCCCACAATGTTTAGAAGATAATGTTCCTGCCAGGTCTCTGTTAATGCAAAAACATCTGATGTATTGATGTAAGGATCGTACTGTATGTCTTTTCTGTGTGCTACTCCAAGATTGTTGGCGTTGAAGAAACATATTCTTACTATTTCCGTTTGTGTAGTGGATGGTCTATCCGAAGCAAATACTGGCATTTTGTTTCTAATTAGTCTTGTCATTTCTTCAGAAACAGCATCATCTGTCTTAATAGCACCTGCATTCAAGTCCAGAAGGAAGAGACCTTGTAGCGAAGTTATACGGCTGAAAGCAACATACAAAGTATCACAAGCAAGTTTCATCGAAATCCTATCATTCCTTCCTAAGATATCATGCGGAAAACATTCAGCCAATCAGATCATAAATATGCACGGAACTTGTCGAACATCGAACTTGAGCGAAGGATTTATGTACTTAGTATCACAAACAAGTTTCATCACAATCCCATTATTCCTTCAGAAGATATCGTGCGGAAAACATGCAGCCAATCAGTTTGCAGCAGCCTCATTAAATATGCACGGAACTTGTTTGTTTATAAATGCAAAAGGTTAACAATATTGTATTCCGCTAAATTTATGCTGAAAATTACCAGTTAGACATTTTAGCGGTGTTGGAAATACCATTTAATTATTTCTAAATATCACGTTTGCAGGTACAACAAACGTGAAAAAAAAAAAACAAGGAGGAAAAAATTTTGTTTCCTTTTATTCATTTCCAATTTAGCATTGTCATATTATGTTTAAGTATGTTTGTATATTATATGTATTATTTATCTATGTATATTTACCCCCTTAAGGGTAATGTAAGTAGGAAAATTCAAGTGAAAACCGTTTGGTTGAAATGCGTGAAAGAGGGATATAATTAAGAAATTACCTGTAGAAGAGTGAAGATTTATCAATTAAAATAAATAAAATTGATAATTTAGGAGTTTATAAAATATTTGTTGCATTTTTTAAAGAAAACTGTGCAAAAATACACGTGTTGGGGAAAAAAGCTTGCACCTTTTACAACGAATTAATTTTAAAAAATCAAAAGATATTAAGATAGTTAACATCATAGAGCAGTGCAAAGAGGGCAGAGTTTGTTAAAGAAATACGAGGTTTCTTAAAACTCGACAATTTACGGTGGAGGTTTTCTATGATTTGTTTTCTTTTTAAAAATGCGTGTACCAGGCGTGATAGTTCATATCTTGATATTCTGATGCCTTACGTCCAGGTGAGTTCGAGAAACGTGGTACAACGATTCAGTTGACTCATTCTGAGGCTTTTCGACCAGGTGTGCTCAAGGAACGTAGTACAACGATGCTGAGGTTTCATCTTGAGGCTGTGGAACGTGGTACAAAAATATCTGAATGTCGTGGCTCACACTTAGGCCTTACGTCCGGTTGGGTTTGCTAATTCAGATACCACGACTCGCACTGTGGTCTTGCGTCCGGGTGAAGGCAGTGTTCCAGACGCAGATGCTTATACTTATGCTTTATGTCCGGTGGGTATTCAGCTCCAGCAGCCGTGACTCGTACTGTGGCCTTTCGTACTGGTGATGTCAATATTCCAGACGCAAGGACCCATACTGAGGCCTTATGTCCGGGTGGGTTTACTGATCCGATAGCTGTAACTTTTTCGAATGATTCACAAGACAAGAATCCGAGTATACCTCATTTGCGCACTGGTTCCTCATTTATTGATATTAAGGTTGGAGGTAAAGGAATTAAAGCCCGAATAGACTGTGGTGTTGAAATAACGATTTTGTCATCTAATTGTTATGAAAACTTGCCAGTTAAAGACGTTATTCTTAGACTTGCAGATGATGATAATACCATTTAAACGGGTTTGTGGTTAAACCTGTTTCGATTCAGTTTGAATCTCATGTTTTTCACGAACGTTTATATGTGGCCCCAATCGGTGATCGAATAATTTTGGGTTATGATTTATTTCATCATCAGGGGTTCTTTTAGATATGCAGTCTAACAACATGACCCTAAATGGTGAAAATATTTGATTAAATACCACCTTCTAACTGATTACTATATGGAACCAACAGATTTGCTCGCAAAAAGAAATTTTAATGCCAAATATTGTTAGGACTATTGAAAAGGACTTGTGAATGTAACAGAAAGATATCGTGAAACATTCAGGAGGGATGACGTTGTTACAAATGCGTTTGAGATTGAGAGTTTCCTGGACGAATCTCAATATCATAGTAACAATTCATATTTATAACATTGGCTCTGTCTAAATCATGCCAAGGTAGACGCCAAGGGAAATGAAATGCGCCAAGGAAGTTCGTGTGCAAGCTAGACACTTATTTTTTGTATACTGAATTATTAATGTATAAAAAATATATTCTTTATTCTATTAGTCATTTTGTTATTTAATAATTGATTATTTAATTGTACTTATTGCACCGTTGACGGGTCACAATACGGCCGTCATTCTGTGCTGTTCTTGGTAAATCCCTCCTTATAAAGGAGCATGTTTTTGGTAAACGCCCCTTCTAAAGGAGCATTCCCTGTGTATAATATAAGTGAATTTCACACTGAAAGTGTGTGTCCAACGACAGACACCATCCAAAACACTGACTTTCCTTACAATATTTATGAATTTTTATTTGGTGCATTTATTTAATAGTTGGCTGGGGTAGGTAAGTAATGGACAGAATTTCACATTTAAAGTAAAATTTACATCTCTTTCTTTCGCTTAATTGACAATGTCACAGTTTTACTGCTACGTATTCGTTTCACATGCCCTGCAGGTTTTTTTGCTATAATTTCTGTAACTGGAATTACGAGATGTCCATCGTTAGATTCCAATCGATCACTAGAATATTTGAATCATAAAAACCTTTTGAAAACCTTTTGTCTTTGTTCATCAGTTAAAATGACCCACGAATCATGACAAATTCTCAAATGAGGAGCATGCTCCGCAAGCTCAAAAGATCCTTCTGTCATGAAGTGTCCCTCTAATTTCAATTAATTGATTTTCATGAATTGAATTTCTTTTAGACGATCAATTAATTCAGGCAATTTAGAAATCTTCCAATCCAATAAAACTTTATTTTGTGGTTTAATGACTCAAAATTATTATTTTTCTAATCTGGAGGGATGAATCGGACCCAATCGGTAATTGTAAATGTAATACTCTAAAAATTACGATATAATAACAAAATTAATAAAATTAGAAATATGATCAATATAAATACACTGAAAACTACTTATAAAAAATGTAATACAATAACAGATTCTCTTCTTTTAACTGCAAAAGTTAATAATAATGTTCATTATTAGAAGACAACAAAGAAACAACATTATGATTATTATTATTATTAATAATAATAATAATTTGAACATGGCATTCCATTGTTAAACCAGTCCGACTATATACATGTATGTCGAAAAAACTAGAGTTACCTCTCTTTCGTAATAGAGTTTACACGGACATCGTCAAAGTTGGAATAACTCGGCTTTTTACCGACAATTTTTTTTCCATTTTTTTCAGAAAATATACTTTATTACTTATTTGGCGCATTTAATTTACCTTGGCATGAAATCCTCCCTTGACATGTTTTAGGTAGACTGATAACACGTGAACTTAAATCGTGAATAATCTATTTAATCGTGCTCTGGACATTTTCAATTTTTCTTTCTTGAAGAATCCAAAAAATAACACCACATATAACGAATGTAATGGTACGAAATGTTAGAGTAAATCCTAAAATTATTGAACGAATAACTCCTAAAAATTTTACAATATTTCATGGGGAGAAAAGTCTCACGGTAAGAAACGTGTTACAAATACGAGACGAAATGTCCTGAATATAGTACAAATGGCATGGGACGAAACGTCTTGCACATAATTTTCCACGTGGTCAGGAAACACAGTTGGCACCAGAACAGCGTAATCAAAAGGAGTGGACAAGTTGTGAAAACTTAAGGCGTGGTTAAATTGTCCTATAGTTGGGACGAGTTGTTTGTTTAGGAAGCTAGTTATTTCGTACCAGGACAAATTGACTAAGCAGAAGAAAAGAGCAAATAGGAAGGCGACTAAGCAGAAGAAAAGAGCATATAGGAAGGCAAAATTGACAAGGAAAACTAAAGGCTGGAACAGATTTAAGGCACTGCAGCGACACACCAGGAAAGAAATACGCGAAGAACATAATAATTACATGGACAATGTCATCAGTGACGCCAAATCAAACAAAAGACTCTAGACATACCTTAAGAGCCGATTCATCAGGAGTCAGCCCGATGCGAAATAGTTATCGATTCCTCAAGAGTGACTTAGCATCCAAGGCTGTACTGTTGAACAACCAGTTCTAATCAGCTTATACCAGGGAAGATCTGTCATACATACCAGACCAACCATCACACTATTCAATTTTCACTTTGCGCATCACCACTTCATATTCCCACGCATGCGACAGTATGTAATCCTCTGATAAGAACGAATACTGTATATCGAAAGAAGAAGACTCAGCATTGAAGAAGATCCTTGTTAACTCTCACGGTGTACATGAACTACTCAAAGGAATCAAACCTCACAAAGCCACAGGACCTGATAAGATACCTGCCCGTTTTTTTGAAAGAATATGCTTTGGAGCTCTCCACCATTATCAGTCGAATCTTTCAATTTTTCCATCGACCATGAGAAAATATCAGTTGACTGGAGAACAGTATCCATCGTACCAATTTTAAAGAAAGGGGGCAGACATAAAGCATCAAATTACAGACCAGTCTCTCTGCTGCAAACTCCTAGAGCACATTCTCCACAGGAACATCATGGACCACTACGGTCAATTTGGTATACTGTCCGACAAACAGCATGGCTTCAGATCCAAAAGGTCTTGTGATACACAGCTCATTATCACCATCCAAGAGCAAATCAACAGGAGAACAAATAGATATAATACTAGACTTTTCAAAAGCATTTGATGAAGTACCACACAGACGACTTTTCGAGAAGTTGAACTACTACAGAGTAAGAGGCAATACCATCTTATGGATAAAGGGCTTCTTCGTTCACGGACTCAACAGGGCATCGTTGAAGGGACATCACTTACAGTAGATGCATACTCTAGAGTTCCTCAAGTCACTCCTAATTTCATTAAAACTTCTCGAAAATCGAGAATTCCAAGTTCTGTTGGGATCAACCATCTCTGATGTCTTTGATCAAGAGAACTCTTTTTAGCATTAAAATAAGTAGCTTAACTAAAGTTTTAAACAATAGCATAGATGAATTTCTCTTTGTGGACGACTTTGGCATCTCCTGTAGAGAGACATGTATGCGTGCTATTGAAATATATGTATATATGATTTATGCTATTGTTAACCGGCAAGTAAACCTAGCGGCCCCAACCCTTGCTCATGACCATCCTGTATTCAATTTATGGGACTATAAAAACAAATTACAAAAAAAAAAAAAATGGATATGTCATTTTCGGTTACGTATTTCAAGAGTCGTATTGTTTTCATTGATTAAAGGGAAGTAACTCGAATGGAAGTCGTGAAAACCATGCGGTTACTTGATTTCATTTCAGACAATAAATCTTGAAAAAATTGTAAAAATAAGTGGCGATGGGACTGGCTAAGAAAGATAAATATTGGAAAGAACGGCATAAAAACCCCGATATCCCAGGTTTTTTTTGCGTTCCGTGGGAAAAAATGTTTCACAGCGGCGAAAACAATCGCAAGAAGAATGTAAACATTTTGAGTAAAAACAGTCATCCCGGGCGCTACTGCAATTGCTGCGAAGGCATCAACGTTATAAGAACGCATTGCAGAATATAGATGTGTGAACACATCTTGCCATTTTCAATAGCTGAAACATTGGTTGAATATGCGCAAAGAATGTCTCAAGAGAAAACAGCAATGTCAAAGTTGATATTTGCAAGAACATCACAACTCGTGTTGTTGCCTCTGCTTTTAAAACCAATTGAAAGGAGACCTACCAATAGCTTGGGCCCAGGGTTAAAACATGGTGGTTAAGATTTAATGGAGTTGAATCGAAATAAAGGGAAGAATGTGGCGGACTGGACTCGACAGATGGCCATTTAGCTCAATTTATTGCACTCTTTTAAAAAATGTATCTATGACTGCCGGAAGCATTTCTTAACAGATTTGCGAATGAACTATCTTCGATTTGACTTTCACATGCAAATGCACTTTGTATTTCCTTTCATCTTTTTCAAATTTCAACGAGCTGTCGTTGTTTTTTATATTAGCTCTCGAAACATGATTTTTTCATGCTCCCTGATATATATGGTCCTACCCTATTCACGGCAATTTACTGGGAGAACTTTGTAATTAATTGTTAATACATTGTTCTTATTTCGTGTATCGTGTCTTTCAATTTTTAAAATCTTTAACATTCTATCCCCATGTTCTGACACTGCATGATTGATTATGTCTTCAAATTAAAAACAAACGTTTTGATCCATGTACAAAGCACAATCCAGAACAGTGCTCCCAGTAACCTAGTAAATACTCGGATTTTGCGACTGCAAATTGTCAGACGATCGCCATAATGTCAAACAATTTTTATGATTTTGGCCACTAAGAATCAGTTTTCAAAACCTGCTTGGAGCACTGCAGCAGCAAACTTTGATACAGACAAGTAAGTTTAAACACGTGAACTTCCACCAGAAAAGTGACACTGGATGCTCAGGAAGGGTAAGCACCCACTGTTTAGCAAGCCTCACCTGCCACGTGAGTAATCAAAATGGAAGTGAAAGGAACTTGGATCTATGGGATGTTAAATAAATTGAGGGCAATACTGGACACGGAAACATCAAACTATACTGTGATGACGGCAATTAAATTTTAAGAGCCCTGATAAGCCTAAGCTTGCAATATTCCCGGGTCATTAATGTATTTGTAAGCAGCTTGTTTAGTTGTATAAAGTTCCCAGAGTGGGAATAAGCTCTACCATAGGTTATTAGTTTGGAAACACCATAAGCAGGTGTGCTGCTTCATAGAAAAGGAAAGTTGACAATAGAAATTGAAAGTCATCACGTTTGCCGTACAGTTTCAAATGTAGCCTCTCGTGTGCGTCATAATTGAGGTATCGGTCTAAATATGAAGCAAAACTTGGGGAATTAGTTTTTTTTCAGGCTCAATAGGATAGATGGCATTCACATAGTCTCCAAATTTAGGATTGCCGAGAGACGGAAGGTTATCAATATATCTACATTTGAGCCGAATCATTTGGCGACAGAATACCGATTGTTTGCTGGACAATTATACTTACCAAACACAACAAATATGCTGTCTATCAAAAACGCCAACATTTTGTTGATGGTATCTTCAGTATTTCTCTCTCTCAAGTTTTTAGACTGTATTTTCATACTATCCTTTATCTGCATTAAAATTTATCTGCATAATTGCTTTGCATCTGTTGATGGTCATAACTCCAGATACTACGCTTGTTCTGTATAAAGGATTTCAAGACCAGTGTCTTTAACTTAGAAAATGTAAACAACATTTATTTAAGCAAAATTAAAGTTTACACATTGTTTCTGAGCAAGACTTCATCCTTTAAATAAGCCATCATTTGTTAATTTTGGTTTAGTACAAGTACATAAATTAATATATTAAACGTGGGTAGCGATTGAAAAAACGCTACGAACGTTAAAGGTTTAAAGTCCAAAGTTCCAAATGATGTATATTACAGATCTTCCTTTTTTAAATTTAACACATTTCTTTTCTTTCCTTCTCGCGTCTTGTTTTTATGTCTTTCATGTTTCTTTCCCATTCCCATTTCTTTCTTTTATTTATTTGTTGTATTTTATCTTTTACTCTTGTGATAACATGACAAACATTACATAAAGAAGACATACAAAGAATAAATTAATATGATATAGATGAGCAATTAAATTAACACGTAAAATAATTGCAGATATATAATAAATAAAATCATTATCTTAATTGCTATTCTTGTTAAATTTATTATAATCATTATCAAATTGAAAACATGGCGACTATTTATCCATTAGAATTAATTCAATATCCCACATTGGAAAATTGGGTATATACGATCTAATACAAATTAATCTTTAATAATCATAAATACGCAATGTTTAGCAAACTGGATTGAAATCATAAAAACGCATATAAGAAACTTAGTTATTTGGTATTTCGAACGAGTTGGCAAAAAAGTTGGAACATGTTGGTATCTCAATTGGAACGAGTTGGTAATCAAAGGTGGAAGGCGTTGGCAAAAGTTTGTTGGAACGAGTTGACTAGTTTTTCCACTGTCACGTTAATCTGTTCCAATACAGCAGATATTCTGTCAGTTTGTGGATTGGAATATTGCGACTGTCTGTTAATGAATCGGTAGCCAATAATGACTAAAACCACAGCATATATGTGGAGATTTGTTGTCCTCTGTCTTAATTTTATAATGATTCTTTCTACCTCTTGTACAGTAGGAACGCCAACCCGGCTTTTTCCGAGAATTGTGTTTCGGTTTTACAATTTTTTATCCTTTCCGCCGATTTGAAAATTGGGATTACTTTTTGACAAGTGTGTCATGGCCGAAAAAGTGCCCAGTCTTTAAACTAACGATATAACATATTAAACATAGTTAAGCATTGTGTACTAATAAATTATTTGTCGGAATTACCAATATTTTGACATTTGAGTTTAAATTTAAGATACAATATTATTATCCACAAAAAATATACAATTATTGATGTCACGTCAGAAACACAGGGATGTTTTGTCAATCTTCAAAACTTGGGACACTTTTTGTGTAAAGAAAATTTTGTACAACATACAATAACACATCCCAAATTAAATTAAACCTAAAAAATTTTTCTGGTGCATCAGGTGTAAATACCTTAATAAAGCAAAAATCTGGATGGTACATTTAGTTGTCAATGTAAACAAATATGGCTGCCCCCGCGATGATCGATGTACCAATGTCAAGTTGGAAATGACATGACAACATGTTGAAATTATATTCACGCGATACCGGTTCGGAGAATCAATAAGTCGCATGTTTAAATCACCATGTTTCACAAGTTTTCAATTAAAATCCTTTGATAAAGTAATATAATCGGTAAAACCTGCATGCATACGCTATAAAGAGTCGTCTCTCTTTAATTGCATTTTCTGTGTGTGTGTGTGTGTGAGAGAGAGAGAGAGAGAGAGAGAGAGAGAGAGAGAGAGACCACAATAAGTTATAACCTTCACAATCGAAGGGGTATAAAATCTGTGGGCTGTCTGGCAAAATCATGCAAACCAATTTTGCAACCAGTATATTCTCCAAAGAGTTATTTATCTATAATGAGCAGCTAGATTACCAGAGTAATTAGCAAGTGAGTGGTAACATAAATTTTACAAATATACCAGATTTCAGGCTTGATGGCTGTCATGTTATTACAAAATCAAGTACATTATATATAACAAGCCTCACAATACAAACAATTTGAAACAAGTGTATCTGTAGTGTTATTGACTGTCAGTGTGTGTATGTTTGAGTGTGTGGCTATTTATTCAGTAAAAATATTATATATATATATATATATATATACACATGTCACAACTGTGTGGGTTTGGATAAATGACTTGCGAAATTCAAATTATGTAAACTAAATACATTTGATTTAAATAAAAATTTATTAAGAAAAACAAATAATATATAGTATATATATTTTCACAAAAAATATATCTGGCAATTAAAGTTCTAGTACAGTACTGTACACACCAAATGTTCACATGTCCAGACACTGTCTATATACATGCACAAATCACATGTCCATAACATCCATTACATTTTTATTGTTCATGGCACATAGGGGCTACTATAGAATTATCATGATGATATACACATCACCATGGTACAAAAACAGAAACACTGGAAACATCAGAAAAATACATTTAACACCCTCCAGGTATTCACTATATGTAACTCACTTGCTCCATGAAACATGTGCACATAATGTCCATACACTGACACCTCTGAATATAGTATGAAAATCTTGTACTATCCCTAACTGGTCAGTGATTTCAGTCAATGCAAATCTTCACAACAATTGTCTTCCACACATGGATTATAATATTACCACACAGGTACCACATTGGTGTAAAATGTCTGAACCACACAGGTACAAAATACTTTCACCACACAGATGAAAATGTTTTAATCACACAGGTTCAAATATATATAAATTTAGAGCCACACAGGCAAAATATTGAACTCAAATTTAAAAATGTCGGACCATTCTCTCTCAAAAAATGACCATCCACACATGGCCTTTTCAGCACATGGTCTGCTACCAACTCTCACCCCACAGCATGGACAGGTAAAATTGACCATATCAGGTAATTAATTTGCATAAAGTCTTGCACAATAATGACCAGCTGGCAGTAGAACTACACCTGTTTGTTTCTCTACTACCCTCACCTACATCTACCCAGATTAAATACAATAACAACACACATTGCACATATGTATGGATCTGTTTCAAAAGTCAACACCACCCCCTTTGCAACACTTGGAAACCAATACTTGTGGAGGAAAAGAAGATTGTTTTAATTTGAACCTTTTTTTTGGTTTTTATATGGTTCAGTCATGGAAATTATTTTTATGATATGTGGTAAACATATGATGTCTCTCCCTTTCAGTCTTGAGGCAATGATAGACTATGCTGTAAGTCAATGCCATTTGAAAATATGAGTTTTTGAAAACTGGCTATATACCCATAAGTAACTTTTTAGTATACAGATTTAATTTAAATTGGTTAATACTGGTTACATTTTGAATTTGAGACTTAACTAGCTAGTCTTGTACTATTCAGTTTTGGATTTAGAAATTATTTTCCTCATTTGTTACTTTGAATTTATTCAGTATAGTTTTTACTTCATAGTGAAAACAAAGAGAATTAGGCAATGTGTAAAGTGACAAGTTGAAAAGGTGTTTGTTGACTTCTTAGTTTTTTAGGAACAAAGATATATGTCTCTGTTAGGAGTGCAAGAACTAACCTTATAATTTTGGGAATTTTATGATCAGTGCTCTCAAACTGGCTATTTAAGTGACATTATCTTTCATTTTTCCTTTTCAATGATTTTTATGGTTTGTTGCTTGTTGATTCAACTTGAATGTTGCAAGTGTAAGCTTTTTAACTGCATGTATCCCATTATGTAGTGAGACCTCAAGTAAAAACATGTGTATGTTACAAGATTGATGTAGTAAATCAACTTGCATGACTCAAATGGATATGGCCTTGAAATATTTAGCCAATATCTTAGTATTGTATTGAGTGCTGTAACTGCTTTAAAACACAGAAATCACTCCTGGAAATGGGGTTTAATATTTGAGCTAAAAGGACATCATCTTAGGCCATGAAAGGCACCTTATTTCAGTCTAGCTGAAATATTAACATTAGACAACACCCAGCTTAACACATTTCATTGGATATTTTAGCTAAATAATTTTAACGAATTTATTATTTTTTGTTATATTTAAACATAAACAGTTGACTGGCAAACCAGAATTTAAATTTTCAAGCAAATAACTAAATTAGGGACAATATTAATTTTTTTCAGACATAAAATTTTGGAATATTGTATCTTCACTTTCAAGTCCTGGTTTAATTGACAAAAGCTTATCCAGAAAAACCTTAATGGTAATGTTAAAGTTATTGTTTAATAACATTATTGCATTTATCTGTAGAAAATTTAAGATTAGCTGTGGTCAATCTGGAGTACAAACGGAAAAAGTATAGGCCTGTGACAAAGGTCAAGCCAAAGTTTATAAATATCATGTACTTGATATGCTAATTAGTGTATGTACAGGACATATTTTCAAAGTAAAATACACTCTGCCTTTGTCTTTGGAAGAATATTTCACTTGAAGCTCACTTTCAACTTTACTGATTTGGTGACCAGGTGGTTAATATCAGCTTGTAATGACTGAAAACCACAAAGCAAAGGTTGCAACAGTTTAGAAGTGACAGGCCTTCAACAGCCCCTGAGCCCTAAATCACATACCCTAAATAAACGGGTTTATCTATTGTTATTAATTCCACAAGTCAACTAACACTTATAATACACCGTACGTGGTCAATCAACATAGAATTTGTACATGTGGATGTCGTATGGACTTTTAATTTGTGAAATGAACGATCGAAGCGGCATATTGCCGAGTTTTAACATGGAGACTGAAAGTAGGCCCTAAAATCCGACAAATTCTATGAGAAGTCTGACAAAAAAATGATAATTGTAACCTAAACTTACTTTATTTCAATCGTAAATACCATTCTGCGTCTTCTATGTGTATAAACTAAATTTAGTACATTACATGTTAATTTGTTGAATAATCATTGGATAACTACATGAATACTATTTTGTGTAGAAATCATCGGTTCTTGACAACGCATAGCAGCGGGACTATACCTAGGTATAGTCCCCCGACATCCAAGTATAGTCCCTCGCGTGCCCCCCGCAAAGCTTAAGCGAGTTACTACCCTTTGTCCAGGTGGCGTTGTTTATTGTTGTCGTCGGATACAAAATGGCATCCGACGACTGGCATCCGACGACGCGCGATTTACAAATGTAAATTCTGATGATTTAAACGACTTGTTCACGAGCAAAAAAACAAAGGAGGCCACAAAATATTCGGTAAATATTTTGAATGAATTTCTTAAAGCCAGAAAAATTGGTGGCGAGTTTGGAGTAATGGAGATCGATGAAATTAACAATATTCTGTGCGATTGTTATACCAATGTCAGAACCAAAGATAATGAAATTTATTCGAAAAGTTCAATGATCGCCATTCGTCAGGGAATCAGACGTATTCTACAAGACCCTCCATATAACAGGAACTTTGATATTATAAAAGATCAACGTTTCAACAAAGCAAATGCCACATTCAAATCAAAGTTGAAACAAGTCCGGTCCGAAGGAAAAGGTGTTGTTGTACACAAAAAGCCAATCCAAACAGGTAAACTACGCTCGTTTTTATTGTTTCTTTTTAATATAATAAAGGCAGGGATGTTTTTTAATTTTCTGCACATGCTCGGCAAATTTATTAAAATTATGTTAATTGAAAAATGTGAGGAGCTTTTATACATTGTATTGGGTAGATTCTGTCATTTGAAAGCGCTGTTAAATAATACAAGTTACATGTACATGTAATTAGTAATGATAAATTTTATTTAGTTATTTAATATCGATTTGTTAATAATGTTATAGTGGTTTAATTTTAAAAATGTATTGTAATTACAAACTATACTTTCAAATTATTACTTTTTATTATTTCAGGTGATCTCAGAAAATTGTATAGCCACCCGTTAGCTTTCAACCCAAATACACCACAAGGCCTTGAAAATAAAACTATTTTTGAGGTGATATTATTTTTCTGTCGTCGTGGTCGGGAAAATTTAAGAGACATTAGATCTTCTGATTTTGAAATCAAGTGCGATTCCGATGGGAGGAAATATGTCATAAAATCTAAGTCTGAAAAAACCAAGAATCATCAAGGCATTAGTAATGAAAATGAACGTGACGGAGGACGTATGTATGAAACTTATAATGATATGTGCCATGTAACAAGCTTTGAAAAGTATGTTAAAAAATGTAATGCCAAATGTGATGCATTTTTTCAGCACCCTAAACAGACTTTTCTGGATACGGACACAGAATGGTTTGATAACAAACCTATGGGGAAAAACACATTTGGAAATTTCATGGTCAATTTGTCAAAATATGTTGCATTGTCTGAAATCTACACTAACCATTCCATACGTGCCACAACAATAACAGTTCTAAACAGAAATGGATTTAATGATCGGGATATCATATCAGTGTCGGGACATTGTAGTACCCATTCCTTGTCTAGTTATGTTGCCGATACCAGTGCTGAAGTAAAGCAAAGTATATCTGATACTCTCAGTAGTGTTACCAATTTGCCAGCAATACCGACAGACACTAGGTGTTCAAATCAGCTCCCATCTTTGGACCTTAACCTGGAGACTGTTGACTTTTTAGAAATTGACGACATAGCATTGTGTGATATTCTCCGTGATATTGAAAATGATAGATCTACACCCACTGTAAATGTTGTAAGTGAAGTGGAAAATAAGAAAATTGCAGTGTCCAATAATAGAAACACAACAATGTCAGCAAATTTTAATTTCAATAATTGTGTTGTAACAATTAATAACCACGCATAGACTATTACTCTCGTGGTTTTTGACATATATTATTGTTTTAACTTTTCAGCTGTGATATATTTATATACATGTATGTAAACTTTAATTTTGGATTGTTAATTGTTGATTATTCATCATGAATGTTGAATAAAGTAAATAATTTATTTGAACATTAATTCTTGTTCCAACTTTGAAAACACAGACATGTGATGTACTAAATCTATTATGGACCTCTCCCGAGGGAACAGTTCTCCTATAGTGTTGTCTGGAGAGGTATAGTGACCTCGCCTATCGGCTCGGTCACTATACCTCTCCAGACAACACTATAGGAGAACAGTTCCCTCGGGAGAGGTCCATAATAGATTAATAGAACACAGCTAGGAAGCAGTACTTACAAAATTTCTAGGTCAAATTAGATGGAAAATGGACCCGACCCGTACCCAAGAATCCGGACTGACGGCGATTTTTTTCGCCTTTAAAACTTGGACATTTTTGTGTAAAGAAAATTATTTGATGAATTATATATCAAATTGTACATTGCAAAAAAATCTTTCTTTTGATATAAAAATAAATCTGGTGCACGCGCTTTGTAATAAATGGGAAGGAATCTTGTGAAGAACAATTTTTTGAATTTTAGTCAGTGACTCGTTTTTATCTCTGAATTAAGATATTAAAATGTAACCGGAATTGTTAAAAGTAGTTGTGAACGAGTTTCATATATTCTGAGTTTTTATGTTATAACCCTGGTCATAACCTCCGGTGATATATTGAACACAATTCCCGATTTTGCCTTGTCCAAAGGTTCGCCATTTTTTGACCAATTTTATTCCATTTTTGCAAGTTCACAAATTTTAATGAATCGCTACGCCAGCGGCTTTGGCGTTCCTACTGGTATGCTGTCTATTCTTTTCACAAATGCATAAAGTAACATGTGCAATTTCTTGTCTTCCATGTACGCAAACAGCTTGCAAAAGAGGTCAATTACTTTTACGAAAACATCTAGCCATAAACGTTCAATTTGTTGGTTGTCGACAGATAGTCCAACAAGAAAGCTTCCTCTGTTTTCTTCATTAACATGGTTCATTATTTGTCGTGTGTGGACATATTCTGTTCCAAGATCAGTCCTGACTGATTGGAATTCCAAAGTTTGTTGTACCACCAATGAAACATGTAGTGGGTGTCTATGCTGAATTGCTAATGGATGCCCTAAGGAATGGAATTAGTCTTGAATAACCATCTATTCTACCATACACAACTATCCCCACCTATAATTGAAAACGATGTAAATATATAATAAACAAATGAGTTGAACATATATGTAGGCAAGTGTAGTTCAAGGACAGATTGATTTTGATACATAATGGAGTGAAAATCAATTTGACATCTCTTAATGATCATAACAAACTTTACTTAACCAAAGCTTTGAAGGAAAAATGTCCTTTTTGCAAAGATACATTTCAATGTAAATCTAGTTTACAAAAACACAGTAAATGTAATCATGGTGATAATATATGTGATGCATGTGTTCATTTTAGGTCACTGTTTTTTATTTTGTCGTATTACCTCCTCTGGAATGACTTAAACTACGTTTACTTTGCAAACTCTGGAGTTGAAACTTTCTTATAAAACTTAGTTTTTATGTACTGCTTTGGTGCGATATAACAATGGAAATTCAGTGTCCTTTTCTCTGCAGTAGTAACATAGAAACACCATTTTATTCTGGAAACCAATTAAGTGTAGTACTTAAAGCATCAGAACATAAAAAATCGTAAAATTTTGCTTAAACAATGTATTTATTTTTTAATCCTAGCAAGTCAGGTCAAGCTATGAGAAAATTGCGAGAAAACATTTCGAAACATGAAATTCTCGATTATTTAATTTTAATCTGTCTTGATTTAAAAAAGAATAATTATTTCTAGGTTTTGCCACTACCAACAACATCCTCTTTATAGATAGCTCATTTGTGTGTGCTTGTTCCGCATTCGGAGGTAGTGGGTTTAAAACCCGACTTTGGTCTGGCCTAGACTTAAAAAATAGACAGTAAACGCTCTATGTACTCGGCATGTAGAAATGGAAGAGACCTCAATAACCGCTCCTCCATCTTACAACAGCAGGCGCGACACATCAAAGAACCCTACCTGTACATTGTCCTTGGCGCACTGCATAAGTCATTTCTGACTTCACATAAATCTGGCGACGTCTCGATATAAGCGAAATATTATTGACTTCGATGTAACTCTGTATCCATTCAATCTATTCATAAATGACGTCGTATTTAATTCATTTAATGTTGTATTTATCATATCTTGATGCTCGGGGAAATATAATTTATTTGACTTCTTTAAAAAATATCATTGATAAGTTGAATGATTAATAATCATTTTCTTCAAACTGAAACAGTACATGTTACCGACTGTATTCAAAACTAACTGCGCTGTTATCCGCGATCAGTTTATTTGTAATTGTTGCAGTTAAAAATATAATAGAAAACTGACTTGCAGCCAATATACTGTCACAAGACGACAGTGTAGCTATTTCTTCGATTCGACGATCCCAGCTTCCGTAACGTGTACACCGGAGTTTACATACTGTGCTTTCTCTTGCGTATAATAATAAAGATTAGCCCAAGACAACAAATGAGTTAATTAGGGCCTTAATTCGTCCTTAAATATAACTGAAATTGAATATGAAAACTACATAGACGAAAAACTACATCTTGTGAAAGATAAGAAAGTACCTCACATGTGATGTTAAACTTTACATTTAAGCTTACTTACTGCACTTGTCAATGACGACAGCATGTCTGTCCATATCTCTCTGTCATAAACAAGTAGCGAATTTTAATACAAGTACACTTCCATTTTTTTAATATGTGAGATGTCGATAAATTAAATAATATTTAAGTATACATTTCTAAGTAGGCCCAGTTATTTGGGCAAGGAATGTCGTATTCATACATGGTATTTATATGATATTGGCCCGATGTTAAATATAAAATTATAAACAATGATAATTTAAAATACTGCGACTTATGTACAAATCTTCATCATTGAATTTATGACGGAGGCATAAAGAAATTTATATCATTTAATTCTGTAATACACGAACCGTGGCTATTTAGACTACGATATACACAATAGATTTACACTTAAGACGTTGAATTAATCAATCACTATATAATTGAAAAACCGTTTTAGTAAATCATATTACCTTTTCCTGAAGCAAAGTAAAGAAGCGTCTGTTTATAGCTTGACTCTTTCCTGGAAGAAATGCATATACAATTGGTGTCATCTTGTCGTCAATCTGTATGTGGATGCTGTATATCTGGTAGAACAGGCTTGGGCATGTGTAGAAGGTACCATTGCAGAAAAATATGTCTGCACTGACTAATAAGTCTTAGAGGTTTCCTGTTGTTGCAAAGGCTATCATTCTGCTGGTCTGGTGTATCTCATCAATTAGTAGAAATTGGTCGCCTATTGCTGTCTCTGTCCATTTTCCCTCTAGTCTAACGTCTGCCTGAGTCTTTGGAAGTGGTGGCGTCTGTCTGCGTCGAGCTCTGTACAGTGTTGATTTTGCTGAATTAAACGTTGGTAGCTGTTCTAGTACTTCTCTGCTTGTGTTATCCTATTCATTGTCCCAAAGTTGGTTGAGTTCCTCTGTGAATATCAATGGTATTGGTCTTGCATCTTCTAAGCAGCGCTTGGTAACTTGATTCATAATCTGTTTTTGATTTATTGTTTGGAAGGCGACCTTGTATGAAATCTAAGGTGGCCGCCGTTACTAAAAATAGCAAAATCACTTAAAAAGGCCATTGTCCATTCAATTGTCCACCGATTTTCTTCAAATTTTTAATATAGAAAACAGATGCTTGACCGACCTTTTAACATATACAGCTGAACTTGGTTACACTGAAATCAAAGAGAGTTCAATACTTTTTTTTCAAAATAACCGAATTTCAAATTATCCAGAAATATCGTTGTCATAGGCAGTGGGGTCACATATGTTCTCTATGGGTTAGGGTGGATATGTATTGTGTGTTCTTCTGTATGTCAAAAAACAAACGTCACATTAAATATTAATTTTTTTATTTAATTCTGATTTATTTATTTATTAATTCATTGATTGCAATATATTATTTTATTGTTTTGCAAAAAAAAAAAAAAAAAAAATTCCGTAATTCGAGATTGTTTTCTTGCCTTAGACACAAACATACCAAGTTGATTAACGTTCATGAAAATTTAATCGGTGTTGTCCTTCTGTGCCTGAAGGAATGCACATACAGTATTCAATGCTGTACGTGTTTCGTCACATGTTGGAATATGGAATTTAACATCCTCGGGTTCGCTATCATCGTCACTGTCACTTTCGATCTGCGATTTGGCTTTTACTTCCGTAATAATGTCATCGTCAGTTAGGACTTCACGAGAACACACATCTCTATCTATGTTGACATATTCCTCAATCCAGGTGTCAGTCAAAACTTTGCGTACATCACTTAAGGGCAGGTCATCAAAATCGTCGTCATATGTTGGTCATTCACTCATTCTTCAGTCTTAAATCCAGCCTTTAAAACACAATTGAGAAAGCCGATTCAACGCGCGACTGACCCATGAAATTGCCATTGCTAGATTAACAGTAAATTCTGTGTTTTTATCAAAAGCTTTAATTTTAGCTTCGATCAATTATTTGCGATAAATAACTTTAAAAGTGTTATTCCTTGATCCATTGGCTAAAGGTGTGATGTAGCATTTGGTGGGAAGAATTTTACAATTACTGATTTCAAGTTTTTGACAACAGGATGGGCGGGGCAATATTCAATTAAGAGTAACACTTTCCGTTTCTCTTTTGTAAATTTCCTATCTATTTGTATATCACGTTTTTCAAAGAAATGTTTCATTGACCCAGTTTAGCGAATTATGCGCACGAGGCCAGTTGAGCACCTCAGGCCCTTTTGGGCCCCTTGTTTCGAACTGTAAATTTCAGTAAAAGAAAGAGATATGACAAATAAATGTAAAAAAATTCAACGCATAGTGTGAAAGGTAAAAAAATTCAAAGCATAGTGTGAAAGTTTTCTTATTTTTTCAAGTTCCCGAATGTTATGGTAATTAATTACTTTAACAAAGTAATTGTAATTTAATTATTTACTTTGCACCATTGCTTGCTGATTTGTTTCTTTATTCTTATGAAGCAGAATTTATGCAGAACCTTTTTAAATCTGGAGAGAAAACTCGCCAATCATTCAACTCAACATACAGATATATAGATGACGTTCTGTCTCTTAACAATCCTAAATTTGGAGACTATGTAAATGTCATCTATCCTAGTGAGCTTGAAATAAAAGACACGACTGATTCCTCAAGTTCTGCTTCATATTTAGACTCATACCTGAATTATGACGCACAGGAAAGGCTACATTTGAAACTTTATGACAAACGTGATGACTTCAATTTTTCTATTGTCAACTTTCCTTTTTTATGCAGCAATATACCTGCTTCTCCTGCTTATGGTGTATTTGTTTCCCAATTAATACGCTATGGTAGAGCTTGTTCCCACTACGGGGACTTTGTACAACGAAGTAGGCTGCTTGCAAATAAATTGTTGACTCAGGGATATTGCAAGGACCTCAAAAAGTTTTATGGCCGTCATCACAGTATTGTTGATAAGTTTGATGTCTCTGTGTCCAGGATTGCCTTGGATATATTTGACGCCTCATAGTTCCATGTTCCTTTCACACAATTTTGATTACACACGTGGCGGGTGTAGCTAGCTAAACAGGAGGTGCTTACCCTTCCGGAGTACCCGGCCTCACTTCCCTGGTGGAAGTTCACGTGTCTAACCTAACTTGTCAGTTCCAAAGTTTTTACTTTGCTTCTGGATTGTGATTCGGAAATGGATTAGTATGTTTGTTTTTGATTGTTGATTCAGGGATATTGCAAGCCTAGGCTAATCAAGGCCCTCAAAAAGTTTTATGGCCGTCATCATAGTATTGTTGATAAGTTTGATGTCTCTGTGTCCAGGATTGCCCTGGATATATTTGACGTCCCATAGTTCCATGTTTCTTTCACACAATTTTGATTACACACGTGGCGGGTGTAGCTAGCTAAACAGGAGGTGCTAACCCTCCCGGAGCACCCGGCCTCACTTCCCTGGTGAAAGTTCACGTGTATAACCTAACTTGTCAGTTCTAAACTTTTGACTTTGCTTCTGGATAGTGATTTGGATATGGATTAGTATGTTTGTTTTTGATTTAACACAGATAATAATTATTGCACATCATTATACATGAAATATATATTGTTTCACAAGATAAAATACATATATAAGGCATATAAAAATTTATTAATTTTAACATTTGAAATCGTAATAAATGCATTTATACATTTAATTTAAGAAACGGGGTTTATCAATCATATATTATAGATACAATGTACATGTATATTCCGAATCGTGATTTAAAAACTTTTGCAAACTACTTGTGTCGCATTTCTTTGTCAGGATATTTGCACATAGATTAAAAAATCAAATTCGACTTAAATTATGATTAAAAAATCGGATTCACGTGTGATTCGGAATGCAAAAGTTCATTGTAAATAAACATAAATAAATAACGAAATTCAACAGCACACATAAATAATAAAATAAAAGTAAAGAATGTTCAAAACCTAAAGGTTTAAGCTTGAAAACAGTGCCGTAACTTCATATAATATGTAGTAAGTCCCTTTTCATTTAAATGCACCTTATCGTCCAAATAGTCTCGCGGATATTTCAACCATGTACCCAGGAAATTTCAGCAAAAAAGAATTGCTGCTGCTGTGGAAATTCTATTGACATTGTAAATAAATGAAGGTACCTCTACAGTCTTGACATCAGCAACTTTGGTTAAAATTATACAAATAAAATTATAGAATAGCGACACCGGATGTTGCAAAAATTAAAATTGCGTTAAAATCAGGATAAGATGTTTGGATTTTTATCTGGCCATCTAATTTTTGAGCTGCTTTTGACATTTTTGACATGAAGTTGACAATGAGCACCTGCAAGGGACCCTTAATGTACATCCTGGTTGCATTGTTTGTTGCGTTGGACAGTGAAGGGCGAAAATCTTTATATAATATACTAGCATGCGCCTAAGTTTAAAGTTCTGCCAATACCCAATACACATTTATTGCCATTGTCTTATGCACAACATTTAACCATTTGATAACTTAGGTTTTGGGTGTAACCAATAAAATCAGGAGTTCTCCCGCTTAACTGTTATAAAGATTTAACAATATTATGTCTGCTAGACATATAGGGCGTCGGCATTATATTTCCTACCAGAATCTTGACTATTTTCACGGGCTATCTTCCGTTTAATATTCCGTACTACTTTGCTTCGGGCAGCATGTTCTCTAGACCGTTTTCTTCCCTAACTTCTTCCTAATGTTAGTCATAATATCGTTTGAAATTCTAGAAAATTCATATTTTGACCTTTTAACATCGATATGGTATTGTATTCTTTGGGAATTGTCCTGTTGTCAACAACTGCTTTTTTAAAGATATCAGAATTAACCCATACAAACTGGTTCTCTCTTTTCAACGAAAGGAAATTTGATATATAAAACGACCGTAGAAATATAGAGAAAGAAAAAAAGTGAGACATTCTAAATGAAAATGTGTTCGTAATAAATGTTAATTTTATATAAAAGATATAATTATGTAAATACCATAATGCATGTAGCCGACATTACCGGCTCATAGTCAATGATATCGTGAATAGCAAAAATGAAATTCGCTATAAATCTGTTTTTATAAAATGCTTATAAAATACGTTTAGTTTAAACAATATCTATTCATCGTTAAATACAAATAATACAACACGCGCTAGCTTATAAAAACCCGTCTCCAGAACAACTGTACAGCATAATGTAAAACGACCTTTATTGTCAACTGCCAACCCCAAACCAATTCAATAAGACACCATCTCGGGATTTGCACTTTTGATTTACAGTGAGACAGTAAAGGTTGTTTGTTCTACAGTAATTCAGAATATAATGGCCGTAACTAGGAAAAATACAAAAGTTTTAAGTGAGTCGGGTAATTATTAAACTACTAACAAATTAATAGTGATTGCCCATCAATAACTACTAACATAAAACTTAGTACAATAGATATAAGTACATTATATATTATATTTAAACCAAGCCTTCGATGTGGCGAAGTATATTAGAACCTTTTTGTTAAGTAGATAAATTTTGAACTGTATTAAAAATTTCTTCATTTTGTTCTGTAGTTAAATTCTCAGTCGCCAAATAACAATAATTTTACAGATGTGCTGACGGTCAGATTATCTATGGATTCCTTTCGAATTTCATCATATAGGGGACATATTTGACAGATTCGATTTGACCACACTGACATAGAAGACTATCAATTAAATTCTTTTTATACAAGTGCTCATTTAATGACTTGCATTCTAGTCCAAGTCTACGATGAAATATTTGTTCCTTTCGTTTACCAAAATAATAATATAAGGAGATTTTAAAACTTTTGTCGATGTGTATTTGAAATTATTTATAGAGCTTTGCCGTATTGGCAAGTCGTTCCAGTCACGTGTTATTAATAACTTGGTTTGTAAGTTTTGGTTATGTTTTGTTGTGTATATGTTAGGTATAAGAAATTGAAGATAATCAGGAGTTTAAAACATTAACCATCTTGTAATAAATTAAAATTCTATGTTTGCGTCGTCTGTCTTTTAAAGTTTCCCAACCAGTTTCCTGATAAAGTAAATGACGACTTACAAGTTTAGTAGCGCCAGTTACTAATTTTGCAGCTTCAATATTAATTTTTCTAACTTGTCAATAAGTTCGTTCGTCATATTGTCCCAAACAACGTCATATTCCAATAAGAGTCTGATAAAGCTTATGTATAATTTTTCTGTCAAATTGGAATTTTAATTTACGAAAGAAAGTCTGAAGTTTGCTTTAGTTAAAACAGATGAAATATGACGGTTCCATGTATCATGAACAGAAAAATAAATTCCAAGATGTTTATGGGATTACGCAATTCTGAATCCAAGTCGCCTATATATTTTGGTTCAACAATATTTGGCAACTCTTTTTCAAGCGTAATAAACATTTTCCTCACAGAACATGAACCTTGCAACTTTCAAATTATTTTATGATTTTGTCTTCAAATGGTAGCTTTTTAATTTTATCACATAGAATTACAAAAACTGCTTTATAATGTTGTCATGTGCTTCTTTTGAATGTATTATTTCATAAAAATTCAAAAGTAGCACATTACAATGTCAAGGAATTTGTAATTTGTCACTCAGTAAATTTGCAACTGGTTCGTTACTTTGTAAAAACAAACTACCACATTCTTCCAACATGTAGAGATCATTGTTCAGTATTTTCCTAAGTTTTAGAATTTTTGCCTTGTTAACTTATCAACTTTTCGTTTCGACTTCAAAGTCAGTTGGATAAAAATTGAAATAACATTTTAATGGCTGCCACTGTTCTGATAGTCTTTCCGCAATTTCCTGGATTCTTAATCATCTAGTATTTGAGGGCTTTTATTTTTTCAACTATTTGTTTATTATAAAAAGATATCAATAACTGTCATAAGTAGCACTTATATTGACAAAACATAATTGTTGTATGTGTCATTTTCAATACTTTAAGGCCAAGAGTATGTTGCATATTGTTTACAAAACTAAACATGGATCCCGTGCATTAAAAAAATTGTGATTTGTAAGAAATGATGACAATATTTGATTCAGTAAACAAATAACCATATTTGTAATGGGATTTTTAAGTATTGTGGACTTTCGATTTTTAATAATTACTAAATTATGAATACACGGATCTGCAAAAAGTGTCAGTAACGTATAAGTATATAGAATATACTTATATACACCGATAATAATTTTGCACATTTTTATACATAAAATATATATTGTTTCACAGGATAAAATACATACACACGGGGTATAAAAATTTATTAATTTTAACATTTGAAATCGTAATAAATGCATTTATACATTTAATTTAAGAAACGGGGTTTATCAATAATATATTATAGATACAATGTACATGTATATTCCGAATCATGATTTTTGCAAACTGTCCCATTTCATTGTCAGGATATTTTACATAGATTTAAAAAAAAAATTAATTCGACTAAAATTATGATAAAAAAAATTCGGAATGCACAAGTTCACTGTAAATAAACATAAATAAACAACGAAACTCAACACACATAATAAATAAAATAAGCAGATGTAAAGAATGTTCACAATCTAAAAGTTTAAGCTTGAAAACATTCTCCGTAATTTCATATGATATGTAGTAAGTCCCTTTCCATTTAAATGCACCTTATCGTCCAAATAGTCTCGCGGATATTTCAACTTTGGGAAAACTATAAATTCTTTGAATATCTTCTGTAGTTTTTTGTTAATAACTTTCTTTATTCTATCGATCTAACCATGTCTAAACCGTGGCCTTTCTGAAATCTCCTCTCCATAAAATTTCACCGATAAAAACTTTCTGAACACCTTTGTTTCTCAATTCAGTCACACAATTGTTTTTCAAAATTCATTTGGAACACAATTGTCAATAATGTTGTTGCCGCTTAACTGTAAAATAAAACAACATCCAGACAAAACTTACCCGCCGATCCGATCCAGTAATTCTAGGGCCCCGTCCGTATGTTGTTTTTATTGTCAACACGCAATCGATATGCAAAGAGTATTTGTATGCCATTTGGAACACAATTGTCAATAATGTTGTTGCCGCTTAACTGTAAAATAAAACAACATCCAGACAAAACTTACCCGCCGATCCGATCCAGTAATTCTAGGGCCCCGTCCGTATGTTGTTTTTATTGTCAACACGCAATCGATATGCAAAGAGTATTTGTATGCAATCGCAATAACGCACACTAAATAGTAACTATTAAAATCAAAATCAACAACGCCACATACTGCCTGCCACAATGCTATACGTAATAGAAAACATAAAATAAATATCTACATCAAAATATATGCAAAGGCAAATCATGAATTATGGTCCATTGTGGGGGCAAATGATAATTATTATATGTAGTGACAATGATATTATTTAAACATTTCTACTTATTAAAAATACTAAATATGCCTTGATGCTTAATTAATATATAAGCACAGTGAGGTTCTTATAGATGATATTGAAAACGGCTAATATTGACGGTTGTCGGATATTGAACAGTTTACAATGTTAGTTTGTTTGTCGCAATGAATGCAGGCCAAACAATTCAAAGATTACAAGTAGAAAATTGGGATGCAGTTACGTCTAAAACTCTAGGTTCTTGGATTTCCCATTATGATAGACACAATGGCAAACTAATAACCTGTACTGTTATACATTTTCCATCTGATGTCAATTCTAAATAAATTGTTGTACCTCTGTTGCATTTAAATTTACCCAAGCAAATTAAAAAGGTCAAAACAATTTTAAAAAACAACGACGTTTGTAATTAATGTACTATGTATGCATGAAATTTCAGTAAAGAAGAATTGGTGCTGCTGCGGAAATTCTATTGACATTATAAATAAATTAAGGTACCTCTGCAGACTTGACATCAGCAACTTTGGTTAAAATGAAACACATACACGACACCGGATATTGCAAAAATTAAAATTGCGTTAAAATCAGGATAAGATGTGTGGATTTTTATCTGGCCATCTAATTTTTGAGCTGCTTTTGCCATTTTCTTTAAACATGGATGGATAGTTTGATCGTCAGCCAAAATATTATTAAAACTAAGATTGTACATTTTAAATTCAGACACATTGATATTATTTGACGTTACAAATGTGCTATCGGCCATTATTATGCGGCTTTAAACATTAATTCACTCACTCACTCACTCATTATTATACTAAGTTTAGATTCATCGAAAACTTGTTGTAATAAAGCTAAGTTAACAGAATGCACAATTGTAACATTTTTGGTGTCATTGTAATAACGTCTTAGTCTTGCAGAATAAAATAATGTGGAGGTTTACAATAAGCACCTGCAAGGGACCCTTAACGATACAAATGTACATCCTGGTAGCATTGTTTGTTGCGTTGGACAATAAAAGGCCAAAATCTTTATATTATATACTAGCATGCGCCTAAATTAGGGTTTGTCAATACGCAATACACATTTATTGCCATTGGCCGAGGCACAGCATTTAACCATTTGGTTAATTTGAGTTTGAGTGTAACCAATAAAGGAAGGTGTTTTCTCGCTTAACTGTATTAAAGATGTCACAATATTATGCCCGTTAGACGTGCAGGTAGTCGGCATTATTTTTCCTACCAGAATCTTGACTATTTTCACGGGTTATGTTTCGTTTTATATTCTGCACTACTTTGTTTCGGGCAGTGTTATCACTAGAGCTTTTTGTTCCCTTACTTCTTCCTAATGTTACCGTAATGTCGTTTGAAATTCTAGTAAGTTCATATTTTGACCTTTAAGCATAGATATGACATTCTTCGGGAATTTGCCCAGCTATTCAACAATTGGTTTTTCAAAGACATCAATCAGAATTAACCCCAATCGAAATGCTCAAACCGTCTAGTTCTCTCTTTTTAACGAAAGAAACTGATATATGAAACGACCGTAGAAATATAGAGAAAGAAAGAAAAATGAGACATTCTAAATGAAAATGTGTTTATAGTAATTGTTCATTTCATATAAAAGATATAATTAAGTAAATACCATAATGAATGTAGTCGATGATATCGTGAATGGCAAAAATCGCTTTAAATCTGTTTTATAAAATGCTTATGAAATAAGTGTACATAATTTATTGGAAATATATCATATTTCATACATAAGTATGAGACTTGTTTAGTCATAAATTGTTCACAATAAACAATATGTAACTTAAATCATATAGGACAGTTTTGTGTGGAAGTCATGAGGCAAAATTATTAACTATCGCAACACTAAATAAATCATATACAAATATCCTGACAAATAAGTCAAATCGAACGATACAAAAACCAAAAAATATACATGGAGTTTGAAAAATAATCTAAAAAATCACAAAAATTTGAAATTTGCAACAATTAGCTGGTACTACTATTGTCGTTTGGCTCCAATCCAGAGCCACCAAAGGACGTTGAAAATTCCATACTATTACGATTCAAATACAATTATCTTAAAAATGCAGTTTTAGCAATTTCCTTCGAATAAAATTATCTTAAAAATGCCGTCTCAACAATTCGATGGAGTTCATTCCTTTAGCCTAACTTTGTATTTTTAGGACTGCTTGTTGTCTTAGCGCAACGAATTCTTTATTTTGTCCAAGTTTGGTTGCAGTATTTTTCGTTTTAGGAATGACAAACTGACCATCTGTATATAAGAAGGTACCCGACTGTTTAGAATATGATTGGAATGACAAACTGACCATCTGTATATAAGAAGGTACCCGACTGTTTAGAATATGATTACATTTCTTTTGTCTTTTTCGTCGTCGGCTTTCCTTGTTATATTTTTCTGAAAAACAATATACTGTTTAAATAAAAATCAGCGGTAATGCATGTTAAAAAAGCTGATTGTTTCTGTTGATATTTGCATTTATTTATTGCTTGCTAAGACAAGTGGTTCCATGGTAACCGTTATTTATCGCTAATTAGCTTTTTAAAATGAATATTTTTAAAGTTTTTAATATCATTTAAACACTTTGACATTACGCTGATTGTCCGTTTTACGGCACCATTGATTGATATATGTCCTTTTATCAAAAAGACCAATTATCAGCGTCTTCTTGTGTAGAAAAGGTTAAGTGTATAATCTATACCATTGATGGAACAGTGCCTTACCATGTTCCATAACAAAATGTTGTTCTTTTTTGCCAAGATATACAAAAAAATTAACAAGTAGAGCCAGTAATTTAATCTGCCAGAACCAACTGTCCGATTCCCGAGTATTGGTGCTTTAAGACAACCATTGTTTCATCAGTGGAAATTGATTCAAATGGCTGAAACAGTCCTGTTATTTGCTTTTCACATGCTCCAGTAGTGACAACATCATACGTAGCTTATCGTCTACAACATATAAAAGTTGACATCAAAAATACATATCCCGATGATATCCTGATTAATGGCAACATTGTTATTAACTGAAATTGTTATTAACTGAAATTTATACATCTCATTTAAGAGAATGACATAACTTTGAATATAATAAAAAACCTTTTCTTCGAAAGGTGTTGGGATAAAAATTTATTATTTAGCCGTCATCACAATATTGATGATAAGTTTGATGTCTCTGTGTCCAGGATTGCCCTAGATATATTTGACGTCCCATAGTTCCATGTTCCTTTCACACAATTTTGATTACACACGTGGCGAGTGTAGGTAGCTAAACAGGAGGTGCTGCTTATCCTTCCGCAGCACCCGGCCTTACTTCCCTTAAGGAAGTTCACGTGTCTAACCTAACTTGTCAGTTCCAAAGTCTTTACTCTGCTTCTGGATTGTGATTCGGACATGGATTAGTATGTTTGTTTTTGATTAGGAAGCATAGACATAAACCGACTTTCTACAATTTACAATACTCTCTCATGTGTGTTTCTAGACTGCATTTTCATACTAACCTTTATCCGCATTTAAATTCATCTGTTTAAATGACAAAATTATATTGAATCTATTGATGGCAAAACTTCAAATATTACACTGTTACTGTATAAAGATTTTTGGGTCGATATCTTTAAATTAATTTAAAATTGTTAATAGGTTCTAATCATGCGAATATCCATTATCAATGCAAGATCTTTTTAGTAATGTTAGTGGATATCAAATTTTAAACTTCCTTAGGGAAGTTAACTTGTATCGTAAAATATAATTGTTTTATTTATAAATTGTCTGTGATATAACTGGTTTTTATCAGTTTGGCAATAGTTTTATTAAATATTTATTTGTTATTTTTAATTTTACATTTTAATACTTTGTGTTATTGATACTATTGTATCTTTTACTTTTTCTAGCCGCGAATAGCTGCAATAATGCTGATGCGACTTTAAACAATAACTCACTCATGCGAATATCCTTAAGCTTCATTTTGTTGTTTTTCATAAGCTTTTGATCATGATTTGCTTGGTAGCTCAACTTAGAATCTGACCGCCAAGATTGGAATCCTTAGGCTTTATCTAGACGTGCAGCATTATCTGCAGATTATAGCGGTTTGACGTCCTGAAGTTATTGCTACAGAGTTCACACGTTACCTCCACATTTTGGAACTAATATCCCGTCTGATTCTGGATTTAGTATGGTACAAAGGGTGTTTACGGAACATATAAAGAAATGACCCATAGGAAAATTCCATGCATGGTAACGGAAAAGTATTTCTATATGTAGATGAAAAATGTGATTTCAAGCAAAAATGACTATTTCCATACATTTGACTACATAAAAACATGTTGCGATTTCATAATGATGGCAGGCCTGCCCGTTAACAAAAACGACATTAAAATGTGGGTTTTGAAATTAGTTTTTACTGACTTAAAGATTATTCACAAGCGTGCCTGCCATCATGGTAAAATGGAAAACGCTTAAAAATAAAACTATTACCCTTTTCCGCCACTCATATATTAAAGCGTATACAAAACGTCCGTTAGCTTTGGTAGCTCAGTTGAAGAGCATTTGACTGCTAAGATATCACGAAATGTTTTTATGTGCGAGTTCGAATCCCAAATATTGCACGGGGTTTTATTTTTTGATTTTCCCAATATTTATAACTTCAAAAACATCTAAATTATATTGAACTCAGAATAAGTAATGTTACTTTTTTCGTCAAAAGTGTTAATTTGTGAGCATGGTTTATAGGCATCGATATTAATATAATAGTAAGACAAAGCAAAGTGAAATTCTCGTATATAACATCTCAACAACGTGCTTGTTGCTGTATACTGGTATACGTAACAAAAAAGCGCCATAGTTGTAGGCTTGGTTCTAATCTGAAACAAATAATTCAAAATGCTGCTGGGGCATAGGTAAATCGCCAAAAATAATTCAACTTTCGATTTAAAGTAGTTACGATTATGGAGTTAAACTGAAATACTAATATCTGTTAATTGACAGAAAAGTATTTTACATGACAGTGGCCTCATACAGGTAAAATCTTAAAACCATACTAGGAATATGCCTGTGGTTAAATGGTTATATCCTGTTTCTCCCAATTTTAATTATTAGTACTCATAGAATTTTTTCCCTTGTTCAAACATTATAAACAACAGGTGTTCAGTTATAGTCTGTTCTATGTAAGGTGTTGTAGGCTGGAAAATGATTTGTTTTGTGCAGGATGGTATTTTTTTATTACTTTTGTATTTAATTCATTTTATTTTTATTTAAAGAAAAGAACCTTTCCATTATATAACTGCTGCCCCACTGTTAACCACAGGGAATAGGAATTTTGAACAGATTAAGTCTCTGTTAAAAAGTTACTAAACTTCACTTACACTGATGAAAACAAACTAAAACTCCAAACCAAAACATTGATAAAAAACAGCCAAAACTTTAAATGCATTATTTTGAAAAAGAACTTCTTCGATTAGCCAGATATAATATATCTAGATCTGTTGCCCCCTGGCATTTCTTCTTCATAAATACTTGGAATAGGCACTGCTTCTACCTAACAACGTTTTTTCATGGTCTCCTTCAATTTTAGCTTGATCAGAAGTATGATTATGTATATTTCCCAATTTAACTGGATGATCCCGATATGTATTGACTGTTACATGGCAAGTTTTAACACTGCATATCCAAAATATGCGTTCATTAAGTTTGTTCTTAACAATGTATCGAAAACCACCTGAAATTAAACCTTCTCTTCCAAATTTGTTGGTTAGAAACTGTAAAGGTTGTAGTTGTACATTTGCCATTATTTACATCAGAATGACTTGAAACTCTAATAAACTACATTGTTATATCTCAGCTTGAATACAGCTCATAGAAAATAGTTCAATTTATTTATTCATTCTCTGATTAATATTTAATGATTTTGCGATCATAGGTAGCGATTGACTTCTTGATATGGACTATACTAATATCGAAAACTGCATCAATTGTAACTTAAATATGATGGACTGTTCAGAAAAATGAAGAGCGGATGGAGTTGAATACATCCCCTGTTTTTGTTGTTGTTACAGGAAGGAATTGATCCAATGGGACAGTCAAACTTAGTCATTTTCCATTAAAAACTTGATTGTTAAATTTCATGTTAACATATGCAAACAAGTATATTAAAACAATTGAATGCGAAAAAGTACATTTTTTTTTAAAAATCAATTTTCCAGTGTCAACTGTAATATGGGACACACAATTTCACACAAAAATGACAGATAAAAATCAACTTTTGGAATAAGTCATTATCAGAGATGATAAAGTGAAAAAGACTATGTTGCTATGTGTATGGATACTGTTTAAAATATCTGGTCTTCTTGGTCTATGTAATTTTAGGGCATATATATGGCACGCCAATTTATGCAAAAATCACCAATACCTATGGTATCTCAGCTATTTTTAACACATAGCTATCAACTCGGCCAATTTAAGTCAAATTTGGCGAGGAAGGTCTATGGGTACAAAAGATTAAAAATTGAGTATGACATGTCGATCAAAAGTCCAAGATGGTTGCCACTACTATTATTAGCTTAAACATATAGACCTTATTTTTGTACTAGTGTTGTTGAAATTAAAAACAGAAAATAGGCAGAACGGACAGAAAACATACGTGCAACAGGTTTCCCAATACAATTTTAGTGTGCACAATATTTACGCAATATGCAAATAAGGTTTTTTTTTATCCCAATGTAGATATAATTCCCTGCATTAGTAGCATCCTCTGTCGAGATTTGATTACTTGAAATAAGACACAGCTTGAGTCTGAATAACTTGATATAGATATAATTTCATGTTATTCATTATTTGACCATAAGTTCAAAAATTATAAATCAAGATACTTAGCAAAATATATCTATAAAAATTATGATATTCTTGTCATTTTCTCTTTCATTCTTATGAGCAAAATATTTAGTTAAATATTTCTATTAAGATTATGATCATCTTGAATGTTGCATTGAAACAGCTTAATACTTCTGTTCTTTTCTCTTTAATTTTTCCAATGTCTTTGCTCCGATATTCTTCTTGTGAATATTTACAGAAGATGTATTCCACTATTCATTTTCCGCCTGGCACAACTACCAAAATCGCTCGCTTCTTTGGGAAGACGAAGTTAATCTTTTTAGTTGCCAAAATACTTTTTACAATCACCGAATAGTAAATTTGATATATTCTAATGTAGCGTTTCTTCAACTTTGATTGATTAGCTGAATTTTAATTAAAATATTTCTGCCAGGCATTATGTTTTATAGTCCGTCGGCGATATTGTGTTAGTGTTTATAAACACAAGCTAAGTCTTTTCTTACAAATAAGTTTTAATTTGTGTTGTCGTATATTCACGTCTCATATGCATGTGGAAGTATTTCATTCGTCAGTCAATCGTACACCGGCTGCATTTCAGACACTGATATTACCGCCGAAGTGGTCTACTCTTACTCTCATTTGATTATGGGGACAGCATAATGGCTGGCAAGGGATTCAATATACAAGACATTTTAGATAATTTTTGTGCAAAGTTGAAGATTCTTCCTTTCCTACATTTACAAGGTCGGATACCAGATTGTAATGTGTTCGAAACTCAGTATTTCTGCATAGAGGATACATGTTGAACGTGCAATTAATATCACACGGTACTGACACACATTGTATTAAATTATTTTGTGATTTAAGCATTAATTGCAAAATGGTTGTTTGCTTGAACTGTAATAAATTATTAAATGTGCTATATGCTTTCTCTACTTATTCAATGAAGCAGATGCCCTATACTATTATAATGATAATTACATACATAATTCACATGTGTACATACGTAACAAAGTTTTTAACTTTTGTATTTATCAAGTAATCTTTATTTATTTAATTTTTGCAAATTTATTGTTAATATGCAAGTGTGTGCGCAATATGGTGCAACTCATTTGATTTGATTCAATTAGGATTGATATTCAAGTCAAGAATATTTCACTTAGTGAAAGGTAAGTGTAATGTGACTCGTATGTAAACAAAGAACTTTAAATTATTAAAATGAATTTAGATGCCCGTCAAAATTATTTCACTTCTAAATTACATCCAATCATCATTTTTTTCACTTATAGAGACAACACCAGCTGTAGTGGCAGTGACCGAAGTTTACAGTATTGGTTCTTTTGACATTTATAAATCTTATCAAAAACACCAAATACTTGACAAAATCTACCTATACCAAAACAACTTCTAGCCGTATCCATGCATTTTCGGCATCAAGACAACTCGTCCCCAACCAGAGACAACTCTTACCCAAGAAAATTAACAATTTTTAAAAAAAAAAATCATAACCATATATATTATCTTAAAATTATTTCATTAAATTAGTTCACACTTATAAGGTATTGCTGGAAATTATTTTTTAATATTTCATATTTTATCGGATATTAAGCATCTCGATGACAAAAGCGGATGTTATTTCTTTAAGAGTCATCTAAGTAGGAAAATACAAGTGAAAACAATTTGGTTGAAAAACGTAAAAGAGGGACACATTTGTGAGATTACCTAACCAAGTGTGAAGATTTATAAATAAAAGTAAAGCCTTAAACGATTTGTTGCATTTTTTATGGAAATTGTGCAAAAATACATGTGTTGCGGAAAGATGATTTTCACCTTGTGTAACGAATTAATTTAGAAAAACGAAAAGATATTAATACATCCAACGTGATAGAGCAGTGCATAGGGGCCAGAGTTTGTCAAAGAAATACGAGGTTTTTGAAAACTCGACAATTTATTGTTGAGGTTATCTACGATTTATTTTCCTTTTTAAAAATGCGTGTACCAGGCGTGATATTTATATTCTATTGCTTTCTTGGGTGCAAATTATCTCGGTTTTTGAACATGTTGTCTTTGGGTACAAGTTGTCTAGAAACCAATACCGATACTTTAATTCTAAATGCAGAGTACATGACTCTTTCGTGTTTTTGTTAGGCCTTCCTGGTATTAAATGTCGAACCTACCTACCATATTATACAAATGTACAAAACAAACACTCTATCCCAGTTTTTAATGCAGTTTAAAGATGAAAAGGCATATTTCGTAGTGTTATCTCAGTATAATATTGGCCTAGGTACAAATCCTGCAGATTATACTACATAGTGTGAGAAAGTTTGTCATTTCACTTGACGATTTGCTGATTTCTCTTGGAACGCAGATTTTCCCAACGACCCCGTGGCCAAAACTGACTGCCTTGATATAACTGGAAGAATCTTAACTCGGTTGTATGACACCATTATTTCATTCAACTTCCAATTTTCCATTACTTCATTCCACGTCCAATTTCACATTTATTCCTAGACTAAGATTTTCCTCAAAATGATATTGTTTGGTATTTCTTCAGTTGTATTTTTTGTATAACTTAAGCTTTTATTATGTATTAATTCTGTAACTTTTTAAATATTTCATTTAATGGTGATAAATTGCCAATCCTTGATTATGTTTACAAGTGATTGAGGAAAATCTAAGTTAAATCATAATTGTTTAATTGACATACTTATGTATAACTAGCAACCCAAGATTAGTATTACAAAAATAAACACAATAAAGAATGTCTAAACCATATATTTTTTTATAAATACAATACTACATTGAACAAAAACTGTAAAACAAATCATCTTCTAAATAGACCCACTAGAAAGTAGAAATAGATTTTGATGAAATTCTCTGAATATCTTTGTTTCATGCAGGATTTCATTTGAATGGAGTTACCAGTAAATTTATTGCAAATATGAAATATTTTATATGAACAAATCTAATACCATCAATCAACTTATAAGTTTTTTGAAATGCAAAAATTAAGGTAACATAAGATTTCTAGACTGACAACTTTTAATAAATTTTAAACAATTAGTAGTTTTCATCTTTGTGATTGTCATGTATTGCTGTACATGGTATCAGTATATACTTAAATTGTTTCTATTAATGCTTTATCCGCTTTCTGTAATGACAAAACAATGTGATCTTTATAAAAATCCTTCAATTTCGCGGTCATAACTTTCCAAAATTCTGAATCTAATCCAATGAGGTTGATAACTAGTCATTTTTCAGTATAAACTACAAAAAAGCACACCGCCTAGAACATGTAATACCAAATTGTCTCTGCACTTCGGCATAATAGTGATGAGTTGGTTCAAGGTACAGATTTTCTAAATCACCCAAAGCACAAAAAAGGAAGGATCTTTACTTGCATTATATAGCCTTATTTTCTCTTTTGCTATGAGCACATTTAATTTCCATTAAAACAAATGTACACATAGAATCAAACACGACTCTATCTGGAGAAGCTGGTATCCATAGCTAATGTGAATTGATAACGACACCACAAGAATATGTTTTGACACGTGTACCAGTATGTATTTTTTATAAGAATTTGCAGCCTTGCATTCATTGTCTAAACCATATTTCACAGCAGGAACACTAGATAAATTTAATTGATAATGTGTTTGTAACAAACTTATCATTTTTTGTACATTATCTCTGTAAAATTTGTCAAATGTAAAGCATGTCCAATGGAATTAAATCCCCGTGTTTTAGTTTTCGCCTTTGTCTTTTCGACTGCTTCCTTCAGAGATGATAATAAGTCTGGACAACATTTGGAGCATATTTCCATAGAAAAGCAGAAAATGATTCTGAATAACAACTGTCATGTTGAATCTCTTATTTTGAATCTATATTGGTAACAACTTTGGAGTTTGCTTCAGTCAATGATAATTGATAGTTTCAACAACTCCCAACAGGAACTAAAAAGTTTAATCTGGTTTTTACTTCACTGTTGCGTGTATTCAACACTTTACAAATCCCTACTGTTGCTCTTCCTTAACGATTGAAAATCCGGCTGAATGCAGATAGCTCCTTCCACTTTGCCACTGATATAATTATGTTCTACTGCACAATTATGAGACAGTTCATCTTTCCTTTGATAACACAGAATTGACGTATCGCCGACCACGCCCACAATGTTCCGACACTAGCCGCCATTACGGTACCAAAGCAGCATCACGGCAACTAATGAAGTACTAGTGCCAGTGGCGTCATTCAATGACGCAATTCAGGCTGAGTTTTCATTCTTTTTGCGTGTAAATCAAGCATCCGGCCATTTGTTGGAACATTGTGGGCGTAGCCGGCGATATGTCAATTGTCTTGTTTACACAAATAAACGTTGTGGATATATCTATCCCGGAAGAAGGCATAACCTCTTTCGATAGGCTTATGAACATTGTTAGTCTGTTATGGTTTTTGCCTAAGGATTCCGAATGTTTAATTAACGACACATAGGTGAATCATGCAGGCAGTTCATTTGCTGATTTTGTCCAGCCGTCGACAGGACGTCTCTTTTTTTAAATTGCCACATTTACTTGTGCTGCTCTTTCCAACTGTAATACAATTTTGCAATTCAGTTTCTTTAGCTTTAGATAGCTGTTATTTGGTTTGGGATCTTGAATTACAAAGTTTACATTTTCCACGCAGTTACGTACTCTGATAACATAAAATTAAAGTTTGCCATACAAAGGATGATAAAAACCCTATTTCAGTTAGGTTAGATTGAGGGTTAAGTCCAACTATAAATTAAAAACAAACATAACAATCCCAAAACAAAGTAAAAACTTTGAAAAATGACAAAGAAAGGTAAACACGTAAAATTTCGTTTACAATTTCTGATGACGCAAAGCTCTAAACTACTGAATTGAAATCAATCTTAACATTTATTTTACAAATAGTAGACTCATGAAGTGTAAATTACCTGGCACACAATAGTGCACTTTCTGTGGTGAAACCAAAGAAACAACTTTACGTCTGTTTTTAAAGCTAGTTCATTAGAAATATATGGTATCAATTAATAAATATTTTCAATAGTTATCTAAGAATTAATATGGAACCATCTGCTCATAATATATTGTTTGGCATTAATGCTGACTTTCCTTTCTCAAAACTCATAAACATATGTTTTCTTGTGATAAGATATTTCGTTCATATATTTTGTAGAATAAAGAAAACTTTACCAAATTTCACAGAAGCTTTGAATGCGCTAAAATACTATACAGGGATTTTTCTTACCTTTTTGGGAAAAGGACCTTGGGATGAAATTGGGAAAATGCTCAACAAAAATGTAATTTTGGGAAAAATCACAACAACATATTAGAAATTCTAGAACACTGGTAATTGAACAAATTATATCGGTGTTCACAGCACAATAGCGCTGTCTCTTTTGTCGCTATATAAATTATCCAGCAAAATGTTGGTTAATATAGATTGAAATTGTTATCAGAACGAGACATCCTCCGAATATGATGTTGATGATCTTGTGAATTTTTTTTCTCAAAAATTGATAAACATAGCTTATTGGGAATTTTTTACTACAGAATTGGGGAAAAATGTATGTTTTTTTTGCATTGGGAATGAGTCCCTTTACCGAACCCTGTGAATACCCAGAAAAATCCCTGCAGTATAGCTTAGTATGTTTATTTTTTAATATAATATTGAACTTTTCTGTTTATATGTACTTCCCTAAAAATCAGAATCTTTAAGATCAATATGGTATTTTTCCAGGAAATTAATTCTGTAAGTAAAAGTATTCCTTGAGGTATTTGACCTTCGAAGTCTTCTATAGTGCAGCTTTGACCTGACACCTTGGTCTATTTTAATTAGACATATTTGTCAGACAAACAAATCATGACAAACATATGTTGTTATTAATTATCTCCTCATAAACCGTATAAGTTTATGTTGACTAACAACTTTTCATGTGATTTTACCATATATGTTTGTACATGTGTTCTATGATAAAAATATATGTTAAAAATGTATTGAAAATGAATACGAATAAAAAATCTAAAAAGAAAAAGAAAATTATTATTTTGAAAATATTACATGAGTGGTAGTTAAAATTAATTAATAAAAACAAGTTGAAAAATATCGATATGCAGAGTAGCATCTCAAAGTTTATCATTAAAAGTACTTGAGGTACATCCATATTGCAGAACTTATCGTCATCATCATGGTGGCATTATCAGCAACAGCAGTAGAACTGTTCATGTCATCATCATCATTATCATCAGTAATAGCAGGAACTCGAAACATCATCAGAATTCAGCATTTCGCATTATCATCAACATCATCATCTGCAGCAGCAAAATTCTCATATCATAATCATCATTACAAGGAGCAAATTTATTTTTGTTAATCTAATAACAATGTTAACTTACTTGCACTTAAACTTTAGTTCTGCAAAACACAAAGAACAAATAAAGCATGTAATAACATAACGTTATAAAAAACATCTTTCATACACCACACCCTTCATGCTTGCAATTTATTTTTTTCTGTTCCATCACGTTGATAAAAAAGTATTTGGTAAAATGTATTACACATGTTATAAGCTTTTTAGAAAAACTGTTCTATAAATTGTAATGTGCAATTATTTGTTTAAATTATTGTATGTGTTGTATCGTGGGAATTGTTAATTTGAGGGTTTATATTAACAAACACATCAGTCATTTTATTTTTATCAAAATGTCAAGGGTTTGATTATTATTTTTGTGTTCTGATTTCAAAACTGATGTAGAACAGACATTTTATTTTATGATATTTATCAATGCCGGTGACATATTGGCAACCAAATGGAGATGAAGTTTCAAATATTTATCGATTGACAACATCGAAATTTGAAAATGATGTGAAAGAAGGAACTTGTTTTTTAAAGTATATATACATGTATATATATTAAATTTTATAATGCTCAGTTTAAACTTTTATCAAAATATTAAATTAACTCATGGTCTCATTAATTTTTAATACAGTTTTTTATACTTTTTACTTATTATAATGCATATAAAATGACAAAAAAATCTATAAAGTTATGGAAAATCTCATTAAATTTGCATTATATTACTTATTTTTACTGGTATGAAATATAATTTAATTCATGTTTCATTTATTTTACATTTATTCAGCCGAATTCTGTAAAACGCAATCCTTGAAAATGACAGTACAAAAAAGTAAGAGTTGTCTCTCTTTACAAATATTGCTTTGCTTTTTTTAATTTTCCATCTCAAATACTAAATGGCACATATAGAGTCAAAGCCTCATTTTGAAAGATATAAAAATTCAACCAATGAATATGACCTTACATTTAGGTTTGTTTTAGAGTTTACAGTTTAGTGATTTAGAATTTCAAGTGTATATCTTAAATTGTATTTGTAGGTAAAAGGCTAGAATAATATAAAAACCGCCAATAGTCGCAGTAGGCAGTACAAGACAAACTGGTATATTCCATATAATTTTGTATTGTTTCATTGAATTAAAATGTCTAACAAAAAAATCAAACACAATTTTGTCACAAATCTAATAATTTTAGAGTAATACAAATAATATTTTCTTGCCTTTTAACCTTAAAAAAACTTGTAGTGCACTAAACCTTCAATAGAACTAGTAGTGCACTGTAACAACACCACTAGATATTTATTCCAATACCCGTGTAAAGTCAGAAATTCTATATTCAATGGTCCCAATATTATAATATTATTAATCAGAGTTTTTTCATATTGGCCCAGTTATTTGGCCAAGGTGTGTCATATTGGCCCGAGGTGTTTCCATCACAAATCAAAGATGGCCAGTTTACCGTTACTTTAAATAGCAAAACCCCGAAAATGACCATTACATCGTTATTTATGTCACGGTTTTGTTACCTTTTAAATACGGAAAATTGATAACAGGTAATTAAACACAATATGTATGGGTGTTTGTATTACGCAATATGCAAATAAAGTATATTTTACCCTAAATCTTTCAAATTTAATTTCCCTGAAAGTACATGACCAATTTAAAAGAAATTTGACATGTAACGTCCTCAGGTGGTAAAAATTAAAATTGTATTCTACATGTCCGTTCAAAATGTAAGATGGCCGCTGTTACTAGAGCAAAAACCTAAAAATCTCTATTTATACATGTATTGATTTTGTTGAAATATTAAAAAATATAAGCTTCATACAATGGTTCAGTGAGGTATTGTATTATCCCGAATGAAACTGTACATATGTTTTATAACTGGATGAATGAGATCATATGTGAAATTGTTGAAAATCAGATGAGCTATGTAGACCCTATAGGACCTTGCTATTATAAACTTCCTTTTTTACTGTTTTCAAGTGAATGATCTATTTGTATTACACGCCATACAAATTCATGAAAGCTGATAGGATGATTGCTTTAGACAAAATTAATGTAATATTCAGAATGAGCGATACACTTGTTCCAGGTAACGTTTAATGGTGCATGCTCACAACATATCAAGTAGGCTGAATGCATATCAGTCAGCATCAAATAAAACTGTTTTAATATGCAAGATCTTGTACATGAAGTCGTTACTTAAATATATTTTGCAAACGATTGATTGATCAGTCTACTATCAGGAATGAAAATATTGATTATTATTATACTCTTAATCGGGTATTTTTATTTTGACCCAGTTTTTTTGGCTTAGGTTTGTCATATTGGCTTGCATTGTTTCTAGCGGAAAAATATAGATAAGTATGGTTAAATAATGATTTTGTTAATGCTTGAACTGTTACCCAATACAATCATTAATTGGTTATTTTTAAAATGCCACAATAATTTCATCTCGGTGTGTCATATTTGCCCGAAGCCGAAGGCCAAGCGGCAATAAGGTTCACCGAGGCGGCCAAGTGGTTGACCCTTTGGAAATATTTTATTATTGATTTTATTAACATTTCAAATATTAAAGATAAATGCATTATGTTACCTTCTCCAATCACAGACTTCTGTTACAGCATTTTACACTTCATAAACTTCTACATTGAAACACAGATTTTTGTATATCTCAACATTTTATTATATAATAGATGTTTCTTTTTAAAGATGAATTCTCCGCATTTGCCTTTTAACCCCTTCAATGTTTGAAAAGATTAAAAGATACCACTACAGGATGTAAGTTAGTGTCACGTGACTTTTCTTCACTTAATTGAAACATTTTGTTATTTAACGTTTTAATTAAGACATTTTTACCAGTATATAAAATAGAGAAGTACACACATATAGTATATATAGTACAATGTATTTTCTAAGTTTAGTTCTACATTTGACAGCTTTTGGATTTATTCAGGCTATATTTTATATGGATAAAAACTGTAATACCACCAATAACAACGGCATATTATACCATAACTGTCTCATACAGGAAAACCAATATTGGAATTTGACAGAATTTAGAGATTGGACGTTAAGTATGAGGAGTAACCAGACAGTAGTTGTAAATATACAATGTACAAAAAATGGATTGATAAACCTTAAAAGGCCAATTAAAGCAAAGGGATTAGAAAAACTAAGAATCACTAACTGTGATATTCTAGATGCTTTAAAATATAACTTTTCGAATGTAGTTATTAATATGGACTACTCAATTAAAGAATATACATTGATAAACTGTACATTTCTGATTCGTCCTGATAAAAGAAATAAGAGTCTTTTGAAAAAATACAGAGACAAAATAAATTTGCATTATCGATGTAGAATTCCCGAATCAACAAAACGCTTCATTGAAACAGGATGCAAACTACGTGCATATGGATCACCATGGATTTTCGATAAAAATGAAATTAAAATTCTTGAAGAGCATATTGAAAGTTTGACACGTGAACGTGAACAGTGCACGTACATGAATCTCCAATACTACGAAAAGACACGGAACGTCTACAGTGGTACTTTTTTATCGAAAGCAAATGAAAATGATATCTCGGACTTTATGTCTAGTTCAAAATTTCCAAATATTGAAGTTTTTAATTTTTCTCGTCAGGGATTGACGAAAATAGACGAAAATTTATATAGAAACAGGTGGTGGATTTATTTGAGCAATTTGAAGATTCTAGATCTTTCATTTAATAATATGACGCATATTGATTTTCAGTACAAGAAATCGAGAATTCATCAAACTGTTCTTACGGTTAATCTAACCAACAATAAAATTACTAACATTAACGGAAAGGACTTGCAAAATATTAAGTCGTTTTATCCAAATTTTATTTTGTTGCAGAATAACCCTTTTGACTGCACCTGTGATCTAGTACGTGTGATGCAGATTCTGAGGTTAGAACACAAACAGGACTGGGCTTCTTCGTACAAATATTTAATGGATTTATACTGTACTGATAAAAATTCAAATAACCATAAAAAGAAATTAAACGAACTAAAGGAAGAAGATCTCTGTCGGGACAATTTCTCTTACTTATCGCTATACTTGTAGTTGGTTCCGTTTCTTTCTGTGTTGTAACATTCTTAATATTGATACCGTGTATTACCAAATCACAAATCTACCGACGCAATCAAAACTCACACGGTACATCACAAATCTACCGCCGCAACCATAACGCCATCAATACTTTAACCCTTCAACCAAAGTTCAAGTACAATAGTAAAAGAATATGATGCCTTTATATCATATAGTTCAAAGGATGAAAATTGGGTGGTGAATGTTTTATGTAAGAGACTAGAATCGTCACCACATAACCTCAGTTTGTGTCTACACTATAAACACTTTGTACCTGGCGCTTGTATCGCAGACAATATAATAGATAGTGTTGAGAAAAGTCGGCGCACAATTCTAGTTCTGTCTAACAATTTTTTAAAGAGTGAATGGTGTATTTTGGAATTTAGAAAAGCTTTTCATCAGAGTCTTCTTGAAAACAGTCATTTGGTTATTCTTATTCTTGATGAAGATTTAGATTTTAACGATATTCCAGACTTGAAACATTGTCTAATGACTAGAACGTATATCAGAGTAAACGAAAGTCTTTTTTGGGATAAACTGATACAATGTCTATCAAAGGCATCTTCGAATAGAGGAAACAAATCATTGCAAAATGGATATTCGAAAAATTTGTCAAACTCATCCACCAAAAGAAAAGACCAATCCACATTTTTACCATAACATGAAGTAGAAGTACATGTATGTATGAAATATTTTTTTGTCTTTTAATATATGATTTAACATAAATAACTAATTGGCACAAATTTCAAAATCAGAATAGTGAAGTTCAAGATTTGATCTTTAATAAACACATCTAAATAAACTACAAAACAAATTATCCATGTTAATATAAACGATTAAAATTCGTTCATGTTGAAGGTATGGGGTGGACAGAAACTTGAAATATGTGGAGAGACAGAAAGATTCTCATATAGTCCCCTAAACTTCGGTTGTTGGTAATTATTTACATATATCACTATTTAAGAAACCTACTATAATGGAAAATAATAGTTATATGAAAACTTTTTTCTCAATATTCCCGTTGAAATCTTAGTAATATGAAAACTTTTTTCTCAATATTCCCGTTGAAATCTTAGTAATATGAATACTTTTTTCTCAATATTCCCGATGAAATCTTAGTAATATGAAAACTTTTTTCTCAATATTCCCGTTGAAATCTTAGTAATATGAATACTTTTTTCTCAATATTCCCGTTGAAATCTTAGTAATATGAAAACTTTTTTCTCAATATTCCCATTGAAATAAGAACTTTGTATCGAAACTAACTCACGTCCAAACGTTTCAAGTTCTTTTCATTATTAATTTTGATTCAATAAGCAAAGTTGTGGGCGTGTTTAGAATAACAGATGGCGCTTACTTTTCTGGGGCACCCGGTTTTACTTCTCTGGTTGACCTTAACGTGTTTTATTTAATTTTTCACTTTACAAAGATTTTACTTTGCTTTTTAGTCCAGTCAATCTACAGCTTGACCCTAAACTAATTGCAACAGAATATATATTGTTACTAAAGTTCTCTTTCATACCTAAAATGTTTATGGTAAAAATAGGCAATATTCTGATACGGGGAAAACAGTTTATGAGGAGTTTTAATTCCTTAAGGAGAATTATATAGACAAGGATAAAACAGGTTTTTAGTCCCATTATCAAATGGTTTTTTCTTTTCTTCTTTTTTATGTTTTTTTTTTATTTGCTATTTGAACAAAATGTAAAATAAAGCCACTGCAATTAATCAAATCATATTTTTTTTTTCATATATACACTTAACATTTCTGATCTCATTTTAAGTTAAATGATCAGTCAATTTTAATTTGATAATAATTTATTTTTAGTCTGTCACAATCTAATGTTTCTAGTAAAGTAAAATTATTGAAAGAATACCCAGAGTAATTCTGAAGAAAAAAACATGTTTTAACCTGAGATACACTTTTTGTCATTTATGTGTATATTATGATATATCTGAGATTTATTAATTTTCACCATCCCCTTATTACCGTTTTTAAAGTTTTCAACGAAATGAAAGGTTTTTTTTACATTCAATTTACATATTGCATTCAAAATTGCCTTTAATGATTCATTTTAAGTCTGATTTTGATATGCTTTGTAGGTTGTTTTTGAAAAATTTTGTGTAAAATTTAGGCTCACCGTGCAGTTATTTCACTTTTTTATAGAAAATGCTATTGACAACTTCATTTGGCAAAAAAAGCCAAATCCCACTGAATTGAAATTGGTAGATTTTTATGGTGAATAATAAAACATTTCCTGGACACAATCACATGAAAACATTTTTTGTTGCAATTACTTTGAGGTTTGTCCCTATTTTTTTAAAATTAGATTGACTGTTCTATTTTAAATTAATTGTGATTTGAAAATGGACTGAAATGATATTATCCATCACTTTTTCACAATTTTATTATTTATTTTAGGTATGTTTCAGGAAAAGGAAAAATATGTGATTCTTCTTTCATCGTTAATGGAATAATGAAAAAACAAATGGTAAAGTTTCTTAGATGTTTAAATGAGGAAGTAAATTGACAATCATGAACTGAAGAAATGCAGGTTAATGTTTGTACAAAAACAGTGGACATATCCGCGATTATGTTAGTTGGATGATAGGTGATACAATACATCAACGAGGATTCGGCTATGTATATTCAATTTAATCGATGAAATGAACAAATATCTTGTAGTATATGTATATAGAATTTTCCAAGAGTTTAACATTTGAAAATTCGTTTAATAGCTAATTCCTTTGTAAATAGTAATAAGTTTGTTTTGTTTTTCTTAAATCTAGTCTAATCCCTCTAGACAAGCATGAAACAGTTCAAAATGACAAAAATTAACTGTTTCATTCGCTAACTGTGGCCTCGTTTAAGAATTTAAAAAGCGTTTTGATAATCTTGATTCGTACCAGACAACAATTTCTAGATTTTAAGACATGTCTGGTGCGTTATTTTTTTCAATATGACAATTAAGACAATAAAACCAGTTATTTAAAAAAAAAAAGAAAAGAAAAGTCAAATCCATTGTCCCTTTGTATCAAGGATTGCCGGTAGAACTCTTGACTCTTGGCTGTGACACTAAGGTCACCCTGAAACCTCGGGCCAATAATTTGTTTTTTCCTAAAACCCCCATGAAATAATTGAATTAGATAGACCGGTCATCACTGTATTTTGTTGTTATATAATCTTTTCAGTATTCCACACAATAAAATCATGTAATAAAATTCATATTTCACACGTGTTATGTCGTTTTCGCTATTTTGGCAACCAGTGGAAGTTATTTCAATGTAACAGTCGCGCTCTATAACGTCGAGTGTTGTTTGTCTCATTGACACACCTCATTTGGACATTTTCAAAACATTAAAAAAAATCATATAAGTTAGATTTTTTGTTGTTGTATATGTTCTATGGATAAGTCAAGGTTATATTTTTGGCATAATTATACCAACATTTTAGTAGTACTCTGGGTACATGCATACATTTACGCGACTTCTCTGTATTGCGGTTAATCAGCACTTTTCTTATCTTTATGAATAAACTTTTATTCTGGATTATACATTAAATAAAATAAATGTTTATGTGTAATTGAATTAAACTTTTTGAATAATTTGTTGATACTACTTGCCAAGGTTTGTTGCATAAAAATTATTAAACTCGTTAAAAAAAATTACATAAACACTCGTGTAGGATCCTCTCTATATATATTAACCGATGTATCACTGCATCTCGTTATATTGACGTTATATTGACTAGGATCCTCTCTATATATATTAACCGATGTATCACTGCATCTCGTTATATTGACCGGTGTATCACTGCACTTGTTTTATTGACCTGTGTATCACTGCATCTCGTTATATTGACCGGTGTATCACTGCACTTGTTTTATTGACCTGTGTATCACTGCATCCCGTTTTATTGACCGGTGTATCACTGCATCTCGTTTTATTGACCGGTGTATCACTGTTTGTCGTTAGTGCCCGGTGTATTACTGCATCTCGTTATATTGACCGGCGTATCACTGCATCTCGTTATATTAATATTGACCGGTGTTCACTGCATCTCATGTATCACTGCATCTCGTTATATTGACCGGTGTATCACTGCACCTCGTTATATTGACCGGGTATCACTGCACCTCGTTATATTGACCGGTGTATCACTGTTTGTCGTTAGTGCCCGGTGTATTACTGCATCTCGTTATATTGACCGGCGTATCACTGTATCGCGTTATATTGACCGGTGTATCACTGTATCTCGTTATATTGACGGGTACAATTAGGTTTGATACATGTATGTATGTATAAATGTATATATGCCACTTTTGTATTACAGTAAGGAATCATTATTTGGATAAGAATTTGTTCTTTAAGTCAAAGTATCAATTGAAGATGTGTTGTTGGTCGGCTTCGTTTTCGATCGTAATATGCATGTACATAATGTAATTTAAAGCCTTAATAGATCTGTATTATTTTGTTATTAGAAATAAAAACAATGAATTTGTTAAAAGGTAGCGTTTCTCTCTTCTGTTTTAAATGCAGATTTTTTATTAAATACAAATACATAATATAATATTGTTTGAAACGGGTTTTACGTCCTAGGCAAGGTTATTTCACTTATATCGAGACGTCATCGGCTATAGGGAAAGTGACAGTTTTGACCTTTACCTTGCGCTCATGGTAATGTGTAGGGAGGGAACGTTAACGTGCAACGCCTTGCCGTGACACGGGAATATGTTTTTTAAAGGCCTATACCGAGAGCTCTTGACTTTCATTTTTAAATGACAAGTGCTTGGCGAAAGAATAGTCACTACCTATTTTGAAGTCTTGGTTAGACCCGGTTGGGGTCCGAACCCATGACTTCCCACATACAAAGCAAGCACTGTGCCAACTGAGTGGTTGTATTTAACGTAAATGTATTTTGTATTTAAAAGGATATTTTCATTTGGTCTGCCTTGAACTAGCGCATCACTGCGGTTGCTCAGTTGGTAGAGTGCTCGCTCCGTAATTGGGAGCTCATGGGTTCGATTCCCGATTTGGTCTGACCCAAAACTTGAAAGTTGGTAGTGACTGTTCTTTTGCCAAGCACTCGGCATAACGAAATGAAAGTCACGGTTCTTTCGGATGGATGGGAACTTAAAATAAACGAAGTTCCGTATCACGGTGGCCTTTGCACGTTAAAGAACCCTGCTGTATAATGCCATCAGCGCAACGCACGGGCAAAATTTCTGTACCCTCCTCTATAGGTGACAACGTCATGATATAAGTGAAATATTCGTGACTGGGACATTAAACACCATTACTCAACTCAACTAGCGCACAATCAAAGCAACTTTAAAGTGTAAGCTCACAAGGTCAGTTTGCTGTAGACAAACATACCACTTCCCCAATCACATTTAACCGACACTGAATGAACTAGGAGTTGATTCTTTATCCTCTCAATACTGAACGTCAAGCAAAGAAGCAGAATTTTAAAAGTCTTCTATACGACCTATCCGGGATCAAACCTATTACCTTCCTCTCTCTCAAATAGGACGCTCTATCAGCATTTTTACATGATGATTTTTTACACTGGACACGATGACTAATTGATGTATTTTGAGCCTGATATTGAAGGTTAGAATGGTGTCCTGTTTAATCCCGTTCCTTGACTGTTTGATGCTGAGTACAGGAAGACTGGGGTCATTTGGTCACTTTATATCGACGAGGTAGCAATATAAAGCAAAATGTATAAGACTGATGATCTAATACTCGAGTACGGATCCCATGTGCCATTTACTAGAGTACGGATCCCATATGCCATTTACTAGAGTACGGATCCCATGTGCCATTTACTAGAGTACGGAACCATAAGTTTTCTCTTCTTGAACGTGTTTTAGGTTTTCGTTTTAGTAAAATCAAATATTTGTAGTCCGACAGTTAAAAAAACTTTCTTTAAATCTCTATTTAAAATATTTCGTTTGGTCAAATGTAGCGTTGAATTAAAAAAAAAACAATGCAATGTTTTCAAAAGTAAGTTTATCCAGTAATGGGCCATTTTTGTCACCAACAATTGTAAAGAACTTTAGACTTCAGACCAGACAGTATCCCCGCCAACATTATATAACAGTCTTCGATTGAAAACGTAATAGCAATGAAGCTTAAAAGCCGACCAGAAATTGATTGTCATCACAGCTGACCCTAACATAGTTATTTTCTTGCAATTGGGCAAACAAAAATTAATCAGTGATTGAGGTTAACACGAGCCTATACTACTGGTCCATGTTTCATAGGAAAAATGTCTTTGCCCCTAGATTTCACACATTATAGCCGTTGTTATATACAGGTTGGACTGTATTTGAATTTCTCCTGCTGATTAAATATAAAGTATAATAGAGATGTTGATAAGTGCAAAAAGATCAAAACCTAAAGGTTATCTAAAGTACTGAAAGTGTAGTATTATTTTTTTTTTACCGAAAGAACCATCTTCCAGTGGCGCAGTTTTGCCAACACACATGACCACTTCGTCAATTCTAAACAGCCTAACTGGTACTGGATATGATGTGGCTCCCCGACGCTGTCCTGTTTGACACCACTGCAAATTGTATCTTGATCAGATGTGGCTCCCTAACAGTGCCGTGTGGACAATGGAACACTACTGTCAACTGTTACTGGGTCTCAAGTGGTACCCCGACCCGACACTCATGTGGACCATTTTTGATAAATGTTTTCTGGATCTGGTGCGTCTCCCTTATACCACTCTATAGGATATTGTTAAAAACGTTACTTGATCTGGTGTGGTTTCCAAACACTGCCGTCGGATACTTCTGACAAATGTCACTGGTGTGGCTCCCCAACACTGCCTGTGGGCCACTGTTGACAACTGTTACTTGATCTGGTGTTGTTCCCCAACACTACCCGTAGGATACTTCTGACAAATGTTACTTGATCTGGTGTGGTTCCCCAACACTGCCATCGGATACTTCTGACGACTGTCACTGGTGTGGCTCCCCAACACTGACTGTAGACCACTTTTGACAACTGGTTCTTTATCTGGCTCGGTTCCCTAATACTTCCCTTTGAGACACTTTTGCCAATTGTTACTTGATCTGGTGTGGTTCTTCAATACTGCCTGTTTTTCTCGAGCCTGACTTTGCCTTAAGGCAAGACTTAGGTGTTACTTTTCCTGTGTCGGCGGCGGCGGCGGCGGCGTGTCAAAATGTGAAAGTTTATGTTAAAGTCAAGAAATGAACATTTTAACTTAGTTTTCAAATAGAAATCAGCTGTAAAGTTAAGTCTTGCTTATTATTACATAGTGAATCAATACTGTATTCAATGTTTTCATATTTTTGGACAAAATATGCTTTTTATGTTGAAAAAATGCTTTAATGGCTTTGTTATGCAAGATATCGGTTTAGAATTAAGTATACAGCATCAGTCAATGATGTTGTTAAATATATGTAACGTATTTTACTATACATTTAACGGTCGATTGATATTTGGGTGAAAAAATGGCAAATTTTGAGAAAATGTATTGATGACTTGGTTATTTAAGATATTGGTTTGAAATTTTGTATACAACATAAACATGATAAATCAACATAGTCTCTTTAATATATGTTACATGGTTTTATTTTATTTTGGGACGAAATATGGTTTTTCTGTTGAAAAAATCTAGACTTTGAGAAGCTGCTTTTATGACTTTATTATTTCATTGGTCTGAAATTTGGTATACAGCATCAGTTAATGACATTGTTAAATATATGTAACATTTTACTATACATTTCATGGTTGCCCGATTTTTGGGTAAAAAATGGCAAATTTTGAGAAAAACACTAACACTCTAAAATGTTTTTTGTACATTTTTATGGTTTTCGGGGTAAAAAGAATTAAATTTTTTAAACTTTATGAAATGAACTTAAATATAATGTGATTAGTTTGAAGTAATTCCGATATCTGTAACCATTAAATTTATACTTTTCAAATATTTTGAATAAAATTTTGGATTCTGAGAGAAAAGCTGTGAATTTTGAGTGAATGCTGTAACTGTTATATAGATACAATTTCAATGTTTTGTCTTCAAATTTTGAATAAATCTTCCATCAGGATAGAAATTCAACATATATACAGGTTTTTAAAAATATCTTACATTGTTTACATTTTTTGGGAAAAAGCGCAAATTGTGAAAAATTGTAAAATTTATTTAAACCTTTAAAATGGACTTAAATGTTATGTGATTTGCAAGTTATTTGCAATATCTGTTAACCATTTAATCAATATTTTTAAAACATTTTGTGCTTCAATCTTGCATTTTGAGATTAAAAGGATGATCTATTAACACAATCCTAAGGGTCAAGTGAGATTGAATTGTTTTGTTTAAAATTATTACAGCAATTAGTGTTACAGTGCTTATCTCATGGACACATCATGATGAAGGCATATGTAACTGACTTGAGCCATGACCTTACAAACACAAATCTGTATTTTTTGTCTGATACTGATATCTAGTATAATTATGAATGCTAAAAATTAAAAAAGAAGAATTTATAGCTATTAGTTTATTAAGTCATACTTATTAAGTATACTCACTCCACAGAATAGATATAGTATCATTATACATTCTATAATTTTTTTTTAAATTTTAAGTGTCTAATCGAAAAGAAAATCCTTAGGTCAATGCAGCGTATATAAAAGTTATGAAAGTAACTGGAATTTAACTTGTATTTAGTCCAGCAAGACTGAATCTGACAAAAATGTTTTTCTACTCGATCAATAACTAGCCAGGCGAGACATATAATTCCGCGGAATTCTTGTTTAATTCTTACAACTATTACTTGATCTGGTGTGGCTCCGAAACACTGTCTGTGTGATACTTCTGAAAACTGTAACATAATCTAGTGTGGCTCCCTAACACTATCTGTGGGATACTTCTTCAAACTGTAACTTGATCTGGTATGGCTCACAAACTCTGTCGGTGAGATACTTCTGACAACTGTTACTTGATTTGTTGAGGTTCCCCAACACTGTCTGTGGGATACTTCTGACAACTGTTACTTGATCTAGTGTGGCTCCCAAACACTGCCTGTGGGGTACTTCTGACAACTGTTACTTGATCTAGTGTGGCTCCCAAACTCTGACTGTGGGAATACTTCTGACAACTGTTACTTGATCTAGTGTGGCTCCCAAACACTATCTGTGGGATACTTCTTACAACTGTAACTTGATCTAGTGTGGCTCCCAAACTCTGTCTGTGAGATACTACTGACAACTGTTACTTGATCTAGTGAGGCTCCCCAACACTGTCTGTGGGATACTTCTGACACCTGATACTTGATCTAGTGTGGCTCCCAAACACTGTCTGTGGGATACTTCTGACAACTGTTACTTGATCTAGTGTGGCTCCCAAACACTGTCTGTGGGATACTTCTGACAACTGTTACTTGATCTGGTGTGGTTTCTCAACACTGCCCGTTTGTTACTTCTGACAACTGTTACTTGATATTGTGTGGCTCCCCAACACTGCTGGTAGGACACTTCTGACAAAGTTGCTGGATCTGTTATACCGGATAGGCTTCTAGGTAACATGTATTGTTTAGCTGATACAGACTTCTTTTTTGTTTTTTGTTTTTTTTTTAATTATTTGCAAATACACCACTAGTATGGTATTAATTGTCTGAATGTTAACCTGAGTAATCAAGTTTAACAGTGTCTACTTCACTGACATGAAGAGAGGACTGGATTTGAGTCTTACATTCTAGTGTGAGAATTTTGTTTCAGAACACTTTAAAAGAAGTTAACGGATCTAAATAAAAAACTAATTAACCAAAAGCTTACCATCAGACTTCTATGTACTGATTGGGTATTTTATCAGGTTGAATATTTCTACATTTATATACTAGCCAGGGTATTTTTACAATTGAGCGAAATATATTACGATATCGATGTTTTAAAGAATATAATTAACGCTAAAATTAAAGTTTTTTTGAAAGATTCTTAATAATAAATTAATTATGTAAATATCATTTTTCTACCTTATCAGCATAGGCCGTGCCCACTAGTGTATAATTTTAATTTGTATCTTGATTTATATTTTGTTTTGTCGTGTATTTTTTTTTTTTTTTTTTTTGTTCATATCATCAAAAACAAAATTACCAATCAGTTTCTAAATCAAAATCCAAAAGCACAGTGACAACTTTAAAATGTCAAATTAAGCTTAACACGTGAACTTCCAAAAAAAAAAAAAAAAATGAGTCTGGGTGTTCCGAAAGCGTAAGCACCTTAATATATAATTATTAATTAATTTCGCATAAACATTTTATCGATTTTTTTAAATTGTAGAGTACAGACCTGTCGAAAGTTGTACACTATAATAACGAGTAAGTCCAGTTATTACCAAATCGACAGCTTATCTTTGCTATATCTCGACAGTTTTTCAGCAGTTCCTACTATTGGCATCTTTTCTGTTACTAGTTGTCTATGTCTGACTCACATTGCTGCCAGTATTCGACGCCTTTTCGTTCAGTGCGGTATTAAACTTTCGACAGGTCTGTACCTTAATTTCCTACTACAATAGTTAACATTGATTGGTGAACTAAAATCGAGTAAATTGTGTGATGTTTATAGGTCGTGGGGCGTTTGTTTGATCGCAGGAAGGAGGACGGAAAGGAATGTATAACGTTGTACAAGTTATAAAGAAGTCGTTGTTAGCACAAGAATCGAGTTACACCAAGGATATAAGTCCATTTCCTATCGGTCTTCTGTCTGTTTAATGTTGATAATGTTTTAAACCAATTTAAGTAACCACTTCACATCTACTTGTAAACACTTAAGTGGTTTATGTTAGAGTCAAGTGTCAGCCGCGACAAATATTTCGGTCTAAATTTTTGGTAAGAGTGCATTATAGTTAATGTATTGTTTTATGACGGATAGCTCAAACATGTCTTTTATTTTTCAAAGTTATCGGTTCTGGAATGTAGGAGAAAACCGGAGTGACTGGAGAAAACCCCTGATGCTGTACAAACGGACTGCACAATAAGAGCTTCTCCATTGGGATTTAAACCTAGGCGATAATTTGCACCGTGATCCATAAGCGTTAGACCACTGGGTAACCATAAAAGAAGCGTTAGACCACTGGGTAACCCTAAAAGAAGCGTTAGACCACTGGGTAACCCTAAAAGAAGCGTTAGACCACTGTGTAACCCTAAAAGAAGCGCTAGACCACTGGGTAACCCTAAAAGAAGCGTTAGACCACTGGGTAACCCTAAAAGAAGCGTTACATCACTGGGTAACCCTAAAAGAAGCGTTAGACCACTGGGTAACCCTAAAAGAAGCGTTACATCACTGGGTAACCCTAAAAGAAGCGTTAGACCACTGGGTAACCCTAAAAGAAGCGTTAGAACACTGGGTAACGCTAAAAGAAGCGTTAGACCACTGGGTAACCCTAAAAGAAGCGTTAGACCACTGGGTAACCCTAAAAGAAGCGTTAGACCACTGTGTAACCCTAAAAGAAGCGTTAGACCACTGTGTAACCCTAAAAGAAGCGTTAGACCACTGGGTAACCCTAAAAGAAGCGTTAGAAACACCCTATAAGAACCCTAACGGTAATAGATAAAACAATATTAATCCACTCAGTTGTGACTATACACGTCAAACACGCAATCCTAGACTTGACAACATACATATCAACAAATTAATATAGAGTATGTAAGTTGTTTTTAAACAAATGCAATATGTAAACAACATTACTCCACGTCACTAAAGTATCCCAGAACTGACCGCCTTGATTTAAGTGACAGAAACTTGATTGATATTGATATTTGTTAAAGAAAAAAGATACAACCATTAATTTGTCTGCTATAAAACTATTTAAATGAGTTTAATAACGAGTTGAGTTATTGTGTTTAATGTCCCATCAAAAATATTTCACTTATATCGAGACGTCGCCAGCTATAGACGAAGGTGCAGAAATTTAACCTGTGCGTTGCACTGATATCATTATACACTGGATTTCTTTATTGTGCCACGCCTAACGTGACACGGGACCTCATTTATTTCAAGTTCCCATCCGAAACTACCGTAACTTTCATTCCGTAATGCCGTATGCTTGGCGAAAGATAAGTCACTACCCACTTTTAAGTCTTGGGTCAGACCCCGGTCGGGGTTCGAACCTACGACCTCCCACTTACGGAGCGAGCACTCTACCAACTGACCTACTACAGTCATTTAATAGATCGGTTTGTACAACAACATTATTCAATGTCATTCCTACTTCCCAGAACATGCTACCTCAATATTAGTAAAAGACTTTAGATTGGGGCGTACAACAACATTACTACGTGTCACTCCAACATCCCAGAATGGACTGCCTCGATATAAGTGACAGAACTAGATTGAGACCTACAACAACATCACTCCACGTCACTCCAACATCCCAGAACGGACTGCCTCGATATAAGTGACAGAACTAAATTAAGACCTACAACAACATAACTCTATGTCACTCCAACATCCCAGAACGGACTGCCTCGATATAAGTGACAGAACTAGATTAAGACCTACAACAAAATGTCTCCATGTCATTCCAACATCCTAGAATGGACTGCCTCGATTTAAGTGACAGAACAAGATTAAGACCTACAATAAAATGACTCCATGTCATTCCAACATCCCAGTCCAATATCTGGCCGTCTGGATATAAGTGACAGAACCTATATTTAAATTTACAGCAACATTACTCCACGTCACTCTAACATCCCAGAACTGACCGTCTGAATATAAGTCACAGAGTCTAGATTTAGATCTATAGTAGTAACATTATCTACGTCACCCCAACATCCCAGAACTGACCGTTTTGATATAAGTGACAGAACTATATTGGTTATTACAACCTTACTTCACGTCACTCTAACATCTCAGAACTGACCGTTTTGACATAAGTGACAGAATCGTGATTGGTTATTACAACATTACTCCACAGCACTCTAACATCCCAGAACTGACCGTTTTGACATAAGTGACAGAATCGTGATTGGTTATTACAACATTACTCCACAGCACTCTAACATCCCAGAACTGACCGTTTTGACATAAGTGACAGAATCGTGATTGGTTATTACAACATTACTCCACAGCACTCTAACATCCCAGAACTGACCGTTTTGACATAAGTGACAGAATCGTGATTGGTTATTACAACCTTACTCCACAGCACTCTAACATCCAGAACTGACCGTTTTGACATAAGTGACAGAATCGTGATTGGTTATTACAACCTTACTCCACAGCACTCTAACATCCCAGAACTGACCGTTTTGACATAAGTGACAGAATCGTGATTGGTTATTACAACCTTACTCCACAGCACTCTAACATCCCAGAACTGACCGTTTTGACATAAGTGACAGAATCGTGATTGGTTATTACAACCTTACTCCACAGCACTCTAACATCCCAGAACTGACCGTTTTGACATAAGTGACAGAATCGTGATTGGTTATTACAACCTTACTCCACAGCACTCTAACATCCCAGAACTGACCGTTTTGACATAAGTGACAGAATCGTGATTGGTTATTACAACCTTACTCCACAGCACTCTAACATCCCAGAACTGACCGTTTTGACATAAGTGACAGAATCGTGATTGGTTATTACAACCTTACTCCACAGCACTCTAACATCCCAGAACTGACCGTTTTGACATAAGTGACAGAATCGTGATTGGTTATTACAACCTTACTCCACAGCACTCTAACATCCCAGAACTGACCGTTTTGACATAAGTGACAGAATCGTGATTGGTTATTACAACATTACTCCACATCACTCTAACATCCCAGAACTGACCGTTTTGACATAAGTGACAGAATCGTGATTGGTTATTACAACATTACTCCACAGCACTCTAACATCCCAGAACTGACCGTTTTGACATAAGTGACAGAATCGTGATTGGTTATAACAACCTTACTCCACAGCACTCTAACATCCCAGAACTGACCGTTTTGACATAAGTGACAGACGTTTGGTTGGTTATTACAACCTTACTCCACGAAACTCTAACATCCCAGAACTGACCGTCTCGATATAAGTGACAGAATTTTGATTTAGACCTACAGCAACATTACTCTACGTCTCTCCAACATCCCAGAACTGACCGTTTAAGTGACAGAATCTTGATTGGTTATTACAACCTTTCTCCACGTCACCCAGCGTTTGTATTATCGTATTTCTTTTGTATTTAGGTACATAATCAGTCTGTTTTGGTACCATCATATGTCTAGTACATTGTTTGTTTTACTTTATTCTGGCTTTTATGTAATGCAACAACCATTTTTGTTTCCGTTTTTGACAAAACAATTTATGAATTGTCAGTTTTGAGTTCCCTCCCACGCATCCTTTTCCCTGCCTTTGTTACAAGCACCTTTATAGATGCTAAACTTGTAAGGTTCAAGTCCCTTCCCACGCTCCCTTTCCCCTACCTACGATGGTAGTACCGTTATAAAGATGTTAAACTAAATTGGTCTTGTTTGATGGGTTTATGTTTTTCAACAATATAAAATAGTCATTGTATTTGTCAAGCACTCTCCTTCTCTCTTTCCGGTACATTAATGATGCAAGCGGTTCGTAAATGAGGTATAAGCCTAATAAACTGTGTAACACTTGAAAAACAGGTCAATGGTCAACTGTTTTCTGTTCATTGTTTTCACTCTTATACAAGAATTAATTGTTTAATGAACGCACTGAAGAACTTAATTTTAAAGGTTTCTTTTAACGTTTAAGTAATTTTATTCACATTACGTTAATATATACAACTTTAGGTAATAAAAGATTTCCAATGATGATGACGCTGATAATCATCGTTACTATTGTAATTATCATTGTGGTTTTGATTGTAGAGTCAACTTTAGAGCAGTTTTAAATTACCTATTCCTAGGTTTGAATCCCTCATGAGACAGTCTCTAGTGAAAGAGGCATTTAATTCGCTTGACGACGGTCAGTAGATTCTTCCGATAACTTTGGTTTTCCTTCTCAATACCTGAATTGATAAATTCTTCAAAGCGTTAAATTACATGTTTTTTCTCTAGTCCACATTTACGTTTTGATATATGCTCATAGAGACGTAAATTCCCAATTCTAAAATATTCTCCCCAATATCTCTCTAAATTCTAAACAGCTACATTTCCTCGGTATAATGTTGCAATTGAAGGTAATTATGTATTGCAGAAATCAATACCCAACGACATCGGCACAGAATTAATTGCGATTTTGTGAAAAGATTATATTTTCAATATGTTGTACAACGAAGCAGGCTTCTGCTGCTTGCAACTAAATTGTTGACTCGGGGGATATTGCAAACCAAGGCTTATCAAGGCCCTCAACAAGTTTTATGGCCGCAATCACAGTATTGTAAAGTGATAAGTTTGATGTCTCTGTGTCCAGGATTGCCCTGGATATATTTGAAGTCCCATAGTTCCATGTTCATTTTACACAATTTTCATTACACACGTGGCGGGAGTAGCTAGCTAAACAGGAGATGCTTTCCCTTCCAGGGCACCCGGCCTCACTTCCCTGGTGAAAGTTTACGTGTCTCACCTAACTTGTCAGTTCCAAAGTTTTTACTAACTTGTCAGTTCCACAGTTTTTACTTTGCTTCTGGATTGTGATTCGGACATGGATACGGTATGTATATATGTAAAATATCTTGCTATTGATTGGCACTTCTGTTCTTAACATATTAATATTTAAAACAAAAGTAAGACATTTTTGACAAAAGTCATTACTAGAACGGTTTTAATTTTGCAGCACTAGACGATCGTTTCTGAATAATATTTCTCAATAGAACTGCTAAGATCGGAATTGTTGAAATTCACTTCGAATGCTCCAGAAGGGTAAAACTTCTTTATATCTAGCTGAATCCGCCTTGAGTGAAATAAAAATTGAAAATCAAAGGAACATAGAACTACGGGGATTTAAATATATCCAGGATAATTTTGGATACAGAGATGTCATTTTTATCAACAATATTGTAATGTCGCCAATAGAACTTTTAATCTGTTTATTTTAAGCAGCTTGCTTCGCTATATTAAATGCTTGAGCTCGAGTTATTTCTTTGTCTCGGGGCGCAGTTGTTTAGTTCAGTTGAGTGTAAATTGGAGTCACTGTAGTCAAACTGTATTTCCCTTTTATGTGTAAATGTCTTTAAACGTTGTTTGAATACCCTGTTATTTTCGTTTGAATAATACTTTTCCGCATTAGTAAATAATATTGAGAATTGTATAAGGTAAACAACTTTGACCTGTCCGCTTGACCTTTCATTTAAATATTTATCACGGACCAATTACATTTGTGTATAGGGAACACAGGTGTTTATTCTGTATACACAATAAGATATACTCACCTGTATACTGTGTATGTTTTAACTTAGGTCTTAAAACTACCCATTTATTATGTGGACCCTCCTATATGAATATTCCTAATGAAAGGTCAAACGGACAGTTCAATGTTGTTTACCTTATATACAGATAGTGGAAGAACTAAACAGTAATCGTTTCAATTGGCCGAATGTCTTTATTTACCCCCTTCTCTACCATTATGTCACAATGTATTGTTTTAACTACTGAACATAGTTATTAACTTGGAGTATAGAACCTTACTTTAATTCCCGTAGCAATATGTATTAGAATGACCTTTATCATATAATTATTTTTAACTTTTAAGCATTTATTATTTATTTCTTGGTTTGCTGTAAAATTACCCATAGTGTATTATCGACCAGTCCATATATTTTATACAGGCAGTCATGTACATGTAATAATGTTATAGATGATATAAGGTGACATTGGATTTTATTTACTAGGATTTACAGAACTAAGGGGAATCAATCATACAATTTCAGACAAAAATTGCCAGATTATTTTATTTATTGAGTTTTCAAATGTTCCCTTTCCTACGTAAATGTAATAGAATATAAATTTAATTAACCTGGGGTCAAAGGTCAAAACAAATCAAGATTTTAAGGGAACTGATAAAACAAATCGGTACACATTTATCAGAACTGGATTGAGTTATTGAGATCTTTTAAAAATAGAGGATAACAAATCATAATAATCCCAACGCGAACACTTTGAAACTTTAGTTCAACACACCATGAAAATGAGATAAGTCCGGTGGTCCGAGTAGGTTAGCATCTCCTGCTTAGCTAGCTACACCCGCCACGCCTGGAATCGAAATTAGGAATAAAAAAGAAGTTATGGAACGTTAAGTATATCCAGGTTAATTCAGGATACAGAGACATCATACTTATCAACATAACACTTTTAGGGCTTTGAAAAGCCTGGACTTATCCCTGTCTCAACAATATTTTCGTGAAGCTTACTTCGTCGTATATAGTCCCCATGGACCCTGTATTGAAAACATGCTCTAATATCAATTGTGAAACAAACACAACATAAGCAGGAGGAGCAGGTAAATTTCTGCATAGAAAAATGCATTGCTGCATAGAAAAACAAAGGTGTCGCCAATAGACTAATTGTCATCACGTTTGTAATACAGCTTCATGTGTAACCTTTCGTGGATGGCATTATTGAGGTACTAGTATGAGTGTAAGTACCATAATCTTATATCTGGACATTTGTTTTATGCCAAGTATTTCCTTAGCAAAATTTGGTAAAATATAATTTGGTCCTTTGGTAATATTTCAACATCTTGAAAGCCGTTGTTGTTTCATAATTTCGGTCCAAGCACTACTGATGAGTAATGTATGTATGTATAATATGAGCCCGTCCAAGTAGAAACGTCCCTTATGTGCATTGTGACGTAAGCGGAGAAAATGACGTCGAAAGTTCGGGAGACGAAAGTGTGTGTTCGCTGCGCAAAATGACTCAACTAATGAAAAAAAATAACTTCAGTAGGATAACTCGGAAAGGTTTATTTTGATCCAAATAGGCAGAGAACACATAATTGTAAATCACATAATGATAATAATATTTCAATGGGGTAATATAAAATGGAATAAAATTAAAACATGACAAATTCGACAGTAAATCAAAGCAGGTGAAGAATTATTAAACTATACACGTTCTTTCGAGCGTTGATATTTGCGATTGATATCTCTCTGAGCAAATTTCCTTTGATTTAAGAATGGAATTGGTTCCTCGGCTATTATAACAAAGATTCGTTGTCTGAATATCATGAAATTGTGTTATGAGGGGCAAATGTAAACAACATGACGTCACAAGCTACCGTACAATGTAGCATTTTCATGTATTTGAGAATAACAAATACAATTGACGTTAGCGTTGGTGGCGCAATGGATAGCGTTCTGGATTTACGTTTTTGAAAAAATGTCTGTTGCCTGTTCAAATCACCACGGGTTCTTTTTTTTTTTTCTTTTTTTTTTTTTACATTTTGATAAGTTTATTTATTTATCCAATTTCCTTTGTCTTCTTTTTTTTTCTCGGATAATTTAAATTTGACGGCCTTTGCGATTTTCTTAAATAATTCTAGACTGGCTATTATTTTTATTACTCGTATTATTATTCGCTCAAATTTAAGTGAAGTTATCATTTTGGTAATTTTCAAATTTTTATATTTTTTGTAATGCGTGATGTCATCAAATTTTTATACAATTTGAATGCACATTTATTTCCTACAATTGCTAAGTATTAATGTTGTTTGGTAAATACACATGTACACCATGTCAGAAATATACTATTGTCTCAATTTGCTGCTACTTGGAGTTTGAAACTCCTCAAAAATTAAGGTAAACTCCCTTATGCAAAGTATTTTCTTAGCTACATTTGGTAAAATATATTTTGGTCCTTTGGTAATCATTTCAACATCTTAAAAACAGTTTTGGTTTCATAATTTTGATCCAAGCACTACTGAGAGGAATTGTATTCCGAAACAGCCGTCTAGTGTTGTAAAATTAAAACTGGTATAACGTGTAATTTAAACCCCTGAGCCAATATCTCTGCTGGTGGCTGGTGCCTCGAGGATATCACAAACTCAGTAGGCAATAATTGTGTATTATTGTCAGAAATATACTATTGTCTAAATTTGATGCTACTTGGAGTTTGAAATTCCTCAAAAACTAAGGTTTACTCCGTCATGCAAAGTACTTTCTTAGCTAAATTTGGTAAAATATATTTTAGTCCTTTGGTATTATCTTTTGAGCATCTTATAGAACAATTTTGGTTTCACAATTTCGGTCCAGGCACTACTGATTAGGAATTGTTTCCCGAAACGGCCGTCTAGTGTTGTAAAATTAAAACTGGTATAATTGTAATTACAAAAGAGAAGTTCCATATGTGAATTAGGTAAAGTCAGGGGTTCGACCTCGCGCCCTTTTGCACTTAAGACGGAAGGTGGGGTGGTCAGACACGTTTTAGTACTGAGCAACCGATACACTTGGTAAGATTTAAAAAATAAAAGAGCCATTTGAAACTATAAACAAATGAATAAGTAAACAGAGAGAACCCCGATACGTTTGAAAGACCATTTTCCTACTGTTTTTGTTTTTGCCTGCATAATGAAGTTTAAAAGAGTGTTTTATATATCATGCATGTTTCTTTTAATTTCTAAATAAATCTAGTCAAAGTACTTATGAAGGGGATGATTAGAAGCCATCAATATCCTGGGTTCCAATAGACAGACCTGTATTCATGGTTGTATGGGCAATAAATGATAACCAAATAGAATGGCAAACTAACAATTCAAAATCAAACATACTAATCTTTGAAACTGACAAGTCAGGTTAGACACGTAAACTTCTACCAGGGACATGAGGCCGGGTGTTCCGGAAGGAAACCACCTCCTGTTTAGCTTGCTACACCCGCCACGTGTTTGGTTTATTAGATTGGTTTTTGACGCCAAATTAAGTCACAAGTCACTCTACTAGAGCCAAATTAAGTCACTTACATGTATGAGTGGTATAATTATAAGATATGAACCCTGCTGCTCGTCTCTGTTAATGCTCTAGCTTGTGTGTTTTTCAATTCCATGGGTTTCCAGGTTGTATAGGTTTATAATTTTAACAAATGTTTACAGATTTTTTTCTTGAAGTTCTAATTTCTTCTGCGATACCCCATCAGGTGTGTCGGAATTACAATGGCAGTGAGGTTGTAAATCCTTTTCATTAAATTGTAAAATTATTTTTTAAGACATGTACACTTTTTTCCCAATACTTGGAGACTGGAACAAAGAAACAAAAGAGAAACAAAAATCGACAAGGCACTTTTTTATTTATTTTTTCTTCAATACATTCAACATGAAGTAACAGGACAACAAAACCAGCATTTTTGTATTTTTACTATTTGAAAAATATTTTTAAACACATAAAAGAAATACCTGAAGCTAAGTACATGAAGTAAACATAAACGTTTTTAGAAATGTGAGAAATTTTCTATATAACAACAACGAAGTTAAATTTACACATCTTGACATAAATAGCGTCACGGAGATTTTCACTTTTCTACTGCAAAAGATGTTTCGAATATAAACGATAACAACTGATATCACATAATAAACAAAATAAACACAGCAAATGACTTTTAAAAATTAAGCAAATCAAACAGATAGATGGAAGAAGATAGATAGATAGATAGATTGGTGGTTGGATATATATGGCTGGATGAGTTAATGGATAAATAGATGAGTGGTTGGATGGGTTGGTGGATAGATAGATAGATAATAATCTATAATGCAGATGGATTAATATCTTTAAAACATTAATTTTTCCACAAAACATGTTCCGGTTCATAAAAACATCGACATTATATGGTACATATTTGTTACAAGTTACTCTTGTAGAAAACATACAATTCTTTTTCGCAAATAAAATATCTTAATTCAGGAGTTTGTTCCAATGCCATTAAGTTTGTCAATACCAATTTCGTTCCAGTCCATCTGAATCCATCAATGGAACTTTGATACACAGCAAAGCTTGTTTCAGAATGTGGTTCACCAGTGTTCCAATTTGTATAGTTCGCAATTTGTCCTGTTTTTATCCAGCGCCAGTCTTGTGAATCGTCTACACGATGTAAACCGATCCAAAACGAGTATTGTCCATAATCTAAAAGAACCAAACAAAACATCTGATGAAAGGGTTAATGTAAAGTATCCAAATTTAAATGTTTTATATTAAATTCTTTTACACATCAACTCATTATTTTTTATTTTGAAACTTATTTAATACAACAAATACTCGCTCGTTTCGGTATATAGATAAGAAGAATAAATAATTTAACTTTAAATGCCATTTTCGTATTTATTGTTTTAGCGTATTTAGACCACGTTTCATCACACGACATGGTTAAATATCACTGTGTATGAATTAAGGGTTTATGACTCTGACACACTATGAATTAAGGGTTTACGACTCTGACACACTATAAATTAAGGGTTTATCACTCTGACACACTAACACATACAGTCCAAAAGACATTCGTGAAATTGATATAAAAGATGTGATCTTAATAGCACCAAACGAAATCGAAACCTTAAAATATTAGTCCAAACAAAAAAGATGACAAACCAGGAAAACCACAAACATAGGCATATATAAATACGTTTCCTCATTTCTTTCATTCTTGCATAATAACTAAAACCCCAATGTCAAGATCTTTACATCTAGTCAATATTTAAAGCTTTCTCTAGATAATTACTATTTCAATATTTTTATACAACCGTGACACTGACTTTTTAACCCATGACCTTCATCTATATGTCAAATTGAATGTTTTATCAATACTCTCAATCATCTAATACACATGCCTATACAAAACATTAACAGTTTTAGATAATAAACCATTTCAGTATTATAATAACATTTGTGACCTTAACCTTCGTATCCATGATCTTCATTTACATGAATATATCAAAAGAATCCTTGTATCTTTACCAATAATATTCTACTTTAAATGTCTATACAAAATGTTAACTTTTTATATTATTCACAATATTAGCAATGTTTTGGATGTGACCTTGACCTTTGACTCTCTCTCCTCTCTCTCTCCTCTCTCCTCTCTCTCTCTCTCTCTCTATATATATATATATATATATATATCCATATAAAATGATCGTCGTATCAATAACTACATTATTCTAATATACATGTGTATTCAGAAAATTTAGTTTTAAGATAATTAACAACTTAAGTATTCTTTTGACCTTTGAACCTATACCTTTATTTATTGGCCATCAAATAATTGACAAATACAAATAATAATACTAAAATGAACAGAAACAAAATCCATGCTTGGTGCACAATGCTTTCTAGATTAACCTGTACATGATTTTATTGTCTTGTTGAGTTTGGTTCAAAATGACGATTCTGTATATTATCTGAAATGTTGTATAATATATTCATTATACTTACGATTCCCAGCTCGAAATCCTTATATATGATGATTAAATGTCTTCTGATAAGTGCATGAAAGAATGATTGCCATTTTAGGTAATGAAGAACAGTTATACAAAATGTAAGGATAATTAATGCCTAGATAGACTTAAAATGATTATTAACTCTTACCTTTTACCATTTTCCTAAGTAATGGTTGTAAAAGTTCATTTATTTCACTGCTGGCTATAGTAGCGAGGTATGCATTATCATAAAGTTTGCAGACTTCCTAAAATAGTATATTAATATATTAATTTGAAAAACTACTTAAAATCCTATAAAAGAAATCATGTTGGACATTCTTTCTGATGGCATTTAAGTCTTTCTGAATAATGTTAGATCAGCGCTTCACATGTACAAATGCAGGTTAATTACCATCGTCTGTTTAATTGGCGATAATCGTCAATTATCGCCAAGTCAATCAGCATGAATTCTACAAAACACTTAATTCAAAATCATCAACTAGATCCCCCTGGTATTACAATTACATGTTATACCAGTTTTATATTTACAGCACTAGACGGCCGTTTCTGAATACAATTCCTCATCAATAGTGCTGGGACCAAAATTATGAAACCAAATTTTTTTTGAAGATGATGAAAAGCTACCTTAAAGACCAAAATATATTTTACCAAATTAAAAGACCAAAATATATTTTACCAAATTAAGCTAAGGAAATACTTTGCATGAGGGAGTATACCTTAGTTTTTTAAAATTTAAAATTTTAACTTGCAGGAAATTTAGATAATTATAGTATATTTCTGACAATAATACGAAATGGAGTTGGTTTTTTTTTTAAATTTTCACATGTTTGGTAGTTGTTCTATTTCTGACGTTCAATAGTTACGTGTTTCTTTCAGTTTCAATTTCGATTTACAATTGACGGGTGTAGTTGGCTAGACAATTTTTTTACCACTTCAGAGCAACCTGTTACATGTGTTAAAGTTAATTAAAAAGTTTCTACCTTCCTTTTAGGATTATATTTTGACAGGAACAGTATATTTGAGCTTCATTTGATGAATGCGAAACAGTTTGTATATTAGAAGTGAACAGTTATCAACGAATAAGCTATATTGGAAAGGTAAATATATATTATATAAGATTTTTATAATCTCAAAAGGTTACAAATGTTACCAGCCATGGCCTTTTAGGTAAACGTAGGGGGGGGGAGGGGTCAAAGGATAATGCATCTTTGAAGTTGTCAGCTGCTTGTAAAAAACACAAACAATATTCTAGCCACCTAAAAACACAAATATTAACCTTTGTCATCCATATCATTGCCTTAGAGTCAATAAACTGCTTATAAAATTCAACATTATAATTAAAAAATACAAAAAAATATTTGGATTTCGACAATTTGGTCGAAGCTCTGCTGATGAGGAATTTTAATTCGAAATGGTCGACTAGTGCTGTAAATTAAAACATCTTTAGTAATAATGACACAAAAGATAAAAAAAATCTTACTACTGTGTCTAAAGTGTCTCTCAAAACGCAAAATTGTAAATATATATTTTGGATTTGGAATGCTTACAGTATGACGTTGAAATATCAAAAACAAACATACTAATCCATGTCCGAATCACAATCCAGAAGCAAAGTAAAAACTTTGGAACTGACAAGTTAGGTTTGACACGTGAATTTCCACCAGGGAAGTGAGGCCGGGTATATTATTCGTTTCATTTTTCAAGGAGTGACAGTGTAATGCGTGGTGATGACATTTATTGTCTATTCTCTTCTCACAAGAAGTTCACATTGTAAATTTTACATTTTAACCTAGAATATATTGATTTAATAAAAGATATCAATCCACGATAAAATGAAAATCGAAATTTTAAGAAAATAATACTAAAAAGATTATCTACTTAAGGTAATATTTCCCTGATGTTTTTTTGATATTTGCATTTTTTCGTTACCGAGAACACAGTATACAGAACGTAGAATAAATATACTTTGATTACAGATACGTTTAACATTAACAAAAATATAATATACATGTTGGAAGTCATATTTGGTACATTTAACGCCACCGATATAATTTTATACATTGTCAGAATAATGAAATAAGATATGTTAATGATGATAAATTTATATCCAACCAGGTATTTTGACTTAATTTCAAAGATGCATATCTAGAAAGAATCAAGGATACTTTTGTATTAAATGTTTCCCAGTATTCACCAATACATTCCACATTAAACATTATATGACATATATCAAACATGATCTCTGTGATGTAATATTTCAACATTTTACTAATGTAATAATTTTCAGTGTCAAATAAAAGTTTTGATTCTATATATTTATTTATTTATGTGTTGACTTTGTGCCTACAAGGGATTTTTTCTGTATAATCAATGCAAGAACTTATCAGCAATGTCAAGGACATCAAATTTAAAAATTCCTTCGGATAATAAACTTATTAAATAAAATATAATCGTTTTATCGTGTACAATCCAGTGTTTTATTTATGACTTGTCTGTGATATAACTGGTTTTTATGAGTTTAGCAATAGTTTTAATAAAAACTGTATGAATTGTTGTTTTTTGTTTTACATTTTAATAGTTTGTGTTATTGATACTTTTGTATCTTTTACTTTTTCTAGCCACGAATAGCCGCAATGTTGCTGATGCCGCTTTAAGCAATAGATCACTCACTTACTCACTCTATATATTTATTTCAACATTTTGCGATTTTAGTGACCAACCCGACCCTATATAAAATGTTTTACATAAAGCTAAATTCCCAGAAGAAATGTATATATTACATACATTCGCCTCCCTCCAAGGCATCTTAAATCCTGAAAACCAGAAACATGACCGTTTTATCTGAAACCATCCATATGGACACAAAGAGGCTGCAACGTATTTTCGTCTTGTACCAAAACTAAAATTAATAAAAAAAAATATTTACTTGAAAAGGACCACCTTAAGAACAAAACAAACTGATGCTAAGATAATTATATGTATAGGCAAACAATATTGACCTTTCCGCTTGACCTTTAATTCAAATATTTATCATGAACGAATATTTTATATATAAGGAACGCACGTGTTTACTCCGTCTACATAACGAGTGACATGTATGAACTGCGATACCTAACACCACCTATGTTATAGGTAGGTTCTCCTATATGAATATTCCTAATGAAAGGTCAAACGGACAGGTTAATGTTGTTTCCCTATATAATTTCATGATTTTATCATACAATTTAATGACTATAATGGCTCTTTGCCTCGATTGACAATGGTTCCTGGGGGTGAAATTATGCAATATCACCCTCTTATGAATGTTATATTTATTTTATTATGTCAAATGTCTTTCTCCAGATATTCTCTTAAACCGAGATTTTCTGTTACTGAAGTTTATTGTTCATCAAACGTTTAGCTGCTTGTGATGGAAATGCGTTCGGTTGTGTGATATAGGATTCCTTTTGCGTATATGATATTTTTTGTAATATTACCCGTTACCATAACTCCTCAACTAATACTACCCTGAAGCACGTGCGTCATTCTTTATTCTTAGTAAATCTAAGGGTGATATTATTTTATTTTCAAACAGTTAGTTACCCAGTCAAATTACTTGAAAATTACATGAGGTATAATAGTGTTAGTTATAGTCTCTCTTCATTAATCAAAAACAAGCATACTTATCCACTTTAATATGTCATTATACTATATACAAAACAAATATACACATATTTATATTTGAGTTATTAACGAATTGGTTAAAAAGTTATTTGTGAATTTACAGATTGTTCTTAAGATGGCTCTATATATCTATAACACTCTTAATGTTATTCTTTGGAATGGAGTTGATGGGCTTGAATGGTAAATGTACAAAACATATATAATCCCTTTACAAAAAATAAACAATAAAACAAGCTACGTGGCAAGATCCAACGTGACCAAGAACATGATAATGTACAAATCATTATTAGAAACAACTGTACCAAAATTCAACATTTATCAAGGAATCATCAACCTAGCAATGTGTAGAATGTGTGCACCGTTTTTATCCATTAAAAAAATACGAAATCGTTACAAACATTTTAAAGTTTAGTAGATTAACATGTAAACTCCTACCAAAACCTGACAATCGTGTATACAACGTACTGATATCTGTAATGGAATATTTGAAAATAGCACAAAGAAGTCAAACAGGATTAATTTTATGTTCGTACTCACTCTATTTGACACACTGAACCTTTCCCGCTTCCACATACGCTGGGTCCTTCGAGGTCAGCACAGTCCTCTGGGTCAGATAAATCTTTTATATTGTTGTAGGGGAAGACTGCATTTGTTTCAAGCCATCGATATTTATTTGTGTTTGATCGAGAATAAAGTCCAATCCAAGCTGTTGCAGCTTTATAAATAAAGTGAAAATAATGACACATAAATGTAAAGAAAAATACGAAGCATAGGCAAATATAGATAGCAAACAATTGATACGAGATTGCTGTGTTAAGCTCAATATTAATTTGAAGTAGTAGAAGCTTAACAATTTGAAGGTACAATTACATGTCTGCATGTTATGTAACTATTGGTGATAAGAAAAGATATATAGAGCCATCTTAAGAACAATCTGTAAATTCACAAATCACTTTTTAACCAATTTGTTAATAATTCAAATATAAATATGTGTATATTTGTTTTGTATATAGTATAATGACAATGGAAATAAAAATATTTTCTATTTTTTATTGCATTTTTTATCAGTTCTATCCAAGAAAACTTAGTGACGTATGCCTTCCTGGATCTGCAGGTTGACAAGCATTTTAGTGTAATAATTATTCTACTGAAATTATTATAATCACTCCCATCGTAAAATTGAGGCAAAGGATTTAAATAGTAGTACGATGCACCGTAAATTGTTCAATTTCTCATATGTAAAATAGTGTCGGGTGCAAAGATACCAGTACACTGTGCCACGTGGCATACATTCTTATCGGTTTATTTATTACATGCCCAATCGAATGATAAAATATTTAAATTTAAAGTTTCTTTAGATGGTGATAATTTTAAAAAACACGCTAATGTAACATTAAATAGATCGGTTTTTGATATCGACTATATTTTGTAACTTTATAGAGACATTGCTCCACGCTGTGTGATGATGTTAAATGCTCTTGTTGACTGACTTTTATAACAAGGTGCACCAACAGGTCATTTTTAAATTGTTTTCAAATTAACATGGAAAATGTGGGACGGCAATGAAATTAATTTTGATAAATATTATAAATATAAGAAATGAGGTAATTTTTCAATTTCTTTATGAACTTGCAAAGGATAATGGACTGTCGCAAATGTTTGCACAAAGGCTTCGCCTTACATGCAATTTGAGACAGCCCATTATACTTTGCAAGTTAATAAAACATAAGAAAAATACCTTATTGCTTAATACATGATATAAAGATAGATACTATTAATTGAACCGGGCATAAAATAAACCTTGTGAAATATGCATGCATTCATGATTGCACAATTTTGAGTACTAAACGCTATCATGATTTTTGCTTTTCAAAACATTAGCTGAAATAAATATATATATATGTTTAGATGTACATAATACGTCTACAGTCATATGTAGATTTGTATGACAGTTTCTTAAAATAAGGATATACTATTAATATAATAATCGATCACACAGAAGAGTATACTTCCCAATGTTAATGTATTTATTTGCTTTTATATTATTTATCTAATGATTACCTTCTGCCATGTATAGATACCTTTTCTAATAATTCTTAACCTTTCGGAGCTAAGAATCGTTTTGACGTATTGTGTTCATCACACATCCATTCACGATATAATAGTAAAACAATAACATACATGTATTTTCTCAGTGTTCATTTTACAGTATTAGACCACTGTTTCGGAATACAATACCTCATTTCCAGTTTTTGTTTGATAAACAACTCCAATAATACTGTAGAATATTTGATTTTATATCGATATAATTTGTGGTCAGTCAAATATTATTAAGAACCATCTTATCTACATTTTACAGTACTCGAAAATTTCTTACATTTATCAGAATGAAGCAATACTGATTTCAGAAACGTTGATTTCTTTTCATTATCTACTGTAGCCAAATGCCCATACTGCCGACAGATGATCTAAGAAAATAAAATTTAATGGTTACAACTACTGATAATATCTTTACTGTTAATTAATTAGCCGCTTCGTTGACCTGATTGCTCTAATTAATATACTTAGTATACATAACTACAGTACCTATCATTAGTTTTCTGTTAATGTTTTTATTCAATCAATATTGTCGGTAAGGTTTTATAAATATGCTCTACAACACTTTCACTTGTTTTTAGTTTGTATTGTACATCTTTAAATAAAGTTAGCCAAGAATACTTGTTTTTTATGAAATCAAATGAAAACTGTTTTAATATGAAAAATGCAACTGAAAAAGCACGAAATACGTACCTATAGCGACAAAGAACACGACATAATAAAAGCAACGGAATTGATACGCTTATGATACTACTACAATTCTCTAGAAAGCTGATAATCTAACTTAAATCTTTCATTTCAATATAAGTTTACCCACAGTTGTATTTTGCCAATCTGGTCCAGTCCAATCTTTTAATTCTCGGACTTGGCAAATACATTTTTTTCGCAAGTTTCCATATTTCTACAGAATTTACGAAATTGATACATTACATTAATACAGAATGGCAAAGGATAACACAGGTAAAAAATAACGCAAACTACCGACAACGGTTACAAACGCAGATCAATATCACATAAAAAAACCACAAACACACATCAATACTACTTATACCAATAAAATGATTGACTTTGAACGGCGAGGGCTTAAGTAAAGGTTTGAGTTAAGTAGTGTGGATATTGAAATTCAACCTTCATCTATTGCATTTATTGAATAACCCGTGGTTTATAAATTCAAAAAATAACAATCAGACCAGGCATCAATATGACTTGAAGTTTATTTAATTTAACTTTATACTGGAGAATGAATCCACATTTAAATGCTCAATTATAAGTGAATTATGAAAATACCTCCGAGTCATACCAGTTTCTTTTTTCATTGATAATAACGAAGCATCCTGCTTCTAAATCAGACCAATCTACACAGCAATATCCAATCCCTGAATGTGTATTGAATAACCAAAAATACATATTAAATACAAAAAAATATCGTTATAATTTAAAGGATGTTGACATCATCACAAATATTGTATTGGAAGTATAATTTTGTAATAACTATTATTCTTATATACTTGTATTAAATAAACATTAAAATATAAATTAAATAATAATTGTGTTGCGATAGTTTTCTAAGATACATTTGACACCATAAGGGCCAATCAAATACCATTATTTTTTAATGATCGTCACAATTAAAGTTATCAAATCGATACATAGAATTACAATTTATTACGATTATATTATTTATCTCTAATACCTTAAAAAGACAAAATTTTCAATTGAGTTCGCATTTAACAAACAGACGATTAAAATTTGTAGCAGCTGAAGAACATTCCCTAGGCGATCGATACAATTGTCACAACGCAATAAATAATAAATAGTATTTAACAAAATAAAAAATAAATATATTACCATTTTCTTTTAACATTTTATGACAATTTTCTGGAAGAGAAATAAAATAATCATGAACATAGTTTATTTAAAGCAGATAACAAAATTGTACTTGTAGGTTACAATTATGACGCCCACGAAAGACTACATTTGAAACTTTATGACAAACGTGATGACTTCAATTTTCAATTGCCAACTTTCCTTTTCTATGCAGCAATATACCTGCTTCTCCTGCTTCTGGTGTTGCCCAATTAATACTCTATGTTAAAGCTTGTTCCCACTACAGGGACTTTGTATAACGAAGCAAGCTGCTTGCAAATAAATTGATTCAGGGATATTGCAAGCCTAGGCTTATCAAGGCCCTCAAAAAATTTTATGACCGTCATCACAGTATTGTTGATAAGTTTGATGTCTCTGTGTCCAGGGTTGTCCTAGATATATTTGACGTCTAATAGTTCCATGTTCCTTTCACACAATTTTGAGTACACACGTGGCGGGTGTAGCTAGCTAAACAGGAGGTGCTTACCCTTCCGGAGCACCCGGCCTTACTTCCTTGGTAGAAGTTCACGTTTCTTACCTTACTTTCAGTTCAAAAGTTTTTACTTTGCTTCTGGATTGTGATTCGGGCATGGACTAGTATGTTTGTTTTTGATTTCATATATATTGGATATTAATTAAAAGTTCAGTTTAATTGTTCAATTAACAAATAGCAATTTCTCTTCATCTTCATGTTAACATTCCGGAGCACCCAGTCTCACTTTCCAGGCGGAAGTCAACGTGTTTAACTTTACTTCTCAATTTCAAAGATTTTACTTTGCTTCTAGATTGTAATTGAGTATGTTTTTATGGATCAGTATGTTTTTGATTGCGTGTATTGTAATTAATTTTGGCATACCTCTATTATAACAAGTATAAATGTAATAAGCTTATACAGTGACTTATTTTGACTTTTCATAAAACTTAGTAAATAAGCACAACTCGACATTTGATCTATCGTTTACGCACGTTCGCTTCTTCCATTCATGGCAATCTGACACATATAGCGCTAACATTGTGTAAATTGTTTATCATTAAAAACTAGTAGAATACGTAAAGTCTCAATGCCTTGTGGTTGCTGTGGTGTTTTGCCTAATTATTCATTGTTTAGCATTGTAAACAGTCACACAACAGTCACACAATTGCACTTTGTCACGAAGTAGCAATTTCAAACAAGAATGATTTGTACCCGTCAGTTTCCAAATCTTTGCATTTTCGAACACAGAACAAAGCTATTTTTAATTGTAACAATAGGAAACATTTCGCACTGGTTTTTTCTAGTAATTTTTTGCAATGAGTAAGAAGACTGAATAATAATCCTTTTGCAAATATTGTATCTTGATATTTATTCACTTACATAAAAAACGGACCATTATTCGGCGATGCGAATGTGAAAAAAGGTAAAAAAGACATCTCCTTGCATATTGACTGACGTAAAACCTCCAACTAGACGAATTACTGATGTATGAAATTGATAAAACTGTATGAAAAGAGATTATTTAATTTGAAATTTTGATGTTATTTTTTATCCCAATTTTAGAACTAGTCACTGCACACTACTTATTTAAAAGATGTACGGTCATGTTATAAAAGTGTTAAAAGACATGTATTGTGGAATCATTTTTCCTTTGCATCCTGCTTAATTTGTAAGTAAGTAATTTTTACTCAGTATTTTGGGTACGTTGTATTGAGGATTTCAAGAATGACTAGATGAACATTTCAAACTAAGCTGTTAGTTGTAGGATTTAGTTACCGTTGTTTGCTTATTGTAATAAGATTATGGGCTAAAAGAAATACAAATCTAGTTTTACATGTCTTTACTACAGTTTCTGATTGAGTTGTCTGTTATATCATGATAATGGTGAGTTGACTGATGGTTTATTAACGTCCCAGTCAAGAATATTTCACTTATATCGAGACGTCGCCAGCTATAGGCAAATGTGCAGAAATTTTGCCTGTGCCTTGCGCTGATGGCATTATACAGCAGGGTTCTTTAGCGTGCCAAGCCTACAGTGACACGGGACCTCGTTTATTTTAAGTTCCATCCGAAAGAACCATAACTTTCATTTAATAATGCCGAGTGCTTGGCGAAAGAACAATCACTACCCACTTTCAAGTCTTGGGTCAGACCCGATGGGAGTTCAAACCCACGACCTCCCACTTACAGATCGAGCACTCTACCAACTTAGCTACCGCAGTGGTGCTATAATTATGATGACGAAACTGAGATAATAATAATATGTTGTAAGTGAAAATGTAATTGAATAATATTAATAATATACTTTACCATTTGTAGCATTTTCGTTTTGATATCTTAGTGTCAATTCTAGCGACGTTCTCTCAAGTGCCAGTTCTTTAACAACTGAAAACAAATATTGGAAACAGTCAGTATTTAGTAATCGAAACAAATTGCTACACTGAAGCATTTTCTTTTGATAAAAAACCTTGCAGTATAATTTTGTGAAAATAGTCCTAGCTTTGCTAGACATAGTAAATGCTTTATGCTGATTCTGTGTTATATATATATTTAAATAGATATTTAGATTTCATTTTTGTTTGCATTGTCCATAATATCATGTGTAATGTACTTTTAAGCTATTTTCAAGTGCAAGGCTTCGTTTTAATTGAAAAACCTAATTGAACTTAGTTTTAATCATACTTTGTCGCTTTTTTACAGCCTCTTGGTATAATTGATCATAGATCTGAAAATATTCTGAAAGAGAAAAAATAAAAACATAAAAAATAAATATATACTACGTATTTCAATTACATTGTATATTCTTCGTGAATGAAAATCCAATAAGTGATATTATTGTAAGGGAATAATCATTCTGAGAATGACAAAATAAATTCAAGATATGTTAAAAGACAATATTAATTTCAGAAGCATTTAAAAATCTTCAGTTTCAATTTCCATCAAAGGCAATTTTGGCGTAATTACAAAGTAACAGGTCTAATTGTCATTTAATAATCATTAAAACCTCGCTATATGGATAAGATTTTTATGCAAAAAATTATTCAATGAGAACAATTTTATATCTTATTATTAAAATGAAAAAAATATCATAATTTTATTGAATTACAATTTTCTGATATATCATCATAATAACAATTTTCTATTACTGTTGCAGTGATTGACATACCATGGGCTAAGATCATTTCGTCGTTTGACTCTCTAGATGAACATTAATCCAACTGGAACATTTTGATATTTGGTTAAAACCTAAGAGCTCTATGGTTTATATCTATCATACATTATCAGACCCTTTTTTGTATTACCAAATACAACTATAAGTAAAATTTTTACCCTTTGAGTTATTTATGAAAAACAAAATCTTTATAATCATAGTGAGAACACATCCAACTGCTAGCATCCCCATTATTTCCAATAGGTTCTTGTTGATAGCTGAAATATAAAAATTCCCACTCGGAAAATATTACATCCGAAAAGTGATAAACAGATATTTGGTCCACTTTTCATGTTCTAAGTTGGGACTGGTGCTGGACACATATCTATATTTAAGACCGAAACACCCCACTTATGTTACAGTCATAGATTCGTAAATACACATGGTTAAGCATTTATAAATACCAGGTTAGACGTACCAATGCACTTTATTTAGAGTTGAAATGTGGAATACATGTAAATAATTTAATTCCATGTATCTTTTCAATACCATCCTTTTTCGGTTTATTTGTGATAACCAATGTGGGTCACGTGATCAATAGCGAAAATGACGGACTACTTTTTGTGTTTGGTTGAAAAATTATACAATGTAGCGCTTTCTACATGTTGTGCTTTTTGCGGTTTGTTTTGTTGTTTTGATAGCTCAGCATACCGATTTTTTATTTTGTAACAAAATCTAACCATTCAATTTGATCTTAGATGCAAATACAATGTCCGCCATTGCCAGTATACCTCTGTAGAATTTATTGTTAACAATCCACATCAGTGCCGTCCTCAACTTCTGCTCCATATTCTGTGAACAACTGTAACTTTTGAATTCATTTCAAAATCCATTTTTAACAACTCTGTTTTCCAGTTTAAAAACTAATCGTGTCCACTGACTGATCAACGTAAAACTCCAGTACCGTAAAAACGTTCATCATCATGTTTGATCATTGAACATGTGTTGCCGTCGCCGTCGGCGGTTGTTAATGGTAACGAGCTAATCATGTGTCATAATTATATGACGTCATTTGTATTGATGCGCCATATGACGGTGGTAATTTGAATGTAAAATGTTGTTCAAATCAATTTAATTATCATTAAAATTATAAATATTATTGCAAAATTATTAAAATTGTTTTTAATTAAATTATAAGAAATAACTTTGATATTTTTTTAGTTTATCATTTTTAACCGGTTTTTGGGGTTAAAAATGATAAACCAAAAAAATATCAAAGTTATTTCTTAAATATAGAAGAACATAATAAAAGTCATCAGTATTGGATGTGTAATATGTTTTAGCTATTATTTTATGTCATTCTAACCAAATGAGAAACTTCTGCCGCTAAACCTACAACTGGTGACGTCTCGGTGTAAGTAAAATATTGTTGATTGGGACGTAAAACTCTATTCAATTCACCTTTTGTATTAAAAAGTGGTATGTTAGAAAACGAGCAAAATTAGTTGCTATAACGTATTAAATGACTGACTACATTTCGATATATCTGTTACATATTAATAAAATGTAATACAGTAATGTATCATCTAAAACAAACTATAATATCAATGTGTGTAGGTGAAAAACAGGTGTATTAGTACGAACAATAGGTCTAAGTACTACTGATGAGGAATTTTATTCCCAACGGCCCTATAGTGCTGTGTAAAATTAAATATGTTAAGGAATAGTAAGAACATTAAATAAAAATCAAAACATAACATTAACCGTTAAGCATATCTGTTTAATATTCTAATCAAGATTAATCACTCATATCGTTGAGATCAATACAGTCGAGTATGTTGGAGCAAACCGTAGTGAAAGGAAAAATTCTGAACTCCGGTAAGGATCTGATCTGCGTAGGATTCGAACTTAGAGGATAGTAATCCATCACCACTTGGTTAAGACCTAGGCTAAAAAAATGCTTAATAGAAAAAACTTAAATAATGAGACGAGAAATTTGAAAAATAAATTATGAAAAGTAAGTACGAAACTAATTTGTCTCAAAATGATTCAATGTTGTGTTTAATATTTCTGATTGTACATAATTGGTTGTGAATATTTTGATCTTAATGTTTTCGTCGTGGCGTTTGACGTATATTTTATAACATACCCTTTAAGGTCTTTTTCAAAAGTTTCATCGCCCTTTCTAATGTCTGAAATTGTAAATGTTTATAATGAAATATAAAGAGCAACAATGTATGCTACAATCGTATTTGTTCCATATTCTAAAGCAATTGTTTGATAGTTATAACTTCCAGAAATGTGTCAAATTTTGTAGTTTAAGAATAAGTTTAAGAACCTAATATTTTTATCTTATATCGTAATATTTACTTCTTCCATTTGTTCCGTGTTGTTGACACTGTTGTCTTAACTAATATCCTAAGTACAGTTTGTACATATCTTCTATTGCAAATTATCATTTCCATTTAAATGTTTAAATTTGGGGTAAAAAGTATCTAGCAGTGTAAAAATGCATCAATCTAAAGGGCAGCTTAGAAACATGATTGAAGACACAGATCAGTAACCACCCTTTTTTCAGGGCCCTGACAAGCTTAAGCTTGCAATATTTCTTGATCAACAATTTTTTATATTTGCCAGCAGCCTGCTTTGTTGTAAAACATCCCCGTTGTGGGAACAAGCTTTACCATAGCGTACTAAGGACACGTTTTAAAACAAAATCAAAAACATTAAAACAACAAATGTTAAAAATAAACTTCAATGGAATTTGCCACTGCCCTACGCTATAACTAAATTTTGTGTTGAATGATAATTAATTTTTATTAGAGACTGAATCGTAACAGTTCACGTTTACTCATCCAAACGATCTTATTCTGAAAATATTTTACATGAATATTTTGAAAATGTACTTCATTTACATATAAGGGTATTGATAATTTAGAGAGCTGGCTAACCCGTTGGGTTTATAGCTGGTTCTTGAAAGAAGTATTATGTGGGAATCCCACTAGCAGAATAAAATAGTTTTTACATACCACTGAATCGATAAACGTGTACAAAAATGGATTGATTGCTGAATTGATTGGTAAAATAAAAACAACCGTCCATGCATAAATTGTTCTTGGCATATCGTATCCAAATATCGCCATTATACCTTTAAAATAGAAATAATTGTAACAAGATAAGACAGCGTAAATTTAATTTTAAAATGATATATGTTAAGAAAATTAGTCTTTGATAAACTATTGTTGCAGACATTGCAACCAGCGCCTGACATCAATGTCAAAGGCAGGATAAATACTTTTGTCTAATAAACAATGCAAAATATGTGAAGCAAATTTCCGGAGTTTTTAAGTGATCTGCATTGTAAAAAAATAATACAATTCCAAAAATGCGATGTACCCAAGAAACCTTTCTTTAATCTTAAGGAATAAAACAATTACTTTCAATATACAAAACTTTTTTACAAATCGTTTTATAACCAATATTGTTTGACCTAATTGGTGGTATTTTTTCATTTGAAAATCGTTCTAGATTAATTTCTATTTCAACTAAATGTTAACGAATAAAAAAGAATGAATTGCACATTAGTGCACTTACACCTTTAACATAATAGTATTAGCCCTTTAGCTATTATAATTTCAGTAAAGTAGTGATATTGATTAACTTTATATTAGCCATTTAATGGACTAAAATATGTACCAGATTCTGTAAAATAAAGTGTCAAATAGGCTCTTAAAGTGAGCTTGGCAGAACACGCTATTAAATTTTCGATCGATTTAGGATCCAAGATTAATTCAGTCAGTGATTCATAATAAAACGTCCTTTCTCGTAGCGGTTACACGCCCTATATCTCTTAATTGTTATAAACCATAAGCTTATTATACCCTAAGTTGTTTATCACCACCGGGTTATAAAGTGCAATAAAGGTGACAGAATATATTTAAGACGATAACGCTTGGCACAAATATAGTATAAATTAGGCTCATGAAAAGTGGTGGATATAAATAGGAGAGAACTCAACCTACGGAATCGTATTCTAGAGGAAGATACAAAAGTTCTTATCAGCAGTATGACGGGCGTAAAATGACAATAAAATATAGTCTTTTAAACCCATGATTTCATTTACATGTGTCAAACCTTGATAAAAAATCTCCTATGCGTTTTCTAACACTGATTTGTTTGGAGTAATGATAGCTCAATATTGTTAAAAGTAATCTTTGTTAATCTTTCATAATTACCTGATAGTATCTGACCAATTTTCACCAAAAGACAAAAAAGTCGGCACTGTCAATTATGTACATACCCATTGTTCCAATTGGTATCCAACAAAAACAATCCGTCGCTACTACTAGAGATAGTCTTTTGGCTACTTCCAGATATTTTGAATCCCCTGACCTTTGAACTCTAGCAGATATTTGTTTTACTTCGTATACTATTGGAATCTGAGCAATTGCAATGAACAGGAAAATGATAAAGTTGAACACGACAAACAATGAAAACGAATAAAACCACCCAACTGTTGATTCTTTCCTCAGAGGCAGAGTTACACACACGCCAGACACAGAGTAATAGTTTTCAAAAGCGAAATACGGAACCAACGCGAAAACAAAAGAAATCATCCAAGCAAATACGCAACCAACAACCGCATTTTTCCTTGAAATTTTATATTCTTTAAACGGAAATTTTACTGCTAAATATCTCGCAATTGTCACAATTGATATTGTAATTACGGATACTTCTGAGGATACAATCGATATAATCCCAAGACATGAGCACAGTAAGCTTTTTCTCCATCTATAATCTCTCCAGATATATTCACCTCGAAACAATAAATCAGCAGTTCCAACAGATATAAGATATACGCCAATTAAAGCGTCTGCTACAGTTAAATTTCCGACTAAAACCGAAAATGTATCTTGATATAAGCCCTTTGTCTGTTTTAATCTATAAATCAAAACGCCTGCGTTTCCAAACAATGCCAAAATCCCGATGATCCACAAAAAAATTCGTAGAACATTGTTTTCTATTAAATTATCACAACTAGAAACATCCATTTCCGGAGCTACACAGTCAACATGCCTGTTTTCAGGTTTAACACAACATAATGCATATGTGTCACTATATATTAGTTCAAGATTAACATTTGTTTCAAATATTTTGCCAAGTATATGGATATCATTTCCGCGTGTATCTAGAATTTGAAGCGACGTCATGCTTATAAACAGTTCTTTGTCAATCACAGTCAGTTTGTTTTGTGATATATCTAAACGTTTTACATTAGACAGGTTATTGAAAGTCTGTGGATGTAATTCTTGGATACTTGTACCAGATATAGTTAGATTTTGACATTCAATGACGCCAATGAAAGCTCCTTTCTCTATTTGTTCTAATGATTGCACACGTATCCAAAGATTTTTCAGCTGTGACAAATTGATAAAAACTCCATTTTCCAATTTAAGAAGTACAATGTTGGATATCTCAAGTGTTTGCAGATCTCGAAAATCATTGAATGTTTTATTAGACCATGTTTGAGAAATACCTTGTCCTGACAACACAAGCTTTCGTATATATTGATGACGCCCACGTAATATCTTTGATTTTATAATCTGTCTAAATCTGTGATATACATTAAAAGACGATAAGAAAAACGTTTGGTGAGATAAGTCAATGATATCTACTATCTCATATTTCACACTACATCGTGTTAGTAAGGATTCTTTTGTATCTAGTCTTATGAATCTAGAAAAAAGATGGGTCTCCCAATTCACGAAAGTCAAATCTTGTCTATCATATACATAATGGTGTGGTGGGGGATTATTTGTACATGCAAGTTCAACCTCTGTGTATATTTTTTGATGTTCTCTATACTCGCAATGCATTTCATCATAACTCCCATAACAGTGATCACTGCCATCGCATATTTGTTCTGATGATAAACATATCCACTCCATACTTGCACCAAGACATCTTGATATTTCGTTGCAAGATTCTATATTTTCTAAATCTTTTTCTGAAATTAATATTGCAAATAATATCGCAAATAAAAGAGCCCATTAGTATATTCTCATTCAGTTACAGTCGAGTTTCTCACGTGGCAGGGATAGCTATGTAAACAGAAAGATGACAAAGATGGTGAAAGAAAAAAATTACCAAGACACATGTACTGTTTTCGCCACGGGTATTTTCTCAGAAGCATTCCAGTTGGAAGATTCTGATCAATCACATCAAATGACATGGAACAAGATGTCTGACATCAAACAGCAGTAAATAAGGATTTCGACAACAGTGAAACATGTTTTAAAAATTTGTATCATTTAACTCATTTATTAAAAGAAGCAACTTCATTACTATTCACAATTAAATTTTTACCAGGAAGTAAGAGACCAGCACTTTTTGTCATTGTGTTCAACGTTAGAAAAAGCTCATTGATGTCAAGTGACTAAACTTTGAACCACAGTTCAAGTTTTCATTTTTATATAAATGTACAAGAAATTGAAATTGAAATGTCACCAGAAAAGTGAGTCGAGTTAGCACTCCCTGTCTAGCTTGCTACAACTGTCACTAATGTCATAAAAACTGGGAGTGAAAGGAACATAGAACTGTCGGACGTCACATATATCCAGAGCAAACCTGGACGCAGAGAAATCATATTTATCAACAATACTGTGATGGTATCCATAAAACTTTAGGAGGACCATGATAAGCCTATGCTTGCAATATTTTGGGGTCAAGAATTTCTCTGGGAATATATTTAGGGTTAGGAATTCGTCATGAATTAAAAAAATGTTGTAAGATTGTTTGTTTTGTGGTTTTGTTGTCCTAAAACGATTCACTTAATATATTGCTTGTTGTAAAAAGGATATCTTTTCCCGAACCTTTTTAATTGCCTAGTTTCGGATTTCTCTCGTTGATTTATTGCACGACATTTCTTGTCCCATCATTGTCAATAAATCAATATGAGTGTTCAAATCATAAGGTGCTTTTCCATATTCAGTTCTGACGATTTTGGGATTTTTTGTCTATTCTAGCATCATCATTATCATCATTTTTCAATAAATTTCGTACTAAACAACCTATTCAGTGCTAAACTGCATAGTATGGAAAGATTTAACACAAATGTATAAAAATGTATAAAAATTTAAACGCTGCTTGCCAACAAACTAGTGTATAATGCAAAACCTAGTATGAATGATGGATGCTTGGGTGAGCTAATGGTGGCTTTGCATTAAGGTATTGTTTAAGATATTAGAAAAATATTGCAATATTTTGTCACACAATTATGTAAAATCTCCCTAGATATTAAGCATATATACATTTTTTATTGTTAAAAATTGGTCTTACGTTGCTTTTGTTTAAAATACCCTCCACCTATTGCATTAAATTGATGGTTGTTCCAAACGAAAATATGACCAACTTCATCTTCTATATGGATTCTACCGAGAATGCCTACGTTTGTTAATCCTAAGGTATATAGGTAATCACCTAAAATAAAAAAGTTGTTCAATTATTTATAAACATTTTAATTCTCGATTACATTTTAAATCACACGAATAATGAAGTGTAAAAAATCTGAAAAATTAGAATAAAATGAATTAATAAAGATTGATAAAATAGTGTTCTACCTGATTTCTCTAAAATCACTCACGTTATTAGGTGAAATGATAATATTAAACATAACAACAATTAATTAAATGTAAAGTAGTAATATCTAATGAAACATGCAATTTTATCTTCGTTAGTGTGTTCCATTTCTTTAAGTTAAACTAAGGTATGTAATGTTTTTATCAGGCATTTGTAATTTAGAACAGTAATGAACATGTTTTTATTGGTTAAGTTACATTCTGAGTTCCGTGCATCAAAATAATGATTTTATTGTCTTACCAAGTAAGAGTATATTTGTGTATGAAATATATTGGCCTTCGAAAACAACGTATTTTCCTTCTGTTCCATGGATCTGATGTTTCTTTATGTGTTCTTTGTGTGTTCCCGTCAACCAGAATATGATTCCTGCTTTGTGATCAACAGCAAATGATTGCAGTACAACAGGACCGTCAATCCGTAATAATATTTCTTCTATAAGGTTATTTTCAACATTAATTCTAAAAATTCCATTCTCACCCAGTTTGAATTTGTTTTGTTTATGAAAGTAAATAAATCTAAAAACAATAAAGGAATTAAGACATTAAACGTATCCGATAAGGAATAAATAATCAAAATAAAAAATAACTTAAATTGCCTCTTTCAATATTTATAAGTAGGTCGTTTCCATTCATTAAAAAGTTTCTGAAAGTTAATATACTTCCACAAGTACGTATTTGTTAGTTATAAGTTATTTTTTCTGATTTTAACCTTAACATTTTTAATTTCAGTTTGTAACATGTATGATGCCATTGAACATCCGGGCTGTAAACGACAAGATGCATATAAATGCAACTATATATGGTTACAGATATAACATCATGCTATACTTGAGCAACAAGTTGGAGTGATATAGTTGGAGTGGTAGAACAATGTTTTTGACGAAATCAACTGCATAACAATGTTGGTAGTTATTTTATAAAATTTGTATTCTTCCAGTTCATAAACATATCCACTAATTTTCATGCAAAAAGTGAGACGGGAGTGGAGTAGCGGGGTTTTTCGTATCAAGATTCTTTCACTTATATAGAGGCTGCCGGTTCGGAAATATTAGAGGTGTTAGGAGAGCCAGAACACCTCTGTCCTTCGTCGAAGGAACTGACAAACTGTCTCACGCTTGGGCCAGTGCCGAGTTGGATTCGAATATAGGCGGCGTGAAACACTTTTGAAAAGTAGGATTATAAAACAAAATGTGTAGAAAAACCATTCACATCACAAACATTCTTCATGAACACAACATAATATACAAAAACACCTAAAAGTTATCGCGATTAGCCCAGAATATATCTACACAGGGTATAACGTTGACGCTATGGAGATTTAACATGTTGAAAAACCAGGCACATCACAAACATTCTTCATGAACACAACATAATATACAAAAACACTTAAAAGTTATCGCGATTAGCCCAGAATATATCTGCACAGGGTATAACGTTAACGCTATGGAGATTTAACATCTTCAAAAAACAGGCAAATGGCAGATTCTGTTGCGTATATGACGTAAAACGTCACCAAACAGGACATCACTTCCGGTGTAAACTTCACCATTTTCGCCATGTAAAATCCCCATAACGCCAACATTTTCCTATCTACAAACATACTTTATGACAATCGTGGACACGCATACAGATTCCCTATTACGACTAGGTACACGTTAGTGAAAAAATATTAATCGTTATTCAATTTTATTTGATTTTCTATTGATATAAAAAGTATTTCACTCAAATTCACTGTCACAAACAGAGTGGTTTCTACAGTAGGTATAAAGAATTTTTTTTAAAAATCCATTTTTGTAAAATATGATAAATGCTTACCCATTAAATGTGTCTAACGAAAGAGAACTCGCATAATATTCAGTTGATAATTGAAGTTCCTTTTGCAGAGCTTTTCCATTTGTATTTATTGACACGATTGAGGAATTTAGTGGACAGACATCAAAAGACGTTTTTCAAAAACATCAAGTATTAAACCTCGTAATTCAATGGAAACTCCTGGATAAATCTCTTCCATGCCTGATAAAAAGTTAAATTCATATATCATTAGCACAAACGATGCTTTATTAGTAATTTTACAATAAGCATATTACTAAAATCGGATGTTCCTGGATAAACATATATTCATAGTGTCTAGACGATCAAAAGATTACTTTATGTTTTAGACTGCGAGTCCAACCAAATGTTGATTTTTAAAAAAGTCTAAAAAGTTCTAATACGATTGCAAACGAAATATATATTTAAACATGACGCACTAGTATTTTTTGTGTTTGGAAATAGAATTTCCCCCAAAAAATTGGTATATCAATGGGCGCAAACTGTTCCCCATTGCTTGCCGATATGTGTCTTTATTTTTAGTAAGTTGAATTTATGCAGAATCTTGAAAATCTTTGAAGAAGATGTTTGCCATATTAAACATCTCTACATAAAGAAATTTTGAGGATGTTCTATCTCCCAATAATCCTCAATTTAGAGAAAATAATAATGTTAACTTCCTTTCTGAGTTTTGCTTTGGACTGTACCTTAATTATGACAATCACGAAAGAATAATTTGAACCCATGCGAAACATGCGTATTTAATTGCACTCACAAAGGGAATATCTAACTCAATTACTCAGTCGAAGGCCACACGATTAACTAATTTGCCATATTTGAACGTTTTAACTTAGGGGTTGTGATTCGTTCGAATTTGGAGCGATATGTTTGTATTCATATTTCGTTATTAATAAATACATTGTGTTTCTGTCTGCGTGGCATTAATTGCACCACACTTACAAAATTATATTCACATTGAATATAACGACTATGAAACCCACGAAAAGCGACAGTTAAAGCTATATGACAACGATATTTTCATCGTTTTATTAGCAAATATGGTTTTCTATACATAGAGGATCTTGCATAAGTGTTTATGTAATATTGAATTTATTAAACGAGTTGAATAGTTTTTATGCAACGAGCCTCGGCGAGTTGCATAAAACATTATTCAACGAGTTTAATAAATTCAATATTGCACAAACACGAATGCAAGATTCTATTTATTATAAAATCCCGGGTTTTTCGTAGATTTAAAACTTGTCTTCTCATTATAAGAAAACAGCTGATTGACCGAAACACAACAAGTTCACGTAACTGTGTACAATCCTGCTGAAATATTATAAGTAAACAATAGTCTGTTCGCAGGATACAAAAACAAAACAAACATTTTCAATTTAAATACAATGTATCTTCTTTTTAGAAGAAAAGAACAAAAGTATCAGCTTGAATTAGAATCAACAAACAGTGTCAAATGAAACAAACATCTGTGAACTAGGTCAATTGTGTGACGTCACTCTGAATGACTTTTATGCTTTATGACGTCACACTCATTCAATACGATTTTTATTGTATGACCGTATTACATGCATTATTGAGTAGATTATATAATAAAACAATATAGCTGCTCTCCTGCTTATGATATAACTGTTAACTGTTATGAGTGATCCACAGTAATTACGATATGATAATGCTTTTGAACATTACATATATAATTGTTTAAAAATGAATTGTCGACAAAGGTCCTTACAAGCGTATGTATAGTATTTCTACGTTTTATTGATTACATAATAAAGTTGTTGATATAAATTGTCTCTGTATACAAAATTATCCTGGATTTATTTGATGTGCTTACTGGAGCACTCCCATGGTGGAAATTGACGTAAGTAATCTAATTTCGAAATTTTTAAGGTGTCTTTTTGATTCGGACATGGACATGAATTTTTGGGTGTGATTATGAAACTGTCCAGTTAAGTAATAATTCTAATCAGATGGCAATTGATACCGTTCAGTTCAACATCATGATACTTAATAGTCTACTGCCGTGAAAATACGGTTACTTAATGTATAGGTAACAGGGGTAAAGAGTATTAAAAAGATTTAGATATTGCGATTAATATTGTAATAAACACATACCAGTTCCATTAATAGATGCTCGTTTTATACCAAAATCTTTATCCTGTATCCAGTAAATTTTTAATTCTTCTGGATCAAATTCTATCGCTGCAAATTCATACGATTCAACATCATCGATGACAATGTTTGTTCGATCTTTGAACTCTCCTTGTGCTAAATACATTTGTAAAGTTGTTGCATCACTGAATATTAGGATTTGCTGTATGTCTGTTTATATTAAAATGTAAATAGTGTAGTTGGCAAAAGTATACTTTATATCAAAGAAAATTCAAAAGGTAGGTTACACAAAATAATAACATATTAAAGTCGCTTATTTCAAAACAAGTACAAGAAATCAAAATCAAATAAGTCTATATTAAACATTTATATTCATATATAACTGGTTGTTTTTCGAAATACAATATTCCAAAGTATATTGGATATTAATCAACATATGAACAGGACATAAAAACTACAATTTGACGTGTACAAACTAGAAACATACGATTTTTTACAGTTACTGCTGTGCACTATACACGCAAGAAAGATTGGTTAATTGTATCATTAAAAGGCTTATTCTCTGATTAAATATGCACATTTTTAAACCATTGGAAAAATAGTGGAACAGTTAAAGTTCTTTTATCAAGTCTAAAAAATTTTTATTACATTCGAATTACAATCCAAAATTGAATCTAAATTTTACTTTGAAGTTTAGTTTTTGATGGAATTTTTAATTTAACTTTAATGTTTTAACATGGAAAAATAAAATGAAAATTATTTAAATGTCATGAATCTTGACACAATTCTACAATTCTTAATTGGAAGAAGGGTATTTCCAATAGTTAAAAATAAATGAATCAAATTAGTTCCATATTGAAAACTTGTTCTTTAAAATTAAAAACAAAACGTACTAAACTATGTCATATGCATGTCATCTAATCGATAAATAGACCAGTATGCTTAACATCAAACCCAGTCAAGAACACGGTAAAATACAACTAACTAAAAATTGGCTTAAAAAGATAAGACGACATATTTCGATACTGCTTAATTCCTTGAATTTGAAACTTTCAATGGTGATATCACAGTACTTAAAAGGGTTCTGTGATAATATTTTTATTATCCGCTGCTGTCTGTTTATTGCAGAAGAAAGAAAACTCAAATATTTTAAATCACAGATTTTCAATGACACGATTAAAAATCATTTAATCATTAACTTACATAAACCGAGTCGTTGCCAAAGACCCAATTAATCCATTCATTTACACTCCTTTAATATACCAACGCGTGTTTTGATTGGGTGTTTACAATGGTAAACAATTTGACAAATGTTTGGTGTTTTTTGTGTCACGTAATGACAACGGAAGAATTTATTATTTGCGTTGGTGTGTAAGGGGTACAATGAAGGGCTGAAAGGTTGGGTTTTGTTCAAAAGTTTCAATTTACGTCAATGTTTCAAAGTTTGAAAATGCAGAGAGGCAGTTTACTTTATTTATTAGTTTATTATTACCTTAATTAAGGTCAACCCTGTTATGCCAAAATCAATCTGTTTCTGAGCTGCAATAATCTATGTAAATAGTCTACTCAACCATTATCACTACGTAATATAAAGTATCCCGCCATTTCGTTACAGAAATTACCATTGTAAACACCCACCGAAGTTATATTTTGTCATATAAAAAGTTATATTTTATCGTATAAAGAGTTATATCTTGTCGCATAAAATGATATAAATCAAGTTAGTAAGAGTTATCGACTTGTACCGGTCCTATTGAAAATCTTTAAAATATTTGCGTTCTTTCTTTTTCTGAAAAAGCGTAAACAGACAGTAATTTGGATGCGATAGCTTCAAGACTCTATTATCCTAATTACTACCATTACTTAATAAAAAAAATTAATCTTGATTTTACAATCGGCGTTCTCTCCTAAACGGGTAATTTTGAAATTAAGCTTTTTTATTTAATTTGTTTCAATATTTAATTTTTTCGAATTTTCGTTTACTTTGGTGATGTCAAAATTCATATCTGGTTATCAATTGTAGCCAGTTATTGTTTAAGTTGAGTTTTTGTAGACTCTCCAATAGTAATATGACTACACGACTGCACATTCATTCCAGCGATCGTACAATATCGGGGATATCATCATTATAGGTCTGTAACAATAGAAATGTTTTACATATATATGGTCATTTGTAAATATCGTTTTGTCTCACCATCTTTAGGTATGCACGTTTTGCCATCCAACATCAATTGGAATCCCTCATAACATGAACAAAAACTGTATGGATAGTAGTCCAAATCATTACATTGTTGTGAACATTTTCCATTGTCTTCGAAACATATATTGGCAGCTGAAAAAAATGAATATATATATAAATGTTATTCTCATTGATATTTACACAATGTGACATTACGAAAGTAGATATAATAACGAAACATTATTATGAAAGCACTTTGTTTCTTGTATGCCGGGAAAAATGTAATATATATAAAATAAATAGCCTTTCAGATGCTTTACTGATAAATGTGTTTTAACGAACTGTTTTTATTTATATATTAAAGGTAATATTGGTAGTGTTTATTCGGTGTGTTTGTTATGTTATTTTAACAATAATCATGTCTGTATCTAATCGCACATTATAAAACATTTGATGTCATTTCTTATAAAATACTCATACGCAAATATTTTAGTTCATTAAATGAAAAGTATACTTAAAATGGTTTGTTATTATGCAGGCGTTACAGTGTAGATTCCATTCATCAATTGATCCTACAAATCAATGATTAATTAAACACTTACACGAAAGTCAATAAAAAGTAGAAAAGTTCTATCCTGATTAAGGAAATAAGGACATATTTTATTTTTAGATTTAAAATTCCGGATTACTAACATTTCGTTTTGTCAACATTTCCAATTTCGATGATAATTATAATCTTTATAGAATTCCCGAATTTCCTTTTGATTGTCGTTAAAATGTGCTTAATATGTAACAATTTCAAAATACCTAAAGTTTGGCTCAGCAGGTGTGTTTTCTTTAAGAAATGTCTTTCTTAATTTTTAAGGCGAAATAACAACTTCATTCTGCATTTTTAATACATGTGTATGACGTTAATAAAAAACCCAGTTTATTACATACTGAATTTGAAAAAAACTACAAACAAATATTAATTGGTGTAATTACAACTTTTTATCATGCACACAATATATTCATTAAAAAGCAGACGTTTAATTCAAATGAATCCTTTTGTCATGTATAGTTTTATGTAATTTTGGGACAATTTACCACACAAAGGTAATTTGTATTTGAAAAGTGTGTACTTGAAAACAACCTACGTAACCACAACTATAAAAGGAAACAAATCAAAAGATACAATGCAAGAAAAAAAAGCAAAAAAAACCATAAATACACATTCACATTTCTTGAAAGAAACATAAAAATGAACCAGTACTTGAAGAAAAAAAAAATAGTTAACCATATCTGATATCATTGTAATATTTACTAGTCTATCAGCATAACATGTACGTAAAGAATAAATGTCTGGAAAAGCTAGTTCTCGCAAGTAAACGTGGCAAATTTTGAAGAGTCGCTTGTATGCTAGAACCTATTCTAATTGAAGGTGCAGTTGTAACTTACTGTCATTGTAATATACAAATAAAATACCAATCATTGAAAAGTCAATTATTTCATTGTTTTAAATACAAATTTTGGTCGTTGTAATAAATACATTTTCAACATATAACACTTACCACATGACCCGTTTTTCAATGTCACAAACACTCCATCCACAGGACAAACACAATTAAAAATTTCATAATCCATAGGGTTGGAATATTTTCGTAAACGTAGCTTAGAACATGTTTGTAGGTCATTAATCAGCCGCTGCTCCTGCTTACACCAAATGATATAAGCTAAACCATCAATAAAAAATCATTTAATGTAAATCACATAAAGGAATATATAATTATCAAATGCGACCTGATTAAGCTGAATTACTTTAGAAATGAAAAATATTTGTGTTTAATATGGAAGTATGAAAGAATTGGACATTTTGCACACTTAATTAGTGAGTCTGGGCATCACGAAGATAAGAACATCTTTGTAAATGATAGGTATTGGTATGTACATGTAGATGCAACCCATATTGAGGCAAAACTGTGTCTATCTGACGATATTTTTTAAAAATAAAAGCAGAATGAATATTGTGTCACCTTGCAAGTACAACGTACAAAAAGTATTATTATAACCTTATTCTGCATGGCAGATATTCTTCACTAAACTGTTAAAATACAAAAAATTGTGAACCTCTCCGTATGTGAGAGAATGAATATCTTATTTCTTTCTCTTAAAGAATAAAAAGCGTTCGACTTCTCTGCATAACATTGAATAAGTTCTTGAAGTATTTCAAGTAGATACAAGTATTATATAAAATGACATTGGACAATCACATTTGGGTTTTAAGTTAAATAAAATATCATACAAAGATCCCTGCCATGTAATTCTTCATCGATGTAAAAATACCCGAGAGTATAATATTTTGTTTTTGTTTTTGTTTTGTTTGAAGTTTTTTTTTTATTTGACAACTCTTGACAACAAATAAATAAATTTGTTTTGCAATAATACTAGATATGCTTTAGTACAAAATTTCTTGTCATCAAAAGGGGTGTCCACCAACGAGACCCAATGCGATATGTTTCATTTTCCTTTTATAAGCTGAAATGTTCAATTTTAGGATAGAACATTAAAAGGAAAATGGACGTACAATCAATTAAAAAGAAAATAAATTTTAAATATGCCGATGAAACAAAAATCATTTAGATGTTCATAAAGTAGTTAGAAACTAATAAAAAATATTTTATGTGCCAAATCGTTTTTGATTGGATGCAAAAAAGTCAATGGCAACACTTTTAATCATAGATATAAATTTGAATGTCTTTATATTTGTTTTCGATGTTAAGTATTACTCTCAAAACTAATTTAGAAATGATCGTCACTCTTAATTATAATAAAAGAATATAACATCTAACTGGAAATATGGTGGGTAACAAACATTGCATCCGTTGGTAGAATATCAATAAGCTTTGGTTATTTCAAAATAAATTCTGGCAATTAAATCCTAATGAAGATGCACGAAAAGAGTAAACTATTTGTAATATCATTTAAGAATGTATACTGCTGTTACCTAATATTTGGAAGGAAATTTCTATGAAATCATGTTTTATGAATAAAAAACATGTTGCAGTGCATTGCATTTTACACTATTGCAAAATATATCCTTATTTTGACAATTTTCTCTTTTTTATATTAATTTTTACTAAGTTTGGGGTATTTTCTTTAATTAAAATTAAAGTTGTGTTATACTTTTTCCTGAGGTATATCTCATATACGTCTGAATAAATTTAGAGGAAAAAAGCTCTTAGTGTTAATGTAAGAAAGTTTTGTTGTTTTTCTTGGCTAAATCAAATATGATAAAATTCTGCTTTTTTGGTGTTATTTGAAAAAAGGGAATTACGTGTAAACCTCTTTTGAGATAAATGATTTTAAAAAATGCATACCAAAGACTATTAAAAAATTTAAGCAGACACGACATGTGAATAAATTTTGTAACGCCAATTCTTGTAGACCTATCCACTATTTTTCCATATTTTGGCTTACGTCATTGCCTTTTTCAGTTACAGAAATTGACAAGAAGCCCATTGGGCCTGATACGCCCACCTGATAAATATTAGTTTGCTCAATTATTTTAAAAACACAATAAATGAAAATCCAATGTTTAAATCTTTCAAAATATTCCAAATTTAAAGCTTTTCCAGGTAATTATTCATTTCTGCATTCTCTTCCATCTGTGCCATTGACCTTTGAACCCATGACCTTCATCTATATATCTCAATTATCGTTGTATCGATACCTGCAGTGTTCGTATATACATGTCTATACAAACTGTTTATAGTTTCCAGAGAATTTTAGTAGTCTTTCGAATATGTGACCTTCACATTTGAGCAAATGACCTTCGTCTATATATCAAAATGATTGTTGTTTCAATACTTACAATAATCTAATAAACATGCATATACAAAATATTTATAGTTTACCAGATAATTTACCACTTCAATATTATTTTGCATCTTTGATCTTAACCTTTATACACATGACCATTTATAAATTAAAAAGATCGTTGTGTCAATCCCTGCAATTATTTAATATACATGCCTATACAAAAAGTTTATAGTTGTTCAGATAATTAACCATTTCAGTATTATTTTGCGTCCGTGGCCTTGACCTTTGAACCTATGACCTTCATCAATATATCAATATCTACAATGTGCCTAAACAAACAGTGTATAGTTTTCCAGATAATAAAAAGTTGAGAGATAAAAAAATTAGGTCATGGCCTTCACAATTGACCTTGACCTCATTTTTTAAAGTAAAGAAGACGATCTCAGCCAATCAGAATCCAGTTCATAAATATACAATGTATGGCCAGATGATTTGTTCCTCTGTCGCTGGTGTGAAGTGTCTTCCAAGCTGATGTTAATTGATAATTAAACTGAATTAGCAACAATACTCGTGAGTACGTAAATACAGATGATAATGACCAGTAACCATGCTATACAGCAACAGGTATGTATTTAAATGACAAATTATTTGAGGAGTCGACACGGGATTTATTTAGTTCCACGAAATTATCTCCAAACGGAAATTTTAAGAAAAAATAAAGACCACGAAATTTTAGCCCCAGGAATATTTTTGATTCTACGGTTATATTTTTTTTAATTATAACAACAACAAAAAATCCATAAAACATCCAAAAATTCAATTTTACAGATTCATTGTTTGTAAAACAAAATGACAACAAAATCATTCTACGTATTTCTGAGGATGAATAATTGTTAATGGCTTTTTTAAAATGGTTTATTTTATTGGTGTGAAAAATTTTGAAATAGGTTTCATGTTATTTGACGTTAAAAATATTTTTTTCACGAAAAGCAAAATATTTTTCCGCTAAACGGCATTACAAATATATTAATGATCGTAATTGGTGTACTTTGTCTTTAAACACTGTCTCGTCGCTAGCACAAAGCATTTCAAAAGGAAGATGATTAATGTTTCCAAATTTTGTGTCATAATTGCAACAAAACAAATATAAGTTATTACCTCTATATTTATCACAGAAAGTGGATAAAGTATTATGTTTCAAAGACTCATCAGGTTTTTCCAAAAGTTTGACATGTTTTAAATTTTCTTTCAAATGATGAACATATTGTAGATATAATTCTGATGGTTCTTCATTTCCAATAACGAATTTCATATCAACGACCGAATTCTTATTTACCAAAAATATATCTGCGAATCCATTTGAATCAAGTTTTATGTCTGTCGCTTCACTGGATATTTGTAGATTGAAACATTTTATACTTTTTAAAACATCTTTATCAAGTAGTTGCCCGAGGCGTTTTGGACCAAATGCATTGCTGTTTGTCTCATATTTTGTAATATAATTGCCATGAATAGCATATAATCTATTATACCCATAAGCAAATTGATTAAATTTCCCATTTAGAATTCTTTCTTTTCCCTGGCCGTCCATTAATCCACACATGATTCCTGAGGGTTCTATCCATAAAAGAATCCTGTAGAATAAACACTGCATGTAAATATATTAAAACTACTTTGTTGAGTTCTAATTGTTTTATTCTCACTATGCATACAGAAGTAAGGTAGAGTACAATTAGACAAACAGATAATTTAACAGTTTATTTTACAAGAAAATTCCGCGACAAGTCATTCGATCCCATTCATTTCTAAATAGATTCGTTACGATTCAATACGATATGTACGAAATATAACTAAGCTCTTGCAATAAGTTAACAAACGGTTTTTCGTATTCATCTTATTCAACGTGATTTACGTTTGATTTGTAGTCACATGCAATAACAAAGTAAAAGCTATAAACTTTGAGGTATTCTGTAGCCAACACACCAATAATAAAATGAATTGTAGTCAAATAAATAAAAATGAAACAGATACGCTGTAATCAAACAAACATATTTATCCATGTGGAAACCACAATTCCAAAGCAAAGTGAAAGTTGAAAAATTAAGTTAAACCCAAGAACCTCAATCAGTGTCCGGGAGGTTTTTACACTACCAGAGCACTCGACCTCTATTCTCTCGTAAAAACTCACATGTTTTACATAATTTGCCAGTTTTTGCTTTGCTTTGGGATAGATATTTTTGATATGGATTAGTATGTGTGTTTTTAATTAGTATCCCAAGATATTTTTGTAATTATATATGCATACCCATTAGTAGGTTCTACATGAATACTTGTAGGCCTTTTGACATCTTTATTGTACAAAATCTTTGAAATTTTTCCATTTGAAACGCTTATTGTCTGTAGAGTCGTAGTCGTGTAATAAATATTATCTAACAACCAATCAACAGCAAGATACGTGTATGGATCACCAGTAAGAGCAAATCGCTGATGGGTATTAGATGTATCATTTAATGATGTCATCATAATGAATGTTGATTTGCGGCTGTGCCAGAATAAAAGAGCCTTCATATAATGTATATCCAAACTGTATATTGGCTCATTAGTTGTTATTTCCTTAATAAGTGATAGATCAATCGCTGACTTCATGATAAAGTGTTTTATACTTGTATCTGTTGTTGCAAGCATTTCGTTTGTTTCTGAAAAAAGAACTGGAGCATGAACTAGAATCTATCGTGTATTCATTGATTTCTTTTTAAATTAAAATGCCATGCCTGTCATTTTCATTATTTAATCAAAATGAAGACTGCGCATGTTTATGCAAAAGATTTCAAACATTCATAAAAAATGCATAGCTTAGTATAAGGTTTTTATTCCCCATTCGACAAACCTGTATTCATATACCCAGAACAAAAATGCTGCCACCTACACTGCTTTTGAATAGAAGTGACGACTTGATATACCGGCAAAAAATCAAACTTGCTGTTTCAATGACATCACCAAAAATCGCCATTGTTAATTATTATCATAACCAGTGATCCTGAATCAGGTTTTATTTTTCTTAAATATTTAACTATTTTGAGATCAAATTAAATTATCAAGCGCATATATATGTTTTTCAGTTCGTACCTAGGGCGTGGGTGCTTTAAATCTTACCACTTTTCAAAATTGAAAAAAACAACTACTTAAAAATTGGATTCTATTCATAGAATTTAAACAATTATTAAGAGTGAAAAACGGACATTTCGACAAAAATTGGGTTTTAAGTGGTACATTTTTGGAGAATTTTACTATCAACAAGACCAGCAATATTTTGAGAACTTTCTAAAATGAACTTTTCTGACAGCATTTGATACATTTGGAATTAGTAGTAAAATGTTTGGTTGCGATTCATACGAGTACTTATGGTTATCAAACAATTTGTCGAACAATTTGTATCCGAGTGCATACAATAATTATTCTACACTGGCAAAATGTTTACTTTATTTGAAGTTCTTATTTCACTAAATTCAAATGATAAACATTCAGTATATATAGACAAAACTATGCAAATACACCCAACAACAACAATTTTTGGATAGTTTTAATCCTTCTTAATCGCCTTTAATATTACCTTTATGCAAGAGACTAGTACATTTTTATATACCGTGAATAAAAGTTAACAAAATTATTTTTTTAAATATATGCCTAAATTCTGTTTTATAATTAAAATTCATAGCGTTCTTTTGTATTGCTCGAGTGGCGGGTGTAGCCAGCTTAACAGGAGACTCTTGCCATTCCGGAGCACTTGACCTTCCTTCGCTCGGAGCTTTCATCAGGAAAATGATTATGTAATTAAAATTGAGATATATTAAGGGTAATGTTGCATACAGAGACATAATACTTATCAATAATATTGTGATGGCGGCCTTTTTTGAGTGCATTGATTAGCCTAGTCTAGCAACATTCATGCAATGATGTATACACACAGGCATGTCAAGACCAAATACATTGTGAATTTTGTATCTGCTTCCTAAATTTAAATTTTTTTTTATTAAAAAAAACAAAGCTATTCTCTATCGATACAAAATATTGTTTTAGGTGCATTTAGTAAAATAAATGTAAGCTTCATATTTGTCATTTCAACATAAAAAAATATATGGGTTTCTACAATTTCTGACCGAGCACTATTAATAAAAAAATGTAGATTTAGTAATTATTAATAATACAACGTAAAAACAGAAAGAGACACACACAGACATCTTGTGACCAGTAGTAATAACATCTCCCAATATGTACGAAGGCTGAAATAAATGGGGCATGGTTATAGAATAATTGAAAGATCTTCAAATATCACATTCCTTTTATAATCAAAGTTATGTGAAAGATGTAAAACGTGTTTTAGCACACAGTGAACCAACAATCTACCTATTAATTCATTTATGATCATTATTATTATTGTTGTTGTTGTTGATGATGTTCTTGTTGTTTTGTTATATATAATCTTAGCATTTTGTATAATCTTTAAACAAATAGTAATTACCAAAGCACCAACAGAAATAAACTACAATATATTTTTATTACATATAATGTAATGTATACATACTAAATTCACTTTGTTTGTAATCTATCGACCATTTTCTGTTTGAAATAAAGTTTTCTTTTTTGCAGTGTGTCCCACATATGAAAGGGAACGTATCTGAACAGTCCCTATAATTGACGCTCACCGTAGTACCATTAACAACAAGAACATAACATGTATTGACATCTAACGGCATGTTGACATCTGCCTGTTTTAAATATTGATACATTGTTTTGTCTGGTTGTATGAAATACACTTTGTCATCAAGTTCTACAAACACAGAAGTGAAAATTTAAAAACATTAGTAATTTAAATACATTCTTTAAAAATGACCTACTGTTATCATCAAGTCAAGTTTTCATCCTTCCATGACTTTTTAAGAATGATTGGTAACTATTGATATTAATGCCATAATTTTGTTTCTTGCATAACATCATATTAATGTGTGATTACCATTTGAATAATTAAGGCGACATTTTTCAAGAAAGATTCCTCTGCTAATAGATATATACATAATTTATTATTGTGCGCTCAATTAAAATATTAGGTATTCAAATGTCTACGCATTTAATGCAAATAATTTAGTTGGTTAAAATCATTCTTTAAAATCACATTCTTTTTGGAAATCAATCCATAGATGATTGATTGGTATTTGTTTTTCGTGAATATCACAATAGAAATATCATATCCAGGAACAGCAATATATTTAATATTCTTTTGTATTTATTGTTGCAAAGCATATTACATATTATTTCAATTTGTATTTTACGACTAACCATCAATTATCTTGTTGATATACCAGTATTCATATAATGTAGATATTGGTAAAAGTTCTGTTTTGTCGTTTTGACATGTTATTTTAGCATCATCATGTTTCAAAGCTTTATCAAATATTTTATAATACATCTGTGGATTTTTTGTAAATTTATAGCCGTCAACAAAACAATCTGAAAAAATAGAATTCTTAAATATCAACGCGTTATGAAATAGGACAAAAAAACCAATTATATATATATTTTCAGTGTAGTTTTATTCATTTTTGAGATTTGAGATTATGTTCATGATAAGATTCACAAACTGAAAACAATTTATAATATTTTAATAAATAAAGCTTTTCTAAATGGTTCAGTATGAATGATATGTTACATGCAAAATAAACATGCTTGAAGAGTAATTGTCAAAAACAAACATACACCCAAACCTGTCTATAAAGGCCACCCATGGAAACCAGTAAAAGTGTCCTTAATCGGCAGGCGGCATTTATATACATGTTGAAATAATATGGAAAAAGAACAACTGGGATACAATTATACTGTCTTTTACAAGCAGGGGCCCCTATATATAGGTAGCCTTTAAGGCAGGTTGAACTGTACCGACCTATTTCTAAAACACAATCCCAAAGCAAAGTAAAAACTTTGTAAACTAGTAGCAAAGTAAGTAAAACCTGTTTAGGTAGCTACGCCCGCCACATGTATTGCATATACCAGTTTTAATTTTACAGTACTAGACGGCTATTTCGGAATACAGTTCCTCATCAGTAGTGCTTGAACCAAAATTATGAAACCAAAATTATTTTGAAGATGTTGAAAAGCTACCCAAAGGACCAAAATATATTTTACCAAATTAAGCTAAGGAAATACTTTGCATGAGGGAGTATACCTTAGTTTTTTTTTAGAAATTTCAAATTTTAACTTGCAGGAAATTTAGACAATTATAGTATATTTCTGACAATAATACGAAATTATTGTATACTATAAATGAAACGCTAAAATTAATTGTCATATCTATGCCCAAATAGTTACAACCTGATGTGACAAGTGAAGCATAAACGTGACTTTTATACCTCGGAAATCAATGTTAACTCGGAAGTAATCCCTCCACATAGAGAGGTATACTAAACCACCGTTTTCTGTTATATGATGACTAAAACATCTAAAATTTTACTAGAAAAGGGAAGCTTTAATTAATAACATTAATTACAATGACATTTATTTCTCGTATGCCTTTCAAAGCCGTTTCATGTCCAAGAAAATAAAAATAAATTTATAGACCTTTTCTGTGTAGTTTAGAAACAAAATTATCTGATCCTAGTTTTCCGATGGAAGTTAACGTATTGAACTGAATTTGCACGCTAGATAGTTTTTTATTTGCTTTTGGGATTGTTGTATGGATATGGACGAGTAACATTATGTTTGATGATTACAATTAAGTCATAGATGCAGTTCTGTTTTTAGCAAATACTGGATAAGAAACGTATTAACATTTAATATTCTCAAAACAATTAATGATAACATCAATACAATACCTGTAAATGATAAACATGTAAGGAGAAAACAATAGAGATTATAAGGGATAAACTGTTACCTTTTTCTCGTGGATCCTCTTCTAAACTGACAGTTCCGTTATCTGAACATGCACAGATAAATGAAAACAAACTGTTGCAGCTAACGTCAATGACCTTTTGAATATGAATATCAAACAAGCCACAGTCTTCACCAATACCGCTGTCATCAGGTTGGCATTCGCCCCAGAAGTTAATTGTAACATTTGTTCTATCAACCCATTTCCAATGGCCTTCATTATCTTCATCGCTCATTCCAATCCATACAAAGACATCCGATACTATATAAATATCAATACATGGGTGGAACTATCGCAATTTTTATCATAAAATTCAGTCATTCGAAAATGATAATACAGAAAATACATAATTTTAACTGAAAACTATTCACTGTGCAATAATTAATTCATTTAAAACCGGAAAGAGCAAGGCAGATCATAAATAGGAACTGTCAGATTACAACCTTTTTGTGAAAAGCCCAGAATTTAATTATCATTATAATAGCCAAAACTTTAAAATTGACTTCATTATACACCTTTTTATATAAAAAATAAAACAAAATTAGTTAATACGCAACACGGTTAAAGTAAGCTTCAAGGAAGATTAAGAGAAATTGTTCTAAAAGTTAAACCGATACATAAATGGATGGTAATCAAACACTTCCAACTCTATCGGATTTATAGGACATCGTTATTCTTACTATTATCTATATCAATTTCAGTCAATTTTTAGAGGCCTTAATTGCAATGTAACAGTTGTATTCAAACGGTAAGTTCTGATGAAAACATAATTCAGTTTTAAATAAAAAAAATATTGCGAACAACCGTTCGAATAATCAAATGCAAAACAAAGTAATCCATGTGTAAGTCACAATTCAAAAGAACAATGAAAACTTTGAAATCGTCAAATTATTTAAACATGTTAGCTTTCATCAGGGAATTGAGACCGGGTGTCCCTGAAGGGTAAGCACCTCCTGTTAAGCTAAATACACCCAGCATATGTCTAGTAATTTTAAATCAACAATGCCATTTTAGATTATTGGAGAATGTTTGATTATCTTTTTTAGCACTGATTCACATGACCCATGTCACTGGTGGAAATCATCGCATTTCATATGCCAGTTTTTAAGTTTTTACATTGCTACAGGCAGGTGGCTGTATCTACTATCATCCTTACTGTATGCTAGGAATCTCCATGTATTAAGTTGTTTTAAAATATTGTGTATCGGTTTCAATATAAGAATTTCAAGGTGTTTTAAAAGATTAATAAGAGACAATATCTGTTTTTTTTCAAAAACTCATACAAATAACTAGAAAATTGTACAATTTAATATACTTTTTATAAAAAAGATGGGTATGGTGGTCTTGAAGTTCACGCGTTTTATCTAGTTAATCAGATTCAAAGTTATTCTTTTGTTTCTAGATTTTAGATTCGGACATGGATTGTTTTTTTTTATTTTTATGAAAGGTCCTTACTCTATGGAACGGTAAAATGGTGACGAATTTGTTCAATGGGAAGATTTTTATTCTTTATTTTTAGGTCAATGCAGATAGAAGTAACTGGATGTGTGAGAGCAAATAAATGTTGTACAAAATATTTAAATTTTGCTCTTACACAAACAGATTACTATATTAATAAAATTATAATATTATAATAGTACAATAAATATTTTATTATTTGAACAATAATTTGAAAAAACTTGAAATCAAACACAATCATTCATGTCCAAAAGTTAAGAAAATTAAAAATTGAGATTATATATATATATATATTATATATATATATATATATATATATATATATATATATACAAGACAAATATGCACAGAGACATCATATTACTTTACGCATGTTAATAAACTTGATCTTGGTAACAATATAAGAATCAGTACAATGAAAAAGGCATATGGCATGCATAGATAGTATCCGGAGATAGTACAAAAAAATGAATTCTCACTTCTTACGGCAAAGTCGAGCATTTTCCTATTCCGCAAGATAAGCAACTGTGCTCCTTCGTCCTCGCATATAGTCTTTGCACGCACCCAAGTTACTTTTTCCAATATTCCAGTGTACTTCTTATAATACATATTTACTTTTTCGTCGTAATAGTAATCAGTTTTCGAGCAGCTTTGTTCTGGAAGATAATTAAAACCAACAGATATTTTAAAAATTAAATTTTCAAAATGTTTAACTGTGTACAACTAAAACTGTGATTTTAGTCAAAATATTTCGTGTTTAGTCACCAAAGCTTCTAAACAGGTATAAAAATTTTCACTGTGTTGCCAATATGTTTTAACAGACCATAGGTCATTTCAATATCACTTTTGTGTCGATTTATTTTAATCTTACGTTAATGTTTTTCTGTCAATTACAAAGTTAATGATGAGGAATTGTATTCCGAAACGGCCGTCTGGTGCTGTAAAATCAAAACTGGTATAATATGTAATTTAAACCCCTGAGCCGATATCTCTGCTGGTGTCTGGTGTCCCGAGTATATCACAAACTCAGTAGGCAATAATTTCGTATTATTGTCAGAAATATACTATAATTGTCTAAATTTCCTGCAATTTAAGGTATGCTCCCTCATGCAAAGTATTTCCTTAGCTTAATTTAGTAAAATATATTTTGGTGCTTTGGATAGCTTTTCAACATCTTCAAAATAATTTTGGTTTCATAATTTTGTTCCAAGCACTACTGATGAGGAACTGTATTCTGAAACGGCAGTCTAGTGCTGTAAAATTAAAACTGGTATAATACGTAATTTAATAATAAATTTAGCGATAAACTAATATTTGCATTTTATGCTATATAACATCGATTTTGTTTTGGTTAAAAACGTGTTCTCTTTTTTATTCATTGTTGACGTTTGTCTTCATCCTGAAATGTGTATTATAATTACCTAACGCTTTCAGTATGATACGAGTGTAATAACTGATTAATGTTGTCGAAAGTCGTGGTAAGCATGGCAATCACCAACTCAACAGTATGCAAGTTATCTGAATATTTGTTCATACAAGGGAAAAGAATTAATGGCTGTCATAAAGTCAGTTCAAGATAAAAAAATAGTTATTATGATATCAGCAAAGCCACGAGAACGCTATACGATAAAATAGTGATAAAAAGACACATCACCATCTCATTTCAAACCCAGAATTCACTATATACGAACATTTATAGAATAAAGATAATTTCTATATTGGGAGTCGAAAGTTTTAATTGCTTTTACTATATGTAGATTAAGTTGCAAATTTATTCGGCATCCCGATAATGCTTTATGTGTTATCCAATGTCCTTTAAAGTCGATAATTTATAACTGATATCAATGTGCTTTTCTTGTTTGTTTTTTGTTGCGTTGTCCGTTGCCAAAACCATGTTTTCTCAGACACGATGTTTTATTGTTTTCATTACATATGGTAAATTGCAATATTAAATCAAAAACAAACATGCTGGTCCATAACTAAATCACATATCCTAAATTAAAGTTAATTCTTTAAAACTGTTAAATTATGTTAAAACACCGTACTCCACCATATGAGGCAAAATACTCCGGTCGGTAAGAGTTGGCACTCGTGTTTATGGAGCTACACCCACTACATGTGTATCAAATATATCCTTGGACACAAAGGCTTAATTCTTATCAAAAATATTTTGTAAAAATATTATGATAACGTCTATAAAACTTTTTGAGGGCATGGATAAGCTTGGCCTTGTAATTTTATGATATTTTGATAAGAGAGATAATGGAACAGGGGAAGAAAGTGTTGATGTTTAAAAAGTATGTACCATTCTGTTTCAAAAGAACTCAATTGTCTGGTATACTTAACCTGATGGTTCGTCGGCTTTTGGCGAAGTTGTAGTTATGGCATGTCCTGTTTTCTGAATCTGTGCATGTATAACATCACTCATGTTTCCAACTGCCAACAGCTCTAACGTCAAAACCAATGTACCAGTTGTTTTGACAACGAACATTATTTTTTCATCATTCACGTATTGTTTCTGAGATTTGCAGTGCCAGTCACATTGCATTTTTCCTCGATATTTACCTTATAAAATGATATAACAATTACAATTGATAATGTCATGGATATTTCTTTGATTCATTATACTTTTAAAAACATGGCTGAGGTAACAAACTTCAAAGTCTGCAATAAGTCAAAATGTTGACATAATTTTTTGATAGGGCTGGGTGCTTAACAAGTACTTCTATGGATATTCAAAGATAACTGTATTATAAGATAGTTTTTGTGCATCTATGATTAAAAACGGAGAGGTCACGTTACAATATATAGTTTCAGTCTTTGAAAAAATATTTTGGAGATCTAAAATGACGGTTTTTGTCAAAATTACAATCTCAAAAGCAAATTAAAAACTGTGAACAAGCGAAGTTGACAATGACATTTCAAAAGTTTTATTTTAGAATTAGTAATATTCGTTGGATCATGCTTTTGTGGTTTTGAAATTTTCCAATAGCATAATATAAAAGGATGACATAATTTCTAAGCTTTGCTATTAAAAAGCAGAATAGAGGTTTATCTTTTTTCTGGGAAGTGAGCTTGATTGAAAGGTATTTTTTTAAGGTACTGAATGCGTAGTTTAATAGATAGGAAACTTCCATGTAGACGCATGCAAAACCTTGACAAATTTCCTTCTTTTTCTTTTGATTCCAACTAACCTTGAATAACAAGTATATTCACACCAGTTCTGAGATAATACTACGTTTCAGGTCTGAGCTTTCATTGTATGGTAAACCATAATTTCTATACATTGATAGAGCCACACCTACCCATATCAGTTATAACGATTCCGTTATAATTTTTTTCATAAAATGCAATCGAATCTGTCATCATAACATTCTCTTCAATTGTCTTTATCACGGCGTCATTAGAAAAAACCAGGTTATACTGCAAAAGGCGAATCTTAGCTATCAAGTCACGGAAATCTTCCCATATCGTTATGAATGGTTCCTGTAACTTTGAATCTTTGTATCTTGCAATTACCAATAAAAAGTCACCCCTACTTCCATCTGCCATTATGCCGGTAATTAAATCTTTAAACAACTAGAAATGTATTAAACAGATTATGGTAAAGTAGTGTTCTTTTTAAATGACCTATTAGTATTTATTGAGCACTACTTGTAAATTAATGTCATGCTTTGCCTCCTTTAAACCACGTCATTGGAGAGCCTTTTTTATTGAATCCAATGTCCTTTAAAGCCAGTAACAACATATCATTCATCTTAATCTCAATTTGAAATATTTATCTCGAGTAAACAGTTTTTTAAAAAAACCTTTAATTTGTCTAAACTTTACACTTCTATTCCTTTTTGCATTAAAACATCTAAATTAAATCATTTCTTGTCATTCTTTTGAAAACGGTAAACCAAAATACAAATATCTATTGCTGACATGGGATTCTGGTTATTTTGTAAGGCAACTTAAGGATTTTAAATACTTAATCTACAAAATATTAGATGTTTTGATAGACAATATATTTATTCTATTCAATATATTTATTTTGTAAGGCAACTTAAGGATTTTAAATACTTACTCTACAAAACATTAGATGTTTTGATAGACAATATATTTATTCTGTTTAGTGATATACATTTCCAATAAAAAACAAACTATACCAATGGGCACTAACTGAACTATTACTTGATGATTTGTTTAGTTAAAAAATATCGGTATACCAATGGGAACAAACTGTGTACCATTTCTTGCTGAATTTTTGTTTGTCCGTATAAAGTAGAATCTTAAATTTTATTACATCTGGAAAGAATACTGTTGCTTAATCAATAAACTCCATATAGATGGCGTTCTTATCTCTTAATAACCCTAAATTTGGTGATTATGCAGATGTCATCTTTCATAGAAAGTTGCAAATAAATATACCACTGATGACGTCTGTTTCATACTCGAATTTACACCTAAATCATGACGCCCACTTAGGGCTACTTTTGTCAAACGTGATAACTTCGGGTTTTCTGTTATCAACTTTCCAATTTTATTCAACAATATACGTATTTTCTTGTTAAAGGTGTTTTTGTTTCAAATCTGCAAAAATGAAGGTATATTAACTTATGCAAAGTATTTCCTTTGATAATTCTGTTAAAATATTTTGGTTTATTGGATATTTATACAACCCATTGAAAAATTTTGGTATACAATATTGACCCAAGCACTACTGATGAGGAATTCTATTCCGAAACGGAACTCTAGTGCTGTAAAATTAACACTGGTATAGAATTGTTTAAGTTAAAATGTTATGCTAGAGCATTGGTAGAACTTTATACAACGGAACAAGCTGATTGCAGGTGAACTATTGACGAGGAGTCTTGTCAAGGCTCTCAAAAAGGTATATAGACGTTGTCACGGTAGTGTTGATAAGGATGATGTATTATATATATATATATATATATATATATATATATGTGTGTGTGTGTGTGTGTGTGTGTGTGTGTGATGAAATAAATAAGTTCAACACGAATTTGTAAAACATTAACATAATAACATAGTAACAAAGAAAGTAACTAGTGATGACTTCATTTAGACAATATGACTATAAAACAATACGATGACGTCATTATATATATATATATTTGCCCGATTATATGGTGATAGGGATACGGGAGCAAATACCGTGACTCTCGACTGAGTTTAGTGCCAATGAGGTGTAAAGTCGTTTAAACTTGCAGTATATCGTATGTGGGGCTCTTCAATATAGCGACCATCCAGTAAGAAGCAAAGTAAAATACAAAATCATAAAGTAAATGTTGTACCTAGCGTGTAAATTGGATTGTACACACGATATGTCAGTAATCATTGCGCTGATGGCGCAACAGCTAGCAGAGTGGGATTAGAAACTGACGACTTGGGTTCTGAATCCGAAAAAGTATCTTTTTTCATAAAGTTATATTTATTATAATTATTAAAGTTATGACAAAAATGATAAAAATTCTCTCCCTAACTTCATAATAAATTTTAATCAGGGTTTTTCGCTTTTGTCTTCATACATTTCAAAAATTGTTATGATAAATCAGGCATGTCCGGTTTTCTGTATAATCCGATTAACGTCATCACGTTTGTCGTGTAGATTCAAAGGCAGCCTTCCTGTGATGTCATTACTTACGTTAATGTCAAAATATAAATAAATTAGTCGAATATTTTACTTAAAACTCACTAGAATATATATACACAATATCCAAATTTATGATTGTTAATAGATGTATTTAAATTTTCTAAAGATTAAATAAGGTTCTTTGACGAGAACCGCTGTTTTCAACGTAATAATAAAATCTCTTTCATAAAGTAAAATAAAAAACATCAGCAATCAATGAAGCACAAGTTGTGCCAATTGGTAAATAAATTCTCTGTTAAAATTATAGTGTAGAAATGACTTTAGATGTAGGCATTTTTGCACATAACAAGGTTCTGTTTTTTACCAATGACGAATCCAATCAACTATAAACAAGTAATGGTGTACAGCCTGTTTCTATTCGATTGTTTGTTACAAAAACCAATTTTACATCTTAAATCAAAAAGTACAACTTTATTTTTAAACACTTGTGATGTTAATGATATGAAAAACAAACATAGAACTCTGTCCAAATCACTATCCTAAAGCAATGTAAAAACTTGCGGAAATTTAAATATTTTATTTTAAAATGAGGAGAATAGAGGGACCAAACGTTATGACGATACTTTGAATGTTTAAGGAAATCTTAGTTATACTAACAGTGAACAATATTGGTCTGAAACACACTAGGCCAGTTTGTTCATTCCAAAGTATGACTATTGAAATGACAGCAAAATTAAATTTGTTTTCTAGAAAATGATTAATATGACATCGACGTATACTGACAGACAAACACAATGTGGTACAAATCATCAAACGACAAAATCCACACAATACTCACCATCATAAAGTGCACAGAATCCTCAAACAATTTAAGCCTAGTTGAGCCAGGTGTAGTGTCATAATTTAAGATAGATTCCAGTAGAATTACACCACCAAATTGAACCTTTCTGTACTTCCTATCTCGTTCTTTTAAGAAGTTTGGTAGCCATGTATTAACAAAATGTTTCGCTCCTTGACAACAGCGGTCACGCTCAAAATCAGGATCTCCATAAGTTTTATAATTAATATCATCTGGAACGATAAGATGAGAGTTAATAAATTTTGTTTTGATATATTAACGTAAAAACTAGTCTACTTGTTACTATAAAACAACATTTATGTATTATGTAACAAAAATGTGTTTGATGTATCCTTTGTTAACGTATAATGCACTTAACATTATTAGAAAATATCAGGAAAACGAACGTAATTCCATAAAAGGACGGGTCCGTATTGCTACCATTTACATCAACCGTAATCGTTAAAGAATTACGCTAGTTTTTCGTTTAAATATTGTTATCAAAAGTGACCTTCACAATTGTGTATTTTCCCATCGTTAGGATTATCGTAAGAGTATAAAAACCTTTAAAGATAGCTATTTTATGCTTATTTAGAAAAGGTGAGGCTTTTTGACAAAAGTGTCGGTATAATTCGAACTTGTACCTTCATCTTTTTTGGATAAACACAAAAAAACATTGCCCCTGTATGTATAGGCTGTGAATCAATCTTTATAAAAACAACGTAAACAATGGTACAAAATTTAAGCTGCAAGTACGAGTTAAAATTCACCAAGAAATTCAGGAATTCCACTTACATTTCATTAAAATGAAAACTCTTAATGGATTTGAACAAAACATATTGTTTAATAATATATGCAGTTGTTTGTGATTAAATAATATCGATATATCCATTTCTTGCTAAACCATATACCAGAAACCTGCTTATAATGGAAAATGTGCATATTCAGCAATATTGGAACTCTTATAATCGTTATTGGTAGTGAAAACTTTAGGCAAAAATCTTAAAAAACTCGGATTATGTTGCTATCGTGATAACTGGACAAAATGTACTGATATACTGTTTTCCTATACACCGGTAATAATCGTTTCAGTTATTTAATGACCATTTTTGTTCATTAACATTCCTGCCCGATGCATTTAAAACTCCGAAGCGTAGGTCATAATTGGATATATAATCGGTATCAGAAGATATTTGACAAAAATGCGTTTTAATCAAATTTCAGACACTTTCAAATACTATGTTATCGCGTATTACCGTTGTGCTGATATTAGAAGGTGCATTGTGTATTTTCCTCCACACAAATAATAAGATTTAATGCTTTAACATTAAATCAATTTATCAAAGCTAAGTGTGCGCTATTATCTTAAGAATTTATATTTGTATATTGAACGCATACTTAAAGTTATTACGTCCCTTTAATAGAACTCTCTTTCACAGTGTATAAAACACGCGGTTTTTCTTTGAAACGTGTCAGTTTCTTGAAAATTTTCACGGTGGTAAGTACTTTAATTTCGTTTATTTTACAAGTAAAACTCTTTCACAAGTATTTTCAATGCCTATTTTATCAATGTATGGCATTTTTTGTGGATGACTCTCCTAATTTAATTACAGCATTTGCCGAGGAGTATAAAGAATTATTTCCGATTGAATCGGAATCTGAAAATTTTTTGCAGGTCCCGGCATTAGATGATTTAGTTGAAGACACTTTGATTAGACGCCATGGTAAAAAGGCAGGGTTTATTAGGAATGCTAGACATTTGTACAGCCAGCCATATAAAATGGAAGAAAAGACTGCTTATAGAAGGCAACAGGCGGCTTATTTAGGAATCGTAATTAATTTATACATTCAACAAGGACTGACATCTTTAATGAGTATTTTAAAAGATGTTTGTGATATAGACCAAGTGAGAAAACAAGTCAGGGACATTTACGCTATGTCTACTAAGACTTTATATCAGTTTGGCAGATGTGGGGCTTTTCACCACATAATAAGACGTCAGGTTACTATGACTGACACTCATCTTTATGAATTTGATGATTTACGTAGAATTTCTAATTTGCCTTTAACTGCAGATGGAGTTTTTGGCAATAATTTAGAAAACACTCTTAAAGTTAGATGCGAGAAACACAAGAACTTAGACGATTTGTTAAAGGATTCAAGTTCAGATAAGAAATCATCACAAGGTCAAACTGAGAAGAGAAAATCAGATGGTTATAGTTTGTCCAGTTCTAATAAGAGATTTTTTGCAGATGACAGGTCGGATTTTAACAATAATTTTCGTAGTTCAAGCAGTAACAGAAACCGTTCAGATGACAAGTCCAGATCTTTCAGTGGCAATAAAGGATCATACAACAGTAGTTTTACCAAGTCTGCCACATCATCTTTTAGAGGTAAAGAAGTAGAGAAGGTAGAGAAGAAATGACTCGGTAAGAATGTTGTTTTCAGAGATACTTATTTTCTAGAGAATTGGCAAGAGATAACAAACGTCAAATGGGTGTTATCTCTAATTCAAGAAACAACATTTCAAAATGGACACTTTTTCAAAAGTCTTAAATATCGTAAGACAAGGAGATTGGGCGATATCTCTGGATTTGAAAGATGCTTATTTGCACATTCCCTTGTTTCAAAAACACAGGAAGTTGCTAGGGTTTTCGATACAAGGGAAAGTTTATCAGTTCAAAACTTTATGTTTTGGCCCCACATCAGCAGCAAGAGTGTTTTCAAGAATAGTATCAGTAATAGCAGCCCATTTAAGATAATTAGGTATCAGATTGGCAGTTTACCTGGACGACTGGCTAATAGTGAATGCTGCAAAACAGGATTTGGCTCAGAATCGAGAGAAAACACTCAATCTTCTATTACGTCTGGGATTTATAATCAATGTAGAAAAGTCTCAGTTAATCCCGACTCAGAAGAAAACTTATTTGGGGGCTGTGTTCAAACAAGACATGGGCTTGGTTTTTCCAACTCAGGAGAGAATGAACAGCATTTTTGCAATAACCAAAGTTTTAATAAAGGGTCAAAATACAGCCAGACATTATCTGAAGTTTCTGGGGTCGATGGCTCCTTGTCTAGAGATCATACCAAATGCCAGGTTGTTCATGAGACCAATCCAACTACATCTTTTGAGGTTCTGGCTCCTTCAAAAATGAGTTTAAATTATGTGGTACATTGTACTCCAGCTGTAATTTGTCATCTAAATTGGTGGTTAAAAACAGCCAACATTATAAGGGGTCGATCACTTTCCCAGACCTCTACATCAGTAACCATAACTACAGATGCTTCAAAGATGGGTTGGGGAGGGATAATGAACAAGCTAACAGTTAAGGGAACATGGTCGAAAATGGAGTCTTAATTTCACATAAATAGTTTGGAATTGGAGGCGATATTTTTGACAATCAAACATTTTTTACCAAAATTACGGAGCAAACATGTTCTAATATGGTCCGACAACACGTTGGTAGTTTTTTATATAAACAAACAGGGAGGAACAAAGTCACATCAGTTGTAATATCTAACTTGGAATTAGTGGCATTTAGCTCTAGAGAACAATATACGGCTGAAAGCAGTTAATATAGCGGGGGTCAACAATGTGTTGGCGGACCGGTTGAGCAGAGTGTTAGTGAGACCGACAGAATGGTCACGGAAAAGTTTAGTGATTCAGAAACTATTCAGTCTTTGGGGCAGCCCATGATAGATCTGTTTGCGTCCTCAGAGAACAAGAAATGTCTAGTGTTTTGCTCCTGGAAAGAGCACCCACAGGCTCTGGCAGTGGATGCCCTGTCAATAACCTGGAGCAACATGTTTGCTTATGCATATCCACCGATGTGCTTGATTCCGAAAGTATTAGCATACATGAAGAAATATCAATGCAAAATGATCTTGATAGCGCCTTATTGGCCGAGACGGAATTGGCTAGTTATTGGATCTTCTTGTGGACTGTCCGAGGAAACTGCCTCTAGTTTAAGATCTGTTGTCTCAAGGGAAGGGGTTAATACATCACAAGAATTTGGAAATGTTACAATTAACTGCATGGTTGATATCGACCAACAATATAGAAAGAAAGGGTTTTCAGAAAGGTCTCGAAAATTATTGGCAGCCTCATGGAGGTCAGGTACCAAAAAATATTGTCAGTCAAGGGGTTCATATGTTGGTGTAATCAACAACAAATTAATCCCAATGAAATTTCTTTAGAACAGTGTGCAGATTTTCTAGCTTATCTTTTTCATGTTAAAAAGTTGAAATATAGAACAATTTAAGGTTATAGGTCTATGTTATCAAATGTTTTGCCACCAGTTGATAATGTAGCAGTAGGCAAACATCAACTATTATTAGATAATTGAAGGGGGTGTTTAATAGCAAGCCTCCTGAGAGGAAATTGCTACCAGGATGGGATCTTCCTTTAGTTCTAAACATGCTTAAAAAAGCACCATTCGAACCTATGACGAAAGCTAGTTTAAAGTATGTTACGTGGAAAACTGTATTTTTGATGGCTATCACTACTTTTAAAAGATGTGGAGATTTGAAATCTTTACAGTTAGGCGAGGGTTCTGTTAATGTACAGAAAAGATGTGTTACTTTTATTAGAAATGGTTTGTCAAAACAAGATCGATTAAATCACCAACTATTTTTGTTCCCCATTTTGCGGGAAATAAATTGTTAGATCCAAAAAGGGCACTAACTTTTTATTTGAAAAAGACCGAACCTTTTAGAAAGGTACCAGGTAAAGACGAGTTGAAACTTTTTCTAGCTATAAATAGTCCACATAAACCAGTATCAGCACAGACAATATCTAAATGGATTGTTAAAACAATCAGATTAGCTTACATGAATGAAAATCTAAATAGTCAGGTTAAGGGACACTCTACTAGATCTATTGGTCCTTCATAGGCTTTATTCTCAGGTGCAAACATGACGGATGTCATGAAGAGTGCAGATTGGAGTAAGGAAAATACATTCATTAAATGTTAATTAAAACATGTAAATGTTGATTTTTTGCAGGATTATTTTTCCCGGCGAGTTGGGTGGACAGTTTGTAGATAGTTTTCAGTTTGGTACACAGACATTGTTATATATATATATGTATATACTACACTGTTATTGTTATTTGGACATTGGTGTATTTGCATTGTTTGGTTATTTGGGTGATGGTTTTTAAAGTGTACAGTCGAAATACACAGATGAAGTCTTATTATGGGGTAAGTCTGTTAATATAAAACTTTAAAACCCTACTCCTAGCATATATACTGCTTAGAAATCAGGAATAATTCTAAAGTACATGTCAGGTAGGTTAATTTACGAAATGAAATTAAAAATTTGTTTTCAAGTAATAATTTTATGAGTAAATTATACCTACCTGACATATGTACGGCCCACCCGCCTGCCACACTTCAAAATTTTAAAGTTTTTCTCTGTAGAGAGTTCTTCTCAACACCAGAGAAAACTGGTGTGTGGATGCACGGATTTCCGTGACGTAATACACACCGAGGAGTTCCGAATAGATTATAGTCTATTTGAGCGAGTTAATCATAACGCAGAAAAAGAGTTCTATAGTACATATGTCAGGTAGGTATAATTTACTCAAAAAATTATTACTTGAAAACAAATTTTCAATTTTATTTCCATGTATATGCAATGCACTGTTGCACACGATGTAAATTTCACGGGTGCTATACCTCCGGGTTTTTCTTTTACCTGTATGCATTTAATTTTACCAACTTCATATCATTATTTTATATAATTGTCTTGGTATGTGGTTTTTAATTTTGTTCTAAATTGCGTATTTTTGTTTTTTAATTTTACACCTCGTGTAAGGCCTGCTCCAATTCAGCCACCACAGGGACGTGTCGGACGAGCAAGAGAAGCTATACCGCCGTTGAATAATGAGGACCAGGTTGTTGTGGACGAGCCAGCCCAATATCGCCAACATGATTTACCCGTCGACGACAGACAACAAATAGATGTAAATGTCATTACAAGCGAAGTAACAAGAAATATTATAAACGCCATCACGCCACTCATTACGATGAACCCATCGACACACACCGATTCCGGTAATGATGACATTAATTATCATTATCAAATTAGTAGCAACATTAATTATCATTATCAAATTAGTAGCAATAATGATGAACTCGGTTACAATGTTCAAAATCAGACAAAATTGAAAATTATAAACAATAAATATATTGATCACGAGATCTTATTGTCAAAACCAATAGACCCTGATGATACATCCAAAAATATTATTGTTAAAAATGTAGTCTGGTCATCACACCAAAAACCCAACCTAGCAAGATAAATGACATTCAACAGTGGACCGATGCCTTTTTAATCTTTGCTAGCATATATACTGCTGCTCACCCAAATGCAAGTTCTGGCATACTTAAGTACATGCATTCGGTTAGACTTGGGGCTAATCGCACTACGGGTTTAGGCTGGAAAAAACTATTCAGTTTAGGTTGAAAAAGGAAAACAATCCTGCTATGTCTTAGGACACTGTAGACCAAGAATTCTGGTTAATTTATATGAATGTTTCAACTCCAAAAAATGTAAATCCCACAAATAAGGTAGCCGCCAACATTCTGAAGTGTTACGATTATAATTATAACGGCAATTGTTTAAGGTATGCATGTCAATACCGGCATGTATGTATTAAATGTTCACAGCCTCATCTACATATAATATGTAGATTTTTTACATCAAATAACATTATAAGTTCCAGGTTTGGAAGTCAGCAAAATTGGCGTGCAAGCAACCAACTGCAACAGTCACACAAAACCGGCCTACAAATGTGTCCGATAATAAACCCATACAGCGCTTTAAGTAATATTGCTTATACTCCAATTAAAGTTGAAGTTTTAAAGGATTTTCTTAAGTCTTATCCAAATCAAACTGAGGCAATAGAGTTATTTCGGGGTTTTTCCTCTGGTTTTAAACTACATTATGAAGGTCCAAGGCTTTCAACTTTATGTAATAATTTACAATCTCTTGAATGCATTGAAAATGATGCACTTAATATTATTTTAAAAGAGGTAAATTCGGACCGAATAGCTGGTCCATTTACTCTTAGACCATTACAAAATCCTAAATTGTCACCAGTTGGTTTAGTTCCTAAAAAGATGGTTCATGGCGATTAATACATCATACATCATCTTTCTTATCCCAGAGGCTCAAGTGTGAATGATTTCATTGATAAAATGCATTGTTCTGTTTATTACACTTCGTTCGATTCTGCACTTGAAATGATAGGTGAAGTTGGAACAGGTGCATTATTAGCTAGATTAGATATAAAAAGTGACTTTAGATTGTTAAATATTTATTCATCAGACTTTGAACTGTTAGGTTATAAAGTGCTTGATTTGTATTCTATAGATAGGTGCTTACCGTTTTGGTGTTCAATTTCTTGTGCTTTATTTGAAAAATTTGCTACTTTTTTTTAGAATGGGCTCTTAAAATTAGGTCAAAATGTAACAATGTGGTCAATTATCTTGATGATTTCATGTTGGTTGGTAAAGCTGAAACTACTGATTGTCAACGTTTAATGGATCATTTTAGTGGTTTATGTGATGAAATAGGCATTCCTTTGGCTCATAAAAACAATTGGTCCTTCGCCTTTTTTAGTATACCTCGGTCTTGAAATAAACATAGTTGGAATGAGTGTTGAAATTCCTGGTGAAAAACTGTTTAAACTAAAGGATTAGTTGGCATTGCTTCTTCATACCATGAAAACAACATTAAAGAATCTCTACTCAGTAGTTGGTTTAGTGAATTTTTGCACTAGAGCTATTCCTCCCGCTCGTGCGTTTAACCGTCGTTTTTATGATGCAATACTTGGCCTATCTAAACCTTTTCATAGAGTCAGAGTTAATAGTGAAATGAAGGAAGACATTAAAATTTGGATAATGTTTTTAGATCTCTTTAATGGTATTACTAAATTAAGTAAGTCTTGTTGGAATCATGATCATGAATTACAGTTATTTACCGACAGTGCAGGTGGGGCAAATTTTGGTTGTGCAGCAATATTTGGTAATGAATGGTCGTATATGCAATGGCCTGAATCTTGGCATAATACGGATATTTTGAGTGACGTGTCTTTTCTCGAATTGGTTCCTATTTCTATAGCTTTCCATATATGGGGTACACAGTTATCTAATACTCAAATACTTTTAAATACAGACAACGAAGCTTTGGTTTCAATCTTGAATAAAAAACGTCAAAGTCAAAAAGAGTTATGTATTTGCTCAGACCACTGATTTTACAAAGTATGCTATGTAATATTCATTTTAAGTCTGTAACACATTCAAGGCAAATTAAACATAACTGCCGATGCTATTTCTCGACAGCAGTGGTCACGTTTTCGCCAGGCTCGCCCTCAGGCAGACCATACTAGAGACATTTCTCGTGCTGCTATCTCAAGTAGGGCTACAGAAATCTTAGATGCGTCTTTGTCAAGGGAAACGCATAAAGCATATGTATCCACTTTGAAATTGTACAATCTTTTTAGAATCGAGCAAAGTTTTAATTTAACATGGCCACCTCTTATGCGTCATGTACTTGATTTTATTGCTTATTTGTCAATTAAAGGAAAAGCATCTAGTACGCACGGTGCGTTCATATGTATCGGCAATTTCTTATTATTGTAAAGTAAGTGATAGCGCCGATGTGACTCAATCTTTTATCGTTAAGAAAATGCTTGTCGGATTATGTCGTTTAGACAAGCGTAAAGATTTAAGAATGCCAATAACTTTTGAAATTTTGCAAAAAATAGTTAATTTTTTGCATAATATATGTTCTTCTTAATTTGAGACATATTTATTTACAGCAGTGCACTATTTTCACTGGCATTTTTTGGTTTCTTTAGAATTGGTGAATTAGTTGCTAATTCAATTGACGAACCGGGCCACTCACTGCAATATTCAAATATTATTTTTGATCACCATTTAAACGTTCTCAAGGTATTTATTCCATATACAAAAACTGATCAAGCGGGTCACGGTGCTACAATGATTATTCAAAGTAGCCAATGTTCATTATGTGCTGTTAAATCTGCAAGTAAGACCACACTACTCTGGCAATTTTTTCTGTCATTTATCTGGTGCTCCGGTTTCTAGGTATCAGTTCGTGTCAATTCTTAAGAAGGCTCTTAGATTGGCTGGTTTTAATTCTAGCTAACATAACTCACACTCATTCAGAATAGGTGCAGCAACCACCGCCGCTATGTCTGGTATAGAAAATGACAAAATTGCGCAATATGGGCGCTGGAAGTCCCATTCTTATAAGACATACATACGTACGTATACCATCATTTCAAACTGTAAACTTGACTGCTTGATAATGGATTTTACATTCTGTCAACAAAGTTTGGCTTATCGGGTCTTCGATTGTGCGAGAAGCTTTTGTCAGATCAAAACATTCATCGTTTGGTGAGGATTTGCAGTTGCGCCATTTGAATGCACCAATTTTGTGGCTGGCTAAAAGCGGAATGAAATGGGCTGAAGTTTTGCCGAAAGTAAAACATTGATCGGCCACTAGGGTATCTTATCGTACACTGTGGTGGTAATGATATAGGTGGACAGTTGAAATCAATTCAGTTGATACAAATGATACAAACTACCCTTAATATAATTAGTAAGATTTGTCCAGGTGTTACAATAATTTGGTCTCAGATCCTTTCTAGATTACACTCGCGAAATGAGATAAATCATGTAGCACTAAAAAAAAGTCAGGCTTAGAGTCAATAGTAAAATCGCTACATTTGTCATTTCTAATGGTGGACGTTATGTTCGGTACCAAGAAATAATTAAAAAAATAGGGGTTTATTCTGTGAAGATGACGTTTATTTAAGCCAACTGGGTAACGATATATTTATCTATAGAATACAACAGGCTTTGCGATCGTTTTTAACTTCTGACACCTGTGTTTCCCCTCCCCTTGGTGAAACTGGTCCATGGCTGTAATTTCTTTGCCAATCTGGCTATCGACCAATCAAGTCAGCTATTTATTTATATTTGCCAATCTGGCTATTGGGCAATCTGGTCAGTTATTTATCTATCCATTTATTTATTTATATATTGCCAATCTGGCCATTGACCAATCTGGTCAGCTATTTATTTATATTGGCCAATCTGGCTATGGACCAATCTGATCAGTTACTTATTTATTTATTCATTTATTTATTTATATTTTGCCAATCTGGCCATTGACCAATCTGGGCAGCTATTTATTTATATTGGCCAATCTGGCTATTGACAAATCTGATCAGTTACTTATTTATTTATTCATTTATTTATTTATTTATATTTTGCCAATCTGGCTATTGACAAATTTGGTCAGTTATTTATTTATTTTTTTTTATTTATTCATTCATTTATTTACCAATCTGGCTACTGATCAATCTGGTCAGCTATTTATTTATATTGCCAATCTTGCTATTGACCAATCGGGTCAGTTATTTATTTATATATATTTTGCCAATCTGGCTTTTGACCAATCTCGTCAGTTATTTATTCATTTATATTTTGCCAATCTGGCTATTGACCAATCGGGTCAGTTATTTATCTATCCATTTATTTATTTATATATTGCCAATCTGGCCATTGACCAATCTGGTCAGCTATTTATTTATATTGGCCAATCTGGCTATGGACCAATCTGATCAGTTACTTATTTATTTATTCATTTATTTATTTATATTTTGCCAATCTGGCCATTGACCAATCTGGGCAGCTATTTATTTATATTGGCCAATCTGGCTATTGACAAATCTGATCAGTTACTTATTTATTTATTCATTTATTTATTTATTTATATTTTGCCAATCTGGCTATTGACAAATTTGGTCAGTTATTTATTTATTTATTTTTTTTTATTTATTCATTCATTTATTTACCAATCTGGCTACTGATCAATCTGGTCAGCTATTTATTTATATTGCCAATCTTGCTATTGACCAATCGGGTCAGTTATTTATTTTATATATTTTGCCAATCTGGCTTTTGACCAATCTCGTCAGTTATTTATTCATTTATATTTTGCCAATCTGGCTATTGACCAATCGGGTCAGTTATTTATTTATACATATTTTGCCAATCTGTCTATTGACCAATCTGGTCAGTTATTTATTTATTTATATTTTGCCAATCTGGCTATTGACCAATCTGGTCAGTTGTTTATTTATATATTTTTTGCCAATCTGGCTATTGACCAATCTGGTCAGTTATTTATTTATTTATTTATATTTTGCCAATCTGGCTATTGACCAATCTGGTCAGTTATTTATTTATATATATTTTGCCAATCTGGCTATTGACCAATCTGGTCAGTTATTTATTTATATATTTATATATTTGCAAATCTGGTTAGTATTTATTCATTTATTTATATTTTGCCAAACTGGCTTTTGACCAATCTGGTCAGTTATTTATTTATATATATTTTGCCAATCTGGCTTTTAACCAATCTGGTCAGTTACTTATTTATATTTTTGCCGAACTGGCTTTTGACCAATCTGGTCACAGTTATTTATTTATTTATTTGCTCCTTGTCCTATCTCATCAGTCATTTTTTGCAAGTTTGCAAGCATTATTTCAACTCCTATGGCTATATACTGGTGGCGCTGGCTTAGCCATGTGGCAAATTTTGCTCTCACCAGTATATTGAATAAAGCTGTTTTCGTTAATATACATATGGAAATGTTTTCATGCTAAGTAAATGGTGAACATCTGTTACCAGGGTTCATCTTTTCATTCTTTTAATAACCATTTACTTGTTATATAATTGTTTGTTGAGGATGCCCATTACAGACTCAATTGGAGTCTTGGCTCCTCTATTGTACAGCCGTGGTCAGTTATCGCCAAACTTTATAATAATAAATCCAAATCTTAAAACTAGAGCTGTATTTGTGTCGTTTTTAGTAATTAAGACCGTCAAGCTGTAGCTAGTGTGTTACCCCTCTTCTTTATAGGTTGTTTGATGTGTATTAAACACGTGTCTTTTGATAATGTCCAAAATTGCTTTCTAAATTATATAGAAATAAGGCCCAAAACGGGTTTTCATGATAAATTTTGCTCTAAATAGTAAAACATAGTACAAAGTCTTTTGGAACCGCCGATGACCGTTTTACAGAATTCATGGAGTTCTGTCCCTTGAGATTTGTTAATAAATATCGAGTGAGTGAGTGAGTGAGTGAGTTATTGTTTAAAGCCGCATCAGCATTATTGCAGCTATTCGCGGCTAGAAAAAGTAAGATACAATAGTATCTATAACACAAAGTATAAAATGTAAAATTAAAAATAACAACAAATAATTTTAATAAAACTATTGCTAAACTGATAAAAACCAGTTATATCACAGACAATTTATAAATAAAACACTGGGTTATATATATTAAAACAATTATATCTTATGATACAAGTTAATTTCCCGAAGGAAGTTTAAAATTTGATGTCCACTGACATTACTAAAAAGATCTTGCATTGATAATGCTGAATAAAAAGTATCCCTTGTATGTGCAAAGTCAACACAATCCAGCAAAATGTGCTGGACAGATTGTTGACCTTGACAAGGGATACACTGGGGAGGTTGTTCTCCCTTTAATATAAAAGAATGTGTAAAATAACTATGGCCGATTCTACAGCGCCGAAGAACAATACTTTCATGCCTATTGTACTGGGACAAAGGTGTAAATCCCAGACAAGGCTGAATTGAAAATAATTTATTACGTTCTTGGCTATTCCAATGACTTGACCATTGATCATTGATATAATTGTATATCAATGGTTTTAAATCAGTATGCGGAATTACGCAAGAAGTTATATTTTTAGACAATGCTGCTTTAGCAGCTGAATCGGCTTTTGTGTTGCCTTTAATACCAACATGGCTAGGCAACCAACAATAATGTATTATTTTATTAAAATCTGAAACTGCATATGTAATTGAAGTATGCAATTCCAGAATTTCACTGATTAGAGGGTGATCAAAATTTCTGCTCTTTATTGCCCGAAGGACAGATAAAGAGTCGGAGCATATAATAAAATTGTTATGAGGCGATTTTGAAATAAACTGTAAAGCAAGCAATATTGCTTTAGCCTCAGCTGTGAATATGGAGCTTTCATTTGGAAGGCGAATACTTATTGTTTCGTCTCCAATAACTGCGGCTGCTGATACCCGACCAGCAGTTTTGGATCCATCAGTATAAATTGGATGCCACTGTCGTAGTTCCTCTCTAATAATTGGAGGAATTAAACGACTATATCTATCTTTAATAAAAGCAAATTCCTGTTGATAAACGTCTTGGCTTGTTTCTGACTTTTTATAGTTTGTTAAATCCAAATTGACTTCTGGTTTATCAAGAAGCCAAGGCGGATCATCTGTTAATTTGTGTTTTTTAATAAGATCTAGTTGTAAATTACATTCCTCCAAATGTGGTTTTAAACGTATTCCTAAAGGTGCAATAGCATTAACCTTTTTATTGTATAGCTCTTGATAAGGAGGATTAAAAACACAGTGAAATGCCGGATTTGATGGATTTGCAAATAATTTTGTGGCATATTGCAAAGATAATTTAGTACGCCTTAAATGCAGTGGAGGTTCATTAGCTTCCACGTATAAACTATCAATTGGAGACGTTTTAAAAGCTCCCAAACATATTCGTAGACCTTGGTGATGAATTGTATCAAGGTCTTTTAAAATATGTTTACGGGCAGATCCATAAATAATAGACCCGTAATCCAGTTGAGATCTGATAAGTGACCTGTATAAATGAAGTAACGTTGGTTGATCACCACCCCAGTTGTATTGGATAAAACTTTAAAATATCCAATGCCTTAAGACATTTCCTTGAGACTTTTTAATATGGGGATAAAAGATAATTTGGATCAAATAGATTCCTAAAAAACTAGCTTCTTTTACGACTTTAATAATACTGCATTGATATAAAGTTCAGGATCATTATGCATTTTGCGTTTTATTACAGAAATGGATACAGAAGTTTTAGTTTTTGAAACTTAAACCCGTTTTCTAATGACCATTTTTGTATTTTGTTGAGGCAAAGTTGAAGTTGCCTTTCAATAGCATGCATATGTGTCCCTCTACAGGAGATGCCAAATTCATCAACAAGAGAGATCCATCTATGCTATTGTTTAAAACTTTAGCTAAGCTATTTATTTAATGCTAAAAAGAGTTACAGATAAAATACTACCCTGCGGGACACCCATCTCTTGAATCGAAGACATCAGAGGGTTTGACCCCAACCTAACTTTGAATTCTCGATTTTCGAGAAAGTTTTAATAAAATAGGAGTATGACCCCTAAGACCCATATCATGAAGATCTTTAAGGATACCATATTTCCAAGTGGTATCATATGCCTTTTCTAGGTCAAAGAATATAGAGACCGCATGTTGTTTGTTTATAAAGGCATTTTTAATAAATGATTCAAGGAACTAAGTGATCCAAAGTCTTCTGTTACGCCTAAAACCACACTGAATATGCGAGAGGAGATTGTTGACTCAAGATAATAAACGAGTCTATTATTGATCATCCTTTCCATGGTTTTACAAACGCAGCTAGTTAAGGCAATAGGCCTATAATTAGATGGATCAGAGTGATCCTTTCCTGGCTTTGGAATAGGAATAATGACAGCTTTGTGCCAAGATGATGGAAAATTATCACTCTGCCAAATATCTTAAATATATCTAACAGAGTAGAAAGACAAGAAGAAGGCAAATGTTTAAGGAGTTGATAGTGTACATCATCAGGACCAACTGCCGTATCATGTGCCTTCAAAAGAGCATTTTGGAGTTCTTCAAATGAAATATATCATTGTAATCCTCGTATTGTCAGATTTAAAAGATAATTTATTCCTTTCTTGTATGTTTTTATGTTTCTGGAATTCTGATGTATAATTAACTGATGACGAATTTTTAGATATCGTCTCAGCTATTTTGTTTGAAATATCTTTTTCAGATGTTTAAAATTGTATCATTTATTTTAAGATGTTTAACAGAATCTGAAGAACCTTTGCCTTTTATTTTGCGCACCATATTCCAAACTTTATTTAATGGAGTGCGAGAATTGATTTTAGAGACATATTTTCTCCAAGAATCTCTTCTGCACTTTTTAGCTGTTCTACGAGCCTTTGCTCGAAATAAACGGACTAACTGCAATTGTTTTGTGTAGGAGACTTATTAAATTGTCTCTCGACTTGTTTTCGACTTTTCCTAGCTTGTTTGTACTCTTCGTTGTACCATGGTTTATGAATACGAGGATTCGCAGAGGTTTTAGGAATGCAGTTATTAGCAATTTCAATAAGAACATCGGTAAAACTCTGAATCTTATCAGTTTCATTTTCAAATCTCTCGATAGAAATCTTTTCCGCGCAGAGATTTCGAAACTGATTCCAATCAGCTTTTGCAAAGTTCCATCTAGGAATAGAAAGATCATTTGATCCGGATGTATATTCCATTATAATTGGAAAATGATCGCTTCCACAACGATCATCATGGACTTTCCATGAAAAATCATTTAAAATATTAGGATCCAATAGCGACAGGTCTAAAGCTGAATAAGTACCAGTCGCATCAGATAGAAATGGTTTTAGACCCGTCATTTAATATACATAGATCATTGTTAGACATCAAGTTTTCTATTATTCTGCCTTTATTATCAAGACGCGAACTTCCCCAAAGGGTTGTGTCCATTAAAATCACCAACTAAAAGAAATGGTTTAGGTAGCTGTTCAACTAATTCTGTATGTCGTGAGAGATAATGCTAATGATGGAGGAATATATATTGAGCATAATGTTATAGTTATTTGTAGCGTTATGCGAACTGCAATGGCTTGGAGATTGGTATTAAGAGATATGGGACTATGGATTATCCCATTTCGAATAAAAATAGAAGAACCTCCTGAAGCTCTGTCTGCATTAGGAGAATAAAGGTGATATGGTTTGTAATGACGAAATTTTACTTCATTGTCGGATTCCTTAATATGCGTTTCTTGAAGACAGAATGCAACCGGATTAAAATCCTGTGCCAACACTGCTAATTCATCAATATTATTTTTAAAACCTCTGCAATTCCACTGTATTATTTTTGGATTACCCATTATTAGGAGGGCGAACAGGGGAAATCTGTGACAGTGTAGTTTCCATGTCACAGTCCTCAGAAAGACTACGACGGCGATGGCGTCCAGACCCGCGCCACCGATTAGTTCGCCCCCTACGTACTTGAGTGAAGCCATCTTCATCAGTACGCATTGATGAAGGATTTTCATCGGATGAACTGGATTCATCCTCCAGTGCTTCATACCTATTTGGGGAATCTGATATTGGGTTTTTCCGAAGCAATGCTTCGGGACTTGTATCAGGAACATACAACACTTGCTCGTTCTTTCCTGATTTTGGTTTAGTATTAACTGGAGCGGGTTTACCCTTTCCAGATTTTGCTTCCTTTGTTATAGGTTGTGATGCAGTACTGCTTTGTGATAAAGCTTCAGCATCGGAGGAAGCTGGAGCAGATTTTTGCTCCCGAACTTTAAGTTTCTGTTTGTTTAAAACATTTGTTTAGTTGATTTTGAATTATTATTTATGCTACTATTTGAACTAGTCTTTGTGTCTTTACTGTTAGTTGAAGAACTTTGTTTTACATCATTTTTTGTTGATGAAGATGTCTTTGTTGCTGGTGTTGAACTTTTGTCATTTAGAGACGAAAAGTCTGTCTGACAAGCAACAGAAATAAACTTCTTCGAGGAACCCGTGGCTACTGAAGCATATGAGGCTTGTGGTGCACTTTGTGTCTGGGAGTAAAGTTTTCTAGCTTCAGGAAAAGTTATGTTTTTATTTACTTTAATTTTATTTATTTCATACTCCCTCTTCCAAATGGAACAATCTCTGGAAGAAGCCATGTGGTTTTCTTTACAGTTAACACATTTAATAGTGTTTTTACAATCAGTAATCTGATGACCCTTTGTACCACAACGGCAACATACATCAACAGATTTGCATGCCTTTGATCCATGACCAAACTTCTGACATTTATAACATCTCAGTGGCCTTGGAATAAATGTTTCCACTTTGATATTATAATAGCCAGCTTTAATTCCCTTTGGAGGGGCTGACATAGAGAAGGTCAGAAGGTAGGTATTGGAAGGTATAAAAGAACCATCCTTTTTAAATGAGAAACGTCTAACATTGACGACTCCCTGTGATGCAAGCTCAACAGCAATTTCTGCCTCGCTCATGTCGTTCATTGAACGCTCTCGATCACGGATAATACCTTTACTTGTATTTAGTGACTCATGTGGTACAACTTTAACTGGAAAGTTGGCAAAATGTTTTGTAGCAAGCAAATTAGTTGATTGTTGCCGTGTTGAACATTCAATTAGGAGAGAGCCAGAACGTAACTTTTTAATTCCGGCTACATCACCTGCAATACCCTGTACAGCTTTGCTTATGATAAACGGGTTAATTTTTAAAGGCTGGTCAGTAGTAGATTGCACTACGACATACCTCGCCCAAGCAACAAAGACATCAGATTCTTCATCACTTTCTGATCTTAATCTTTTAGAACTATTTGAAGAAGTTTTTTGAGTACCCATCCTGAAGATGTTGGTATTTCATCCTCCTTGCTCCCCACCCACCAATCTGGAGTGCCAACCAGGGGCAATGCTTTTATGTTCCGGGGAAACCAACTCAGAACAGCACCAAGGACTACAAAGAAGATATACACCATAGTAAAATTGTGATGATCAAGTATAAATTCATGATTAGCAATGATAAATCAACATCCAGAAAGATTTAGTAAATAAACAATTCATGGATGTCAAGTTAAGAGATATAATCGAACATCACAAAGAGACCAGATTTGACCCATGAGCCACCGCCTTCTACATGCAAAAACAAGACAAAAGTTATAAAAATGAAATGATGAAAAGGGAAAAAATTTTAGGAAATACAATTATCTTGCATGTAGGGCTGGGCGTGACCAGCCGATTGATTGGACACGGGCCGATGCCAACCGTCCTTCTAGATGAAGTAAGGGTCAAAGTGATGTGTTGGGCCAGAGCAAACCGCAATCTACACGGTCCTCAATCACCAGAATCCCGTACTCCACCATCAAGGATTGCATTCCACGGCAAACGGAATGCCTCATTTTAGTCGCCTTTTACGACAAGCATGAGGTACTGGGGACCTATTCTAACCCGGGTTCCCCACGGGGGTAATAAATATCGAAGTCGCGTGGCGAGTTAAAAAACATTTGGCGCCATTGAAACTTTCCACAGGAATATTAATGAGGACGTCACCTGATTAATAAATTGAGCAATTTTCTGGCATATGTATCGTGCTACACAGCAGTTAAAATACAACTTCAATTTAACAGTGTAATGATGTTAAATATCGAGGTGGTAAGGTTTTGGATGATTTGGAAACTTCAATACCTTCAGGTCTAATGTGAAAGTTTAAAAGCATTCTTTAATATTACCTATTATTCGATATCAGTTTTTTTTATAAAATTAATTTTACATATTTTGTATTGATGTTGTTTATATCAGTGGCAAACAAATCTATCTAGCGTTCGCAAATTTTAGCAAACATCAATTGCTAAAACAGTTATTTCCTTTTGTACACTTTACACAGAATGAGAGGCGGCCATAAGCTTGTATAAAAAGTTTTTATTCAGAGAAAAAAGAAATTTTAAATAGGTATTTTCTGATTATGATATGCCGTGGAAAGCACCAATACCGAGTTTCAATTGTTATCATCTGTCAAAATGAATTGAAAAATACCATATTGTATTGCAAGAAGAGTATGTGCAAGTATGTAGTTAAAGAAAAATTAATTAGAAAATTACAGATTAAAACAAGAAATCTTGCAAATGCAGAATCATGTCAAGTCCTACAACACTTTAAAAAAAGATACAATTTCCAAGGCCGATAATTATGTCAAATCGGTTTGAAATAAGACTAAGTTGAACTTGACTTTTTTATAGAGAAAAATATGAATTCTGTATTTTAAAGAAATAAAGGAAATAATTCCAGAAACATGTAACAAAAGCGAAAATGTTAAAAGGTCAAACAAACTGATTGAAATAGAGACTAAATCGAATGTATGTCAATTACATAAAGATGCATACCAAAATGAATAAGTCGGAAAAACTGTTTAAGAACAGACATACATACAGAGGGGAAACGTAGAGTTCCATTCCGGTTTCATCGGTAGTGGATTTAAATTTAAAATTTATCTTAAAAATCAAAACTATTTATTTAAGCTGATAAAGACGGTATAAAACGCGTCAGTATCTCAGGACAGAACAACTACATCTAAATGTACTACCTATCTCGTTTGTAAAAACTCACAATCATCATGTTACAAATATTCCTTTAATAATAATAACAAATATGTCTACTTCTACACCATAGTTACAAAAACTGATAATTTTTATACAGGAAAAACTTGTCATTTTTCAACAGCAAAATGCAACCGACTAACTTGAAATAAATTTATAAGTTACACACCAACACAGAATATATAGATTGGGAGTCAATTACAATAATACTAGAATTTGGAAAAATAAAAATACAAATAAACTGCAAAACGAAAAACGATATATATCTCTTACTCTGTTAATTCGTTGAAAAACCTTCATAGAATGTGGCTGTGTAACAGACTTGCCAACCATATGTTATTGTACTTTTAGGTGGAATATTACCATGCGATCCACATATTTTGCAACCAGTGGTTCATAGATAAAACATTTTTAATTCATTTTATTTTAATTAAAACCTTTTAGCCTATACATGTATATTTCAAGTTTAAACCTCGATGACTGCGAGTAATTATGTGTTGAAACGGAAATATAATAACAAATGCAAATAAGTTAAAACCATTTACCTAAGGCGTGTAAATCGAACGCTACAAACAGTAATGTATTTTTCTTTCTTCCAGACTGAACAAGAAGTCTGGCGGCTTCTAGCATTGCCACAACGCCAGCACCGTTGTCAAAAATTCCTGAAATAAATCGATCAATGAAGAAAAAGATAATTCAAACAAATACAAAATTCTGATATTAATCACTTAAATATGACGACTGAGGCAGCACTTTTGCAAGTTTCCAAATGAGAAAATTAACACAGTTTTCTATGTTTATGGACGTAGAACCAAAAAGTGTAAGTTACAATGTCTTAATTTCCCGAGGAAAACAACATGAATAGTATTAGGTAGGCACAACGGGGAAACAGTTGTATTACTCACAATATGCTCATGACCACAAGAAACTTAAAAGTTGCTGAATGATGCTGGAAAAGGGACTAAATCAAAAACAAACATACCACTCGATGTCAAATCACAATCCAAAAGCAAAGTAAAATCTTTTATTTAGCCAGCTATGTACACCAGACATATGTGCATTGAAAGGAACGTGGACTTATTGGACCCATGTATCAAGAGGTATTTTGGATAATTGTACAATATAAACGATATTGTGTTGCTCTGACGGTCAAAATACTTTTTGAAGGTCTTGATAGCTAGGCCTGTAAAATCACTGTGCCAACAGTTTATGTATCAGCAGCTTGGTTCGTTGCATAAAAGTTCCATAGTGGGAACAAGCTTTACCATAGGGTATTAATCGTGAAACAAATACGCCATAAGCAGGAGTGGTTTGTATTTTCCTGCACATGAAAAGGAAGTTAACTAAATTGAATTCATCACAGTTTATCATATATCTTTAATATAGCATTTAATTTTACAATTTTAGGAACAATTTTGTTCTGCTGAAGTAAATAACTTTAGTTTATTAAATATGTTCAAAAATTAAAAACAAATCAAATAATTTGTGAAGCAATGGTATTATAGGCATCTAACAACTATAAAGAAAATAATTGTAATAACAACATAATTGAATTCACAAATAACACATTGATTTTTGTCATTTCCAAATCCATCTGAAATCAACAAATTATTTTAAAATTTATATTGGATAACAAACTGAAAAAAAGATAAAAGAAAAGTATTAGAGAAAGAATACGCATATTTTGGGTTGAAAATGTTTAATATATTTAATTATTAATTGCTCTGAAATCTACTTGGATTAAAAGACTTATTTTTTAATGATTCCAATTGGTTTATACTTATTTAATCTGAATTTCAAATTGATATTAGAAATTAAACAATTTTTGGCCAGGACTATTATCAACATTTACAGGAAATAACAATTAACGTATTTCAAACTTGCCTTCGTCGTGAATAGTTAATACAATTACTGATGTGACGCTGAACCATATCAAAGCAACAACAAAGTATGGAATTGCTTCACTTTTAAAAACTCAACATGTGGCTATAACGTAAATTTGACATCAAAGCACCGTATACAATGTCGCTATTTTAACAATTATTCCACCTACCTTGTGAAGATTCACCTGTGTCATAATACGCACCGACCATATATACCGTATCTACGGAATCATTTCTGTCAATTCCAGGAAGAATGCCGATTATGTTAACACCAATAGGTCTCTAAGAAATACGAAACGTTATAATTAAGAGTAATCTAAGGTGTATCGAATAGAATATCGATTTTAAACAAAAGACTCAGATATGCGAAGCGATTGAAGAATCCCTTTAAAAATATTGATTTTCTCTGTTGTTATCTATAGCGAAACACCAAACAAAGTAGGAAAATAAGACAAAAAATATACATTGTATTAAGACAACTTATAATGCAACTCGCGACATTATATGGGTACTGTATTGAAAGACAGATGGTTCCAGTATGGTTTCTGATTTATGTTACTTCGTCTTTCGGGGTTTAACAGACAAAAAATACGAAATATTTCATTCGAAATCACTTAAACTGGAAAAATAATCTTGTCCTCGCAATTTTGTTCTAGAAACCGCGATAAGGCTTTCTTGAAATGATTTTAAACCTTATTTAATTTTAATCCGCCTAGCGGTTTGCTCCAAACTCTATAGAAAGCAAATAATTGCCAAAATTATTTTTAAAAAGAACACAATCTGGTTTGATGGCAAATGTGTAATGGATCATAGAACAATTAACTTTAAAATACCTACAGGATATAAAATAATCGCATTAGTTAAATACAAAAACAAGACAGAATATACATTTTGACTTGATTAAAATCTCCATACTCGAATAACCGACAGTCGTAGGATAACTTGAACTAAGTTTGATGTCTCAGTGTCCAGGATTGCCCTGTATATATTTGACGTCCCATAGTTCCATGTTCCTTTCACATAATTTTTATTACACACGTGGAGGGTGTAGCTAGCTAAACAAGAGGAGCTTACCTATCCGGAGCACCCGGCCTCACTTCCCTGGTGAATTTCACGTGTTTAACCGAACTTGTCAGTTCCAAAGTTTTTACTTTCTTCTGGACTGTGATTCGGACATGGATAAGTATGTTTGTTTTTAAATTGCAACTAGTAATAGACTCCTTTCGTAGAAGTCTTTAAATAATTCCCCTTTATACAATTTAATTGACCTTCAAATCAAAACGAGTCGAACACTGTAACATGCAGTTAGAATGCTTAATGCAGTTTAGATTTTGAATTTAACCTTTTATGAAATATCAAACAACTAGATTATGTTTTACAGATTTTATTATACGAGTTTCGCTCGTATGATAGAATGTTGAATTGTTAACCTTTATTATAACTAGATTCAGGATTAAAATTCGTCTCAATAATTTTTATTGGATTGAATTTACAATTTAATTTTTTACCTGTATATTATTTTTTTAAATGAATGAATGAATTTATTTATTAATTTATTTAATAATTGATGCCGTTTCTGAATTACACATTGAAATATATTGATAGGATTCATGTCCGCGGAAAATGTTTCCTTTTAAAGCTAAAATCATAATTGAATATTGTTGATGATAATAACAAATATATCCTCCAATCTGGTCTGTTTGTTAACACAAAAAATAATAATCTATGATATATTTTATGCAAAAAACGAAATTAATAAAATATAAACATACATGCTTAACTCATGCTTAATTGTTTATAGCACAAGACAGTATCCGAGTAAGATGGGACAGTGATAGTATTTGCATCGTTTTGATCGAGTCGACATAACAGACTACCTAATGTGAAACTCGGCTCGTAGACACTTGTGGAACATCCCTACGATATTAAAGGCGCCCAAACGAAGTTTGGCGACTTAATGTTTTTATACAAATGAAAATTTTATTCCAAATAAACATTTTTGAAAGTCGTAAACCGAACACCTTTCATATATATATTACCTTTTCGTTCTCCGATACGAATTCATCATAATGCACTATCAGCGATAAATTTCCAAAGTGGTTTGCAATAAACTCCTTAGCTGTTGTTTTGTTGCCTCTACCATTTAGGTGGTGTCTATTTGATCCAAATGTATTTAGCAGCACTGAGTGTATCCAATCTTTGTTTACCGATGGAAAATCTAAACTAAATATGTCTGCAATATGGCCTACGTAAAACAAATATTGAATATATTATGCTTATTTGGGCCATTGGAACCACTAGAGAATTTATTCAGTAAAAACTATGCAATTACCCTGTTCTTCATTTTAGTGTACATAGGATTTTCTGCTCGTTTCCATTTGGTTAGCTTATAGCATTTCGAATATTTAGGCATCTGTATTTTTAATAATTAGAATGGCGGATATTCAATAACTGGATATTAATCGGTGGATTGAATAGACGTTGACGTCCCAATTAAGAATTGATTTTTTACATTGAGACGTCACAAGCTATTGGTGAATAAGCCAAGTGCGCTCTGAGCAATGTGCATGGATGGTTTTCTTACGTGCCACATCTGCCGCGACACGGGGCTGTCTTCCGATGAGCCCCTTGACTTGAATTTCTAAATGTTTGGAAATCACTTCCTATTCTCAAATCTCTATCATATACTGCTAGGGTTCAAACCTACGACCTCCGACATACGGAGCAAGAACTTTACCAACTGAGTTACCGTAGTGTTCATTATTTGGATAGGATGAATTGAACATCTACGAAATATATGTATATAACACATGGATATTTATAAAAATGGCATTGCCATTTTGTCAATTTGGTTTGGAATAATTGTATGATGTATGATGTTGGTTTTTCAATAGCGGATGCATGTTCAAAAACATTACGGAGACTTTTAAGCTCTATCCTTTTTGTGTATATTCCATTTCAGGAAATACAAATGTACATTAAAAGGAATCAAGCCGCATTTACCTTGCCACGTTTTGAATTTGGTACGTTTTGGGATTGTGGTTTTGACATTGACTATTATGTTTATGTTTGATTCTATAATTGTTATGTTGAATATTTTCATAACGACATGACTTCTAAATTCGAAATACACAGAATAAAAACGATCCACATATTCAAACCACTATCCTAAAAGCATAGTAAACATTTTAAAAATGGCAATTTTAACACATAAACTTCCACCAGGGATGTGTGTCCGGGTGATCTAGGATCACCTCCCGTCCATCTAGCTTACCCGATTAATTCTATGATACAGGAATTATAAGGCCTATATTGTGACCAATGCGAAATTGCAATATCTAGGTTCAATAAATTGGCAATTATCGACTGGAGCATATGAAGTAACTGATGTAATGTCTAACGAAGACTATGGACCGATAATTCTATCCTGGTGAAAGTGTGCCCGGGAGGCTATAATTTCCTGGTAAAATCTTTCCGATGGAATAAATGTCATGGCTTATTCCGTAAAATATTATCTATGGATAATATTTACCTTTAAAATACTATCCATAGATAATATTTACCTACAAAATACTATCCATAAAACAAATCTCACAATATAATATTATCCTAGAAAAATATTTCACGGGTGATAAAATAAACCGTTACAACTACTCTATATCAATGATTTTTAGAATCGTATAACTCCCCAAATTGACGTGTTTACTTCAATTTTTATCCATAAGCAACAAATTTTAAATACCAACTATAATGTTGCAAAAACTTTATATAAATTGCTATGATATTATCTCGAAATAAAATACGAGTTAGAAGCTAGTGTATATGTACTGAAGAAAAATATCTGTAAACACAGGTTATGTGAATATGGTTTTACATCGGTACAACAATGCAATCATTTATACATCATCATAAATTCTCTGGTTTGTAAGAATCTGTGAGGACTCATATGAAATACTATTCCGGATTTTGGTATTTTAGTATTTAAAATACTCAGTTCTAGTTTACGAAATAGAAGTCTTGGCTTGCTTAGATGGGCATTCATAGAATTATTTATACCGTTACTGGATTGCCAAAATCATGGGAAAATTACCAAGTATAACATGACCCTGAAACCTGTCTATAAGACTATATAACTAGTTCAAATTGAATTATCAGTCGCAATAAATGCTTGTTTTGAATGTTTTATGTGGTTATATATATAATACGTTTTTTAGATGAGTTGTCATGCTTCACTTACCAGAGTTCCAAAACATGAAATATAACCACCACAGCATTAGCGGTCTCATCGTCACAGTGATATCTATAATACAATACAAATTTGGAATATCAGGAATCAATTTGGAAAAATAATCCAAGAATTCCAATAAATACTTGAGGATCAGTTCGCCAAAATTACAAATTTTATCTGCGTGTAAACTTAATATTTGTTGTTGCGCAGATTGGAAACTTACCCAGACCTATTGCAAACCTAGGCTTATCAGTACCCTCAAAACGTTTTATTTATCATCACAGTATTGTTGATAAGTATGATGTCTCTGTGTGCAGGATTACTCTGGATATATTTGACGTCCCATAGTTTCTTTTATTCTCAATTTTGGTTATACTCTTGGTGGGTAAAACTAGATTAACAGGAGGTACTTGCCCTGTTTTAATACCCGGCTTTCCTGGTGGAATATAACTAAATTTGTACGTTTGAAAGTTTTTACTACGCTTTGGGATTGTGATTTGGACATTGTTCGGTATGTTTGTTTTTATTAACTAATAAATAATTATCACTCTTAGCCTATTTTCAATGTAGCAAAGAACGAATAAGAAGTTAAAAGAAATCATGTTTTGGACTAATTTTTAAAAAAAATTGTTTATTATAATAAACTGAAATACATGTATTGTGTAGATGTTTACAAAGAGCCAAACAGACTAAAATTGTTATTTCGTTACACGCAATCATTCAATTTTAAAAATCGAAAATCTAAATCGTAAAAGTAAAATACAAAATATACTTACAGATTTGCTGAAATCACGTGTCCCCTGGTCGACCCTCTTTGATTGTTCTAAAAAAGAATTGTTTGTAGCTTAATACTATATCCACGCCACTGTCAATTTCTCAAATGCGCTCCAAAGTCAAGAATTGTATAATCAGTGGTACAAATATGTTTTTATGTTTTCTTGTATTGTTTGAGTGTTTTATCATTAATTTGTTTTGTATCGTGTACTTGGTGGTGTCTTCTGTTACATACGGAACATAATTTACTCTTCTTTATTGGCAATACTGTATAATGCTTGTATTTTGCTATATTCGCGGTCTAGTGTATTCCCGCGAAAATTCACCGTGAATAAACACTGGTATTACCAGCCCATTAATCTTGCTAAAGTCGTTTTCCTTGAATCAGATAAGACGCGAAATATGACACCGCGAATACACCAGTCATCGTCAAACCGCGAAAATGTGACACCGTGAAAATAAAGCATTATACAGTATACAACAGGACAAGAAATTTTACAAATAAGAAACATTTTCAACAAAGGAGTGGACCATGAAAACAAGAAACAATTAATATTTTGAACTACAGATAACAAAATTTTGACGTGCACTGCGCATTTTGACAAAATCATACTCATTGCTGAGCCCCAAATTATTGCACCTTGCATTTTACAAAAAAATGTTTTTACAACTTACATTTTTAAATTAAAAATAAACAAAAATCGGTTCCACCGCAGGTATGCTTCTATATGACAATTTGATGACTAGAAGCTACACGTTTATATAGAGCCCTTCCTGTTTTTTAAAAACATAAAAATATTTAATTAAAAATTTTAATAATAAAAATACACCGGAGGTGATTTAAAAAAAACGTGATATTTCATCTTATGTTGCAATATAAATAGGACAAAATATAAAAAATCTCAACAGACCTGTCTAGATATATGGTAGAAACAGTTTTGAAAATTTCACTTAGTAATGGTAGTCAGGTCTGTGGTGTCAAGTTAAAATATAAAATTTGAAAACTATATATCAAAAAGATTTTAATATATTAAAATTTAATATATCAGTGTTATTAAAAAAACCTGTGTTATCAGTTAACGTCACGGAAGTAATCGAAAGGTTTAGAAAAAACACTCTTTGGCTATAAATAAGCACACAGTAGATAAACAAGGAAACGTAGAAATAGTCAAATCATTTCGAACAATAAGCACACAGTAGATAAACAAATAAGTGTACAAATAGTCAAATCATTTCCAATATTAAAATAGAGAATGTAGTACTGAAAAATGTATTTGGAAACAGGTAAAGTGAATTAGATAATTAAACAATAAAAAAAACCAATGACAGACAAGCAAAAAAGATAAAAAAAAATCAATAGCAAATTTATTCATGATATCAAATATTTCACGATGCAACATACATGACTTCACAAAGCAATTAAAAGACAAAAAGCAAGTTTTTTTACTATTGTAATTTTTGAACATTTACCTGCGGTTAAGAAATGACATTCTGTTTAATTGTTTCTTAAAAATGTTAGACGGCAAAAATAGAGAATGTAGAACTGAAAAATATTTTTAGCATTAGATAAAGTGACCTCATAAAAAAAACTTATCCATGTCCGAATCACAATCCAGAAGCAAAGTAAAAACTTTGGAACTGACAAGCCAGGTTAGGCACGTGAACTTCCACCAAGGAAGTGAGACCGGGTGCTCCGGAAGGGTAAACACCTCTTATTTAGCTAGCTACAAACGCCACGTGTGCAATCAAAATTGTATGAAAGGGACACGGAACTATGGGACGTCAAATATATCAAGGGCAATCCTGGTCACAGAGACATCAAACTTATAAACAATACTGTGATGGCGGCCAAAAAAACTTTTTGAGGGCATTGATAAGCCTAAGCTTGCAATATCCCTGAGTCAACAATTTATTTGCAAGCAGTCTGCTTCGTTGTACAAAATCTCCGTAGTGGGAACAAGCTCTACCATAGCATATAAATTGTTTAACAAATAACCATAAGCAGGAGAAGCAGGTATATTGCTGCATAGAAAAGGAAAGTTGAAAATAGAAAAAATGAAGTCATCAAGATTGTCATACAGTTTCAAGTGTAGCCTTTCGTGGGTATCATAATTCAGGTATAAGTCTAAATATGAAGCAGAACTTGGGGAATCAGTCGTATCTTTTATTTCAAGCTCACTAGGATAGATGGCATTCACATTGTCTCTAAATTTAGGATTGCTAAGAGACAGAACATTATCTATGTATCTGTATGTTGAGTTGAATAATTTGGCAACAGTCTTCTCTCCAGATTTAACAAGGTTCTGCTTAAATTGTGCTTCATAAGAATATTTTTATCAAACTTTCAAAAACATTTTTTAAAATCAAAAATCATAATATGTTTCTATTACAATGAAAAAAGTACCCATATCAGATAGTGTTTTATAGACTGCTAAACTCTTTTTTCATATACAAATCAAAAACAAAGATGACATTCCATTTCAAAACCACAACTCAGCAGCAAAGTAAAAAATTTGAATCTGGTGGCAAATTAAGTTAAACATGTGATTTCCACAAAAGATCGGGTGCTCCGGAAGGGTAGGCAAAGTGAATAACTAATGGGAAAAATACAAGAACAATTTATAGACTTATCTATTGACATATAATTTCCTTTTTCCTTGAGAAATTAGACGGTCGGCCCTAAAAATAAAACAAAGCTACGAGGGGAGGTCAAAAAGTTCATAGAAAGGGGTATATATTACCGCAACAAACCATACATTTTATTATTAGTTTTCAATATAGTCCCCATTTACCACAATGCACTTAGCCCACTTTTCTTTCAGACTGTCTATACCTTTGAAATAGGTCCTGAAACCATGCCTCTGTGGCACCTTAAGTCCATCATCATCAGGATATCTGATTCCCTGTAAATGGGATTTCAAATTTCTAAATAGGAAATAATCACTGGGTGCCAAATCGGGACTGTAGGTTAGGTGATTAAGTTGTTCGCTGCTTGTGTAATCCTTGACTTGTGCACAGGAGCATTGTCGTGAAGAAGCAATATCCCTCGACTCACCTTTCCCCTCCTTTTTAATTTAATAACAGCTTTCAGTTGCTTCATTAGATCAGCATAGTCAGCCCCAGTGATAGAGATTCCAGCAGGTTTATAATTGATTAACAGAACATCCTTAGAATCCCAAAACACAGTGACCATGACTTTGCCAGCTGATGGTTGGGTTTTTAATTTCTTTGGTGGAGGTGAGCCAGGGTGCTTCCATTGCATGGACTATTTTACTTTCAGGGTTCCAATGATGTATCCATGTTTCATCACCAGTTACAAAACGTAAATGGAAGCTCTACGGGTTATCATTATAAATGCCAAGAAGCTCCCGGACTGGAGTCTTTGGAAGCTATTCTGCACATTAAGGTTTCTGGGGACCTATCTTGCGGATACTTTTGACATCCCAAGATGCTCGTGGATAACCATGTATACATTTCCATGTGAAATGTCATACTCCCTAGCTATGTCATCAATCCTAATTCGACGATATTTCATGATGAGGGTCTCCACAGACGTGGCAATTTCCTTTGTGATGGCATCAGCTGGCCGACTTGACCGTGGGTCATCCTTCAGTGAGTTGCGCCCACGTTTAAATTCAGCTGACCATTTTGCCACTGTGGAATAGGAAGGACCACTGTTACTGAACACCTCGGCAATTCGCCGGTGAATTTCTTTGGCATTTGATCCCTCTACTATGAGGAACTTTTTACTGCCCTGAACTCAACATTTTTATTTTCTATCATTGCTTGATGGTCACCAACTTTAAATGCTTTGAAGAATTATACAAATATGTTGTAACAAATAAACTTGATATGTTTAAAATGGCGGAATGTTGTGTTGTCTAAATAAGTAAAGAAAATGTTTGTTACGCTTGGCTGAATACACTGTTCTATGAACTTTCTGACTTCCCCTCGTAATAATGTATAATCCGCTTTGATGGAGATATTTTTATTTTTCAAACAGTTAATTAGTTTTGTTTTCGTTTATTCTTCTTTAAACATCTATAGCGCTGTTAAATCAATCAAAACAAAAACAAACTAAACATACCAAACCACAACCCCAAAACAGTAAAAACTGGCAAATTAAGATTAACACATGGACAACCACCTGGTAAGTGTGCACAGGCGCTTCGGAAAGGCAATCACCTACTATTTAGCTAGCTTCATCTGTCAATTGTGTTTTCGAAAACTGAGAACGAAAGCAATATGGAACTATGAGACGTCAAATATATCTAGGATAATTATGGATACACAGACATCATACTTATCATCAATATGGTGATGGCAGCCATATTTTTTTTTGGGCTTTGATAACCCAATGCTTGCAGTACTCTTATGATTTATGAATACTAGTATGAATAATTCAGGAAAAACGTCTTATAGTTTATGCACGAGATCCATAGCTAATATTGTAGACAACATAGCTTAATATCCTGATTTGGTTGGAGATGTTCAACTTGTCTGTATTCTACAGTGGATTTTATACAAATAGATTTTAAGTTGGATGGCTTTGAAATTTGTTCAGTATTATGAGCAAATACAGTGGTAATGAATCATTAATAAATTGAAGTATTTTTTAAACCAGCTCCATTTAGTAATCTACTCGAAAAAAACAGAAACACTACACGAATTAATACTAACATAATGCTTCTAATTTGGGGACAAAGTGAAATGTACAAATCGATGGGCGAATGAAGTTTGAACGTGGACCTTATACATAACGGTATAGTGCGTTCCTACCCATAGTACTACAGTCCAACCTGCCTTTAAGGCCACCTGTATATAAGGGTCACCTGCTGCTGATAAAAGCCAGTAGAATTGTATCCCAATTGTTTTTGGTTCATATTTTTTGAACCTGTACATTTAGGCCACCTGTCCATAAATGCCGCTTTTACTTGTTCCCTTGGGTGGCCTTTAAAGACAGGTTTAACAGTACATTTATAACCATATCATCGGATATTTACTCATCAAGTGTCCCCCCTGAGATTTTGAATTGGTGATCCCAATATTCACCTGTCTCTTTTTTTTGTATCGTGTGGCTATTTCTTTTATTGGGTCATGTCCATGTCTGCGTTCGCTGTTGTCAAGTAAATTTTTCAGTTGCAAGTTTAAAAAAAATCAATGATACACATTTTATTAGATTGAAAATAACATATGAAAACACTCTTTTTACCTATCCCACAAATCATTGAACACAAGTGACTATTATATTGGTCAGGCACGTATAATCCCTTATCTGCCTCATCAAAAGACAATAAAAAAGTTCCCCTACCGTTATACACAAACATCCAATATATATATATAATCGATATATATATATATATATATATATATATTATATATATATATATATATATAACATTGTCGTGTCATAATCACCCTAAATAATATTGTATTAGTATCTACACGTCACGTTATGGACTTAATGGATAACGAGGTGATATTTGTTTGAATAAAACAAAACCTCAATAATGTTGAAAATAAATTTTGTAAAATGAAATGTAAATATCTATAAGTCATCGATCTGTAAAAAGAGGGATAAAACCATGAAGGACAAGATCAATACATATGTTTTAGTTTTAATGTGATAAAAACGTGACCGAGAACATCGAACAAAACCTGTGCCTACAGTACAGGCCTGTCGAAAGTTTAACATTGAGCTAACGAAAAAGACATGAAGCTCGATTGCCGAGTGACCAAGATATAGATGGCGAGTGACTGAAAATCTGCCTTGCCTAGATAGATATAGATAACAAGCTGCCTAGATGCGCTGTCAATTCGGCACTTATGCGTTAGCTCAGTGTTAAACTTTCGACAGGCCTGGATTGTAGTATACACTTGAAAAGAAATTTACGGACGCATTTTTGTGCCATTCATATTCAAGTTACATGACTCACAAACAAAAATGTTAAATAAAACAGAAGCATACCTAATAATGTAAACCAAATTCATAGCCAAGAGCATCCGGTTTGAATATTGGAGATGTTGATCTAGTCGGTCGGTCACCATGAAATATTCGCTACATGTACACACCAAACAGATTTACTAGATGCGCTATATCCTTGCTTATCGCATCATCGTTAAACCTCTCGCTGCCAAACTGAACATATGTGTCCTTTACCGATGGCTTTGCGATTTAACTGATTTGACCCGGCTTATTTTAACAATTCATACCTTGATGAACGGATAAAAAACAAAAGTCAATTCTCATTTAAACTTTGTTCAAATTTGGGTTCCTTAATCAAACATTGGAAAAAGTACCCACTTGAAACAAAATCAAACGTGAAAAGTACATTGAAAAGAGCTGTATACATATCATCACTATTAATTTTCATTCCAAACAAGCATTTTATTTTTTTTAATGGTTGTTAGTATTTTAATGTTGATTTCGATAAAATCATGTGTTAACATACATAGAGTATAGTTGAGTTAATTAAGTAATTGTGCTTCACGTTGCAGTCAAGAACATTTCACTAGTATAAAGACTTGATTTTGCCAGCTATAGACGAAGGTGCAAAAATTTCAACTGTGCAATACACTGATGACATTATACAGCAAGGTCATTAATCTAGAGACGCCTACCGTGATACTTAGTGCTTTGCGAAAGAACAGTGAGTCACTAACCACTTTAAAGTCGCGGGTCAGATACAGTCGGGGTTCGAACCCCCGACCTCCCACTTACAGAGCGAGCACAACTGGCTACCAAATTGGAAGCACTTCTCGTTAGCTTTATATCGACAACATTTTAGCAATCACAACTATTACTCGACAGCTTTCTAACCACTAACTATCCATTTTAAGCGGCGAGCATCGACTCCTTTTCGCCAATTGATGGATCGCCGACCACGCCCACAATCTTCCGACAAAAGCTAGACATGCTTGAATACACTCCAAAAAAATGGAAACTCGGCCTGAATTGTGCGGTTTAATGACGTCACTGACACTAGAACGTCATTAGTTGCCGTGACGCTGCATTGGTATCGTGATGGCGGCCAGTGTCGGAACATTGTGGGCGTGGCCGGCGATACGTCAATACAATGTTAACTTTTCGACAGGTCTGTCCTGTGGCTGTAATATAGCACTGATATTAATTAATCTTATACAAACGTTCGAGTCTCGTCCGATTTAAAACAGTAAAGTTTTTCTTATTTTACCGGTTGAAATGTGAAAAAATAATACTCTAGCTGAGCGAGAGAAAAAAAGAATTTTTAATGCTGCAATGAAACAGAAAACGAGGAACGATGCAAATAAAAACAGTTTAACCCTTTGAGTGCCACAGAATTTTCTTTAGAGAGTGCCAGACCAAAATTTGCCGTGTGATCATTTGAAAACATGTGTGACGTGACAATGTAATAATGACGTTGCGTTTTCCGCGCAAATTTATTTGGCGGGAATTTAGACTGTTTTAGCGGGAATATCCACAAACGTTTGCAAGCAAGTTTTTGTCTTTCAAAGACAGGGGTTTTTTATACTATAGTTATTTTAAAACGAGAAACACGTTGGGTTATAAACAAAATATTCACAATTTATGTTGGAATTGCCATTTGCAAAATCTTGAAAGTTATTTCTTATATTTACAATATTTGTCGTTGATATTTCTAATCAGAATTTGCGAAAGGACAATTATGTTAGTATTACAATACTAATTTTAATTTGTCAACCGCTGGTTCTACCAGTAAACGGAACAGCGCCATTTATCCCTTCAGAGCGTTATCATGGCTAGGCCTTCATTACGTCACACATCCCTTTAAATGCGATTGCTAATATATTTATGTAAATTTTGGTATAATGATTGAATGAAAGAATGACTAAATCTAACGTCCAAGTCAATTTTTTCACTTATTTCAAGATACTATCAGCTATAGTTGAAGTACCTCAAAGTTCAATATTTGCCATGCAGGCTTAAGGTAATGTGTACATATAGTAAAGTGGTTCACCAGGGTACCATGTGATGCCCCATAACGTTTCAGAAAAATCATTTAAGCGTAAAATGAAATAGATGGATCTGGGAATTTGGGATGTAATTTTTTATATCATTCTGCACAAACGTTTGATCACGTGACACGATGGTAAATGAAAAGTCATTGATACTTATTTTCGAGTCTTGGTCTCTACCCGGTCGGGGTACTATCTTCTAATATTTCTTTACATCAGTGCGATGCAAGCACTCTTAGTAATGCAATGATTTAAGATTTAGAACTGCTTCTTTCTTGTTAGTTTACGATTTTATTTTTCTATTCAAAACTCATTACGTTTGTATTAAAGATACATGCTTATCCTGTGATGTATATTCACTATGAAGTTTGACAGTTTCAAACGACTAAAATAAGGGATGGTTATGGTGATACAAAAATACTAAAATTACACTTGCTATTTTGTGCTTTATGTCGTCACCTTCTAGATTATAGAGCATTATTGAGATAGTACCTTGTTTATTTGATATTGCCAATTTTACGTAGAATGCCTTTTTGTAATGAGGGCGCGGTGGCCTAATGGATAAGACGTCAGTCTTCAAATCCAGGGTCTCTCACCGCTGTGAGTTCGAGTCCCGCTCGGACCACATGTGGGAAAGTGAATTTTCCTTGCCGTTGGCCTTTACTGATTCACCTGGTATCAGTATAATGGACTTGGGGAGTGGTACGCTTGTCTGCGGCGTACTGACTCTGTGAGCTAGCACGGTAAAGTCGCCCTGAGTGCGCGCTAGTACAAGGCAGACCATACAACACACTTGCACTTCACATGCATACACAAAATTGTTATAGATTAATCCATAGAGATTAATTAAATAGTTCTCGTCGCGAATAGCTGAAAAATTGCTGATGCGACGTTAAACAACATTCACCCAACCAACCAACCTTTTTGTAATGTTTTGCCGATTTTTTATTTGTGTGCAAATGTTATGCAAAGTATTTTAAATCTAATGGAAAAGTGGGTTGTACATACTGGTAGATATAGAACGATCTTAAAATTTAAGCACACAAAACTCGTTTACTTGGTAACTTTTCGGATCCCGAACTTTTTCAGATCCTGATTCAGACCTTGGCCTGATATATATGTAGTTAGTTTGTTTGTAGTTTATTGTATAGAGTGCTAGGAATGGGAGGTTCAAACCCTATATTGACATTTCCCGATGAAAATTAATGTTTATATTCTTATGACTTTACTACTTATTATGTGCTGCTTTTTATTACTCGTTATGCATCTTTTTATCAAATTCATTGTAAAGGATAGGTGAAAATATGCAATTGGATCTGAATTTCTCTCTGTCGTGTTTTTGGGGCAGTTTGCGCCATAAAACAAAAGGTTAATCTACAGTATATTCAGGAGAAAAACTGGTAACAAAAGCGCAGCTATTTTTGCGTAAATGACGCTCTCAAGTCGGTGAATTGTGTGATCTACGTCAAACATAATAGCATGACGTCATTTTGATTGTGTCAACGGCAAATTCAAGAGAGCCTCACTTTGCGGCCCTCTGGCATTCAAAGGAGTTCACAAAAGGCCACTTTTGAGGCTCTGTGGCACTCTAAGGGTTAAAGTATGAGGCGTAACGTATAATACTCAGCAAATTTTCGGGACAGAAGTACTGTTGCAACATATTTTTATTTGTAGAAATTTTTTGCGTACTATTAGCACTGCATATTTCACGTTTTAATTTGGGCAAGGTCAAATATGGCTGTGTTATACCATTCTTTAAATGAGTTTCGATCTAAATATGAGAGAGAGAGAGAGAGAGAGAGAGATGTCGATATAAACATTTAACAAAATTTGATCATATTACATGCTCGTACGTGCAGCATTATAACGCCATTTTATTTTGATACTTTTTACGAGTTTCTTCTTTTAAATCAATCGATTAATGTTAAAATATTTTGCTTGAAATAACTGTTTATAAGAATTTTCCGCTGTTCAAAATTGTTTTGAACAACCTAAATGTAGGCTGTTCAACATTGACTAAAATTCACAGAGTAAAGGGCAAAACTAAGAAATATTTTAAATTAGCCAATTAATTACATCATAAATATATAACAGATTTCAAATTTAATTTTACAATATTTCCGATTTTGCAAATTTTACAGAAAACCGGGAACAATTGTTGTGAATAGACTATAGTACATATGTATAGGCTAACAACAGTGACCTGTCGGCTTGACCTTTGGTTTATTTCAACATTGATTAGTGGCTGGTAAAATCAGATAGCGACATTTTATATAATTTGTTTTCAAGACAACTTTTTATATGTAACATTTCATTATTATGCATAAATACATGTATTTTTTAAAACGTCAACTAAAAAGTAAAAAATGCACTTTAAAATAAAAAAGTCAAAAGTAAAAAACTGCATTTTAAAAAAACCGCAAAAATAAGAAATATTAGCAAACATTTTAGTCCATTAGGGCCACCGTAGTTGTCAAATGTCGCCAATAAATCGAGGCGCATTCGGAGTTTATGTTCAAACATTTAAGTGCATGCACCAATAGGTCTTTTGCCAATAAATAATTCACCCCCTTGTGTGCAGATTCAATAAACCGGAACTTGTATTTCTTTGTGTTTGTTTCTGGTTAATAAAACATTTTTCTAGAAACCTTTTTTTAAAAAAAGTCGATATATTTTATAAACCAATAGATGAATAATAAACGTGTAGTATAAGTCCTTTTAAAATTACCAAAGGTAAACGGGAGGCTATCACACTTTTGCTAACTTGATTCAGACCTGCTGTCATACCCTGCAGGTGTACAGCTAAGACCCTCGGGATCCGGGGATACGTAGAGATCTACTATCACAGAAGAGATAGACACAGAGAGGCTGGTAACTGTATAAGACATAAAGAATATTCTATGGGAATTATCTAACATCAGAAGTATGCCATTCCATTATTTGTACATGTTGTTTATTTCCTTGATGGTTCTCAGTGAAGTCTTTAGCATGAGCGGTCTTTATCCTAATGGTAAATTAGAATGGCAGCGTTACCTTGGTCAGAGATATTTTGCATCATCATTCTATATAAGTATGGTGGATTGTGTTAAGATGTGCTTACAGTCGGCTTCATGTCAGTCATTTAACTACGCGCCATTAAAACAACACTGTCAACTGAACAATGAGACAAAGGCCAACGCTGCTCAGCATTTCAAAGTAGAAAAGGATTATATTTACAGTGAAATTAAGGACTGGAATAAGGTGATCTCTCTCTCTCTCTCTCTCTCTCTCTCTCTGTAGAATATTGTTACTATTAATAGCGACATTACGGAAAAGTAAAACAATCTTCTAATATTTACTTTTTGTATCATTTGGGACTTCGAACGTTACATCAAAGTGCGTTATATTTTAAGTGGCTTCAAATATGCTGGAAGAGTAAAGCGTAGTAGTGTCAATTATTTTACACCCGAGTCAATATTCAGTTACTTCTATCGAGGTGGTTATGTTCTGAGATAGAGGAGGAAACTGGCGTGCTCAGAGAAAACTAAAAAAAAACTGAAAAATTCTCACATTATAATTTGTCCCGAGTGTGATTTAAGTTGTAGTTTGCGTGGGTGGTGAGAGAGTTTGGTGACGGTGTTATACGTCTCGGTCAAGAATATTTGACTTATTCTCGATCGTCACCAGCTATAGGCAAAGATGCATGCAGGCATTTTGTCTGTGCGTTGTGCTGATGTCATTATACAGCAGGGTTCTTTTTCGTGACACGCCTATCGTCGTTGGTAAAAAACCCCGGTCGGGTCTGACCAAGACTTGAAAATAGGTAGTGGCCGTTCTTTCGCCAAGCACCCCGCATTTTGAAATGAAAGTCACGAGGTCCTTCGGAAGAGACCTTAAACTCACGATGTCCCGTGTCATGGCACGTTGAAGCACTCTGCGCATTAACCTGAGCACACTGCAAAGGTCGACTTTCTGCTACTTCAGGTTTAATTTGTGACGTTTCGATATATATAAGGTTTTCTTTATTGGGACATAAAACCTCTTTCAATCAATCAATATATAATATGGAGTTCATTAATGTAATCGTTTATTGTGTCTATAAACAGGACTGGATTGGACAGTGTGCATCTATAACATGTAATTCTAAACAGAGTTGCGAGGTGGTAGCCGAAAGGCCAACATGTATCATATCAGGTATAATGTGATCATTTTCTTTATCCGTCATTGGTACATACTTTATAGTGTCTTAATGATTTTATTATATCCTGTACCTACAGTACAGACCTCTCGAAAGTTTAACACTGCGACGAAAAGAAGTCGAAATTTGTCTGTCGAGAGGTGGATAGCAAGTGATCGAAAAGCTTCAGAGGTTTAGATACCAGCTAGGAGGAATCTAGTAGAGTTGCCGCTTTGGCGCTATTTATTGTTATTATTCGTTAGCTTGGTGTTAAACTTTCGACAAGTCTGTAATTTATGGTAAAAACAGCCAATCCTTTTTGTCTCTTTAAATAGTCGGTTTCATTTTTGTTCCTGCTTTAAACATTTAGTTTTATCCACCGCCTTTCTTTCAAAATTCAAACTAAATTTAAATGTCTTTATTTCTCATAATTGCACATTTTATTTACAATAAAGAGAAGAACATAAAAGAAAGACTGGGTGGAGTATTAAATTCAAAGTCCTGTCCTGATACTTCTTGTCCGCAGTAATTCTTCCAAAACTATGAAGCAATATTTTACGAAATGTGGCGCGAAGCATCAACATGGAAACGAAATGTGCATATTATTAACCCTATATATTAAAGTTGGATTGCTAATTCCTCAAGAGTAATGACATGTGGAACGTACCTATTAAAAGTGGTCTTAATTCACTTGGCAAAGCTTGTTTTTGTCTCTTTTTATTTTTTGAAATGTGTTTTCCTATCTCGTTTAATTGGTTTATGTGTTTTTCCATCTCTTTAATTGGTGTAATGTGTTTTCCTATTAGAATTTTATGTAGGTTACTAGATTCGCTAGTTCTATAATCTGGCGTATTATCTAATAACTCCAAATAAAGCTATTTGTATTTGCTGTTTTAGAATGCGATGTACTGCAAATACCCCAAGCCACTATAAGTAGCCTAGAGAGACGCAACGGCTCTATTGTAAAGGTGAACTGTTATCCGGGGTATAATCCCAAACATTATTTTTATGCCAGGTGCGAAGAACAAGGGACCTGGAATCTTGAAGCTGCATGCAAAGGTACGTCTTCCAAATAAAAATATCTAGACATATGATTCAAAATTAGATCATGGGTTTAATATTTTACTATGTACTGTGATTAGAATTCATATGAACACTTTAGCGAACATAAATGCGAGTCCTTTCACAAGAAGGAACATTTTAATACTTCCCAAACTACTAAATTTTTCTCATACATTACTGCAGAACAAAAAATCTGAAAAAACAGAATAATTTAAAAGTTCCAATATTTAACTTATTGCAACCTTGATTATAGGTTGCAAAGCTTGGAGGGTGGTCGATTTGGGAAAATTGCTATTAAGTCATTATGATCTCACGAAGATCTATGCTGTTATGATAATCGATTTATTTATGTGTCGATTACTTTATACAATCAGTCACGTTTAATCGATTTCTTTCACAATATATTCGTATTATCGATCAAATCAAATTAACCAACTTTGAAAAGTCACCCTCCATAATTCCAGGCCACTCGGCATTATTTTTCTGGTGAAATTTATGCGTTTCACTCAAATTGTTAGTTTTCAAAGTTTTTATCTTGCTTTGGAATTGTGATTCAACATGGTAGTCTATGGACCGGTATGTTTTTTAAAAGTATATCACCAAAAGCATGGATTATTTTATGATAGCTAGCCAAAACCTCTTCAAAGTATGTCAACAGAAATAAGAAATATTGCAAACATTCAACATGAACAATATGAACGCCTAATTCAAATTTTAAGACTTCTTTAAGATGTTGGATTTTCTGAAAGACAATTTTTCGCAAACAAATGATATGTCTATAAATCTTTCAAAACAAAATCGGTAATCGATAACAATGTTAATAGATAACTTTCAACCCTAATTAAGAAATAATCAATATTTACCTGTTGTATATCGTCGAGTAATACACGGGCCAGAGTTCACATGTGGAAGAATATATCACGAGATGGCTTTCCCACCGAGTGACATATTCGCCGCATGTGAACTCCGGCCCGTGCATTATTCGACGATATACCATCGGTAAATGTTGATAATTTCAATTCCAACATGACAGAAAAGATAAAAAGGATTTACAAAAGAAACAATGCGAACTTTTTCTTCAAAAGTACATTTACTATCAATTTGCAAAAAGGTCCATTGAAACAAGTCGGCTGTTAATATTATTATTATCTCCATTGAAATAAATAAATCCTTTATGAATGAAAATTGCGTCACAACCATTGTTCGCGACACATAACATGACGCCATAAGATAAGCCAGGGAGTACGTCATTAAAACGGAACAGCCATGAGTATATCGTTTGATGATTTGTAGATATGTGGTCGTTATAAGGATGGAAGATGGAGATGATCTGAATTAATAAATAACAGCAATATCCATTTTACCAATGATTATGTGTAGAAAACATGTTTATATATATAAGCACTGCCTTCGTGATTTTTTTTATTTAATAGGTAATGTGACGACACTAGATGGCGCGCTGGTTGTTTTAGGTATTTACACGGAACAGGAAGTTGCGTCGATCAGCGAAAATGATCAAAGAAACACCCTTATCGTTGCCATGGAGAAACGCAGCTTACATAGCATATCACAATTACAATCAAAACCGTCCTATGGTGATATTAACTCCCTAATGGGGATGGCTGCCATATATATTTTTCTCAGGGATATGGAAATCCGAACTATCCATGAACTATCTCAATCTGATTATGACACCTTTCGCAATACGCTGATTGTGGATCTGGAGACAAGGCTAAATAAACAATATACCGTGTCACAACTACAAGGCATGACCGATTTATATCTTGTTTCTATTGGATTTTCAAGTTTTTGAAAAATAAAATCTATAGACATGTGAATGTTTACAAGTCAGATACCGAAAGAATACGCAGATTTACAGGTAATTGTGATTTCTCAGTGCATAAACTTCATAAATGTCAAACCTTAAGATGGGTAATCCGTAATAAAGCCTTTGCCAATACGACTTTGGATGTAGATACGCATTTTACAATAAATAGTACAGTGTGTAACATAGAATGCAAACATATATTCAAAAACAAACATATTTATCCATGTCCGAATCACAATCCAGAAGCAATGTAAAAACTTTGGAACTGACAAGTTAGGATATAGGTTATATATACATTACAGAGAAACAACATCGACTTATCCGCTTGACCTTTCCTGTGGAATATTTATAAGCAATAGAACGTTTCTGGGTTACCTAATATCCGGCCCGGTTCTGCATTTTATAATACACTTCCGGGAAAAATTTTAGGCATACCTACTTCCGGTTTTCTGTTGTCAAGCACGCTTAGTCGCAAATACCGGTAAATTCGGTTGATTGTCAATATGCAGAGGGCAAAGTATTGGTGTGCGGTACCGGGATGCAATTACGATGGAAGGAAAGACCTAAAAAAACATTTCTCGAAAAATATTAATTTTGTACCGTTTCAAGTAAGAAAGACACGAGAAAAGGAGGAAATGGTTAAATGGCATTAGATGTCCTCTCGACTACGAACCAAAACACTGGCACAGGGTGTGTAGTCGGCATTGAAATGAGTCGGATTATCCAGAACTATTTCCATGAAATAAATAAAGTGATGATACACCAACCAGGGCTGACACTTCAATTTACCAGAAGCCCCAAGACATGGATGATAATACCTGTAGAAGGTACGCCATGGCATTGTTGTAAGATCAACTTAGACTAAGAAAGTTCATACTATTAAGTAAGACATTTAAAGTCCTGATTATTTTCAAGTCAATATTAAACTAATACCATGGACTCCATCCTTAACACATTTTAATGAGACGTAAGCATTTCCATAATGACAGACTTGTTTGTCGCAGTCAAGATTATTACACTCAACCCGAGACATTTCTTTGTGCAAGACGAGACTTGATAATATGGATCGGTAGTTGTGTTGGTTGGGTATCCTGCTAAAATTGAGACAGACTGCGACAAAGAAATCCGCAGTAAGTAGTTGGGATTTTTACAATATTGTGAAATCTCGAAAATTGCGGTTGGAATGAGTGATCTGTAAACCGGCATATAAATATACTCATCTACATGTAACAAGTATCAGCTCAAGTCTGAAAGGTTTACAGGATGTGTTAAACTTGGTTTATTACTCTGCAAACAAATGGCGATATGTATATAATGTTGAAAAATCAGCTGTGTTGGTGTATGGTCTGACAGACTGGTCCTATAATAATCCTAACTATATCTGTAAATTGTGTTTATATACAAAGATTATACTTATCTAGGAATTGAACAAAATGTGTTTTTCAAAAGTATTCGAAAGACCAGAGTCGATTTGTTAAACGATTTAAAGCATATTTCGCAATATCCGGATTGGGAAAGAGTGAAATCAGTCCAAATGTGTTGGCAAATTTATATATAAAAGTAGTTATACCCACGGTGCTAAACGGATCTGAACTTTTTTAAAAACCTGTGATTTAAGATTGTACATACTTTTCAACATTTCATCGCCAAAAACCTGTGATTTAAGACTGTACATACTTTTCAACATTTCATCGCCAAAAATATCCCAAGATTTTCAACAACGGACACGGTCGGACATCTGCGAAAGCATTTTGGACTTTAAACGCAAACTTTATTTACTTCAATAGCTATGTACGTTAAGTTTCAGAACTTTTCATCCACCGTTTATACTCTTTCTGTGAAAACCGTGAAGGGACCTAAAAAGGATATATATATATATATATATATATATATATATATATATATATATATATATATATATATATATAAATATACCAGATATTATTGAAATTCTGCACAAGTATTCTCTCCTAAACTACAGAGTTGACTTTATCAATCACCATACATTTTCTGACAGGCGAACTTGAAAGATAATTATGTATAGTGCAATAAAAGATCATGAGAAACTGGAATGGACATCGAGAATATCAAAACATACTCATCCATGTCCGAATCACAATCCAGAAACAAAGTATAAACTGTGAAAATGACAAGTTAGGTTAGACACGTGAACTTTCACCAGTGAAGTGAGACCGGGTGCTCCAGAATGGTAAGCACCTGTTTAGCTAGCTACACCAGCCACATGTGTATCAAAATTATGTGAAAGGAACATGGAACTATGGCAGGTCAAATATATCCAGAGCAATCCTGGACACAGATTCATCGAACTTATCAAAATAATGTGATGACGGCCATAAAATTTTTTGAAGGCCTTGATAAAGAAAATCTTGGATATTTTTGGCGATATATACCATGACAATGAGTTTACGAGATTAATAGCATTAACGCAAAACACAGCTATAGGAATAGAGAGAAGGCATCCATTTTTTCGCTGTATATACAATCCTTGGTATGTCCAATAGTTATTTATACATGTATTGGTAGACTCATGCATGTAGATATCATACTCAATACCTATATAACAAAAATACTCAAACATAAGTTCCTTTTATATATAATATATAATTAAATAGGCATTTCATCATGTTAATTAGACCTATCTGTCCTTATAAAGCATAACTTTTGCAATCATATATGTATTAAATCCTTGAAGTTTGTTTTACTATTGTTGTAGGCACATATTTACTTGAAACCGTCATAAGTAATACAATTTACCACATATAGCTTTAAATGGTTTCTCAATTTTTTTTCAATTTTGGTATAGGGAAAATATAAACATTCGCTTCATCTACAAACTTCGCCATTTCAGATAGTTCAGTTTTGACGCTGTTAGACTCGTAAGTGACAGGGCATTATCATTGAATTTTACAGGTTTAAACGCGAGTACCCCATGTCAAGTATTTATGCACCCTGAGCCGCAAGCGTCATGTGTCAGTGAAAGATGAACGAATCGATGCGTAAGAAATTTGTTTTCAATAATTACAGTAGAGACATTTTCTTTCAAGAAATGTTAACGTTAAAAATCGACCCCAAATTTTATTGTTTATGAAGAATTCGGCAGATACCCAGTCGGTGTAAAAATTATAAACTTCTGGACAAGACTTATCATGAACAAAGATAAAAATTTATATTGTTATATTATATAAAATGTTATACAATAAATTGTAGAAGGCTATAATTCGCCATGGATATGCAATTTTAAAAGTACTAGTATTTAAAAGTACAGGCTTAAACCATATATGGTTGTATCTAAATTTATACAACAAAACTTATGTTATCATTTTCTGCAGAAATGGATGAGGGATTGTAACTCCTCATCAAAGGGTATATCATACAATTTGTTTACTAATCATCAATTTAAACTGCTAGATTATTTAACAAGCAATATTTGTTTTAAAGTAGATTAATTTTAAGCATAACCATTTATAAAGATATACAAGTATCTAATTATACAAGTAATAACTTAATTAAACAGTTAAATGTATATAATAATTAAGTAATAATGCAAATCTTCACTATATGCTTGATGATGCGTAACTATATATTCTTAGCAGACGATCAATAAATCTAAACCAAGATGTTGTCCAAATGGCCAAAAGATAAGGGTTAATGTTCACGTTAGCTCTTAATAGTATATTAGCACGGGTTTCGGTATAACTGTTGCAAATACATTCGTGGAGTGTTCTGTCAAGTCTTTGAATTGAGCTGTAGAACGAATTCAGAGATTGTTGAAAAGGGACAGTTGCATGAAATATATGTAACTATATCACCAGTGTAGTCCAGAGAGCAGAGAGTACAATAATCATAATTAAATTCAACCGGCAAGGCTCATACTATAGCGGTTGAGAATGTTGTATGTAACTGAACAGGCGATTTTGAATATGTCTATATATTTGCCATAGATAAATTATTGTTGTGTATAGCAAGGAATCTTTGAAAGCCGTTGTCGTTTATTGTTCTATTTAGCCATTACGAGTATTCTCTTACAGTCTTGGTAACAATTTGTGTCCATTTGTGTTTTGAAGGAAAGTAGCCAAAGTCAATATAATTCTGTAGGTAATGAAGTATCTGATATGTATTGTAGTATGAATCTTGATTATTTCAGGTGTAAATCCAGTATAATGTTTTGTAGGTTAAAAAGATGCTTTTTAAATATCTGTTTAGTCAACAATTTATTATCCAAAGTGCATAATTTTTCAAGATATAAAAGTTTACGTTTTTCTACCTCAGCTGGTGGTGTATATAAATTACACATACTCTCTGTGATCTCCGATCTTGTCCTAGGGCGGAGTTGTTGAATGTGTTTCTCAATGAAGTTTTGAAAGTTGTAGAGAGCGTAAATATCCTTATTCAGTAAATTATACCAAACGTCTGAACCATAGAAAACTGTTGGTATTACTATTTTACTGAAAAAGCTAACAGCGATGGTTGGATTAAGTAGTGATTGTTGGATCCCTTGCAATAAGAAGAAAGCATTGCATCCCTTTTTACATCTTTCCATAGTTCTTGAAATTGATGTGCATTTAGATTTTAGTTTAATACCCAAATGATCCACTTCTTATACAATCTTTAACTGTTGGTTGTCGATAAACCAATCTAACTGACAAGGTATAGAATAATTAAAAGTCATCATTACAAACTTTGAAGGGTTAAACCGGAACCTTCAATCACAAGAGTATTTGTGAGCAATGCTAAGCATAGACTAAAGACCCCTTGATGATAAACTTGCATATATCAAATCATCGGGGTTACCCGTATAAAGGTTACAAAGCTTAATTGATGCAGGATGAGCTGCGAGACCTTGGAGTAATTTGTCTATTTATATACAATATAAAAATGTAGAGAGAATTCCACCTTGTCGTATACCCTGTTTGATTTCGACCAATCAGACTGTGTGGAAGCAAAAGTAACTGCACAGCTTAAATCGACATGACAATCGTCGATAAGTGACCACGTTTGTCCTTGACTCAAGGCTTATTATGTTTGTACCTGTCCTCCTTTCCACCAGACAGTATCGAATGCCTTCTGGCTATCGAGAAAGGCTGTAGAGACTTTAGTGTTAAGGTCACTATTATAACAAATACTAGTAGTCTCTTGGAAATTTAAAGATGCAGTTATAGAACTCAGATGTCTTTGGAGCCCTTGCTGTTGTTCATTTGGAAATTGCTCTTTGATAATGTCACTGTTAACCAGTCTGTTATAAATCATCTTTTCAAATATTTTGACAATTGCTGATAATAGCGAAATTGGTCGATAGTTATTTGTGTCAGTTATAGATTTATTAATTCCTTTGTGAATGGGTATTATCAGGCATTTTTTCTATTCGCTCGGTATTTTTCCAGATTTCACAATATTGTTGAAGAGTAACGTGAAACAACTGTAACAATTTAGTGGTTCCGTGTATAAAGTGTTCATTTTGAACCTTGTCATGGCCGGGTGCCTTGGTTCATTTAAGTGAGGTTTTCTTACTTCTTCTATTGTAATTTTATCACCTGCTAATGTTCTTACTGTTACATCATCACTCTTAATAGATCGTAGATCGTTTACAGTAGATTCAACGTGATACTATAGTTCTGTGTTAAATGTTTCGTCACTGAGCGGCAAGTATAAGTTCTCATAGTACTTCGCGAAGGCTTCAACAACTGCTTCAGGACTTGTATATAGATTACCTTCGTACTCAATTTCTGGAAATATTTTATGATTTGATGAGCTTCGTTTTTAATTTGTTTACAGAAAAGTCTAATGTCACATTCAGCGGCTATGTCAATATTATTATATGTATGGTCTATATATTGTTGGACTGCAGCAGACAGAATTTTACGAAAAACGTCTTTAGCGCGTATGTAATCAGCGCAAGATTTATTGTGGAAACCTCTACGGCGTCCCTCCATTAACCATATACGACGTAGTCTACGTTCCTGATAATGTGCTGCTTTTACTTCATTATTCCACTATTGCTTGGTGTGAGATTTAGGGCAACACTTTGGAATTTGAATACACAAATCAAATCTGATGTGTTCATTATACAATTTATTATATACTGTTCAAGATCTTCGACAGACATAAATCTAGCCATTTAAATGTTGGTGGAATTATCCAGTGCATCCTTATAATGATTCAAATCAACTTTTTATTTTATGCCACGCAGGCCAAACATAACTTTTAGTCACACTTTTAAACAACACAAGATCGTATTCGATTGTTATATATAGAGGAAGATGATTGGATGTATTACCAAATGAACCATCAGCAAGGATTTCAGAACATTTGAGTTTATTAACAATATCCATCTATTAAACGTAATCGAACATGGTACCATAGGTTATATGTATAGTTATTACCATGACACATATTATGTGCATGGGTAAGACTATTGTCTCTTATAAACTGAAGTAACTCCTGAGCTTTATAGGGGTTAGAGTGTTGAAAGTCAATGTTAAACTGGTGATTATAACATGGCCAAATTGCCTGTACAACCTATACATATCATACAAAACGCTAAGTTCATTTCTGTAAGATTCTAAACAATTAAACACCAAATATATAGGTCGAACAATAACGTTTGGGCACCCCCTAGATGAACATGAAAGTCAAGTTTAAATTAAGATTAACAATTTAAAATTGTGATTGTATTTATGATTTTATTGATTACCATACTTGTTTCTGATTGATTAAATTAATATTTTGTTTGTCTACCTTTATTTTTATAAAGTTCTTCAATTCTCTTTTGCATATGGTCATAAAGGGATTGCAAGTATTTTCTGCCAATGTTATACCAACAGTGCTGAATGGCTTCCCAGAGTTCGTCGGATGATTTCGACATTTCTTTCGCCACACGTTGACCAATGTAGTCCCAGATATTCTCAATTGGCGATATATGTGGTGAACTTGCGAGCCATTGCAACACATTTACTGACTTCCTGTTGAAATATGCCATAATAGTGGATTTAGAGCTATGACATGGCGCATTGTCTTGTTGAAAAATATATTTCTTATTAGGAAAAACTAAACATTCACATACAACGTCAATTTCATTAACAATGCACTTTTGATATTGTTCACTATTTAAACTCCCTTTCACTTTTTTAGGATTCCAGGACCATTTCTAGAAATAAGACCCCAAACATGAACTTGTGACGTGTGCTTAACTGTTGTTTGAGTACAATGCTTGTGATTCTTTTTATGTTTATATCGCCAAACTCTAAATTTTCTTCTATTGCAATTTTTCTAAAGATTGATTCATCGGAAAATAATACACTTTTTCAATGTTTTGTTTTTGAAAGATGTTTCCTGGACCAAACCAACCTTTTATGTTTTTGTGTTTTGGTCAAAAGTTGTTTTTTCTCAGGTACATAACTTTCCAAGCCAAATTCGTGATGTTTTTTCCGAATTGTTTCGGTGCTAACAGTCATTTTGGTGTTTCTATAATATCTGAAGCTAATTCACACAATGTAGTCCATCTATTTGACAAGATTTGACGTTTAATATATCAACCAAACCTTTTTGTAAAACACCTTGGCCTTCCTGATTCCCGTTTCTTTATATTTTTCGATATTTTTGCATTGTTCTCTTGTGAAACATCAATTTAATTTTTTTGAATATTTTTCCAAGAATAACCAGCTGCTTTTAAAGTTACAACTCTAAACCTTGTTAAAAAGGAAATACGTCTGGAAACCACTATCCTGAAATATCAATGGAAAAAATAACTCCGACAGAAATGAAGCATTGGGATCAGAACACCCTAACTTAGTTTCAAAAGAGTAAAAATGAACACTCATCTGTTCTGGTGTTTATTCTTCTCTGTATGTTTCTTCTTATTCTCTCTTCTTAATGTTTTTCTTGCCATTTTGTGTTCGGTAACTCAGTCTCCGTGTTTACAATTATCATTAACTTTGATGCACAAAAGTTGGTGGTTCATATCATTATATACAATTTATTTTTTGTTTTTGTAAAAATTGCTATAATTGTGAAAGATTTTGATTTTAAAAAATATTGTTATTTTTATGATATTTTCAAAATTTCAATAAACCATAACAATTTTTCAAAATTGAGTTTTTCGAAATATTAGTTTTTAAAAAGGACTAAATGAAAACGTAACTGAGACAACACTTCCATGTATAAACCAATGTTTACCGTATCTGTCATGTTTTTGTCATATTTGAAATAAAACTAAATTTTAATTTTAGAGGGGATGACCAGACTTTATTGTCGGACCTGTTACAAAATCCTTTATCTGAATGCCTATAATTCGGTTAGATCTATTTACATCTATACCACTTATATTACTTTGAAACTCTTTTTTGTAAAGCAAAGCTATATCCGACTTGCCACAACGGATATAATTATCAGCATTTGGATCACATTTAATCATACTGAAATATCTATTGTCTATTGTATCGAGAAAGTCACTATTAAAACTTTGTAATTGTGCTTGCAAAGCACAATGATATCAGCATTAGTGACATTAAACAGTTCACCAACACAAATTGCCGATGACGTTATACCTCTAACGTTCCATGATAAGAAACTGAATAACATATTGTAACAAGTATGGATGGAATAATTAGGTTATTTGCATTTTTGGTATCCATTATGTATTTTAGCATATATTCTGGTGCCACTCACGGCTATTAACCCATGGCCTACACACAACACCTTCAGACTAAATGTTCGGGTCTTGCACTAGATTAGCATATCGCATGTCAACATTTAACTTGCCAGAAGCGCGACCCCATTTACTCTTAAAAAGAGTACAAGCTGTGTGACTTTGACGCCATTGTCACGAAGATAATTGATTATACCCCGTTACGAGACCGATGTTGCCGAGATAGAAACGCGTTGTGCGTTTACGATGTATATAACCAACGAACATATCGCCCGTGTTTTGGACTTTGTGATGCGTGTGCGCCGTTTGACATTTATTGTAAGTTTAGAATTGCTTTCATATTTCACTTCCCTTTTATGTCTATGATCTGAAGTGACAACGAGTGTTGGCAAGGTGGCAAAATATACCTATACGGAAAACAGAATATGTAATGGATGACATTGGTGAAGAATTTCATTGTATTTTAAAATGCAGTTTTTTTTTTTTTTTTTTTTTTTTTTTTTTTAATTTAGAAAGCTGTCTACTTTACAAATTTAGAGTTAAGCCAAATATTATAACTTTTTTATCATATATTTTCATCAAAAATACCATCTGTTATTAACAAATTATGTAAGATCATCAAAATAATCAATAAAAGAGTCCGTCCTCCGGGTTGAATTAAATATATTATATATGTTTATTTATATGTACATGTATATTACTTACTTACCGCCCATTACACCCTCTGGTGTGTGGGGCAGCAACAAAGTCTTTCCGTTTTTGTCTGTCAATTGTCAGTTTTGCAGACAGTTTCATGATTGGTGTGAATCCTTCATTTCTGCTTCCACAGTGCGCCTTCATGTAATCCTTGGTCTTCCTATACGCCTTTTACTCTCAGGTGTCCAGTGTAAGGCAGATTTTAGTTATGTTGTGTGGTTCTTTTCTTAGAACATGTCCGATCCATCTCCATCGTCTTTTCTTGGTTGTTGTAAACAGGTCTTCTGACTGGCATCTTCTAGGAAGCTCATCATTTCATTTGAGATTTTATAAAGCCAACAAATTTATAGTATTCTTCTTAGACTCTTCATATGGAAAGTTGACCGTTTTTGTTGATCACTCTCTGCCATGCGCCAGCATTCTGAACTATAAAGTAAGGTTGGTAATACGCAGCTGTTGTAAAAGTTCAACTTTGTTCTTTGTTGTATATTGGCTAGATATCCAGACTTTATTGATGTTACTAGACACTGTTCTTTCTTTTTGCTAACCTTTTATTTATATCAGTATCTGCTCCGCCATCAATTTTTATTGTACTGCCTAAGTATGTAAAGGTTTCACAGATTTTTAAAAAATAATTTCACCATTCAATTGCACTGATCCAATCATGCTATTGTTCCGTACCATAACTTCTGTCTTTTTGGTATTGATTTTTAATCCAATTTGTCCAAAAAAATTATTTAGTCGAATTATTTTTTCTTGAAGATGAAGATGAGTATATGATAATAGAGCTAGACCGTTGGCAAAATCAAGATCTGTTAAAAATGTGAAAGCCTCCCATATAATGTCTGGTGGTATGTTTATTGTTTGTCGAATTATCCAGTCAATTACAATGATAAAGACTGTAGATGACATTACACATCCCTGTCTAACGCCTGTTTTTAGTGGAAAATAAATATCAGCATTTCCAACAGAACATTCAAAATTTCCATAGAAGGCTTGAACAAGTTGAATAAGATGAGATGGAAGGTTTTTCATTGAAGGCTTCAAAAGCTTTTTCAAAGTCTAAAAATTGATTTGAAGTTGCCGTTGCCATTCATAACACTGTTCTGTTGTATTCCTTAAAATGAAAATCTGGTCAATACATCCCTTTTCTTTTGCGAAATCCTGCTTGCTCAATTCTCAGTTTATTATCTATGGAATTTGATATTCTTATGGTGATTATCTTAGCCAGTATCTTACTTGGAATGGAGAAAAGCGTAATACATTTCCAGTTGTAACAATTACTTATGTCACCTTTCTCAGCGAGTTTACCTCTTTTCAACTGGATTTGTTTTGTTCTTTCAATTTCTTTTCACGTTCAATTCTTCTTTTTAACCCTTTCTTTGTAGCCAATACACTCTTCTCCACATTTTGTAATTATTTCTGATTTTTCTCCCATTTCTGATCGATTGTCTGGTCATCTTCTTGGAGATTTTGTAATACTTTAAATCTATTTTCTAATTTAATTGGATATTCTTTTTGTATTTTGTTGTTTTCAACCTGTCGAACTCCATCTCTTTTTTAATTTTCACCTTTTCCCAGTTGATCTAAGCTTCAATTTAAAAACTGCTCTTACTAACTGATGGTAACTTCCGACATCTGCTCTTCTTTTAGCTCTTACATCAAGCAATAATCTCCCCCACATGCTGTTAATCATAAGATGGTCAGTCTGGTTTTTGTCTCTCTATTTAAGTGAATACTACGTTGATTTATTTATGTCTTTATGTGGAAATATAGTGCCTTCAACTACAAGGTTGTTGATACAGCAGACTTCCACAAGCCTTTCACCATTTTCGTTCCTTATACGGCAGTCGTGTTTTACAATTATATGTTTATAGTCAACATTTTCTGATCCAACTTTTGCATTAAGGCCTCCCATTATGATCTTAACATCGTGTTTAGGTGTTCTGTCTGATCTTGTTGAAGTTTTTTTTTCAGTACTGCTTTGGCCAGATTGAGATGCAGAATTGTCCGTAACTGACATACTTCTCGTTAACACAGACCGTATATCTGTCTGCTTAATACCCTGTCTATTACTCTTATTACCTGCACCTCTTCCTTGTGACATTTGTAGATGTTACCTATAATGTTTTCCAGATTAAATCCAGGGCGCCAAAACACTTCTTGCTTATATCGACGTCATACCGGAAGTCCAATTCATGTTGAAGTTGTACATAAAACAAATCTTTTATTTCTTCCTCTGCATCATTTGTTGAAGCATAGAATTGCAGTACGGTAGCATTTATTTGTTTTCCTCTAAATCTTGCCATAATAATTTTATTGCTTACTGGCTTTCTTTCTAAAATATTGTTCTATCCTTCGTTATAGTATATGGCTACTCCTTCTTGATGTATGCCATCGCTTCTACCAGAGTATAGAACAGTTTCTCCTGTAGATGTTTCATAGGTCCTGAGCCAGTCCGTTTACTTTCACTTCTGTCTAAGATTATGTAGGTTGTGTCGGCGCATCTCTGATGTGACTTGCGCAAGTTTAGCTGAAGCACACATTGTTCTTACATTCCAAAGGCCATTTAGTTTTTTTTTTTTTTTTTTTTTTTTTTTTTTTTTGCCCCATTGTTGATGCTTCTAGGGCTCTCTCTATTAGCATAGTTTATTTCTGTAACAAGTGTTCTTTACAAGATAGGTTTGGTAGCCCTAAGCTAGACCTTCTACGTGAGTCAGGTTTCTGTAGGGTTTTCCATCCCTTAGACGATTGCTGCTGCTCACGAGTTCCGTCTACCCTGGATTTACTTCCATATCCTTGGACTACAAGGCAGTGAGACTATTTACCCATAGTTGGTGCATGGTTGGTGTGAGTTAGGGCGTGTTAAAACGCCGATGAGCCTTCACTCTGCACTTTTAGGATCCTTGCTACTCCGAGATCCCTTGCAGATTTCGCCTGTAATCGTAAGATTTCACTGAGTTACCGAGTGTTGCAACGATGAGGCAAAGCTAGAGTCTAGGTAGTGTAGAGGCTATATACTGCCAAGGAAAATTCAACGGTTACGCACGCGACTTCACTGGCCCCGGCTTTCGCCACATTTGATGCATCAATCACACATACCCTGTGTACAAAAACCAACACACATACATGTATATATATATTCTCAATATTGAAATCTACAATTAGAGAACTTAGTAATGAAACTTCATTATCAGAATAAACGTTTTAACCATTTGGCCTTTTCGGGCCTCGTTCACCGGCCGGATTTGAAATCGTGATTTTATTGCATGATTATCTCTTCAACGGGACTAACTTGACTTTTATTTTGATTTTTATTCAATCTTTACATTTTAAAAAACCACAGCTAGACCGGGGTTTAGTTATAATTTACACGCTTTCTCATACAATATGGGTATAAGTAATATAGACATAACGGTAAAAAATAATAATAAAGTAAAAACTCTGATGATCATCAGTGTTGCAAGCCTAGGGTTAGAGGCCTAGAATTGGATAATTTCACTATAAATCTAGGAACTGTCACAGTGACAAATTAATAGTCTGGTAGAGAATTTTGAAAAACCGCTTATTTTTGGATGTAGGGAGGACAACGTGTTCAAAGGTGACAAGTTATGTCATAACCTTCTTTGAACTTTACTTTGGTAGAATCGGCTTGTTGCCAAGCAAGATTTCACCCAGGGGTCATTGTGGGGGCAGCTAAAGGTCAATGGGTGCAAAGTTCAAGTGAAAATGCCCATATCGACCTATACACAAATTCAAGGTGGCTTACAGAAGTTTTTCTTTATACATTTTGTCTTCCAAATGTGTAAGTGGTATCTTCAAATTAATAGAAAGTCATATCCAACTAATTCAGTCACTTATTTTCAAAGTTTTCCATGAAAAATAAGATTAAACGCTTGCACAAATTTGACCTTTACAAATATGATTAATTGTGGCAAATAAATACTAGTATAAACACATTTGTGCACTTGAAATTGTTTAACAAAACTTTAGACTTCTGTTAAAATAATTTTACTGAATCATATTGCCAGTATTTATATAAGTATCCACTTTTAAAAAAAAATCAAAGTACTGGTGGTACTGAAAGATTTGATTCGCTATAATGACTGTATCTGTATAATACTATCAAGTGTGTTCTTTTTTTCTGGTGGAAATATTAGTGAACTGTTGAAACACGAACTATTCCCAGTGTCGCCTATACCTGATACATCAGGACCCTTGTTATCTGCAGCCGACGAGTAGGATCTTCAAAATATCCCTGAGGAAGAAGTTTGCATGGAGACATTACTACCAAAATAATTAATGGTCAAACTTTAGTTGTAGCGCTGGGAAACGGAAAGACATCAATACATTCGGCGAGTTAGGAAACGCACAAACTGTTTTTATCCACGCGAAAGTTAAATGTATTAAAATTGATGGCATTATTATAGATATGACAACTAATCCATAAAAGGTGAAACCATCTAGAGATAAAAGAGGATCAGGTCCCCGTTCTGTTTGAAGAATTATTGATAATTAAAATGTCCCTCTGTCATCAAATTGGTAAGATTTTATCAGTCACCAAGAAAACAAATAGGATCTCGCAGTAATCTTAGACACTTCTTAGCTTAGCTGAGGGTATCTGGGGCTCCAACAGACAGCATGTTTATTCATACAGAGAAAGGAGTGTTACCGTTTTTAAAGCTTTACACAAGGAAGCTGATACTAGAATTGTTCCCCGTGGTGTTGATGCTTACATGCAAGGCTATAAAAGACTGTCGTGATACTGATGACCTTATTCTTCTGTTTGTTTTAAATGAGGAAGTCTGATTCCAGACCGGGACCGTCCCTGTTCATTGCATAAAAATATCACCTCTGGAGATGAATAAGCTCCCAGTTTTCCATGCAATTACAGACTGTAAGACTGTCAATTAACTTTCTGGACATTCTAAATACAGCATTCCGTGAGGGAACTTTTCTGAACTTGTGAGTGCAGATGCCTTCATTGAATGTACCTAGCGAGGATTTCTTATCTACGATGTAAACTGTTCCTCTCAGGGGAAAAGTACAATTGAAAATTTGCTTCCAACATCATGTGCAACCGACCTACATATTCAATGTACACACTATTAAACTGCTGTTTGGCTGCATTTAGTTATACCTGGTATTTGCTCCGGATCTCCCGTCGTCACCTATAGGAAACGGATGGTGAGGTTAGTCCATCGACAAAATCCCTCAATCTGGCTCTGTTCTGCGCAATTTTACCCCCTCTGTTTCAATTCTAGAAACTTGTCTCAGTGTCTTTTATTCTTGTGTGTTCCATTTCAAAGTTTTGTGATGTTGTTGGCAGTTGTCTTGATGGTGTGACCTATCTATACCCAATGTCGCTTTTGTGTTTGTGTTTCAAAACGACCTTGTTTTGTGATCCACCATAAACTTTTCGTTACTAGTTTTGTCTTGTCATCTTGCAACAGGACCACGAACAATACTAGTTTTTATACTTAAATCTGAGTTTTTTTCACAAATTAAACTCATTTTTATTTTATTTTATTTTATTTTTTGCTTAAATCTTACTTTGAACTTTAACTTTTCTAAGACAATTACAGGTCAAAGGATCATGAACAAAACTTAACTTTTTCGACTTAAGTTAAGGTTTTTCCTGATGTTCACGATTATTCTCGGACAGTTAAGTTAGTGCGAGTCTGAATGTGACTTAAAACAGCTTTAATGAGAAAATTATAAATTGATTACATGGGGTTTTACGGGTTTTTACGTATTTCAGTCATATCAAGACGTCACTAGCTATAGGTGAAGTGGCAGAAATTTTGACCTTTGCAGTGAACTTAGGGAAATATGAGGGAAAGTTCCTTAACATGTTACACCTAAACTTGGCACGGGGCATCGGTTTTTAAGATCTCTCTCAAAGGATCTCGTGACTTTCGTTTGTAAATACCGAGTGTTTGGCAAAAGAACAGTCACTACCTTATTTCCCTATTTCAAGTCTTGGTCAGATCAATTTAGGGTTCGAACCCAGGACTCACCACAAACGGGGAGTGAGCGCTATACCAATTGAGTTACAGTAGGGGTTTTTAATGAGAAAAAAAACCAAAAGTCATGCATTGCTGAAATGTAAATATAAATCATGTTGCACTACAAGATGTACAAGTAGGGCATGCATTTTAAAGTCGGTGGCTGTATGCACTTGCAATGGGACCGTTGATTGGTTGAACCCTTTGAATGGTAATGTCCACAGATAGTGATATTGATGAATGAAAAGAAATCGTTAGATGCGACTGATATATTCCAGAGATTCTCATGACTATGCCTTGCCGATTACAGTACTTGCAGTACTTTGATTTTAAACTTTTAATAAATTTCAAATTATCAGCTGGGTTTACACAATATATTTGTTTTAATCACAGGCATGCATTTACAAAATAATTATATTTTAGCATTTTGATTCATGATTTGAAGTTGAATGTATACTTTTATTTTATTCTATCTTGAAGCTTGTGTTAGAATTTTGAAAATTAACATTGAAATATTGAAATTTAAGCCTAAACAGTCTCAATTAGCTTCCTAGTCAATGTTAAAATACATGAAATGCTATGATTGCATGAGAACAGATTTATTTGATTTATTTAAATCTCAGAAAGTATATATTTGGACAGCTATAAACTAATAAAGATTAATTTTTGGGGGAAAAACACTATCTGACCTCAGCAAGTTGGCAACAGGTTGATTCTTGACCCCTAACCTATGATGATATAAGACAGCTATGTTGCCAGCTTTGAACAATCATGTCCCCCTATTGTGAAATTTCTATTTTTTTCCATCAGATTATAACCCATCAAAAGATTAATATTTCAATTTTTCTCTCATTTTTAAATTCAATTAAACTGAAGCAATTTATTTCAAAGTTGTATAATAAGTACTATAAACATGTTGCAATTGAAATTTTAGTAAACAATTGAAAATAATCACATTCTTTATCAATAGTTGCAAGTATACCCACGAACAACGATAGTTCTGCAGGCTAATATGGAGTTGCCTATCTTGGGTTTTATATGTCTCTGTTGATATTAAAAAAATATCACTCTCATGATACCACAGACATATAAACCCCATCTATATGTCTCTGTCTACGTGTTATGTTTCGGTGTAGAGTGATATTTTTTTAATATCAAAAACAAGTGCCTGTGGGCGGAATGGTAAAAAGTAGAGAGAATCGTCTGGTACGTATATTGCGGGTATATTTTCACTGAGGTACGTTTGTCTTACTCACGGAAATGACGTCAGGTATTATTTAGAACATGGCCGACACTGATGCCTTATAAATTTTACAAACAATCTATTTTGACTGTTACGGGTTCTTTACAAAACCACTGGTGAAATATATTCTTGCAACGAATTACAATGAAGAAAGATACTCATATATTCCAATTGTGTCCATTCGTGACCATCTTATTTGTGTTTCTAGCCGTAAATCCAGTCACCGAAGCGAAAAAACTAGCTTGTGTGTGTGAACAGTATGGTCTTGAATCCGGATTTTGTTCACTCGTGAAACAGGAGTCGAACAAAGAGGTAAATTATGGTCTATAGAAGACTTTTCAATTATTTTAACTATCGTTTAAAAATTTCATCGGGATAAAAATCGAAGCCGGGCGTTACCTTAAAAGATGGTGGAGATAAAAACTTGTTCTTTTCTGTGTATTAGCTTCCACTCTAAGAACACCTGGGAATATATCATGATATATATCTTCATTTTAAAATTATCAAAGTTTGCTACTGACTTTTAAAAAAATATACATAAGGAGTCCATTCCTGCTGGTTGGGTCACTTTTTCCATAGCAACCAACCACAGGCACAAAGTGAAAGTACAAAAATATAGCAAATCAGAATGTTTACCGTAATTCTGTGCAGGATCAAAATCTTTTTGTTCTTTCACATTTAGTCAATCACAATGTTTGCCGAAATTTGGTGCGGGATCATCATTCCCAGTTGACTGTGGCCATGTCAGAAAGTGCAATGGTCAAATAAAGCTTAGGTCCTATGACACGGTTTAGAGACGACATTGATGGATGTTTTATACATCATTCTTAAGCGGAATACAAGTAGAAAAGAACAGTATATGTTGTGTTTTTAATTCCCAAGCATTACGTCAAAAACAGAATAACTAAGGAGGGTCAACATTTTGGATAGCGTGAAGATGAATACCTTGTGTTATGTTTAAGCATAGAGTGTTATTTTTTTTTTAAATATGAAAAACAAGTGTCTGTGCAACCAATACTTTTAAATGTTGAATATGCATCTGGTGACACAAGTCTCTGCGAATGTATTCAATTTCTTGTTAAATATTGGGATTATTGTTCAGATTGTAGAGAAAAAAGGAGCTGTCTACCACCAGTTTAGTTGTTTGGTATTTATTGTAGAATATCCTTTTCCAGGCATGGTAAAATAAGTGTTAATCAATAATTAAAGACTGGTCTGGTATTTCTAGGTTCCTGTTGCTGCACTATTTTAGTTTATCAAATTTATTTTTTATTATATTATACAGGTTGTAGTGGTTCATGAAGGACAGTCAAACTACAAAGATTGGCAGTGGGATTCTATAACTGCTGTTCTATCTACCAGTGATGCTTATAACCATGAACTTATGTGTATTGCTCACTCTAAAAATAAATACTATGGTACTATTGGTAAGCATTTATACTGCACAAAACTGTTCTACGACCACTTTGAAAACAATAATTTTTATTTAGAATCAGAACAAATAAAATGGAATTAATTGTACAGTAAAAACTGTAATAGCGACCACCTGTGTCCACCTCCTTAGAAAAAAACACCCATCCATTATGAAATTAAGTGTTGTAAGGTCATTTTGCTTCAATTTTTAGCTCAACTGGCTATAGCCAGCTGAGCTTATGCCATGGTGAAGCGTGTGTGCGTGCGTGCGTGCGTCCGTGCGTAAACTTTAATCTTCTCCTCTGAAACCACTTGGCCAATTGGAACCAAATTTGGTGTGGAAAGTCCCTAGGTGGAGTAGATTAAAGTTTGTACAAATTATATTTCTGCGGCATCCAAGATGGCCGCCATTGCTATAAATAGCAAAAACCTATAAATGGTCATTACATGTTTATTTTTGGACCGATTTAGTTCAAATTTGAGATTTAGAAAGTAGATGTCTAGCCATTTAATATATGTAACGGGTTTTTCTGTAACTTTTTCTGTTTGCTCGTAATTAGCGGAATATGCAAATTAGATGCTAAATTTAGTCGATTCTTTGAAAATCTTCTTCTCTGAAACCACATACCCAAATGATGCCAAATATGGTGTGGAAAGTCCCTAGGTGGAGTAGATTAAAGTTTGTACAAATCAACTTCGTGCGGCATCCAAGATGGCCGCCATTGCTATAAATAGCAAAAACCTATAAATGGTCATTACATGTTTATTTATGGACCGATTTAGTTCAAATTTAAGATTTAGAAAGTAGATGTCTAGCCATTTAATATATGTAACGGGTTTTTCTGTAACTTTTTCTGTTTGCTCGTAATTAGCGGAATATGCAAATTACCGGTAGATGCTAAATTTAGTCGATTCTTTGAAAATCTTCTCTGAAACCACATACCCAAATGATGCCAAATATGGTGTGGAAAGTCCCTAGGTGGAGTAGATTAAAGTTTGTACAAATCAACTTCGCGCGGCATCCAAGATGGCCGCCATTGCTATAAATAGCAAAAACCTATAAATGGTCATTACATGTTTAATTATGGACCGATTTAGTTCAAATTTGAGATTTAGAAAGTAGATGTCTAGCCATTTAATATATGTAACGGGTTTTTCTGTAACTTTTTCTGTTTGCTCGTAATTAGCGGAATATGCAATTTAGATGCTAAATTTAGGCAATTCTTTGAAAATCTTCTTCTCTGAAACCACATACCCAAATGATGCCAAATTTGGTGTGGAAAGTCCCTAGGTGGAGTAGATTAAAGTTTGTACAAATTATATTCCTGCGGCATCCAAGATGGCCGCCATTGCTATAAATAGCAAAAACCTATAAATGGTCATTACATGTTTATTTATGGACCGATTTAGTTCAAATTCGAGATTTAGAAAGTAGATGTCTAGCCATTTAATATATGTAACGGGTTTTTCTGTAACTTTTTCTGTTTGCTCGTAATTAGCGGAATATGCAAATTAGATGCTAAATTTAGTCGATTCTTTGAAAATCTTCTTCTCTGAAACCACATACCCAAATGATGCCAAATATGGTGTGGAAAGTCCCTAGGTGGAGTAGATTAAAGTTTGTACAAATCAACTTCATGCGGCATCCAAGATGGCCGCCATTGCTATAAATAGCAAAAACCTATAAATGGTCATTACATGTTTATTTATGGACCGATTTAGTTCAAATTTGAGATTTAGAAAGTAGATGTCTAGCCATTTAATATATTAACGGGTTTTTCTGTAACTTTTTCTGTTTGCTCGTAATTAGCGGAATATGGAGTGGGTATAAAATGTGTAGGCGGGCTGGCAAAATCTTACACCAAATTTTCAATGATCTATATTGCAATAAATATCTATTGGATTTTTATAATATTTTTACACAATATTGGGCATGATCTCAATTTTTACAATATATTTTGATTTTAAAAAAATGTTTGCTATTTTTGAAGTTATTGCAAAAAACATGGGCTACACTTTTTTCAATCAGTTAAAATTCATCCGAGACAGGATAACAAAATTTTACAACCCAATTTTCAATTATCTATATTTCCATAAATATGTATTGGATTTATATAGTATTTTGACATAATATCCGGCATGACCTAAATTTATAAAATATGTTTTTGATTTTAAAAAATATTTAATATTTTTGAAGCTATTAAAGAAAATACGGGCTACACTTTTTCCAATCGGTCAAAATTCATCCGAGGCAGCACGGGTAAGCTTTGAACATTGATCGATATCTCTTCACATGATTATGCTTGCCTATTAAAATTTGCAACAAATACGCGGTGGATATGTATCTTTGCTACCACCAAATGGTACTCCCTATATTGCAGTCATTATGAAATACCGTCGGACCGACGGACATGTCCGATAAATTTCACGTCGGTCAGACAATCAACATTAGTAAACCGGACCAAATGTCCGACAGAAATCCGGGGCCGGTATACAACACGCATAACACGACAATCATTTGAACCGTGATGACTCTAAAAGTCATAAAAATGGGTTTACCGCAAACGTTTTAGTGATTGTAAAGCGCCTGTGTCATTTGTATTAAATCCCATTGCTTACAAACGCATAGATGATCCTGATTTCAAGAACGTTAATTTAATTCGATTTCCGGTTTGTATTCCGACTGTAAACATGTTTCAGCTTAAGTACGTCTCTGGGGCAATACCAGGAAAGCCAAACAAAAGAACCAGAAGTCCCGACGATACAAACGATCGATTAATATCCTGTATTGCAATGTACTAAAACACTATATATTTATATACATATATATGTTAATTAAAATGTTAAAAATGGAATTTATATCATTTATTAATTTCGGTCAGACAAAACTTTGTTCGGTCAGACAGAAATTTTAAAGCTGTCTGACCGAATGTCAGACAGAAAAAATTTTAATTTCGTGAAGACTGATATTGCAGTAGTTTTCTTTTTATAACCGATAGTTTGTGACATTTGATTGTTCTATAAGTACGACGCCATAAGTTATTTTTCTGTAAATCCCTCCTGTGTAATGGTGAACCTGTCGTGCCTTGATCAAAGATGGCGGCGTACTTATCGCAATTAAAGAACAATAAACTGTCACAAACAATCGTTTATAAAAAGAAAACCACTCCATTATAAGAAATACCCTTTGTTGCTATTAAAGATATATATCCACCGCGTATTTATTGAAAAATTTAATAGGCACGCATAATTATGTGGAGAGATATCGATCAATGTTCAAACCTCACTCGTCCTACCTCGCATGAATTTTGACCGATTGGAAAAAGTGTAGCCCGTATTTTCTTTAATAACTTCAAAAATATCAAATATGTTTTAAAATCAAAATATATTTAAACAATTTGGGTCATGTCCGATATTATGTAAAAATATTATAAAAATCCAATAGATATTTATTGAAATATAGATCAATGAAAATTGGGTGGTAAAATTTTGTTATCCTGCCTCGGATGAATTTTTACCGATTGAAAAAAGTGTAGCCCACATTTTTTGTAATAACTTCAAAAATATCAAATATTTTTTAAAATCAAAAATATATTTTAAAATTTGAGGTCATGCCCGATATTATGTGTAAATATTATAAAAATCCAATAGACATTTATTGAAAAATAGATAATTGAAAATTGGGTGTAAGAATTTGCCAGCCCGCCTACACATTTTATACCCCCTCCGGAATATGCAAATTAGATGCTAAATTTAGGCAATTCTTTGAAAATCTTCTTCTCTGAAACCACATACCCAAATGATGCCAAATTTGGTGTGGAAAGTCCCTAGGTGGAGTAGATTAAAGTTTGTACAAATTATATTCCTGCAGCATCCAAGATGGCCGCCATTGCTATAAATAGCAAAAACCTATAAATGGTCATTACATGTTTATTTATGGACCGATTTAGTTCAAATTTAAGATTTAGAAAGTAGATGTCTAGCCATTTAATATATGTAACGGGTTTTTCTGTAACTTTTTCTGTTTGCTCGTAATTAGCGGAATATGCAAATTACCGGTAGATGCTAAATTTAGTAGATTCTTTGAAAATCTTCTCTGAAACCACATACCCAAATGATGCCAAATATGGTGTGGAAAGTCCCTAGGTGGAGTAGATTAAAGTTTGTACAAATCAACTTCGTGCGGCATCCAAGATGGCCGCCATTGCTATAAATAGCAAAAACCTATAAATGGTCATTACATGTTTATTTATGGACCGATTTAGTTCAAATTTGAGATTTAGAAAGTAGATGTCTAGCCATTCAATATATGTAACGGGTTTATCTGTATCTTTTTCTGTTTGCTCGTAATTAGCGGAATATGCAAATTAGATGCTAAATTTAGTCGATTCTTTGAAAATCTTCTTCTCTGAAACCACATACCCAAATGATGTCAAATATGGTGTGGAAAGTCCCTAGGTGGAGTAGATTAAAGTTTGTACAAATCAACTTCGTGCGGCATCCAAGATGGCCGCCATTGCTATAAATAGCAAAAAACCTATAAATGGTCATTACATGTTTATTTATGGACCGATTTAGTTCAAATTTGAGATTTTGAAAGAAGATGTCTAGCCATTTAATATATGTAACGGGTTTTTCTGTAACTTTTTCTGTTTGCTCGTAATTAGCGGAATATGCAAATTAGATGCTAAATTTAGGCAATTCTTTGAAAATCTTCTTCTCTGAAACCACATACCCAAATGATGCCAAATTTGGTGTGGAAAGTCCCAAGGTGGAGTAGATTAAAGTTTGTACAAATTTTATTCCTGCGGCATCCAAGATGGCCGCCATTGCTATAAATAGCAAAAACCTATAAATGGTCATTACATGTTTATTTTTGGACCGATTTAGTTCAAATTTGAGATTTAGAAAGTAGATGTCTAGCCATTTAATATATGTAACGGGTTTTTCTGTAACTTTTTCTGTTTGCTCATAATTAGCGGAATATGCAAATTAGATGCTAAATTTAGTCGATTCTTTGAAAATCTTCTTCTCTGAAACCACATACCCAAATGATGCCAAATTTGGTGTGGAAAGTACCTAGGTGGAGTAGATTAAAGTTTGTACAAATCAACTTCATGGGGCATCCAAGATGGCCGCCATTGCTATAAATAGCAAAAACCTATAAATGGTCATTACATATTTTTATTTTTGGACCGATTCAGTTCAAATTTGAGATTTAGAAAGTAGATGTCTAGGCATTTAATATATGCAACGGATTTTTCTGTTACTTTTTCTGTTTGCTCGTAATTAGCGGAATATGCAAATTAGATGCTAAATTTAGGCAATTCTTTGAAAATCTTCTTCTCTGAAACCACATACCCAAATGATGCCAAATTTGGTGTGGAAAGTCCCAAGGTGGAGTAGAATAAAGTTTGTACAAATCAACTTCCTGCATCATCCAAGATGGCTGCCATTGTCATAAATAGCAAAAACCTATAAATGGTCGTTACATGTTTATTTTTGGACCGATTTAGTTCAAATTTGAGATTTAGAACGAAGATGTCTAGTTTAAAAATAAAATTAAACTTTTGTGACACATAAATATTGTGAAAATGCTGACAGAGGAGTAGTTTATAGTTCACCTGGCCAAAGGCGTGCGTCAGTAAACTTTAATCTTCTTCTCCGAAACTACTGGGCCAATTGAAACCAAATTTGTTGTGGAAGGTCCTTGACAGAGTTTAACAATAGTTTTTTAGCTCACCTGACTGAAAGGTCATGTGAGCTTATGGCATAGCGCAGCATGTGTGCATGCATGGGTGCATGTGTGCATCGTTAACACCTATTTTCGACATTTCCTCTGAAACTACGACACAGATTTCAATTAAATTTGGTGAGAAGTATATATGGGCCGGTGCAATTCAGATTTGTTCCTGGCATTGCCATGGCTACAATAACTAGGTCAAGGTGACCTAGGGGTGCAAAAATCTTAAAAAATCTTCTCCTCCGAAAGAATTGATTGGAGAAAAAATCTGATGTGATATTTGGCTTCTCTAGGGTCTTAAGCCTATAGTTTGTTCATTTTGTGAAATTCGGACAAAAAATGGGTTATGCATTTTTACGTTTAATTTGGAAAAAATCGTAAAATAGCTTCAAATTGTTATAACTTGACTATTTCACCAGATAATGGCATGGGGTTTTCAGTTTTGACATCTTCTTGTTAGTATCTTCAAAATGAGGTCAAGGTCAATTGTTAAGGTTGTGACCTAATTTTTTTTACCTTTGATTATAATTATTATTTGGAAAACTATAAACTTTTTGTATAGGCATGTATATTAGAATGTTGTAGGTATTGATACAAGGATCATTTTGATGTATAGAAAAAGGCCATGGGTCCAAAGGTCAAGGTCACAGTAACAAAACAATGCTTAAATGGTTAAATATCTTGAAAAGTATTAACTTTTTGTAAAGGCATGTATATAAGAATATCTTAGGTATTGATACAATGATTATTTTGGTATATAGTAAAAGGTCATGGGTTCATAGGTCAAGGTCACAGATGCAAAACAAAATCAAAAACATTAATTAACACGAAAACTACAAATTTTTTGTATAGGTATGTATATTAGAATATTGTTGGTATTGATGTAATGATCATTGTGATATATAGATTAAGGTCAGGGGTATAAAGGTCAAGGTCACAGATACGAAATAATACTGAAATAGTTAATTATCTTGAAAACTATTAACTTTTTCTATAGGCATATATATTAGAATGTTGTAGATAATAATTCAACTACCGGTACTATTTTGATGTATAGAAAAAGGTTATGGGTTCAAAGGCCAAGGTCACAGATGCAAAAAATTGCTGAAATGGTTATATCTTCACTATTTGATCAGATCATGACATGGGGTTTTCAGTTTTGAAATATTCTTGTAATTACCTTCAAAATGAGGTCAAGGTCAATTGTGAAGGTTATGACCTAATGTTTTACCTTTCCTGGAAAAAAAATTCTTGACCCAACTTTTAGGCAGTGTACAAATAAGATGTTTGTTTCAACTAAATCATTGAAATTTGTTTCCTGAATTGGTCAATTCTAACCCAATACAGCATGAAAAGTCCTTTAGTAACAATTAAATCGGCCAAAATCCAAGGTGGCTCCAGTTCCTATAAATAGCAAAAACATTAAAGACCAATGCAGATTTGTTTTCCAACCATTTTGGTTCCAGTTGCAACTGTAAAAAGGAGGTGGAATGCTATTTCATAGGATTTGCATGTTATTTATCAAAAATGTAAATTACCTGCCAGTTGAGCATTACAGGCCCTATTGGGCCTCTTGTTATATTTATAAAGATGACCTGTCTATAAACTCCACATTTCTTATTTCTTGGGTCCCACAGGTAGTCTTTATATATAGCTTTTATTGTATTTTATCTTAAAAGCTGTTGTCAAAGAGTATGATATTATTTTTTCACTGAAATCTTACGAATGATATGATAAAATTTTGAATAAAAGTCAAGTTCACTCTTTTTAAAAGTTTAAACTTTTAAAACTTTGCAGTATGCACTGACTCAAGGATCTTGGCTTTATTCTCATCAATAAATTACCATTTTACTAGCAAGAGTTTAATCAATGTAATAAGGACAGTAGCAGTATTCAGTCTAGAAGAACCCCTCGCAACATTGATCCCAAAATAAAACTGTCCACAAAAATACTATCTGCTCTCCAACCCTGGATAATATTTAGGTTTTTTTGAGTTATGAATAAATTCATTTCTACCTCTTCTTCAAATGTATTTTTCTTCATACTGATCATTGTATCAGGTTATATTATAATGTTGACCCGGATTTTTGAAAATATGGCCTTTTTTTCAATTTTTAACCCAGGATGACACCACCAACTTCATTTCTGTATTGAACACCACAGTAGATGAAAAATCACTTTATCTTATTTGAGGTTTTATAATCTTTTATCCTTGATTTATCACATATCTGACCCAAGACTTGAAAGTGGGTAGTGACTGTTCTATCGACAAGCACTCGGCATTATGAAATGAAAGTCACGGTTCTTTCGGATGGGAACTTAAAATAAACGAGGTCCTGTGTCACGTTGGCCTTGGCACGATAAAGAACCATGCTGTATAATGCCATCAGCACAACACACAGGCAAAATATCTGCACCTTCGCCTATAGCGATGTCTCAATATAAGTGAAATATTCCTGACTTGGACGTTAAACACAATTACTCAACTCATTCACATATCACCAAACAATTATATCTTAAAAAGATTATCTGCTTTTGAAAATTATTTCATTTTGAACTGTAAGATAGGGATTAAGCGTAACTCAAGTTACCCAGCCCTGGCTTACAGTTCAAAATTGAAGCAATCACATCTTACGAATACTTACCATCTATGTATGTTTTACCAGTAAATAGATTACTTGGAGTTTATCCACCCTAGATTTATTGTAAAAAAAGACATATGACATATTAATCTTTTTCTTTAAATTGTAGAAAAAGTCCCCAAAGCAACCAACAAATCTGATCCAGTTGTCAAGAATTATACAGATACATTACATAAAAAGTTAGCAGATTACAAATTCATTGTTGACCTGATAGCATTTGACTTGCTTGATTTACTTGGTGATTGTCAGATAACCGACACTGAAGCTGCTGACAGTGTTATTGAACTCATTATCTATCTAATTGCTGGCGTTAAAGCAGAAGTGGGTGGTTCAGATATGAAGGTAAAGACAAAATAAAAACCAATATTCTCAGGCTTTTCTAAAAATTGAATTCTGCATTTCCATTCCTGGTAGCCAAAATCACCATTGGCTACTACAGTAATTTCTGAGATTTTTATTAGCTCACCTGGCCAAAGGCCATGTGAGCTTATGGCATGGCGAGGCGTGCGTCCGTGCGTGCGTCAGTAAACTTTAATCTTCTCCTCCGAAACTACTGGGCCAACTGAAACCAAATTTGCCATGGAAGGTCCTTGACAGAGTCTAACTATAGTTTGTTCAAATCATGGCGATCGAATATCCAAGATGGTCACTGTTACTAAAAATAGACAAAACCTAAAAAAATCTTCTTCTGTTGAACCACTCATTGGAGGCAAAAACTGATGTGATATTTGGATTCTACATAGTCTTAACCTTTAAGTTTGTTAATTTCATAAAATTTGGTTTAAAAATAGGTTACGCGTTTTTGCGTTTAATTTTGAAAAAATCGTAAAATATGTTTAAATTGCTATAACTTGACTATATGACCAGATAATGACATGGGGTTTTCAGTTTTGACATATTCTTGTAATTACCTTCAAAATGGTGTCAAGGTCAATTATGAAGGTCATGACCTAATTTTTTACTTTTCTAATATTATTTATTATCTCGAAAACTATAAACTTTTTGTATAGGCATGTATATTGGAATATTGTTGGTATTGATGTAACGATCATTTTGATATATAGATTAAGGTCATTGGTTCAAAGGTCAAGGTCACAGATACGAAAGAATACTGAAATGGTTTAATATCTTGAAAACTATGAACTTTTTGTATAGGCATGTATATTAGAATGTTGTAGGTATTGATACAGCGATCATTTTGATGTATAGAAAAAGGTCATGGGTTCAAAGGTCAAGGTCACAGATGCGAAACAATACCGAAATGGTTAATTATCTCGAAAACCATAAATTTTTTGTATAGGCATGTATATTAGAATGTTGTAGGTATTGATACAGCAATCATTTCGATGTATAGAAAAAGGTCATGAGTTCTAAGGTCAAGGTCACAGATGCGAAACAACACCCAAATGGTTAATTATCTCGAAAACTATAAACTTTTTATATAGGCATGTATATTAGAATGTTGTAGGTATTGATACAACGATCGTTTTGATGTATAGAAAAAGGTCATGGGTTCAAAGGTCAAGGTCACAGATGCGAATCAATACTGAAATGGTTAATTATCTCGAAAACTATAAACTTTTTGTATAGGCATGTATATTAGAATGTTGTAGGTATTGATACAGCGATCATTTTGATTTATAGAAAAAGGTCATGGGTTCAAAGGTCAAGGTCACAGATGCGAAACAATACCGAAATGGTTAATTATCTCGAAAACCATAAATTTTTTGTATAGGCATGTATATTAGAATGTTTTAGGTATTGATACAGCAACCATTTTGATGTATAGAAAAAGGTCATGGGTTCAAAGGTCAAGGTCACAGATGCGAAACAATACAGAAATGGTTAATTATCTCGAAAACTATAAACTTTTTGTATAGGAATGTGTATTAGAATGTTGTAGGTATTGATAGGACAATCATTTTGATGTATAGTAAACGGTCATGGGTTCAAAGGTCAAGGTCACAGATGCAAATCAATACTGAAATGGTTAATTATCTCGAAAACTATAAACTTTTTATATAGGCATGTATATTAGAATGTTGTAGGTATTGATACAACGATCATTTTGATGTATAGAAAAAGGTCATGGGTTCAAAGGTCAAGGTTACAGATGCGAAAACAATACCGAAATGGTTAATTATCTCGAAAACTATTAACTTTTTGTATAAGGATGTATATTAGAATGTTGTAGGTATCGATAAAACAATCATTTCGATGTATAGAAAAAGGTCATGGGTTTAAAGGTCAAGGTCACAGATGTAAAACAATACTGAAATGGTTAATTATCTTGAAAACTATAAACTTTTTGTATAGGCATGTATATTAGAATGTTGTGATATTGATACAATGATCATTTTGATGTAAAGAAAAAAGTCATTGGGGTTTAGTATTTACGTTTTCTTTAAATCTATCAGCTAGCCATTAGTTATCAGGTGAGCGTATAAGGCCCATGGGCCTCTTGTTTACCAAAGTTGTGAGAAAATATTTCAAAAAGGGCTATATTTTTGTTATTTTGTTAATTTTGAAAATTAAGCCACTAATGATTTTAAATTTTGTGGAAACATAGATATTGTTACAGTGTCTGTACAAAGTGTAGAAAAGCTTATGTTTATTTTTTGCATATGCCATGAGCAAAGAATTTATGATTTTTTTAAAAGGTATAATACTGAGCTTGATATGTAGTGGAGGTAAGCTTTTGACAGCTTTTGTTTAGTTGAAAATGTATATACTATAATGGATGATGCTCATACTTAAATATCACATTAATAGAGAATTGAATATCTTTGTGTGATGTAGATGCACCATTTGTATTTTGATCATTCAAATGTTTCAGGATTTCAAAGATGACATTTGTTAACTTTACTGTGTTTATTTTTAGGTTTTATGTATTGTGCCATATAAGCCACCTTGCTTCCAACAGGATTGCAGATACTTTACATCAAACTTATTGTCTAAACACTGTGACAGAATTATTACAAGTCCAGAGAGTTATATCACATACTGTGATCACAATTGTAAAGCCAGGGCTACTGTACCAGAGACAAAACTCACTGTTGGTATGTAATCAAAGGGGAAATATCACCACATGAAACCATACATTAAATGCACTGTATAAAATATACTGGATATACATGTATCTAGGTTTCCACAAACTTAAAATTATTAGTAGCCAAATTTCCAAAATTTGTGAAAAAATAGTCCTTTTTAAAGTGGTTTTCCACAAATTTGCTAAAATAGGTAACTTTTTGAAAGAATTTCTCAAAAATTAGTAGCCAATGGCAATTTTGGCTACCAGGAATGGAAACATAGGTATATTGATAAATCATAATGTATTTTTAGTAGAAATATTTGCTGTGTTTTAATGTTTTATTTTTTCGGAGTCGCTGATTAATTGCAAAATGAAATTGGCGTGAAATTGAAAATCCATATATTTGGTTTTGCACTGCTATGAGACTGTCAAATTTTTAACAGCAAATATATCTGCTTGTACCAGGGTAATTTATTATATTAAAAACACATGTTTTCATATAGGTTCGATATGTCTTACAGCTTGTATGGGCTTTCAGGTTGTATGTTTTCAGTTCAGTATCTTTAAAATCAAACATTTATCCGAACTTTCTTGTTCAGTTATTGTAAAGGGAGAAATTTTTGCTTATATTGTGCTGAAGAAATTGCAGCGAAAATTTTACCCATGAGATGATGCGAAAATATCTCAGTACCTTACAGGTTAATATATCATAATATATAGAATTTACATGTACACCCAGTTATATTGATTTTACAAGAATTACACCCATGCAAAATGCCAGATTTCAGAAATTGCAAAATTTTCATCCCCAAAAAAATACACTTTACAGTATTCAATGCATTTAAGTTCATCTGACCAAAGAATGTTGTGAGCTTGTGACATACTGTAAACCAACTTTTATTCACGGATATTAACTTTCAGGATTCTCTTACCAAACCCATTTTGTGACTATTAACTTTTGCAATATGGACTTTAGCTGAATATTTGGAATATTTTTGGAAACAAATTGGTGACGATTAACTTTCTCAATAAGTTTGTCCTTGCGAAACACAAAAGTGAATTGCACACAAATAAGAGTTGGTTTACAGTAGTGCAACTTGTGTACGTGGATGTGTGTATGTATCAATAACATATTTTCGACTTTTCTGAAACTACTGGACAGATTTTAGTGAACCTTGATCCAGGGATTTATCAAGGGCCTATTTAGGGCCGAAATTCGGCCCCATTCCCAATGGAAAAAACATTGATTTTTCCCAAAATGGGATGAGAAAATTCCCAATTAGAAAATTGTACCAGATACATAGCTGAAGTCTGGTCATAAATGTGGCTGCTTTTCTCAATCTTCAATTAACTCAATACACTAAAAGCATTAGATTTAACCATTAATGACATCAAAAATGATGTCAAAGATTTCCCAAAATGAGCAAAAAGTTGACTGTTTTTCCCAATTTTTAGTTTAGGGCCTTTTCCCAAAAGACCCTGATAAATCCCTGCTTGATCATAAGTACTAGTATATATCAGCTGGTCCAGTTCATTTTTGTTTGCAGCATTTCCATGGGTATTAAAACTAGGTCAAGGTGACTTAGGATTGCAAAAATCTTCCCCCCACCATCCAGGAACTGACTGCATTGATACAAGTGAAAGAATCTTGACTGGAATGTAAAACACTAGATGTTATCTGAGAATATGACCCGCAGAGATATGATGTCTAGAGTTGAGTTTAGTTAAGTTATGCCTTGTCCACTTCATAACTTCCACATGTATGGATGGATTTTGAATCTTTAATCAAACTTGATACAAATGTTTACCAACACCAGACAATATGCTGCATACCGCATTTAATGTTCATTCATTCTTCCATCTAGCCACATGTGACAGGGGTATTTGTCTCTCAAGAGACTGCTCTTATAATGAAGTTTAAACCGGTGACATATGTTTTAAAAACGGTCTACTTATATTAATATTTTCAGGTGTTGATGAATATTTAACCAGTGGTGTTTCAGAGACTAAAATGTTAATAGGCATTCCATGGCATGGCTATGATTATAAGTGTTCTAAATACACAGTAAGTTCAGTTATATACATGTAGTTACTTTAGTTGTTACTTTAGAAAACAAAGTCAAGGCTATAGCCAGAATATACATAAAGATCATGTTATGCGTGTGTGTGTGTGTGTGGGAGGTTTGAACCCTGGTCGGGTCTGACAGACTTGAAAATAGGTAGTGACTGTTCTTTTTGCAAGTACTCAGCATTTAGAAATGAAAGTTGTTGATTCCTTCTGAAGAGACCTTAAAAACTGATGTCCCGTGTCACGGAAGGTATGACATGTTAAAGAACTCTTCTTGTACATTTCTCTGAGTGGACTGCAAAGGTAAAACTTTCTACCGTTTCACATGTAGCTAGTGACGTCTGCATATAAGTAAAGTTTTCTTGACTGGGATGTAAAACCCCATTCAATCAATCAATAAATAAAAACCATATCAATGTAAATGTACAGTAAAACATCTATTCATTACCATTGTTTGTTCAGTCAAATTTTGGCAATATGAAGGGTTGGTTGGTTGGTTGAATTTTGCTTAATGTTGCATCCTTTTTTAGCTATTCATGACAAGAACTTTTTTATTATTAATCTTTATGGATTAATATATGGACAATTTTGTGTATGCATGTGAAGTTTAAGTGTGGTCTGCCTTGTACTAGCCCGCACTCAGGGCGACTTTACCATGCTAGCTCACAGAGTCATTACGCCACAGACAAGCGTACCACTCCCCCAGTCTATTATACTGGTACCAGGTGAACCAGTTAAGGCCAACGGCAAGGAAAATTCACTTTCCCACATGTGGTTTGAGCGGGACTCAACTCACAGTGAAGACAGACCCAGGATTTGAAGACTGACGTCTTTCCCATTTGGCACCGCAGCCTCATAGCAGTATGAAGGGATTTGGCGATCAATAGAGACAGAAAAACATGATAAAAAGAGATTTTGGGAATAAGCAAGGTGGCAAAGTTATCAAGTGGCATACACTGCCTGAATATTGCTCAGAGCACACTGCAAAGGTAAAAAACATTGTCATTTCACATGTAATTGGTGACATTTTGATATAAGTGAAATATTCTTGACTTGGACATAAAACCTCATTCAATCAATCAATGAATCTGAAAGTAGTACCGTATATCAAAAACTGTTATTATTTACAGAAGATGGGGGTAAACAAACAAGATATATGTGAAGTAAATCAAGTGAATGGTTCCAACATTTGTGATTTTGGTCCTTCTTCACGGAAAAAATTAACACTGGCAGATCTTACTAAGAACTATAAAGACTATATTTGGATGCATGAATGGAGTCATTTTTATAAAGCACCTTATTTCAGCTATGTGGTAAGCAATACTTTTTTAGTGGTACTGTACTTTGTAGATTCAGGTTTGTTTATTTGGTTTGTTTTGTAAATAGTAGCCACATTGCTTGATATAAATAAGTACATGTACATACTTGTTATTATGATTCTTGTCTTACACTAATTATCTCATCAAATCTTGTGAGCACTACCGAAGCTCTGTTGCTAAAGCACTCGCTTCATATGTGGGAGGTCGTGAGTTAACATCCTGGACTGAACTGGAAAACAGGTAGTGACTGCTCTTTCACCAAGCACTCTGCATTTAGATTTAAAAGTCATGGGGGCCCTCAGAAGAGACTGATGTTCCTTGTCACGGTAGACTGCACATGAAAGAGCTCTGTACATTGCCTTGAGGGCACTGCAAAGGTACAAATTTCTGACACTTCACCTTTAGCTGGTGATGTCTCAATATAAGTGAAATATTCTTGACTGGGATGAAAAACCCCATTCATTCAATTAATTGATCATCTAATCTTGTTGAGTATGGATAAGATAATGGAATTATTACAGTCTCTTTCAGTTGGACTTTAAACTAATTGAATTGAAATATTGCATTTTTAGGATATTTTGAAATCATGGGACAAATTATGATAGAATGAGAGAATATCTTTAGAATGAGAAAATATCTTTGTTTAATTTAAATGAAAAAAAAAACACCACAAAAGTACTGTAATTTTGAAATGTGGATCTACAACAAATACTAACTGGTATAAATAATACATTGTTGAATCCCATTCGATATATTTTGTTTTTCAGAAAACTAATAATGGTCAGAATGAGACACATCAAGTCTGGTTTGAGGCAGCAGATAGTCTGCGTAACAAATACAGATTTGCAATGGTTATGGGAATTCGAGGTAATTAGATTATCATGGTCACTGCCAGGCATGGGGCGAATTACATTGCAATGTAATGCATTACATTACAATTACTTTGACAAAAGTAGCATTATATTACAATTACAATTACATGTATTTTGGAAAGTAATGCATTACATTACAATTACTTTACCAAAGTAATGCATTATATTACACATTACATTTCATAAAGAATCCAAACATATAAATACGATATGTTTCGGATTCAGAATTTGAAATTGAAATTTTGGGTTCTTTTAACTTTTGTTTTGATTTTCAACTGTTGAAAACAGGAGTATATATAGTCAATAAGTGCATGTATAGATTCTTTTTGCTTTGGGTCATTCAACTGATATTTCTGCTGTTTACCAGTAGGTTTTACAAAATTTGTCAAAGTTGATTGTTCATCTATGTCAGGCTTTTTATTATCTAAATATACATTTCTGTTTTACTTTAAAAATTAAGAAGAAGAAAAAATAGAGATGTGTAAGGAATTTTTTCATATTATATGTTTTTATTTTTTATTTATTTTATTCACTGAATGTTTCTTAATTACCATTAAATCAAAACAGTAAAAGGAGTTGATAGGTATACAAACAAATTAGTGGTATTGTCCGGTGTAAATTATAAACCATACTTAACAAATAACTTCTTTAATCATTAAAGATAGGTTACCTTAATAGCATATAAAAAGGATTAAAAAAACAATCTCTGGTAAAAATAAAATTGTTTTCATCACAGGTTATCAGGTTTTCATCACAGGTTATCAGTTAAAGCAAAATTACAAATTATTGTAGTTACTGAAACATATATTTAGATATGTTGCAAATTTTGATGTGATCTTTAGACTTCCCGATAGTACTAAAAACAGCATTTGCATTTTGCTTTAAAATGTATTTTTATCCTTTACATTTGTTGGAAATTCAAAATGATCTGAAGTATACTAACTTTTTAGCATTTTATATAGTTTTAGTATTAAGGTTGAATGAAATAAATCATTAGTTTGACAAATTAACAGTTAGTTCAAGGTTACAATTTTTCTAGACATCGATTTTCATATTTTATATTAGGGAAAAAGTAGCCTGTAGGTACTTACTAGCCCTGAATTGTAATGGTAATAATATCTAACATTTAATACAGAGAAGTAATGCTATGTAATGCCATGTAATGCTTAAATTACATGCATTTTTGTCTATGTAATGCATTACATTACAATTACATGTAATGCAAAAATTAAGGCATTACACATTACATGCATTACTTTGAGAAATGTAATGCATTACAGGGCATTACAATTACAAATTAGTATTACCCCATGCCTGGTCACTGCTATCACTGTCATCATCATCATCATCATCACCATCACCACCACCACCACCACCACCACCACCACCACCACCACCACCACCACCATCATCATCATCATCATCAACATCATCAACATCATCATCATCAACACCACCACAACCACCATCTTTATCATCATCATCATCATCATAAACTTTTCTCCTTTACTATCAACACCATCATTATCACCCTTATCATAACAATGTTTAGTGAAAGCCAGTGCTATCTCTCAATCTTTCATTAATTGTACAAGTTATTGTGAAAATTAGCATTCAAATAGCCAAAATTTTGAAAAATGAAAAATATCATCATGTTTCATTAACTTGATTACTAATGTTATTTTTATTTGTTTCCAGATATATAATTATTTAATTTGATCATTTTTTTACAGTCAATCTCAATGTGTTTATTTTAATTTTGAAAATAAGCTTGGTGTTTGTGAAAAAAAAAATTAATTGTGCATTGGACCCATTATTGGCCCTAAATATGGCCCAGTGAGAGCCTTAAATCCTTTTTATTCTGTGTCTTTCATGTGCATAAAGAAAATCACAATTCTTTCAACTAAAAAAAGTTTTTATACATGCATAATATAGGCAATAACTTGAAATACTAGTATATACAGAAGCTTTTGTCATGTCATGACAAGTCCTGACATGACTAAGTATGAATGTTGACTTGCAACTTTAAAGTTTTTGAGCGGTCCAGAACCATGTAATAATTTCTAGCTCGCTATTTATTCTATTTTTCAAAAAAGTAAAAGAGGCTCCAAATTTTTGCCACCAATGAAAGTATTTTAGAAATAGCTTTCAATTTGTTGTGGTTTATGGAGATATAAAGTGACAGTTCTGATAACATTGAAAGTTATTTCTTATACATGCTTTTACAATATTAATCATTGACATTTTTGATTTGCAAAAGACCAATCATTTTAGCATGATAAAATACTGATTTTCATTTCTCATCCACTTTGTTTGTTAGTCAATGCAACAGCGCCATTCATTCCTTCAGAGCATTTAGCCACATCTTAAAGCTTTGACGCCATTTATCCCTTCAGACCCTTTAGTTCCGCATTCTCTGATGTCGCAATAAACAACCCAAACCAAAACAGACTTGACAAGAGGTTGAAAGGGCATGCTAGTTTACTGAAATGTAAACATTATTCTTGTCATGAGTTTATGTAAGAAAAAAATCATTGATTGTAAATATTGGTTTTTTTTTTACACTCAAAAGTTATGGTACTTTTTGTTCATTGTTTGTTTTTTTTTTTTTTTGGTTGTAGGTGTGGTTATATGGACTGCTGATGACCTGTCAAATGCTGGTCCAGGAATTGAAAAGGATGACAATGGACAGATGTGGGCATGGATAAAACATGAAATGTATACCTCTGGGAACATCCCAGTACATGATATAAGTATAGCAGGTATGAGTATTAACATTACATAATCTAATCATAAGCTAAAAATAGAGTCACCAGGGCTTCATTATAAAAATATTTTACTGTATGTGATGTAAGAGCATGGTACCAACACAAGATAACTGCTATGATTCAGTTAAATGATACAATAGAAAATTTAAGTGCATGCATGTTGTCTCTTTTTTTTGGTTCATAACAATGTCATAACTTCCTTTTAAATACTCAATATTGGTTTTGAGTGACAGTAATTTATGCTTAGCAAGAATATTCACTCCCTCAACCATAAACCATGTTGTGAATTATGTGATTTGCCCCAGCTTATTTTAACAGTTCATACATTGAGGTTGGTTAGTTGGTTGGTTGAATGTTGCTTAACGTCGCATCAGCAATTTTTCAGCTATTTGCGATGAGAACTATTTAATTAATCTCTATGGATTAATCTATGAACAATTTTGTGTATGCATGTGAAGTGCGAGTGTGTTGCATGGTCTGCCTTGTACTAGCGTGCACTCAGGGCGACTTTACCGTGCTAGCTCACAGAGTCAGTACGCTGCAGACAAGTGTACCACTCCCCCAGTTCATTATACTGATACCAGGTGAATCAGTAAAGGCCAACGGCAAGGAAAATTCACTTTCCCACATGTGGTCCGAGCGGGACTCAAACTCACAGCGGTGAGAGACCCTGGATTTGAAGACTGACGTCTTATCCATTAGGCCATCGCGCCCTCTCATACCTTGAGGAACTATTAAAAAACAAACATCAGTCTTTAATAGAAAGTGTTTTAAATGTAATTCTGTAAAGTACATGAATACTCATGCACTTTTTAAGTCTTTGCTATTATCTGTATGTGTCATCGCTTTTTAGCCAAAGGGCCTAACTTTCTAAATTGTCTAAAATTGCCTTATGGATCGAGGTACTTGTGACTGCTTAGGCTGGAATCACACTCTGTTACATCCTAATGTGAGAAAATTTGTCAGTTCACTCACTGATTCTTTGGATACTCTGCTTTAGTGCCTTTACTCCACCATCCTTGGGCCTCGGTGGTTGAGTGGTCTAAAACACAAGCTTATTGATCAAAGTGGCACTCACTGCCTAGGTTCAAATCCCACTTGGGACAGATTCTAGCCTGCCCAAGGTTCGTGTTTTTCTATTGGCATGCCAGTTTCCCCCACCATCACTGAACTAACCACCTTGGAGTTTAAGTGAGAGAATCTTGACTAGGACATATAATTCCACTCCACTCTTCCACCATCCCTAAACTAGCTGTCTTCATAAAAGTAAAACAAACCCTCAATTGGGACATAAAAATACCATTTATCTTCTCTCTACACTGAATTTACATGTAATACACTTTAATTATATAGGGTACCAGATTTTGACTTTTTAAATTTCAAAAAATCTCATTATCTGAAGAAATCCAAATTTTCTGATCATTTTTAAACAACCAGATATTACAATTTTTTATTTGTCATTTTGATTTCAGGCAAAATGGCTGCTGTTGGTGTAGGATGTTTTGTGGTTGGAGCTGGTATTGGATTACTTGTAGCATGTGTGGTTAACAGATCCAGACGTATAAAACGTCGTAAACCTTTTTCTGACGACGAAGACGATATAGACGCTTTTCATGATGATGATAATGTATTGTAGCAGTAGCTTTCAGATTTTGAAAGTAACAATAGTTAATTTTACAAATTCATAAAAACAAATGAAATAATTATGTTTGATACAAAATCTGTTTCTATGAAGCAGACTTAAATTTTGTAAATCCCAACATGACATGGAAAACCCACAAATAACTCAAGATAACTCAAGGTAACTAAAGGTCACAATGCACTTAGGAGGAGTCTAAGAATTTAAGTAAAATGTGTAAGAATGGGGTTCCACGCTGTACCATGTTATCAACATCCCATAACATTTGTGCTGGATGTTTTGGAAAATTATATGTCACAAATTACAAACATAACATCATTTTTACATTAACTGTTATGATTCCATATCCAATGGAAATTATTGTACTGCACAAGCATTAAGGGGTTTCACATGGTACAGCAGTGAACCCCATTGTCATGATGCAAGTCCAATGCACTTATAATTATCATAATGTACATTCATTGCACTTAAAAATGTCATGATGCAAGTCCATTGCACTAAATATTGTCATGGTGTACATGCATTGCACTTGAAAATGTTATGATGCAAGTCCATTGCACTAAATATTGTCATGGTGTAAGTCAAATGCACTTGGAATTGTCATAATGTACATGCATTGCACTTAGAATGGTCTTATTGTACATGCATAATGCATGATGCATTGCACTGCGCTAAACATTGTCATCATGTAAGTCAAATGCATTTAGAATTGTCATAATGTTAATGCATTGCACTTAAAATTGCCATTGCCATTGCTCTGCTTTATATGCAATATGAATCACCTTTCTATAATGTGATATATTATGAAATACCTGTATATGTATTAGTGTTGAGTTGAGATATTGCAATGAACACTTTACATTTACAAATTGTTAGAACGTCACATTTTCCTTAACTACGGTCTTTTTTGCTAAAATGTTCTACTTTAATATAAAAAACTACATGTAATTCACATTTTCACTTGAGAATTTTTATAGGAATTCAATTGCATGTCTGTTGTGCTTAGATGAACTTCTTTTTCCTACTACCAAAAATACCATTATCTTATATGAAATACTCTTATATATAGGGGTGAAACAAATCACAGAACAAACTCGGTCGTAATTTAGTATGCTTCGGCTTTGGGAAAACCATATTTTCGGCAATTTCAGTTATTTGTTTTAAACCTTCTTTACTGTATTTCATAATGAATTTCACCAGTGTACCACATGATAAACCTGCAGAATGATTATTCTTATTGGTTATGTTATCTCATCAGTTGACATTTTCCACTAGAAACGATGTTATTGAGGGAATTTGCGATGATGTAAATTTTTGCAAAACATTCCACACGACCATTAAAAGTAATCCATCACGTAATACACTAGTGATATCCATTATAAAGTATAACTGTATGACTGTCATTTTATTTCAAGTTAATCAGGTACCAGTACTCTCTGTTCAGTTATTAATCAGGTTTTTTTCCGCACTACTAACTTGCCGTGATTTTGATATTGTTGATAAATGTTGATTCCAATGCTGTGATGGATGATCATACATGTTAAGTTTTTATTGATGTTATTAAGTGCTTTTATTATTATGTATAAATATACATGTACATATGTGTTTATATACTGTAAATCAGGAAATTTTTGTGTGGTCAAATTTGTTCACAAGAATTCATTCGCCTACCTTTATTTTCGATCATCAGATGACATTAAGTGCAACTGCAAGTAAATTATTTTATTTTCAAAATGAACACCAAAATTTTCAGATTTACATAAATCTATACATGTATATATATATTCTTTTCTGGTGTTGTGTAAACTTCTAATGTGTATATACACATGTATTTGTTTTATAATGTAACTTCTTACGTGTACATACATGTACTGGTATTTGTTTTATTATGAGAAAGAAAATCCAGGTGAAATAAGGTTGTTATTCAACGAATTTACATGACATGTACATGTATGTTAGATGTTGTGATTATTATACCATTTGCTTTTTATGAATTCCATATCTTAATTGATCTGATAGATAAAGATATTTTCACAATTTTTCAAATTCAATGGACACCAATATAACATTATATTTTAAGAAAAAAACAGTCCGTCGTTCGTCGTTCGTCATCCGTCGTGCGTCGTGCGTAAACTTTACATTTTAATCTTCTCCTCCAAAACTACTGAGCCAAATTTGATGAAACTTGGTGATCATTATGCCTGGGTAACAGGCTTTCAAAATTGTGTTCGGGGTTTGACCACGCCCAACAATATGGCTGCCGTTACTATAAATAGCCAAAAGACAAAAAAATCTTCTTCTCTGAAACCAAAAGGTGCAGGCAAATTTTGATTGGATATTTGGATTCAGGATACCTAGATACACTAAAATTTTGTTTTTCATGAAAATTGGACGAAAAATAGGTTACGGGTTTTTTGCGTAAAATTATGTAATTTTTAAAATGAGACATTTATTGTTATAACTTCATAATGGCTGAAGATAATTGTATGGCGTTTTCACTGTTGATCTTGTCTTGCGATTTTCTTCCGATTGATGTCAAGGTCAAAGGTCAAGGTCATGTCCCAGTTTTTGACCTTTGATAAAAAATGCTTTTTTTAAACATTTCTGGTGATAATGATGTAGGACTTTTTGTTAATTGTAGGTATTGACATGACGATCATTTTGATATATCGATTAAGTTCATGGGTTTAAAGGTCAAGGTCACAGATGTACAAGTTTACCAAAATAGTTAATTATCTGCAAAACTATGAACTTTTTGTATAGGCATGTATATTAGAATATTGTAGGTAATGGCCCTAAGGTCATTTTGATATATAATTAAAGGTCATGAGTTCAAAGGTCAAGGTCACAGATGTAAACAAGTACTGAAATGATTATTTATCTCTAAAACTATAGATTTTTTGTATAGGCATGTATATTAGAATATTGTAGGTAATGGTCCAATGGTCATTTTGATATATGAATAAAGGTCATGAGTTCAAAGGTCAAGGTCACAGATGTAAACAAGTACTGAAATGATTATTTATCTCAAAAACTATGAACTTTTTGTATAGGCATGTATATTAGAATATTTTAGGTATTATCCAAACGATCATTTTGATATATGAATGAAGGTCATGGGTTCAAAGGTCAAGGTCACAGATGTGAATGAATGCCTGAATGGTTAATTATCTTGAAAACTGTTAACTTTTTGTATATGCATGTATGTTAGAATATTGTAGGTATTAGCCTAACAACCATTTTGATATATAAATGAAGGTTATGGGTTCAAAGGTCAAGGTCACAGATGTGAACGAGGTCTGAAATGATTATTTATCTCAAAAGCTATAAACCTTTTGTATAGGCATGTATATTAGAATATTTAGGTATTATCCTAATGATCATTTTGATATATGAATGAAGGTCATGGGTTCAAAGGTCAAGGTCACAGATGCGAATGAATACCTAAATGGGTAATTATCTTGAAAACTATTATTTTTTTGTATAGGCATGTATATTAGAATATTGTTGGTACTGGCACAGTGGTCATTTTGATTTATGAATGAAGAGCATGGGTTCAAATGTCAAGATCACAGATACAAACAAGTACTGAGATGATTATTTATCTCAAAAACTATAAACTTTTTGTATAGGGATGTATATTAGAATGTTGGCTGAATTATCATTTTGATATTTGAATGAAGCTCATGGCTTCAAAGGTCACAGGTGAGCATTAAGGCCCATGGGCCTCTTGTTAAGGTCTAAAATACAACATAGATAGAGAATTTTAGTGCTTAATACTGTGAATACAAAGATCAGGGATCAAATCCTAGCCCTTTGTAAAGATTAGGGGCTCAGATGATTGTTTCAAGTTGAATGTGATTGTCTGCATGTGGCCTGTCAAATAAACTTAGTCTAGACTTTGAGTTTCACATTGTTATAGTGTACTCAGCTGGGAAATGAACAAAATTCTCGCAGAAGAAGGCTAAATGTACAATGAGGTTGCTTCCCATCCATAGAGGAGTTACGTTTTTGGTACCTTCATGTCACAGTGACCACCAACCTAATCAGCCTTTAGACTCAAGACCTCAAGGCAGACTTGAACTTTTAGATGTTTACCGGCCTCTAGAAACATGCGACTTTTAGGTAGGTTCACATGGTTTAGTTGGTCTTCATCACTGCTAATTGATCAGATTGTAATTTTGTTCCCAACAAAGTAAAGTGAATAATTTGAAGATTGAGGTGAATAATGTTATATCAAGTTTGTCTGACACACTTCATTACCTATATAAAACATGTAAAAAGTCAATTTTATAACAAAATATCTGTGGTACTTAAATTGGCATATATGACATAAAAAGTTTGAACTGTTGCAACAAAATGCCTGTGGTGTCTGTGGTACTTAAAGATGGATTTTCAAATGGAAGCTGCTCTTTAATCTTTAACTGTTGGCTCAGATTCCCTTAAATACCCGGTAAATATTTCCATTGTAGTTTTTTTTTTTTTTTCATGAATAGAACATAAGGTGTGTAGAGAACTGTATATATAAATTTGTATGTATATACTTAATCAATTTTAACTTGTAATATTAAATATACAAAAGGCACCAGATTTGTAGATATTTTACAATAAGAACTTAACGTAGAATCATAGGTGTATATAGTGCTAGAATATATCTTGTAAACATATCACATCTTAATATACATATCAATTATATAATGTACTTCTTTGTATGAAATGAGACAAACATTTTAACATTTTTTTAAATGTTGTATAGATATTAAACAGGGTTCGTACAAGCCTGGAAAAGTCCTTAAATTTTTAGCTTTGTCCTAAAAAGACCCTAAAAATAAGTCTGACTCTAAAAAGCCCTTGAATTTATCCTGAGGGCCATAAAAAGTCCTTGAGTTTGGCCAGTTGGGTGTCTGTATTTCGATACTATGTGGTTGCAAATAGATCGATACAAATAAATAAATAATAATTAATAAGTTACTTTGAAATGAGCAATTTAAAGGTACTTAGCTCTCCCAAACGCCCAACTTCAACCTTATCCTTATATGAACACGTAAATAATTGTTTTATTGATTTAATTGCCTTTGCACCAATATTTTGCTAAAATGTCCCTCTGATTAGGCCTTAAATTTGAAAAATAAGACCCGAAAAGACCTTAAAAAGTCCTTAAATTTGGAGTCAAATGTCGTAGGAACCCTGTTAAATGTGCATTATTTAAGGTTTTGTAATTATGGTCACTATATATATTGTTCATTCCTGCATGAATGTATAGATGATATGTTCTTATCTGATTATATTATGTACCGGTACATGTGTACTGTGTAAAAAATTTATTTATGATGTCCTGTCCATGAATCATTCCAATGTAAGAAATATTTTGGCATATTTGTCCATGAACCATTCCACCATAAGAAACATTGAGGAAGATGTGCCTATGAATCATTCCACCATCAGAATTGGGTCCATAAATCATTCCAATGTCTAAAACATTCAAGTGTTCTGTCCATGAATTATTCCACTGTAAGAAACATTCATGGTGTTATGTTCATGAATCATTCTGCCTTTAGAAACACTCATAGTGTCCTGTCCAAGAATCATTCCAACATAAGAAACATTCACGGTGTCCTTTCCAGGAGTCATTCCATCATAAGAAACATTCATGGTATTCTGTCTATGAATCATTCCACCGTCAGAAACATTTATGGTGTTCTGTCCATGAATCATTCCACCGTAAGAAACATTCACAGTGTTCTTTTTCATAAATCATACCACCGTTAGCAGAATTCATAGTGTTCTGTCCATGAATCATTCCACCGTAAGAAACATTCACAGTGTTCTTTTTCATAAATCATACCACCGTTAGCAGAATTCATAGTGTCCTGTTCATGAATCATACCACCGTTAGCAGAATTTATAGCGTCCATCCATGAATCATTCCAATGGTAGAAACGTTCATGGTGTCGTGTCCATGAATCATTCCACTGTTAGAAGAATTCATATAGTGTCCTGTCCATGAATCATTCCAACGGAAGAAACATTCATGGTGTCGTGTCCATGGATCATTCCACTGTCGAAACTTTCTCAGTTTACTCTTTACATTGGCTCACATTGAATTGTACAGAACTCATATTCTAGCTTGTTGGAAGCCATCCAAACAAGACTTACTGATATACACAGATTTGAGGTACTTAAATTTATTTTATTGAATCAGCGTAATACAGGGATTGACAAGTAGGACTTTCTATATTAGAAAAACTTTCTTCCTTTTACATATAGATCTGACACACTAAAAACTGGTGTAACCTATATATAATTTTTACTGTATAAAAAGAAACATTCATGTTGAAAAATATTTGCAGTTTTCCTTGTATCGCGAATATATCTTCTCAGCGAAAAATTTCTTATGTCCCTTGGTAGTACACTTTCCTAAAAGTTGGCACCGTGCTGAAAAATTTCCTACCGCAAAATAGTTATGAAGGTCAAAACATGTGAAAATTTCCTACTGTTAATGGTTCTTCTTATACAGCATAGAGATTTTAGAACCAAACAAAAGGTTTTGTTGTTTAAAAAGAGCATGGTTTAGATATAATGTATGTATAGAGATGTTTTACCAAACCATAGGTCAACATCAATCTTTTCTCTTTTTTTCTTCTTTTTTTTTTGTTACATTTTTGGAACAAACTTTCAAGTTTTGTTGTTCAAAACAGTCTGCTAACATGGTTTAGAATTAGAGACTTATACTACTTACATACAGGGATTTTAGGACCAAAGCATAGTTCAGCATGGATTCATTAACATGGTTTAGAATTAGAGACCCATACAACTTGTACATGCAGGGAGTTTAGGACCAATTAACCATAGGTCAGCATTGGTCCATGAACATGGTTTAGAATTAGAGACCCATACAACTTGTACATACAGGGAGTTTAGGACCAAACCATAGATCAGCATGGATCCATGAACATGGTTTAGAATTACAGACCTATATATAATGTACATCTAGATCAAGTGAATTCCTTCATGTTTGTTTTGGTATGTGAATATAGAGTTCATTTTTATTTGTTGAATTTTACTTATTAATCTACAATATTATGTTATATATCTGATTGTACATGTAGGTAGGGTTAATTATCACACTTCACATAATCATAATAATATACATTTGTAACACTTGTACATCAATTTTTATACATAAACTTTACATCTATATTTGATCTATTCTACAATGTATTATTCCATGTTATTCTTATATGTATGTTGTATTTTACATGTTAGCATCAAATTAATGCACCGGTAATTAACAAAGTTATTAGTAATCTACTTGCACAATGTGTTGCCACAAGTGCTGTGTTAAATATAGAATCTATATTAGTCTGTTAAGGAACATTCTGTACACTATACACTAGATATGCCACCAAACTGCTGCTTGTCAATATTTCAAACCTTTACGTCAGTGGCTTGCTTTCATTGAAGGTTTTGTTTTGGATATGATTTTATATTGTTTTGCACTCTATTTTTATTGTTGTGTGTTTACTGTCACAAGTGCTATGTTAAGTACAGGGGCTATACTTGTACATCACATTAAGTATGCTACAAATGGCAGATTGTCAATATCTTAAACCATTTACCTGTATTATTGGTATAAGATTTACCTGTATTTAGTAATTTGTTTTAAGTTACTCAGTCTGTTTCCACAGTGCCGTGTTAAGTTTAGAATCATCTATACTTGGTCTTTTAACTGGCATTATGTAAACTATACACATCACACAAGTTGCTTCTTATCAATATTTCAAACCGTTTGCAATTTGTGCTAAAAACAAAATACTGGGTTTTATCAAGTTTACAAACAGAACTTAGGTCATCATATGATTCCACTAAGAATTTAGATTTTTACCAGCAAATGATCAGGCCAGTTAATTTAGCAATTTTAATTAATTAAAGTCTTGAGAATAAAACCTGAAACATGACAAGTAGGTTTTAAAGCTGAACCCATGTGCACTGACCAGTGTTGTGATTTCATTAATATTGGTATTTACAATAAAAACATGATGATTGTCAGAGTTTATGGTCTACATGCAGCCTGTCAGCAAATGTGCACACCATATCACAAATTTTTTACAGTTCAGTTCTGCATTCGGAGACTTTCCAGGAATCTTAATCCATGTTTTAAATGATAACTCACGGTGTTTTACAGAGCAGTTAATTTCCATTTGACATAGGGAGATATCAATGATCTTTTCCATGACACTTAATGGTTATATGTTATTTGTGAAAGGTGTCAAGTGTCAGTATATTATGATCAGTTATCCGTGCTGGATAATCAAATCTATCTTATCAATTATGAATACATTGTACTGACGAGTGCCTATATATTATACATGAGTTAAGTATCTGTAATTTTAAGATAGCTTCGAGTTACCAAACCCTAGTCTGTAGATGTTAAGTTAGTACTACTAAGTATGACACCGGTAATTTGTTTTAACTTATCTGGTACATTCCATATGTAAAACCAGTAAGATCTTAGATTTTTGTGATAATGAATAAGAATAGATTGTGATAGCTTTCACAATTGTGTATAAAAGTATTAATTTTGTGAATGTGTTGAGCCATATACATTTGTATATCGGTTATTGTAATCATACATTTATTGTGAATAAAAATTGCATATTATAACTATGGTAATATTAACATAGTCCTACATTTTATATCATCAACATCACCAGAGCAAATAATACTTAAGGTAATTTGTAAGTTTAGCTTCATCACTCTAACCATATCAGTAGAGATTAAAGTCAATGCTCTTACACAATAGGATGGCTCAATTTGAGCTGCAATTTTGGGATAATTGTAGGACCTCAAATTTTATTTCAAGAAAAGAAACATAATTTTTTATTATTTACTTGTTAAGGTTTCTATTAGAATGAAACTCGTTTGACTCTCCACATTTTATGTTTGGCTTTCATTCAATATCCAACTTGTAATTTGCAAAAAAAAAACGGTTGTTAGTATTAAATTTTTTAGCTCACCTGGCCTAAAAGGCCATGTGAGCTTTTGCCATCACTTTGCGTCCGTCGTCGTCGTCGTCGTTGTCGTCGTCGTCGTCCGTCGTCCGTCCGTCGTTAAAGATCAACTCCTCAGAAACCACTGGGCCATTTGCAACCAAACTTTGTCACAACAGTCCTTGGGTGGTCTACTTTAAAAATTGTGTCCGACATGTCCGCACCTAATCCAAGATGGCCGCCAGCGGGTAACATAGATTAACATTGGACCCTATGGGAAAATATGTTCAAAGATATTTTTCTCTGAAACTACTGAGCCAATTGGAACCAAACTTGGTCACAGTAGTCCCTAGATGGTACCTTCTGAAACTGGTGTTTTTAAGTCTGCACCTAATCCAAGATGGCGGCCAGCAAGGAACATAGGTTAACATTGGACCCTATGGGAACAATATCAAAGATCTTTTTCTCTAAAACCCTTTAGCCAATGGGAACCAAACTTGGCCACAATAGTTTTTGGATGGCCCCCTATAACATTGCGGTTTTTGAGGGCCACACCAAATCCAAGATGGCCGCCAGCGGAGAACATATTTTAACATTGGACCTTATAGGAAAACACGTTCAAAGATATTTTGCTCTGAAACTACTGAGCCAATTGGAACCAAATTTGGTCACAGTACTCCTTAGATGGTACCTTCTGAAAACAGTGTTTTTTTAATTCTGCACCTAATCCAAGATGGCGGCCAGCGGGGAACATAGGTTAACATTGGACCCTATGGGAACAATATCAAATATCTTTTTCTCTAAAACCCTTTAGCCAATGGGAACCAAACTTGGCCACAATAGTCTTTGAATGGCCCCCTACAACATTGGGGTTTTTGAGGGCCGCACCAAATCCAAGATGGCCGCCAGTGGAGAACATATTGTAACATTGGACCTTATGGGAAAATATGTTCAAAGATATTTTTCTCTAAAACTACTGAGCCAATTAGAACCAAACTTGGTCATAGTAGTCCTTAGATGGTACCTTCTGAAACCGGTGTTTTTTTAAGTCTGCACCTGATCCAAGATGGCCGCCAACGGGGAACATAGGTTAACATTGGACCCTATGGGAACAATATCAAAGATCTTTTTCTCTAAAACCCCTAAGCCAATTGGAACCAAACTTGGCCACAATAGTCTTTGGGTGGCCCCCTACAATATTGTGTTTTTTAGGGCCACACAAAATCCAAGATGGCCGTCAGTGGAAAACATATTTTAACATTGGACCCTATGGGAAAATAAGTTCATACATATTTTTCTCTGAAACTAATGAGTCAATTGAAACCAAACTCGGCCACAATAGTCATTTGGGTCTTTACATTTGGTATTTTAAAATAACATCTGCATTTAAAAATCAACTCCTGTGAAACCACTTGGCCAATTGCAATGATATTTGGTATATATGTATGTCTTAGTCTTGGAGAGTACATGTCAGTCTGCCATATGACTTTTGTCTTTGACCTAAACTTAACCCTCCAGTGACTATGTTGAACTTTTTGGATTAGGTCAGTTTCTCTAAATCTCGAATACTACAATGGTAGGTCAATGATATTTGGTATATAGCTTGATCTTGGATAGTACATCAGTCAGACTGCCTTATGGCTTTTGTCCTTGACCATAATTTCATGGTCCATTGACCAGTTTTTGGATAAGGAAAATTTCTCAGGTATTATACATGAAAAGTCGATGATACTTGGATGTATTGTCTCAAAATTTTGAAATATGGTTTAGTTTTGAAAGGAAATAATATTGAAATTTTGTGATAGAAATAAATATTGTGTAATAAATTTCAAGCATTTATTTAAACATTAGACAATCTGTTGATTTTCATTCTGCAACAACTCTACCTAGGTGAGCTATACAGGCTCCTGGGAGCCTCTAGTTGTTTTTGTTGGCGTTGTTTTTTCAAGATAAAAAATTCTTATGGTTATTTACTTGAATATCCCACCACATACATGTATGTTAAGATATATACTATCATAAGCGATACATGTAGTTTACTTTAAGGTGCCACAATTTCTGATGTACAGTTGTGTGTACTTTGTATTTGTTTTGCTTTTCCAAATGTTTAGAAGTCTAACTAGATTAAAATGCTTTTTTGCAAACCAACTTGAATACTCAAAATCACACTTCCTTTACAAACAGAGTAGTTCAGCTGACTAAATCAAAATTGTTCCCTCAGTTTTGTGTTAAATAGATAGTTTTATTTTGTATGCATTTTAGTGTTGATGATTCAGTGTTGTGCTACCAGTTTGTTGGTGTGATTGTTATAATCATCCTGACTGGGAGGAATCATCCGAGGGTCCTGCTGTAGTTTCTGATTTAAATTTTTGTGTGTGTTTGAAATGGATTTGACTGTACAGTGGCCTACACTACATTGACAGGTTTTATACTGTGAAATCATTATTTTTGTGGTGTCCAATTTTCAAGGTGTTTTTTTTTTTTTTTTTTTTTTTTTAAAAAATACAATTGCGTGGGGTGGTAAATTTAAAGTTTTTCATTTTTGTTTAAGGTAGGTTTCATAATATACACTATTTTTGTTGACTTTAAAATCTGTTTTTAATAGTGTTCATGAAAACGCAAAAAGTGGGACATTAGGAAAATTAATTTCACAGTAAAAGCTCTAGATCTTTCTAGCATAAATAGAGTTCACTAGCATACTATGTGATCAAACCCCTTAACGTTTTTGTGGAACGTTTTGGAAAATGTTTGCATAATAATTCCGAGTAATGTCATTCTTACGGGAAAATGTGAACTGAAGCGATTCCATCACTAATGGAAATAATTGCTCCGCAGAAACGTTATGGAGTATCACATGGTACACTGGCGAACCTCATTAGTAGAAAACTCTGGCAACAGGAAACCGTCCAGTATACAAGTTATGTTTGTGGTGTACTGATCATTGAAGTGAGATTATATACATGTTGTTTCTTGTATTTAACACTGGTTTGTATAATAATTATATATTATTTAATCAGCAACCATTTTTATTGCTTTTTTGTTATGTGGTGCTTTGTTAAAAATAAAGAAAAATTACACTGATTACTTTTTACTTTTTTCATTCAGATAATTTTGATAAATGTAGCTCAGTAAGTGGCCTTGCTATTTAAACATTATAATGAAGAGCTGAATACAAAGGGAGCTAATTCTTACATTTACCAATAAAATGATGAATGAAGTCAGTACTGACACAACAAAGACTTATGGATAAAACCCAGTTCATAAAGAAAAAATATATAAAACAAGCTGAGAAATGAAGTGGTATCTTAAAAGCTTATTGCAAACAGGTAATGACCTGCACCTTTCACCTTGGTTTCATATAGAAATGCAGTTGTAAAATAGTAACAAATATACAAATCTCAGAAATTTAACCTTGCCCCATGTATGATTTTGGAGATTATTTCAAGAAAATGTCAAAATTGAAAACCTAAATATTTTGCGAAATTTAACCAAGAATTGAACTACATGAACAATCCTACCAACATGGCAATGCCACTAATTTAAATTGCACTGATCCAAACAGTGTTGGTAAGTTTCTATCCACTGGTTTTAGAAGTTTTGCTCAAGTTCAGTGGTTTTCTCCAGGTAATCTGGTATCCTCCAACATTCTGACCACCTACATGTAACTTCTTCCTATGAATGCAATAATCTTGATTTGGACATAAAACAATCCGATCAATCAACAGGGTTATTGATGTCAAGTAAACACAAGTCGTCGAAGGCCAAGCCTTCTCAGATTTTAACTTAGTACCCTCGTTTAATTTCATTTGTTTCTGCAAAAGATGGCCAAGTGGTCTAAACCTGGTGCTAACAAATCATATTGCTTTTCACCACCCAAATTAAAATCCCTATTGGGCAGATAAAAGTGGGGGAAAGTTTTTCAGCTCATTTACCAAAGGTCAGTAGTTATACCCAGGTACTCATGTTTCATCTAACATCCCATATCTGACCTACTCAATATAAGTGAAGTGTCTTGGTTAGAGCCTAAATGGCCATTACTCTACTCAACTCTATGCTCTTTGCACAAAAATGAATATAATTGCTTGATCAACATGATCATCTTGAATCGTACATTAGAAGAGATTGCTTAACTAAAAACTAAAAACATGAAATCTTACAGTATTTGTTCCTTATTTATTCTTGCAAGTTGAATTGGACAATAATGCTTGCAAACAACAAGCAAACAACATTTCATACATACATTGTATATATATTACATTTTACAAATAATACAGTTTTACACATGTATATTGCATAATTATAAATGTATTATACTGCAAAACAAAAAACAATGCAGGCATAATACAATAATAAAAGTCACTTGTAAATAAACTAGTACATGTGTATTTCCACAAAGCTACACAGGGAAACAGCTTGTTTAATTAAGTCGAACATCATCCTGTGTCTTTCCTTATAGGTAGTAGTCAATTGTGTTGTTCCATAGCTTTCCTTGGTGATTCCATTACTAGACTGGTATTACAGATTAAAATACAACACAAGTTTCAACCACAATGTGCACTGAGGACTAAGATTAAATGCTTGATAAATGTGGAACTAAAGCTTGCTGATTTGTGAGGCCAAATGTTATCAACAACAGTTGAAGTCAGATTCTACCAAAGCTAATATTCATTATGTTTCGTAAATGTAATTGGCATTGAACGACAATGCTATAGACCATGAGCAAAAGCTTTATATTCAATCACAACATCAGAGCTCCCATCTGTCATAATTAATAATCCCATCATCTTGCGACATTTTCCTGATCGTCATGTGGAATACTTAGTATTTTCATTATTTCTGTTGCATACTCTTTTTCTTCCTGAAATTAAATACATGTAAAACATTAAACTAACTGCAGTAAAACTTAGCTGCTATAATGATCGACTACTGTAAACATATTTAATTTCGCATGTATTTATTTTCGCGGTATAGGGAATTTAGACATATCCGGGTAGTTAATGTTCACATTTTTGAAATGTGCACTACAACACAATAAGCATAATATAGTTTTCGCCGAGTATAAATTTTCGTGGAAAACAATCGACCGCGAAATAAGCGAAAATTAATACACCGCGAAAATAAATACGTTTACAGTATATATAAAGAGCACCTGTCCATTAAAACCAAAGTTTTAAAGCTCCTTTGTTTTATACTTCAAACAAAAAGAACCTCTACATAAGGACCATCTGTCTATCACATTTCTTAGGTCCCAATGTTTGTCTTTATAAAATACATAGGTATATCTATTGGTGTATATAGTAAAGCTTCAATATCTCAATATTTTTGTATGTTAAATGTGTTTTTATGCATATTTTATACTTTCTAAGCACAATCTCTCATATATCATTGATATACATCTACACATATATTACGTAAGATCTTGGCCTACAGAAAATCAAATAATGAGATGTGGTTGTATTTAGATAGTTCCGAGTCTTGTGATTTGAATGAGCCTCGTTGGCTGAGTGGTCTAAGCTGGGTGCTGATAGATCACAGTGCCTCTCACTTCCTTGGTTCAAATCCCAATCACAATAGATCTTTGTGGGAAAAAGTTCATCAGTTCACTTGCTGAAGGTTGGTGGTTTTCTCTGGGCACTCTGGTTCCTCTACCATCCCAGAACTGACCACCTTGACATAAGTGAAAGAATCTTGACTGGGGTATACAACTACATTGTACATTACTCTATTAATATCCACTCTCTTTTTGGGGATTGAGGCAAATTAAATGACCCCAGAATATAACCATTCAAATGGCAAAATGGAATCCCTTAATGAAATGTAGTTTTAAAAGTAATATTTACCATGAATTCATCTTTGCCTTGTAAATATTTGATTCTATTAGTCAGTAATTCTCCGAGGTTGAGTTCCGATCTCTGACACTCATTCTGGGCAGGTTTGTGATCACTTATAAGAGCTAACAAGGCTGACATCATATGCTCATGATAACTTCCATGTTCTTTATTTAAATGTCCCACTAGCTGATCTATCATTCCTATTTTACATAGTATATCTAAAAATAAGCAAGAATTTAAGAATGTCAATGTAAATTTTGTTTTTTCTGGTGCATACTTCATCTTCAACCTAAAATTTCTAAGCTGATTCACACAAAATATTTTAAACAAAAACAAAATTCTATGTTTCCACAAATTCAAAATAGTAGTCAAATTTACAAAAAAAAATGTGTTAGCCATTGATTCAAAATGGCATCTTGGAGACAAAATTTAGAGATAATTTTAATAAATTCCGAGACCATCATTCAATTCTGATTATACATGTATATCAGTGCAAGTGTATAATATTATTCTGAACAAGGCATGAACAATAAAATTAATTAAAAATTTGTGTGTTTATTTAATTTTTGGTATTTGTACTCAAGTCAGTGACCATTTCCAGTTCCAAGGGAGATAATAAGGCATATGGATGATTACAACAAACTGGATGCAACACCATCACCGTAATTATAAAAAGAATAAGAAGTCACCACAACTGAGAATGAGTTTCAGAGGCCATATTATTGTTCATGCAAATGAATTGGAAACATTATTGAAAATGCATCAGACAGACATGTACTTCCTGTTCTTACCTTTAACTTCTGGATTATCTGTACATAAAGTTGACAACATAAAGGAGGCTTTAATTTTTAACTTATCTACATCAGTCTGCATGGCCCTCATAACCACAGATAATCCATCATTGTCTAAAAATACCTTTAAACTTTCTGGTACATCACGTGTTAAACCTGTCACAGACAAAAAATGAAAAATATTTCAAATTTCATTCATATCATGGTAGTCAGTTCAGGAATGGTGAAGGAAACTGGAGTACCCAGAGCAAACCTCTGATCTTCGGCAAGCAAACTGACAAGCTTTATTGCAATAAAATCTGCCCCCATCCACTCCAGAGTCAGTGGGGTTCGAACCTAGGGGTAAGTGCCACTGATCTATATGGTTATTCTTTAGACCACTTGTCTAATGAAGCAATATTTCAAATGTTAACTTATTTTTAGGAAATACCCAGTACTGGATTTGCCAATTGTCCATTCTGTAAATGGTTTCACCACACAAGTTGATTTTTTCTTGTAAGTGATAAACTACTTCTGGAACAGATTTATACACACAAAGAGTGAAAGATGTGAAAGATATAATATCTCCCACCTTACTATCTGGCTAGTTGTACTTACTTATGAATAGCAGATCTAGAAGGTATCTGTGCAGTTTTAGTTTTACAGAAGAAACCAGATTGCCTGGATAAAACCACCAGCAAAATTGACAAACTTTCTTGCAGTCAAATCTGTCATAAGTGAAAGAAAATTATAGTACATATAAACACGGTTTAGACCAATTGAGCACCAAGGCCCAGTTTTAGCAGGAAGAATGAAATACAACTTACATGATATAGCATATAATGCTTTAACTTTGACTGTATTATTTGTGTCATTATCTAGTTTATGTAACATGAGTGGTATCAACCCTGCCTCTATAGCCGCTGTCTGACAATATGGGTTGTTCTGGACTAATGCTGCTATCAGCTCCAGGGTATTCCATCTTATCTCTGGTTCTTCATCATCCATAAGTTCTGGTAAAACAGGATAACCACCAATTTTATGAAAATCTGAAATAAGATTGATAAAATGTTTATATTTGTTAATAAACAGAAACAAGAAAAATTGTTGGCCCCCTATTAATTTGAAACACATTAAGATGACTTCAACAACTTTACTGCATAGTTGGATGGTTTTTTTTTAATTGATATAGGTTTTTAACTTTTTAGTAGGTACTACAACCATTGGTACACTGAATATAATTCTCTAATTAAAACGATGTATAAAATTTACATGAAACATTACACCCTGACATAGATTCACTGTGTCCAAAAGAGCTGTCAATGTTGAAGTTGTGCACAGTTTGTGCTATTTCATGTATTTTTCTGAGAAAAAAAAATTGATGAGCTTTTTTAAATACCAGTACACAATGAGTTGTAAGGTTCTGGTTTATTAAACTTTATTCAGAACTTTTATATTTCAATAATAATCCATCTCAAGGGTAAATCCTACATGAAATTCATTGGATAAGCAAGACTGTGTGTTAGCAACTTATTTATAATTAATGCAATTTATACTAATCAATGGGGTTGGCTAGTGTACCATGTGATACCCCATACACTTCTGTGGAACAATTAATTCCATTGGAGATGGAATCGCTTCATTTCAGGTATTCCCAAAAAAATTTTGAAAGTAAATTTCTCCAAAACATTCTGCACAAACGTTAAGGGGTATTGATCATGTGGTACTCTGGTGAGCTCCATTCAAAATTTTATAATACCTATGGCAAAGTCTAGGTTTTCACACCATTCTATAAGTTCTTCTAATGCTGCTATTTTCTGATCAACATCATCCAGCTCTTTATTTGACAATTTTTGAAGACATTCCTTCATCCGTTGGACGGGACTTACTGTCATTTCTGTTAAAGCTGTCTCAAGCCATTCTTTTCTCTAAACGAAAAAAAATTTATCAATAATGAATACTAGTATTTTTGTGCAGTTTGTTACCAGTTGTGAGAATTTTGGGGAATCAATGGGGTTGGGATGGGGGTGTGGTTTAGGTCCAGTCCTTGAAATTCATAGCTTCAAACGTCTTTCTCATGATGGCGATGTTGTTGTTTCCGATATAGTTTTGGTAATAAAGTTGCAAACTAATTTGGGCCGGGGGCTAATCATTTTAGGAGTGATTCATCTGTAGGTGAACCAACATGGGACAAATCATTGGACATTCATTCACCAGTAATTCACACCAAACAGAAAAGGTTGGAACAAATCATTGGACACCAGTAATTCACACCAAACAGAAACAGGTAAAAGTCTTGATAGTAACTTTAGAGAGAGAGAGAGAGAGAGAGAGAGAGAGAGAGAGAGAGAGAGAGAGAGATTATGATACCTCTTTTGACATTGGTTGTAAAGATGGACCATCTTCAGTTCCTTCTGCTTCCTCTGGTTGTGATGTTATGCACATCTTAAGTAAATCTTTCATATTTTTGGGCATTCTTTCATGGTGTCCCCCATCTCCATCTTGACCACTAGCCATTTTGATGTTTTTTAAGAGGTAAAAATTATCTCAGACGTTTCAAGTAAATCGAACTTTTCTTTCGGCGAGTACTTTTGGTTTGATCGACTGCTTTAAAGTCCTACTGCTTTTAAAGTGGACAGATCTATCTAGAATGTTCCCAAAGTTTCACATGGCTCTGTTTACTTCCGCCCACTTTGTGATAATCGTATTGTCGGTAATAAAATTATGTCCATGCTGCTGAGAATTAAAAGAATAGATTTGGAATATACAATAAAAATAAGAAAAATTAGATAAAAACGCTTGAATTTTTTTATTGTCTGTCTTTAATTTCCAGACACTTTTACGACAAGTAAAGATGTCTCATTTTTCTACTTCCGATTTGGAGTGGCAACCGGCAACGTGCTTGACATGTAAACATACAGATATGATATGTGACTCTTTAAAACTTGGTAAGAGACAACTTTTCCTTGACAGTGCTGGGCAATGCAACCCTTCATTGAACTGATACATGTATATTGTTTGTTGCCAACTTACTTCCAGATACCACACTATCCGTTAAACTAACGGAAAGGAGAAGAAAATGCATGACCTCCCAAACAATCTGGTTGGACTGGATAGTAAAGGGAGTCTGGATAGTTCCTGTGTTCGGACCTGGGACATCATTCAATAATAGGCAAGTGCTCTATCAGTTGAGCTAACCAAACCGCTACATGTTGTTTCATCAAATCCACAATTCAACCTAATTGCCCAAGTATCCATCTGTATTGCTGCCTGGTGCAACTTAAACCTTACAATGTATTGAGTATTTATTTAATTTGCTCATGCAGTGGGCATGCCCTAGTGGTACTTTCACCGTCCTTAGAAGGCTACAGATCTAGAGGATGCTTAAAACTAGAAGAGATCGAAACAGACTGAGCATGTAGACCTGCAATTCATGGCTCCAAACAGCTTTTTTATGATATTGATTTTGCCATTTCAGAACGGCAACATAAATATCATAAAAAGCCGTTCGGAGACATGAATTTCAGGTCTAACTGAGCAAGATAAGAGATGATCAAGTAGAAGCTGATTGTCAGTTTTAAATCTTCAAACACTATACACGGTTAACACTCTTCTTGCTTTTCCCTTGATTTGATTAATGAGAAATTTAAATTTCTAGTCTTAATGAATGTAAACAAGGGTCAGACATAGACATCTAAACACTATGAGTGCTTAACCAACAAAGCAACTAAAAATGCTACACCTTACCTTAATAACTTCCGATCTTTATAAGGATTCAACCGATTTAAATCAAAGCTGCATATCCGTGGAGATCTTTAGTGGAGATATGCATATACATGTAGTTTAGTTATGAAATTTTAAATGTACATAGTAACTGAGTTTAGTATAACTAGGCACCCCTAGCCTCGTAAGTTAAGCAGTATTGTGATTGATAAAAAAATTATGATCATTATACCTGTATACAGGATAGACAGTTCTAAGTGTTTCAAGATGAACAATATGCTATCAATTATAAATTTAGCTGCCCAGACAGCTACATTATACAGTAACATCTCATTATAAAATCCCTTAAAAACCTCTCTTTTTCATCGCAGTATTTTGAAGTCCTAATTTATATTTTATGTGTCCCTTTGTAAGTCCCCCTTGATTTATTCTCAAACCCCTTTATAACACCAAAATCTGTCTGAGGAAATGATGGTATTGAGGTTTCACTGTCGATGTTTTTTTTGCTATAAAATGCTTAATAGACTCTACATGTAGTAAATTCAAATTAATGGTGTACAAATGATTTCAAATATTATATGTAATTTTAGGTAAGGATATTAACAGGACAATGGATGTGTTTATAAATGGAGCAGTCCTGTTGGTTGGAGAAGGTGACTTTTCATTTTCAGTTTCTCTGGTTTGTGAAATGTCTCCAGAACAAGCTAAATGTATAACATCCACAAGTTTTGAAACCTCGTCAACAATAAAGAAACATTTGGCTGCAGAAGAAAATATGTCATATCTCAGAGAAAAAGGTAAAAATAATACAGTTTAATTATTTCCATGGTGTCCAAAGTATGGATCAAAGAAAAAAAAAACCATTTCATGAGGTGATAAATTCATGATTTGTGGTTAATGTTTCGGATAAATTTGTACTTTTTCATTGACATGTAAATTTCTTGGCCAGGGTATTCATGAAAACAATGTTAATTGTGACACCAGGAAAATTAATGATTTTACAGTATACTGAGTATAGAGGATCCCAATTGTGTTCTTCATTATCCCAGCCATTTACTGTTTTTATGGAATTAGTGTTTCTGCCTTTTATTGAATTCTTCAGCTAAAAATTCTGTTCTGTAACAATTTACTTAAATGAAATTAATGTACATAACAAATATAAACAGCAATTGTTTGCAATTATATAGAAATAAACACATTGGGTTAGTAATCACATCAAAAATAATGCGAGTTGTGCAACTAGTAAAGTGTCCAAGTGGTGAGTGGCTTTTCCTTTCACTAGGCATAGAAGGTGTTACTTAAAAACTTCTATCTGAGAACTGAATATTTCATATATTCCACACCTTACAGTCATTTAAGTGGGAACAGATCGATAAATGCTTGCTTACAAATTATTAATTTTGTTTTAGGTGTTCATGTTTTGTTAGATACAGATGCTACAAAGTTACACTGTAACCCACAGTATACAGATAAAAGATTTGACAGAATTATATTTAATTTTCCTCATGTTGGGGGTAAATCTAATCACAAGAAGAATAGAAAACTCATCAAGGACTTCTTTTGTAGGTATGAAACTCTTTTATTATCTCACATCTTTTTAAGAAAGAGAGGTACCATTAATTAAATTGTATACAAGGTTGTATGGCTTTTATCAACCTTTTGCACGTGTACCAAGATAGTCATGTTATTTTTACTTGATTAAGTTTTAATTCTGATCTGACAGACAGAAAACCAATGCAACAGATCACTAATAAAGTCAATTCACATACATGAACAGCTCCCACTTTTTACTGTTTTACCTGTCTTGTTTAAACTTGGAACAGTGATCTCTGTTATGTGCAAAAGGAGAGTTGGGGTTTTATTTCTATTGGGTTTCACTTTTGACTTGATGTAATAGGCAATGGCTTGTTTCCCCTCTCTGTGCTTTGCTAAAACAAAAATCTTCATTAAACTGAATAAAAGTTCATGGTCATTTAAATTCAGTGACCAATGCCACCGTAGGTATAACTTCTCTGCTTATTTACAATCTGTCAATTCATTCAAATTTCTTGAAATCTTTATTTGTTGTTATCCAACGAGCAACTCAAGTTATGTTATCGTAAATAGAATGTATATTCAATTACATGTACATGTAATAATTAACAACATTTGTTGAATTTTTCAGTGCTGTCTTGTTGTTAAGTTCAGATGGGCAGATCTTAATGTCATTATGTAAAGGTCAAGGAGGTACTCCTGCTGATAAACCAATGAGAGCTTGGCATGATAGTTGGCAGGTTGTCTCCATGGCTGCATATGGTGGTCTTCTGTTGAAGGAAATAAGACCTTTTGTAGTAGAAGCCTTCAATCAATACTCCAGTACTGGATTCAGGTAAATAAACATGTCACATATCTTTTATTTAGTAATGGAGTTTGCCAGTGAAACACATGATAAATGCCTCTTAACGTTTGTTGGGAATGTTAACACTGTGATTTCCCAAAATAACATTGTATAATTTAAAGGAAATGACAGCACCTCTCACCTTGCCTAGTTTTCAATATGGCTTGGGTGGATCCTGTGAAAAAGTTTGTCAGTTTGCTTGTCACAATCTGAATCAACTTCCCCTCTAAACTTTGAGGCACCATTATTTAACACAGACAGATTGAACTTTTTGTTGATTTCCAACTTTTTCATAGGGAAAGCTGCTTTCACTTTTGACCCAACCTCATTTTTATCTTTCACAGGGGCAAGCAGGCTTTGTCTTATTTAAAACACTACTAATTATGAATAATAATTTTTTCCCATTCAGAAGTCAGAATAAAGGATTTAACACAGAGGGAGCATTGATACATATATTCGTCAGAGGACACCCAGTAGAGATACCGCAATTTGAATCTCACGGATGTTATATAAACAGAGGATTACAAAGGTATACATTCAGCTTGTAATAATACCCTCATATCCTTCAACACTTCAATAATGAACACAATGAACAGCTTGTATGTTCAATATTGGTATTGAATTATTGCAGGTAACTTTGCCACTTACGAGTCAAAGACCTCATAACACAAAGTTCAAAAAGTAAGGTAAAGTAAGTCACTTGGTCAGAAAACTTTGTTAACACTCTTTTGACATTTTTAAATTTGCCCAAAATTATCCTCTTCAAAATTCTAGGGCAACAAATTTGTAAAAGGTAATGTTAAGTAAAAAATGAGGTCACTAGGTCAAATCATAGAAAACCTTGTTAACACATAATATTGATGCTACAATTTTAGTCCCAAGTCTTGATCTCCAAACTTGCCAAGAATGGTCCTCTGTCAAACTTGCAAATGTGTTTTGTTGGTCCAATAGGGTTATAAGTTCAAAGAGTAAGTTGCAAGGACTAATCATAGAAAACCATTATAACATGCTAGAGGCCACAATTTAAGTCCAACCTTATTCAAAATTGTCACCTTCCTAATACTCTTTGTGCTGTCCAGAATGTTTATGTGTAATCCATCAATTAAATTCTTTTAAATTTACTTTTTCTTTATTTCAGAAAATTATGTGAAACTAATGGTAATCCTTTATTTTGGATAAGGAAGAAATTGGAAAATGCATTTGAAGAAGATTTTGGTACAGAAAATCTGTCGATTAAAAACTACCCACCATTATTAGATAGGCCATTTACACAAATAAACTTGAATAAAATAAAGATGGATAAAACTGTACAATCACAACCAGAGGTAAAAGATATTGCAGAGAAACTACAAAATATGAAACTCTCTGAAACTGCTGATGGGATATTTGACAAAGAAGATACAAGTTCATTCATTGGTTGTTTATATTTCAATCAACCAATCAAACACTATGTTATTGCTTCTAGGGATGAAGATTGTAGTTTGAATGTGAAGACTCTGAAACAAATGACATGTGATTCAAATGCGGAAAATTATAAAAGCAGTAAAGAGAGAAATAATGAAACTGATGACAAAATAGCAAATAAAATTGAGGTAGAGAATTGTGCAATGAATTCAAGTGATCCTGTTGAAAAAGATTTAAATAACCATACTGGTGGCCAGATTATCGATGCACCTGAACATTGTGCAAAGACATCATTTTCTGAAAAGGATTTAGAAAATGACAATGACACCAAATTAAGTGATTGTATTGAAAAACATCTACGAGTATCTTTACTGGAACACATTGGTGATATGTCAACAAGACAAAAGAGAAGGACAAATGCTGTCTTCTTACAGGAGATGTTTATAGATCTTGTTCAATTAATAAGTCATCATTACCAGCAAGACATGAAATGCTAGGTGTTGTAAACATGCCATGTGATTTGACATTTGATTCATCAAGTGACATGTCCGATGGTCATACATGTGACAAACCATTGAAAAGGAAGACTGATAATAGTGAGATGAAAACGAATAATTCAGAAATGGTAAAGAAAATATTTACTTGCTTAAATAGAGTAGGCAGTGACAAATTCAAGTTTTCTTATCAAAAAGAGATAAGTGTTACTAAATTTGATAATTTTACTAAGTTAGGTTTTATAAGTATAAAGTCTGCTGAAAGTAATGCAAAACCTGTCAAATATGTTAAAAATAGACCAGATCCATTTATTGCTATTTTCGAACCTGGAAGAAAAAGAAAAGTTGAATGAGAGTAAATTAACTGATCAGAAATTGCAGCATGCAGAGCAACCAGATAATTGTGAAAATAATAACATGGATCAAGTGCAAAATCTAGAGTCTGATGAATTCGTAGCAAGCAAATTATTAGCTGACAAAGAGGAAACTTCAGGTCAATCTGTTTGTCAGCCTCCTGATGAAAATACTCAAGCTGATGAGCTGGAAGTTCAGACAAGTGATACAAGTGTTTTTAGTCATGAGGAGGCAGACTTGACATCACAAATTGTTTTAGATAAACATGGAAATACAATTGTTGGTTATATATGGTCAATGACATCATGTTGCCATGGCAAACCTAGTACATCTCTTATATTTCTCCTTGATCTAGATACAGTTACCATGAATATATTTAAAATTCCACAAATAAGATTGCTTTGGACTAATGAAAGTGAAATCTTTGAAGAGTTTACTGATCTGTCTGCTCAGTACCCTGCATATAAAGAAATCAGCTTATATCCAATGTTATTCCAGCATGACATGAGCTTTTGGGAAAATCCTAAAATTCAGTTCAATGAATTTGAATATTACGACATAATACGTAACATTGCAGGTGATGTTGTTATTTCTGTCGACCTGATAGACGTTTACCGTAATGAGGAAACTGGTCTGACTAGTCGCTGTTATAGACTTGAGTTTCAGTCTTATGACAAGGTGTTGTCCTATGATGCATCATGGAAATTACAAAGTATAATAAGACTGGAAGTAGCTGATAAGTTAAAAGTAACACTTAGATAGGGTTACAAAATGGATTCCTTCTATAGAAAATGTACATGTACAGTATGGACCTGTCAAGTTTTAAAACTAGGCTAACGAATTGGTGCCAAATTGGCAGCTCATCTCGACCCCTGGTTATCTATATCTTGACATTTTTTCAACAGGTACTATTAATCTCTTGTCAGCTTTTTTTGGTCACTAGCTATCCAGATCTTGGTCAATCTGCAGTCAAGCTTTGTTAGCTCACTGGTAAAACTATTGGCAGGTCTGTACTGTACATATACCTGTATGTAAAGTGTTAAAGACCATTTTAAAAATATTTTTATACACACACACAGAATTGCAAAATGAAATTATACAATTTATTTACATGATTTATTTATATTGTTGTTAAATGATAAAATAAAAACAATTAATATCACTTGTATCGTTTATTTTAACGCTTTACCATGACACAGGACATCACTAGATGCAATCTTATTAAGTCTAAAATTAATCTAAATGTGAGTTGAAAGACATTTAAATAGGGAATGGTTGTTAATACCCAAACCAACTAAGTAACTGATCATCAAAATTGAAAACCATAACAAAGGGTTATGAAGATTTTCTAACCCAAAGGCCTGCGTCACTTTAAATATCTTAATACTTGTTTTATATGACAAAGAATATAGGTAACAGTCTTTCAACTGAAGAGCATGTACTTAACCTGCAACAGTCAGTACAACAAAGAAGACAGAATAGTAAAAAAAATAAAAAGACAAACAAGACAAAAAATTTAACACATTTGGATCACCGATTATAAAATTTTCCACTTTGGACAAGTTCTGGATTTAATGACGAAATAATTTCCACTGTTTGTACGTGATTGTAACACAGTTGAAGGGTACCAACCATCCCACCCAATCAGCATATGCAGGAACTCAATTTGTTTTAATTAAAAGATTATTAGCTTTGTTTGAAAAATAAAATGTTACAGAAATTAGCCTGGTGTTGAAACATTTGGATAAAATACTACCAACTGAATATATGGGGTGACTGTACACTGAACAAATGGTCAACTATAATATTGCAACCTATTCCAGACACTTAGTTCAGGGGTCTTAGTGGCTAAGTGGTCTAAAGCATGCACTTGCAGATCACAGCACTACCCACTGCCCAGATTTCGATCGCACTTGGGACAGATCTTAAGTGCGAGAATTCGTTAGTTTGCTTGCTAAAGGTCTGCTTTTTTCTGGGTACTCCAGTTTTCTCTACATCTTAGTTCTAACTGTATTGATACATTGTATAAGTAAAAGAATCTTGACTGTGGCATAAAACACCATTGTTTCCCACCACTCCAACACTAGTTCACACAGTAAGTGAGCATGTACAAGTGGTTCCAATTTGTATTCTTACTATAGCATACTTCTGACATGCTGTTGCTTTATTTTACAATGGACTGGTGTCTTGAGTCTTGTGCTTTGGGTTCCTTCAAGCTATTGAAAGTTCCGACCTGATGGGCTTATAATATATGCTCTTGAAATGTCGACTTGATAAACCATATATATGGCAACTATTAAAGCACTGTTACAATGGCTTCATATACTGTGAACATTTATTTTCGTGGTGTCTAATTTTATGGTTCTGGAAAACATGCCATTTCATCGAGTGATGAATGCGTGATTGATGGTTATTATACCCCTACAAACAGAGTTTATGGGGTTATATAGGAATCACCCTGTCTGTCTCTCGTTTTCCATCCCAATATTGTGTCCGCTCGATATTTTCCATGTCTATTGATGGATTTTCATCAAACTTGTCACAAAAGTAAACAACTTGAGACGATGTGTCACATACAAAATTTATGTGCATAAATCAAAGGTCAAGGTCAGGAGATCAATGTTGATGGGCGGGGCTCTCGAGAGACAGTTCTAGCTCTTTTAGGCAAGTTTGTATTATAAACTATTTAGTAGGCATGTAAATTTTAGGGTCAGGGTATTCAAAAAATCATTGAAAATGGAAAACATCACGAAAATTACTGATTTCACAGTATCATTGATATTGTTATTGTTAAAAAAGATCCTTTCTTACATATGGTTCAGGTCCACATTGGTCAAACCCAAAGTATGAACTAAACAAACCCCTATGTCTTATGGCGCTAGTAGTAAGTAACCTTCTGGACCTGGTTGTATAAAGGAAACAAATGGCCAGTGAAAATTATGTTTCATTGGAGACAATCGACCACAAACATACCAATCCATTTTCAGATCACAATCCCAAAAGCAAAGTAAAAACTTTGAAACTGACATACACATGTATACAGTAAAATACATGAATTTCTACCAGGAACTAATTATAAGGTGGCTGCCTGGAAGAGTTTAGCCCTCCTGTCTAGCTAGCTACAACAGTAACCAACCATGTGTGAAATCAAAATTGAGAATGAACGTAACACGGAACTACGAGACATCTAATATATCCAAAATAATTTTGTATACAGAGACATCATACTTGTCTACAACATTCTGACCATAAAACTTTTTGAGAGCCTTGATAAACTTAGGGTTGTAATATTGAGCCAACAATTTATTAGTAAGCAGCTTGCTTTGTTGTAATATATATTATATAATGGGGTTTGGCAGTGCACCACACAATAAATATCACATGTTTGAGCCAAACAAAATGAAAAACTTTTAAATTATGAAATTACATGTATATTGTTTTTAGGGGAAACATCAATGACATTGTGGGGGTATAGTGAACTTCTGTCTTACTGAAAAATATGTATAAAAAGCTCTGGTTGAGTTATAAGGTATGGATTTTTTTCAACCATTTTGTTAAGCTTTGAGAGCTTTGAACAACCATGTCCAGGCCATTAATGCCTCTTCCTCTCTTTTAAAAAAAATTAAAACAAATATTTCAATTCTCCATTTATTTAACTATACATAAAATATTTCCTCAAATTTTATTTGATACAAATACCTAGAAAATTATTCAGTAAAAATGTAATAAAAACCATTTTGAATTCAACACTATTCATTCATGTACCACTTTTTAGCCATTAGATTTATGTGAAACTTACCATTTTGAAGCTGCCTGGGACACCATGGGGTGTAGTGGGTGGTGATGAATAACATTGAATGATTTTTGACTGTAGAGTTTTAATGTTAGCGTTTAAGAATTAAAGCCAAAATTATAATTTGAGTTAATTTACATAGACTTGAATAAGCCCAATTAATTTGATTTGGCAATGGATTAAAATTGCTCTTTCATAATTGTGAAAATTGCTAAAATTAATATGTATACAGTATATCAAAATGGTTACAGAATTAATTCATATCCCAATTATGACCATGCATGTACCAGTATAAAAGAAAATAAATGCATTTCTTTGTCATCACCATGCTTTTTTGCAATGCCACATAAATGTAACGGGAATAATATACCGGTAAATGAATCCGATAATGAAATCACATGAAAATCTAATTATATCACATGACATGTAATGGTATCATATGACACATGACAATGAAATGATATCACATGACCATGTAATAGTAATACATTGTAATTACTGGCTATTTTCATTGTAAAATATGGTTAAAATGTCAAATGAAAGACCAACAAATCCTTTCAGATTTTCAAATTCAGATTTAAGAAAGTAAAATTCTATGATAATACAATACTATCACAGAATGGCATACAAATTGTACCTTATGGCTCCAAATTAAGATTGAATTAGTTTACATAAAAATTTGCAGATTACACAATCCATGTAACCTTAATTTTTTTCAGATAGACAGCAGTTGATCCCTGCTTATCAGTTATACTGATACAATTATTGAAAAAAATAATTAAAAAAATTCTACAACTCCTCCATTATCTTGTTTCAGAGTAAATATTTTTTCAAAATTAATTGTCAAATCTTGATCACATGAAGTAAGGTAAGTAAGTAATATGGCAAGACTTGGTCCAGTGAAAAGAGCAGTTTTCCCATGATACACTCAAGCACTTCAAAACCTGTAAAATAGTGGAATCTGTGAAAAACTGAAACCTAACTATTCAGAAAACCTTGTCTAAACTGAACTAGTTTAATTTAATCTGTGTCAGCCAGATGACCAAACATGAAGGTGTTCTGTTTGACAGGTTCCATGGTACATTGCATTTCTTGATTCAGTCAAATTCCATATAATTACTATATAATCGAATGATTGATTTTGAACAGTCTCTGCTGAAAGTTAATCTTTGTATCCCTATACATGCTATAGGTTTCAATTAACTGATGTTTTTTGATGTTTTGGTTATAGTAATTTTGTATATAATCCTTGTAAAATAAATATTTAGTATCTCTGTTCTGATTACTTTAGAAGTCCTGGTAAAACTACTTGGATAATTTTTTAAACAATTCCCTAAATATTTTTAACTACCTGTATAGTTAAGCTTGCCTGTATAAGTACATGGATCATTACATAAAGAATGTCCCATGAATTTAACACTGGATGCTAATGCAGGTGCTAGGGGAATGACCAGAGCTATTTTGTGCTATGTGCAAGCAAGCTAAACAGCGATAACCTGAGTATTTTGGAAGTGATAAAAAACTTAACATGTTAAATAAGAAAAAATGTAAAAGCTAGTCAATATATAATAGAACTATGGTTGTTATTAGGTCATAGCTGTTTGCTTGAATAGAACTTAAGTAGCTGATCTGAATATCCCTGGCCTCGTGTACAAACTAGAAAGTAGTTTGGTGTCAAATAGTAATTAATTTGATTTTAAAAATTTAAATGAAACAATCTGAAATTATAGCATAAAGTGTATACATTAAAGCCAGCGACAATATAAGGTTTAATTACAGCAGGTGAATTTAGTGAATTACCATAATGTCTATTTTCCGTTAAATTTTTCCAACATTAAAGACCTAACTTATCAAAAAATACACGTAAAATTTAAATGAAAAAATATGATGAGACTTCAATATGAAATTATATGCATTATGCAGAAAGTATTCACAAATATTTTTTCTGTATAACGTCAAACCTGCCTTAAATGTCACCTCTATATACAGGCCACCTTCTTTTTAAGGCCAACATAATTCTATCCCAATCACATTTTATTCAGGTTATTTGAACCTGTATATAAGGACCACCTCCCCATAAAGATAACTTTAAAGGTTCCCTTGGGTGTCCTTTATAGACAGGTTTGACTGTACTTAGCATTTATATAACATGTATAAGGATCAACAAACAAACTCACAGTTGCAATGATAAATTGATATTGTGATTACCAAGTAATCAAGAAAATTTGCCCCAAACATACCCATCTTTTTCTTTACAATACACCCTCTATACTGTAGACCACTTTTATACAAATTTAACAATGCCCATTTATTAGTTACATGAATTAGATGAACCTAAAACTATTAAGTAACATGAAATATTCATGTTCTCAAGTCTTTGATACAATGATCTGCTACATAACATTCATATTTATCACCAAATGAACTTTTATTCCATTCACATTATTTTTGTGATTCATAATTATTTCAAAGATACTGTGAATTTTAATAAAGTGCTCATTAGGAACAAGTGATTTACAAAATATTGTTGACCATAATTGAAACAAACAACTGGCGTTAAGTTTAACTTTTGAAGACGTACAGATCTTTATGCTAATATTTTGTAAATTATAGAAAAACACTTCTTGTACTCAATTTTTGTACAAATATATCAAATACATAACATCATCCTTACTTAAAAATGAGTACAATTGTTTATCATATGAAAAAAATTATTAGCATGAGGATTTGTATGTCTTAAAGAACAGCAATGTATCAAAGTCGCATCACACAAGATCACAGCACCATCACAACACAACAATCACAGCAACATCACAAAAAACAAATCCCTGTAGATCACAACTCTTACTTAGAAATTAAGTGCTATATCAAAACAACTTTTTCAATATAAAATTTTTGCACAGTTTGTTCATGACACTACAGGATGACTGCAGACCAACTATGGCCAGGTGAACACTATTACTTTTACTTTTCAAGGTAGAAAAAGGTTTGTAGATTATTATGGAGTTCTAAATAAATTGGGGCCTCATAGGTTAAGTGTTCTAACGTGCACAATTACAGATCAAAATCAAAGTACTGAAAGTACTAAAATTCGCGAAAGATTAGAAAGACAGGGAGTTCAGTGTCTCCATCAATGTAGTGTCAGGTATATGAAGTTGTCAGGTAACTGAAAGGAGGTTGTTATGTTCACCTTGCATTGCTCCCAACAAAACATAGCGGGTTCATGTAGTGTGCAATGTGCAGACTATGAGCATGGGGCTGTTTTAATATTCACATTGGACCAATATTAAGGATTCATGTAGGAAATAGTTCAATCCGAATAAATGCATGTATGGAACCATCAAGGATGGTCAAAGTTACTTCCATCGCCATGGAGACCCTAATATTAAACAAGAGGTCCATGAGCCTTAATGCTCACATGCAGCTGAGTACATATCTCATGCAGAGGTTCAATGGTCATTGACATTAATTAAAGAGAATGTCCAAATAAATTTTCAGCAGTAAGGGCCAATTATATGTAAGGATTTTTTGCAAATGTATTATAACATAACTAGTCATAAGAGTGCTACATATAATATATCTGAAATCTAGCTACAATATATTGTTTATAAACAACTAAAAAGGTAAAGAAAAATTTGAACCCATGACCTTAATCTAAATATCGCAATGAATATTAGGTCAATACCTACAATTTAGAAGCCTATACAAAAGTTTATAGTTTTTGAGATAATTAACCATGTCAGTATTTGTTTGCATCAGTGACCTTGACTTTTAAACTCATGTCCTTCATTCATATATCAAAATGATCGTTAGGCCAATACCTACAATATTTTAACATATATGCCTATACAAAAAGTTTATAGTTTTTAAGACAATTAATCATTTCAGTATTCATTTGCATCTATAACCTTGACCATTAGACCTATGACCTACATTCATATATCAAAATGAACATTGTGTAAATGCCTATAACATTCTGATATACATGCCTATAGAGAAAGTTTATCATTTTGAGATAATTCACCATTTCAGTATTTGTTTGCATCTATGACCTTGACCTTTGAACCTATGACCTTCGTTCATATATGGAAATGACCGTAAGGCAAATGCCTACAATATTCTAATATACATGCCTACACAAAGAGTTCAAAGTTTTTGAGATAATTAACCATTTCAGTATTCGTTTACATCTATGACCTTGACCTTTGAACTTATGACCTCTATTCATATATCAAAATGACGGTTGTGCAAATGCCTACAGTATTCCAATACACATGATGATGATGCCCATACAAAAAGCTTATAGTTTTCAAATATATTGACAAATACATTAATTTTGCAATTTCCCCCTCAAGTACCTTGCCATTATCTCATTTTGGCCCCTAAAGCTACAATATGTGCAAATCTAAAACTAGGTGCCCATAGTGTTTTACATGAAATATCTAAGTTATATCTCTTGTAGGTTCAGAGCAGATGATTTTTAAAGATTTTCACAAATTTCCCCTTTATGGGGCCCCAAGGGGACATAATCCTTGCATTTGTGCAAATCTGAAAACCCCTTACTTGACCATTACTGTCAAATATCATCCAATTTGGCTCTGTAGTTTTGGAGGAATTGATAAAAAATGTGAAAAGTTTATACATGACGCACATCGGACGAAGATAGATGGCAATTGCACATCTGAGCCTTTGGCTCAGGTGAGCTAAAAAGTTTATACAAGACGGATGAAGATAGATGACAATTGTTCATCTGAGCCTTTGGCTCAGGTGAGCTAATAAGCTTCTGATATCTTTCATGTCATAATTGAGGATATTTTTTAAATAAATTAATAATTTGAAAAAATTAACTATTATTTTATTATTATTTATATCACCAGAGTTGTGTTTTAAGAATTCGATAATTTTTGGAAGACTTTTTATTCCCGAGACCAGCATAATTTTAGTAAATCTTGTAAACAACAATTTTTTCAATCGGGTGGCCGTTAGGATCCCCGCTGACTGGGTTTGACAGGTGACCCCTCTACAAAGGTTCTGTACATGATAAAAATGTAGTTGACAGATGACCACTCTACAAAGTGATCGCTATCCCAGATTTCACTCTAATCAATTTATAATTTTTTAAGGATGACTTCACGGAATGCTTTGAAAAACGGGAAAAGCAGTATGATAGCACAAAATTCCAAAATTTTTGTCTTAATATGGGGAGACTCCTCACATCAGCAGGGATTGAGCTTAACTTTTCGATGAGCCATACAATGAACTGTCAAGAGTGATGGTTGATCTGAATATATCAGGCATATACATTTGGATTATTCTATCCCTTGCTTTACTTTTCGATATTCAACATCTGCAATTACATTGACGAATGGTTTTGCAGAAAATGTTGATCTATAGGTACTGCCAATGTCAATGACTGTATAATTTTGGCAGATTTTGATTTATTAGCAGGAACTTGTTTTGCATTACTAAAGGCTTGGGCCTGTTTGTGAGATTCAGAAATGTCATGTTTATTTACACTGTCAAGTTTATAACTAGTGCAACCCTCGGTAAATACAGATTTTTTTCCTGTCGAACTCTACACAATCGACACACTTCATTCCGTCCTGCGTATCATACAACCAAGGCCTGCCATCTTCCCATGGCTTTTTTATATGCTCCGATGCGTTTGGACTTATCATACTCTTGATAGTACTTTCGTTTTTCCGCAGGTCCTTGTTTAGCCTTTGGAGTCGATGCTCCTAAAAATTTCCACATGGCAGAAAGCCGGAAGTATTATTTTATACATAAATATCAGAAAAGGAAACGAAATGGCACCGTATTTGAATTCCGGTCGGAACACCGGTCCATTTACACTTGTTAACTATATGATACCCATTTTTCAATTTTACTATTATTGTCGCCAGTCAGAAATATAAACAGGAAATCGGTAAACGGATCGGAATGTCAAATACACCGAACTGAAAATTCTAATCGCCACCTGGCAGCCCTGGGCGACCTGTGTATGATACATTTATCGCCCAGAGCGAAAAACTGGGCGCCCGTTAATCTCAATCCCTGATCGGGAGGGTTGGCAGGTATGATAAAGCGGAGAATATAGTTGGGGCGGAAAATATTAATATTGGGGCGAAACGTCCATAACCCGCATTCAAAATTTGAGTTATCATTTTAAACTGTGAAACTACAGAAATCTTACTTGAACTAGGTAATTTCCTCTGTAAGCATCTTCGCTGAGGCTCTGAACACCACCCCCACCCCCTGCGGTCCAAATAATATACCTATATCACAATGTATGTATATCGTCGACCGTCCTAAAATCGAGAGCGTCCTAAGATTCGAGGCCATTTTTGTTTTCAGTTATTATACGCGAGTATCGTCTCTGCAGTGACGATTTTATGCATTAAAGACAAAATTCAGGTATTTACTGTGAAACTATCCAGAAAAATCAGTTGTCTATTTTTCTGCTCTCAAATTCTTGTTGCGTTAGCAAATTTAGTTCGTTTTCTTTTAGAGTCTCGAATCACGGACGGTCGAGGATACACATATTAAAGGTCACCGGTCACCAAAAACCGAATTTTTTTTATTGTTATTTTCCGAAAGATTACATAATAAAAAGTCGATTTAGCCACAAATAACATTTTTTAATCATTTCTGTCATTTTTTACAGCGTAAAATAAAGTCCTGAAACTGTTGAAAAACGGTGTTATCTCCCTTTGGTAGAAAAGGGCACAAAACCGGAAGTGACGCAGAAGGTGTTATCCCAGCTATTTAGTAAATGAAGCTTGTATAGTGAACTGTATTTATTACCCAGATTTATCACAAGTAACTTCTAGTGTTTTTATATATTTATATATTTTTAGCATTGGGTATTTCAATTTCCTTCAGCAGAAAAAAATAAAAAAAATTTAACGTAATAATAAGAAATAGATAAAGAAAGAAACAACTATATTTGTGTTTGCTCTAAGTATGATATACTATTACTAATACTTTTACAAAACATAATTTTACATTTCTTTTAAAATTTATTTATTTATTTATTTATTTATTTATTTATATCTATTTATCACAACAAATAATAAAAGAACCCAAATTTCCATTTTTTATTTAAAATATTGCTCACATTAATTTTCATTAATATTTAATATAATTTTAATTACATATATCTTTACATATCTCTTTGGGTTATTTATTTATTTATTTATTTATTTATATATATCTATTTATATATATCTGTTTATTTATATATGTCTATTTATTTATATATATCTATTTATTTATATCTATGTATTTATATCTATTTATCACCACAAATAATAAAAGAACCCAAATTTCCGTTTTTTTTTATTAAAATATTGTTCATAATAATTTTCATTTTAATTATCTTTACATATCTCTTTGATTTATTTATTTATTTATTTATTTTTATCTATTTATCGTAAGGAATAATAAGGAGAACCCAAAATTTTGTTTTTTATTTTAAAAAAATCTTTTCTCCTCTCTAGTACAGCCATATTATGACCTCAAATTGATTTTAATTTATATTTGTTTTAGAAATTTTCCCATTTCTTTTTAGATTAAAATCACTGATTTATTATTATTATTATTATTATTATTATTATTATTATTTACCCATTTAATTAATGAAAAGAACACGTTTTCGGGTAGAATCTGGATCCAAGACCTGTAGTTTTTTGTAGAACGAAAATATGAAAATACAGGTTCTTATTGTCTCTCATATAAAATATTTTATCCCAGGATTACTTGAATATGAAAGCAATTTCCATTCAATAGCATCCTATTCCTTATTTGTAGTAAGTTTATTAATAATAATAATAATAATAATAATAATAATGAAAATTGAAGTTTACGTCAGAGCGTAATGGTTTTTTTAAAAAATATTTGTTGATATTTTCCGATGGAGTACTGATAAGAATTCTAATTCTCATTTATTTTCACTGTTTTCATGATGAAATAAAAAAATATATAAATTTTTATATAATAACTTTATTACGCTTTAATTTTAATGGGATGACAAGAACTTTGTCAAAATGTGATACCAGTGGGATTATGCTCGACTAACTAAGGACTCAAAACTCGAGTGTAACTTTATTGCATTTATTCACAATAAATTAATATCGTTCAAAGCGTGATTTACACCCCTCATATACCAGTAATTAAGAGATTATCAATATGCTACAGTACACTGGGAAACATCCTGTTTAGAAGTAGACATCTACCACCTGTAATCAACAGAGTTTACCTTACAATATGCAACATTAATTGACACGTGTGATTATCTTTATGATATACCCGGTAAATGTTATTTGTCATTTTTGATGGATTCTGAAAATCGAATAAATTAAAGTTAAATTAGACTGTTTAATTTGGACAAGACATACACGTCTTTGTTTGAACGTGTGAACTGATTGAATTACAGAATTAAATTAATTTTGAAAATTAAAATTGTTTAAAATCTATTTATTTGACTGAACTCATTCATAATAATTTGAATTGTCTTAAACGATTATACCACTCTTATTTCCCTGACTTATATTATCTCGTAATCTGAATACATTTAAAACAGCTAGAAAACTGCATGAAGGACTTGTATAAATCTGGCTTTAATTTGTTCTAAAATTTGTGGAAAAAACATGTTCATCGGTCATTGTGATTTTATTATCTCCAAACTTCACAAAATATATCATTTTGACTTGAAATCAAACTTTAAAACCTTTCAAAACGCCACACAAACCCACATGTAATATATGGATACATGTATAGGTAATGTGTCCTTCCTCAGCAGCTTAACACCATGTACGTCATCAATTAGGTCGCCGGAAAGTTACGACGGTGTCGGAAACTACCGAGTATTAGCAGTTCGTTCAGGTAAGGTTTTAGTGTATTACAGGTAAATGTAAGGCATGGGAAACTGTCAGGCACATCAGTATTGACTTTTCTACCCATTGGAAGGCAAATTACAAAATTGATAAATTTGGTGACCGGTGACCTTTAAGGTAATTCAATACTTGCATGTATGTATATATGATGTTGTTTAAGTTAAGAGAGGAGTTGCCTCTCATTTATTGTATTGCCCCTCTGTGGGCCCTTACACATATTAAGGCAATATTCAATACTTGCATGTATGTATATATAATTGCACTTCCTTATTTGCTAATCAGTCTTAATTAGTTTTAGTTTAGAGAGGAGTTGCCTCTCAGTAATTGTATTGCCCCTCTGTGGGCCCTTAATTGGTTTAATAAAATATCTTGTATCTTGTATCTACCTTTATTTCAACTTTGAACCTACATACGAGAGAGAGTTGATTATCTGTAACGGAAGAATATTCGGGTTGAGAAATCTGCATGTAACAGCTAAATTCGAGAATGATCAAGATCATTCGCGAATAAAAACCTCTTAACCACCTACGTTTGAATCCAAACGTGGGACAGATTCTAGTTGGAGAAAACTTTTAAGTAAGCTTGTTAAAGGTTGGTGGTTATCTCTTCGACACCATGGTTTCCTCCACATTCCTTGGACTGACTGCCTGGATATAAGTGAAAGTATCATGACTTGGACGTAAAACTACATTACTTCACTTCATTCTACATGAATGTATCTACATGGTTACACTTACACTGAAGCCACATTGGACAAAATAAATAAAAGAGTATTTAACTTTCTATGGAATGTTCTCTTCATAACTAACACAGAAAATCAGTATCAATGGGGGTTCCCTGCTGTATCACAAGATACCTCCTTATGTTTGTGTAAAACAATATTTCCATGGAAATCATATCAATTCACATTATTTAAGAAATTTGAGACATAAACTTTTTCCAAAACGCCTGGTGCAAATGTTAAGAGGGGTTGATTGCGTGATACATCAGCAACCCCCATTAGCACTTGGTTTTGAGGGGGTGAAATTTTCATCCTTGTAATAAGTAATATACTGGCTATATAACAATATAGGTTCTCATACTTTTACATGTATGGATGCATATAAATTAATGTAATAACTCACTGTTAAGGCACTTAGTTTTAGTGCACTACATGAATCATAAAAATGAAACTGAAATAAAATTCCTACCAACAGTTTATAGTACTATCTCTCTCTCTCTTAAACACACACTGTAAACCCTGTATATGATATTCAAGTGGTAGCAACTGTTATATGTATGATAAAAATAAATGACATAGTTCAATAAAAGATATTACAATGTGAGTAACACAAACACAAACATTATATCACAACCTTCGATATCATCAGAATATGAAAATATATATATATTTACAATTCATAAACAGTAACATATATGTATATATAACTAGGGTAGATAACATAGATATGGTCATCAATATATAAATCACAACCTGGAATGTGTCTGCTAAGGGGTTTCAAAAATTGAAATCATATTTATTTTTGTAAGACTGTGGGTAGAGAATCACAACCACAATACAATACTTGGAATGTGTCAGAATAATTTTGTAAGACTGAGGGGTTGGAGGTGGGGAGCGGGCGGTAATCACAGCCTGGAATGTGTCTGTTAAGAGGGTTCAAAAATTGGAATAATATTTTTGTAAGGCTGGAGGTGGGGTAGGGAAAGAATTACAACCACAATACAATACTTGGAATGTGTCAAAATAATTTTGTAAGACTTAGGGGTTGGAGGTGGTGAGGGGGCGGTAATCACAACCAGGAATGATGTGTCAGTCTGTTAAAAGGGTTCAAAACTTGGAATAATATTTTTGTAAGACTGGAGGTGGGGTGGGGAAAGAATTACAACCACAATACAATACTTGGAATGTGTCAAAATAATTTTGTAAGACTTAGGGGTTGGATGTGGGGAGGGGGCGGTAATCACAACCAGGAATGATGTGTCAGTATGACAGAGTGGGGGATAACAAGCAGGAATGTTTAATGTCATTAAGAGGGCTAGAAATTGGAATCATATTTTTTGTAGGACTTGGGAAAGGAGAACCACAACCACGATATATTACTAGATATGTGTAAGAATAATTTTGTAAGACTGGGGGAGTGGGGAGGTCACAACCAGAATTGATATCAAACTTTAACAAAGTACAATATTATTGAAAATAATATCCAAGACATATTGTCTTATTACAATGGGGTTACAAGCTATAAAACATGCTCTCTCTGTTTAAATAAAAACAAAACTTTTTTGGGGGAACAAAAATATTGATATGTAACGGAATATTCATTGTACATGTATATCAACACAGAGGCAATTGAAATAGGGCAAATCTTAGTTTAATAAACAATTGTGAAATGGACTTGATACGGTTCATTGGGTTTGTATAATATTTCCAAATTATATGTTTTTTCCCTAAAAAAGGCACATTTATATGTAATGCAACATATGGCATATGTATGTGTGTTAATGAAAACAATTATAAAGAAAAACATACAGATAAATGATATAAAGTTATACATATAGATACACAACCAACACTGACCTTGACCTTTCATTAGGAATATTCATATATATGTAGGAGGATCCATCCAATTGTGGGTATTGCAGGGATTGTGATTAACAGGGGCCCAGACTAGCCCATGGCCCCAAGAAATTTGTCTGGGCCCCCAAAGTTTTAAAGATTTTGTTATGTATTGCTATTGCAACTTCTCTCCAAAAGGGAACTGGACCCGTAACTCAAAATAGTTAAAATTCATCCCTGGTATGGTTATACATAAACAATGCATGTTTTCCTGTAATGTAGATGGAATAAACACCTGTGTTCCCTATACATTAATGTAGTGGTACATAACAAATATTTAATTTGAAGGTCAAACAGACAGGTCAATGTTGCTTGCCTATACCAACAAAATAGTATAGATACATGTAAGTATACAATTGTATATTATTTACAACATTTGACTAGTTTCATAAAATCTGTGAACCTTAAAAATATAAATATAAATATTTCACCTTATGATAATTATATTATGTATACATATGTTACAGTAATCTCTTTATAATATCACAACAAGGAAGGGGGCACATGTTAAATCAAAGATTATAATTAGTATATTTACAGGTTTTCAGTTTTTTGCTGACTTTTTTCATAAATGATAATTTCAATGGATTCTGCCAGTGTACCATATGATCAATACATCTTAATGTTTGTGGGTAATGTATTGGAAAAGGTGTATGTCTCAATCTCCTGCAATGACATTATTTCTTCAGGAAAATGTCACCCGATGAGATATTCCATATCAAGTGGAAATAATTGTTCCACACAAATGTTAGGGGGTATCACATGGTACATTGGCAAAATCCATTTAACCAATCAATTAAGCCGAGTTGGGGATGAAACTCAAGTTAATTTTAAACAGGTTCTCACTTTACCAGTATTTTAATCTTATGTTGATAGTAAGTTAAAATACTCTTACTAAAAAGTTAAACCCCTGGCCTAATTATCGGTAAATTTTGTTTTGGACCAAGGTCCAGTTGTTCAAAGCTTGATAAGTTTAATCAACTGATTACCGAAGTTAAAGTGATTCTTGCATATAAAACTTATTTAGAAAGTTCATAAGAGAACAGAATTTTATCTAATGTTTAAATTACAGGTATACATTGTATGGCCTATTGTATGCCCTCATGCTCAAGTTATATTTAAGGTTAATATTTTAGAGCCAAATAAAAAGTTTTATATTTCATTGTAACAGGACTTGAGCTATTTTGACCTAATTTATGAACCAAACCCAATACTGTAAACGGGGAAATTTTCCTGTGGGTAATTTTCGCTTATGTCACACTAAAGAAATTACTGCAAAAATTTAACCCTCACAAAAATTTCTACCATACAGGTTAATATATCATAATATGGAGAATATACTCCCATTTATATTGGTTACGTGAAAATTACACCCAGGGAAATGCCAGATTTTAGAAAATACGAAATTTTCACCCTGTGAATATAATCCCCTTTACAGTATTTCACTGACAATTCAATAACACTAACCAACAGTTATGTTCACAGTTAATCAGAATCAGTTAAAAAGCACTTTCAATAAACAAAACACTTCTATGTATACCTCAATTATAAATCAAATACATGTACATTTGTAACTTGATTACACAAATTAGCACCGAATAAAAATACTATTGTAAACATAAGAATGCATTTATGAATGCATATTTCTGCCTAACACACTAAATCCTTCACAAAAAGTTTGTTATGACTACAAATGGATGTATTTGTAGATGGCGGTGGGATAGAGGGGTTTGGGGATTTCCTTCATAAATAAAAAGGGCCTAGACCTTCTCTCATCAAAACCAAAAAAAAATTGGTGAACATTTTTATAAATAAAAGCCAATAAAAAAGTTTAATATACATATTTATCATTCTTACAATGAAAAAGACAAGTCTACAAATTTAAGATGGAAATGGCTCATTCCACATATATGCAAGTTAAAAATGTGAAACATGCAGATTTTTTTAAAACAGTTTTCAAATTTATTCAAAATACATAATCATATTAAATTTCATTGTACAGTCCAACCTGCCTTAAAGGCCACCTCTATATAAGGGCCACCTGCTTATAAAGACCAGTTAAAATGTATCCAAATTGTTCTTTATTCATATTATTTGAAACTGTATATAAGGACCACCTGTACATAAAAGCCACTTTTACTGGTTCCCTTTGGTGGCCTTTTTAGACATGTTTGACTGTATTCTGTTCCTTGCAAGGAATTTAAGATCATATTAAAATGACCGTTTATAAATTCAAGAGGAGTAGTAAACACTACAATGATCAAAATACCGTTACAAGACAAGACTTGGTATGTATTCTTCTACATGTATGAATATGAAATGTGCAAAAATAGTAGTTTAATTCTATATAAAAGATCTTTTAAATGTAAAAATATACAAATGTACATGGCTAGAAATGGAATGTGATTTAAAATCTAAAAATATTATTTTATGTATAAATGTCTGCATACTGTACAAAGAAGTTAAAATCCACTTTAAAATGCCCATTAAACAATTTACAATACTCTACATTCTGTGGACAATCACAGCCAAATTGAAATGCAACCACATAACATCTTTACATAAAAACACATTCAGAAATTAGAAATTGTTAAACCAATCACAGATCTTTTAACGTATTTAATCGGTGACCATGGTTTAAACAGACCAATCACAGATCTTTAAACATCCTGCTATTACAGGGACAAGTAAAATTTATTGTCTTACTTTTTTAAACAAAAATTCAGTTGAACTGATGTTTAAAAGTGTACTAGAAATTTTCATAAAGAATTTATTACTTTAAATAAAAATTTTCTAAATTCAATTTACAAGGTATTTCCTTAGAAAATTAAACAAAAGAAATAAACACGAATTAAAAAGAAAAAAATATTCAAATAAAATTTCATTTAAACAAAATTAAAAAATCTTCAATCAGTATAAAAAAATCGAATTTAAAGAAATTTAAAATTTGAAATCACAACAAACAACACTGGGGACACACTTTGAAAATGCAGATCTGTAATAAAAATATATCAAAGTAAAAAGAAATCAAAGTGATAGCAATGTAATTTACGCCCGCACTTAAACATGTACAGAAATATTTAAAAAAATCTTGTTTATAATACATTATTTATTGTTGTATCAGATCACTGAACTACACTAACTCATCATCACCATATAATACATTGTTTTTTTTTTGTATAAATTTACCAAATAATAGGCAACATTGATATATGTAATTCTGAGATATGCAAATAACCTTCACATGTTTTATGTCATAAATGTATTACAATTTCTTCCAAAATATTTTTATGCATAAAGTTTAATGCATAGATTTTGATTAAGTTCCATATTTACTGGTAATATTAAATAAAGTGGCAATGGCATTTAACAAAATGCAGGTTACCAAAGACCACATCTTGTAAATTTGGTGGACGAATATTTTGGCAGTTTTTAATTTTGTCCTCCTGATAAATGTATGTCTTGGTATAATATATGTATATTATGTACAGTCAAACCTGTGTTAAAGGCCACCTCTATTTAAGGACAACCTGTTTATAAAGACCAGTAAAATTTTATCCCAATTGCTCTTTTTTCATTTTTTGGACCTGTATATAAGGGCCACCTGCCTATAAAAACCAGTTTATTGGTTCCATTGGGTGGCCTTTATAGTCAGATTTGAATGTATACAAGATTTTCCTTACATTGCTTAACCATAGAAACAAGTACATAGCATTACTTGCATCCATTACTCAATAACAGTATTAAATTAACTATTGCCTTTCCCCCCATAAAATTCATTTGGCCTAGCCAATGTTTGTTTAAAGGATGTATATAAACATATTACTTAAACCAAACCTGAGTAAACAAAAAACCATGTCTAAACCGAACTGCCTTATAAGATGTAATATTACTAATCTTTGACAAATTAATTTGTGTAAATAGAAATCCTGTCTAATATGGACAAAATCTGCAGTCCAGAAGATGCTTAGTTTAAACAGGTTCCACTGTGTACATAAAATACTGCACATTTTTATTCTACTAGAATCAAGTACGCAACATGTCCTTGAATACCATTATGATAATACAGTCAAAACAGCCTTAAGGGCCACCTCTATATAAGTGCCAACTGCTTTTAAAGGCCAGTAAAATTCATGTAATTTGAACCTCTATATAAAGACCACTTTTACTCATTTCCTTAAGGGGCCCTAATGGACAGGTTTGACTATAATCCCTTCTAATTCTTATTTATGGATTCCTTGGTTCTCTATAAATTGCCTGTTTCCTAGATAAATTAAAACCTTCTTGCTGGATGTTGTAACAACCTGGGGTCATTCTCCATTACCCTGACAAGCATTTTGTCAATATAATCTTCCAAGTCCTTTATATATTGATCTTTCCTCATCAGCTGTGCCTTATGTGTCATCACCATGTATATCAACTCCTGTTTAAACATATAAATTTAAAATTAACACTTGCGTTTTTTTCAAAAGTTTCTTAAATCAGAAAAGCCTGATCATTTCTACAAAAATTCATTTAAAATCAAGTAAGTGTATCAAAACTAAAATGTCCAGTATAAGCAGTTCATGAACTATTTCATGTACATATTGAATCCGCACAGAAAAGACCTTTTGAGGCCTTGTTTAAAAAGTGTTTTGGTAACCTGTTCATACAAGACAAAAGTGTAACAATGTCTCAACTTGAAGACATGTCAGATGCAGAATTGAAAATTTTGATTCAAAATATGACAATTGATTAGGCAATAAAACAATTCTTTCATGAGTGTTTTAGATCATTGCAGTAACTCAGTTGGTAAAATGCTCACTAAGTAAGTGGAAAGTCATGGGCTCGAACACCAACCAGGTCTGACCAAAGACTTAAAAGGTGGGTAGTGAGTGTCTTGCCAAGAACTCAGCATTACAAAATGAAAGTCACTGTTCTTTCAGATGCAAACTTAAAATAAACAAGGTCCTGTGCGATGGTAGGAGTGGCATGAAAAAGAAACGTGCTGTATAATGCCATCAGGGCAATGCAGGTGCAAAATTTCTGCACCTTTAGCTGGTGATGTCTTAATATAAGTGAGTGAAATATTCTTGACTGGGACGTTAAATACCATTAGTCAACTCAACTCATGCTTGTTTTGGGAACAGCCAAATGGCCTCATGCAACAGTTCCTCAAGTCATCCCTAATACCTCTTAACAATCAATTTGTCCATTTCCAAATCACCCATGAAATAATTGTATATTGTTCAATTGATGTAAACTATAATAGTTGGTATAGGCAATCTACAATTGTATTTTCATAATGTTTATAATTCATTCTTAAATGTAAAATATAATAATTGATAACAAACCTCTTTATTCATGCTTCTGTAAACTGTCAATAAATCTTCAGGTATAGAATTTTCACGTAAAAATTCACGTCCTCTACCATAATCCAGTAAATCTCCATGACTACGACGTTTTGGTAGTTCTAACCCTTGTACTGTGTATCTTCTACCACCTTGAATACAATTAAATTGTGAACTTATTGATTAACAACATACATAGACTCTCTAAACTGGTTATAATATTAGTTATACAGGGTTTTGGCCCCATGTACCCTGTGAAAGATTTATGTATCCTGAGCCACAGGCAAAGGGTACATTGATCTTTGACAGAGTACTTGGGGTAGTGTAAACTGACAAAACCCTGTATAACGTTTTTGTGATCGTTCAAAGTCATACTTGTTTGATATTTTTTAACTTCGATTTCATATTCGGTGTGACTTACGTACATTGTCTGTTGTCATGTTTGTTTATGTGATATGCAAGTTACTTCCCTTTTACCGATAAACATCACATATGTTTATGTACCCCAGCAGATTTCCGAACAGTTCTTTGTACCCTGGTAGGCTAAACAATCGCTATGCGAGAAATTTCTTTGAAGGGTGACAACAAAGCTGATTATAACAAAATCAGGATTATAAAGGAGTACTGAGATTTTCCCCAGGATAAAATGATAGTGCATTTTGCGATGCTTATAATAAATTTTGGCTATTAAGAAGTATAGCTCATCAGCAATATTGTGACAGTGTTTATAAACATGGGGGAGTTTATCAAAATAGGTTATAATATCGTGTAATCATATATTGTCAATCCCACTTTTATATATCCCTCTCTACATTATATAGACTCTTTCATGTTTATAAAACCTCTCCCAAAATATCACTGACAGACTATAAATAATCCTATTTTTTTCTTTTTTGTTATAAACAGATTCCACTGTATTGATAAATAAGTCATTTACATGTATATTGCCATGTTTCATTTGTGGTAGCCAAGTGCCAATGGCTACTAATTTCAACCTGTAATATTTACAATATGACTGTACCAGTCTTCGATAAAACATACAAATGCAATTGTATTGCAATTCCCATGAAAGACAATTGGAGTCATGACCCTTATTGTGTATCAATTTTCCCGCAATATTACGTCATGTCCTACACAGGGGTCACGTGGTCATGTGAGATATGCCGATCTCTTTGGCTTAAACAGTTGTTAAAATCTTATCTCAAATGAGCAGGTATGGAAGAATAGCACCAAGGGTTAAAACAAATCAAAATATTTATTAAAAGAAAGAATTGTAAATATAAGAAATGACATTTCTGCTCATGGTATTTCAAGGGGTAAAGCAAGATATTGTGGCATGTGCCTAATTCAAAATGAAGGGCAATTTGGCACGCACCATACTATCTTCCATTACCCCTTGAAATACTATGAGCAGAAATGTCATTTCTTAATTAAGTGAATACTATGAGCATATTTCTTAATGATTTTTTTGAAGATTTTTCAAGAAACATACATTAGATCTCATTGACCAGACCTATAACGACCTCAGGTTAAAATATGGTGGTGCAGACAATAGAAAATAACACAAGGAACTTTTCACATAAACAATAATACAGATTGTTATATATTGTGGTAAAATAATTTTCAGAGTTTTAAAACATATGAACCCATTATAACAAAGAAACTACAAGCCAAGATCATTTTTAAGTTTCTCTAGGTTTCCACAATTTTAAAATTATTAGTAGCCACATTTCCATAATTTGTCAAATTATAGTCTTTTGTGAAGTATTTTTCACAAACTTGCTAACATGTGTTACTTTTTGAAAAAAAAATCAAAATCAAAAATTGGTAGCCAATGACGATTTTGGTAGCCAATGACGATTTTAGCTACCATGGAAACATAGGTTCCTATGATTGAGTATATCTTACCTTGTTTATATTGCCTTAATGAATCTCTCTTTGATCTCCTTCTAACATCTGCCTTGTCCGGAGATACACCAAATTTAAACGGGTGTTCTAATGATATTTTCTTTTTATTTCTTGGTGGAGCAGTCAATACTTCTCCGTTGACAAGGTTATTTTCAGTTGGTGTTGATGCTTTATTGCTTTCCTGTCTTGGAGAGTGATAAACAGGATGTGTGGTGTCTTCTGGGAAGGATGTCTCTGTGACACATTTATTATCTTTGTTATCGTTGTTAGTTTGTGAGTTCAAACCCAGATCGGACCCAGATCCAGATGCAGTGAGTGTTCGACTAGAGTCTTCATTTTCTTCCTCTTCTTTCTTTTCTAATGAGTTTGTAGTTGCTGCCATGTTACCGACTGAGTCAGGTTTTCTTTTCACATCGGGTAATTTGACCTCGTCATCGCTGCCTTCAGAATCAGAATCGTAAGAGTGGCCATGTTCCTGAGTATATTCTTTGGCAGCTTTTCTTTGTTTTGGTACTTTTCCAGCAGACTCATCAGTGGAGTCACAATCCATACCTTGCATCTGTTTATAAACTTCTCTTTCTTTATGAAACATTGCTTCCAAATACCCAGGTTGAGATGATATGGAAGTGTTTAAATCGTCTGACGAGCGCTGTTGGAATGTATCATCTGACAGAAGTGATCGTTTGCTGCGAGGGTGAGGTAGTGTCTGGGTACCCCAGTAAGATGGAGGGAGTGATCTACGGTTTCCTGGTAGGTTTATATTGTACTGCATGGTACTGTCATCTCCTCCTAAGTATCACAAACAAATGTAGACAATGTTACAGAAATCATAACATTCAATTAATGAATTTCATACAAATGCTACATGATGCTTTATAATTTTCAGAAATAGACTATTATTTCAATTGTACAAGGAAGCTTTTTACTAGAGATTTTATGTAAACATTACATTATTTTGGCCTTAAAGTGCTCTACAACTGGTACATGTATATGATCAAACGCTGTGACCTACAAAACTAAAACATGTTTCTAACAGCTTTATGAACGATGATTTGTTACAGAGTAAGGTTTAAAACATAGTTATCATTAGTATTGTGTGCAATCTTGTCACTGACAAAAACATCTGACCATCATCAATACTGATTAAGAACAATAGATTCAAGATGATAGTGTTGATGTTCACATTAGTCTTGGATATGATACAAACAGGTTTTCAAAATTATGTTTTGTAATGGAAGGCTTGCAGGTCCAACATAAAGAGTTGAAAGTCCAATATCAACATTAAAGGGTCCATGTGCAATTATGTTTACCATTATATAGAAAAAAAGCTGTATTATCCAGGTAAAAAACAGCAGGTCTATCCATCAGATTCTTACAGTTTAAATATCAAGGGTCTCGATGTAAAATCAAAAGGTCCTTGACCTTGAAACCAGGGAATTTTTAACCTCTGCACCAGGCCATCTGGGCTTTGTGTACAGGGGAGATAACTTACCAGGTTCTATTTCCTGTCTATTTCTGTCTGTGTGTAATGATATACTGTGACTTCTGGCCATTCTCTCATTCTGATAAGAAAACACTTAGATATGTTACAGTAATAATAAACAACAAAATACTCCATCATTATTTATGCTTGTAAGTATTACTAAACCTGTTCTAATTTTGCATCACTAGAAGACCGTTATTAATTTTGCATCACTAGAAGACCGTTTCTAATTTTGCATCACTAGAAGACCGTTTCGGAATAAAATTCCTCATCAGTAGTGCTCCGACCAAAATTGAGCGAATGTTGAAATGAGGAAAATAGATGGACCAAATGTATTTTATCAAATCTATTTAATAAGATATTTTGAATGACAAAGGATAGCTTAGATTTTGAAGAATTCTAAAATTTAACTAAATTATCTACCCTCTTAAGTTAAACAATTCAATGTTTGCATTGCTCCCCGTTGTCCAATCAACATAGGTGTAGATGATCCATTTTCCAGAGCAAACACATTTTTTTTTCAAAATGTGGATCACAAATGTGTACCATATGATCAATACCTTATCATACTTGTGTCAACAGTTTTGAAAAACATTCACGATACTTCAATAATTTTAAAGTTTCCGGAAAAGTAAACTTATTAGATTCCATATCCAATGGAAATGGTTCAAAGCAAATATTATGGGGTATCACATGGTATGCTGGTGAACATTGTTGGGGAATTTCCCTTTTTATCAACAAAAGACAAATATGTCTCTGATGAAAACTCATGGTATATCTAGCCACTTTGACACTCCAGTCCTTTAGAATCTATATATTTTATTTAAACTAGATCTTTCAGGAGACAAGTGTGAAGCTCACTTGTTCATCTAGTCAATAAACACAAACAACTTCAACCAAAAACTTTAAAATTCTTAATTGGAGTGGAATGGAGAACAGGAGTTTTATGCCTCTGTCAAGATTCTTCCGCTTAGGATAAAGCAAGACAGTTCTGGGATGGTAGAGGAACCCAGAGTGCCCTGAGAAATCTACAGAGAAATGTCAAAATTGGAAAACTGATCATAACCCTTATGGTCAAATATGGGATAAAAATCAAATTATATCATTTTATCAATTGTGTAAAAAAGTGTTTTATGTTTGAATGATAATTTTTAAATGTGATAGTAATTTTTGAAAATATAAGTGATTCTAAGAACAAAATATTTGGTGTTTACCTGGTACATGCCTCAACTAACTTAAATTTTGTATAAAAACAACTCAAATTTTATCTGAAATTTCAATTTAGACTGTCTTGACAAATTGATGAGAAAATATGAATGTTGCACTATCAAAACCTATTTAAACTGAAGCTGTGTGCATGAAATAAATTTGTGTCACCTGTCACCAGTGCTTTTTGTCCCACCTGAAAATTGCCATAGTCATCAGTTCTGGTATTGTGCAAATTATTATGTTTAATAAAGTTTTTAATTCTAATTTTCAGCATTTTTCAGGCAAGATGTGCAATCTGTACAACTCTCAATAGTTATTTGATATATCGTTATTATAATAATAAAATATATACACCTACCACCACTATATAAGTATTATGTGAGTAAAATATATATAATATATAAATACATACTAAATTAAATAAAAAGTGAAGCAACATTTAAAATAAAGGTTGGTTCTATAATACAATAATAATTATTACAACATGATTAATTAAGTGGGTATTAGTTTTTAATACATGTTATATATACCAGAATTCCTATGTTAAAATTTTACCCAAATTTATGAAAGCTTTGAAATACCCTGGTAGTTTTTCAAAGATGTTTTCTCAAAATTGAAAAAGAAGAAAAGGACATATGATAAAGGTCATATTTGGCTCCCAAAAGAGATAAAAATTAATCATACATATAAAATGTTTATATCTAATACATACATGTATATACTGGAGAAGCAAAAATTGTCCGATTAAATCAACCTCTAAAATTTGGCTGAAATTCTAGCAGGTCCAAATCTGAAAATTTCACTGAATGTGAAAGAATTTACAAAAAATATTACAAGCTCAGATCTTCAAACTTGCTTGTAGGAGTAATAAGTTTCTTTCCCCAGAGGTCACTGACCATGGAAATAAACTCATAGCAAAAATTTGACTTAAGTCTAAAAATGAAAAAAAAAAAAAAAAAAACAACTTGAGAACCATAAAATTTTCCTCAAGGTAACTAGTTATTTTGTAAAAAAATCATCAATGTTTCCTCCTGTGAAAATCTCTAGTTATACAGTATTCAATTTTTTGGGGACCAAATATGACACATTTTATATCCAAATTATTCAAAATCTCAATACTAACCACAGTTATTTCTTCCCACTGTGGTGGACGGCTAAGATCAATGGCAGAAAAATTGACAGGTTTATTATTAGAAAGTACTGCCACCTGGCCGCCAACAGTGATATCGATACCAGTGTTGGAGTCTGGATCAACAGACTGCTTTGGAAATTCCTGGATAAAATCATATGAAGAAGAAACATAAACAAAGGTGTCTAGATTAATAATGACAACACAAATACACAGTTATAAATCATATACACTGCAAGCTTTATAAGGTCAAGGGTCAAAGGTCATTCCAAACAAACATCTTGTGCTCATTTCAACCATTGCTTTATAAAACTGTAAATAACAATTACTGTAGCTCAATTTTCAATCATTTACTGGTAGTATATTGTACACAGTGTAACACTATTCTAATGGATGTCTTTGATTTATTGATATATTGATTAATGAAATGAAAAATATTTTAGTTCAATTTCAAAAATTTCCAACTGAGCAGTAAATGATGTTTGTTACATAGATACCAAGATGTGGAAAAAACTTTGACCCTATACATAGATATAAACAGTCACTTGTGTATTGTTGTCAAACACTGTCTATAATTTTGATATATACATGTATATTGTTAAGCTAGCATTTGCATGGTCCTCACATCATGCATGCTCATAAAATACATAACATTTTTTTTAAAAAAAGTATTATTTTGTGCCAAAAAGAATTATTTGATATAATACATATTTATGCAAGACAATATATACAGTAAAACCTGTTTAACTTTATTCAGATTTATTTCATCAAGTCAACTTTATCCTTTGTTTGATCAGATGATGTTTACATACATGTTTTACTGTATATGTATATATGATATTTATTAGTATACACAAGTGACCAATAAAGTTTACAAGTCTCTTTATATCACAAAGTAAGATTATATCTTTTTGTTTCCATTCCTGTTAGCTAAAACTGCCATTCGCAACTCATTTCTGAGTTTTTTTTAAAATTTACTGGGAAATTATTTTAGCAAATTTATCAAAAATCTTTTGAAAGAACTACATTTTCACTAATTTTGGAAATTTGGTTACTTTTGCTTGACCTTTCTGTCAGGTGAGCTAATGATACTAGGCTGCTTAAAATGATGACCAAAGAACAATTAACTTTTATAAAATGATGTTCTTTCTCTGATACCAAATTGTAGTAAATACTAGTATTGTATCATCTTATGAAGAGACTTGCAAACCCAATACATATATCAAACAATTATCAACCTGTCTATAGGTGAAATTTATTTATTATGTTGACCAAAACCCTTGTGTTGTTAAATCACACAATGGAATATATTCAGATAACTCAGAACAAAGTCCTATACCAACTATGGTGTGGTTATCAATATCATTTCCATGGTTATTACTATCATTTCCATGGTTATCACTATTATTGCCATGGTTTATGTTATATTTGTCATGGTTACCACTAACACTGCTATGGTAACTATCACTGCCAAGGCAGCAGGTAAACATTTTGACATACATAGTAACTAGGAAGTGTTGTAGGAGAAACTATAGGGGCAGGCAGGATAAAACACTACAGATAAATTTTGTTAAGATGAGGGAGACAGACAGGTTAAATAATGTTAATTTGTACTAACATAAAATAAATAAAATAAATTAAAAAGCTAGGGATAAACAAAAATTATATGCATGGATAACTAATAAATGCATAACATAAACAATATATCACATAAAGGATCATTTCATTGGAAATAAAATCGAATTCAATAATTTGATGATTGCATTAAAAATGATGTTATTTTAGAAAATTTGGACAAAAAACCTTTTCAAAACCAATCAAAACAATATTAGTAGTTCAATATAACATGTTCTTGGGTATTATTGAATGAACCCAGGCTCACTTTTAGAGTAAACAAAAATGAAATGATTCTTTATAAATGGTAGACTATACCGGTATATAAGTAGGTAAACAATATATATTGTATTTGTACTCATATGGAAACACATGCGTGGAAACACATGCATCAATGTAACATGCATGAAAGGTTTACCTACCAGTAGCTATGGCAATGGGTTTTTTATTCAATAACTTTTTGACAATTTAAGATTTTTGTTTTCTCAGCTACACAATTTTATACTACATTTATTAAGGAGTGGAGGTTGATTGGTTGGTTGGTTGAAATGATATTTTAATCAAGTAAAATTAATGTCAGTATGGGGTGGTGCAGGAAATCAGGGCACTGGAAATACCACAACCCTTTGGCAAGGAAACTGACAAGTTTTTATATACCAAGACTTACAATCAACTGGATTCATATCTAGGTGGCGAAACAGTTACAAGTGGAGATAAATGAGCAGTGTTTATTCTAGAGGGGGTGGGGTGGGGCCATTGTACCGTTATTTTGCCAAATTGCCTAATTGATAAGGTCTTTGTGGGCAATATTTAACATACCATGAATGCAGAAATTATGATGCTATGGTGTTTAAGAAGAATTTTTTAATGGCCTGAATCTGAAAAAAATTAAAACGAACACAGAAATAAGACTGTGCTAACATAACATTTTACCATGTAACATACCTCATACCCTGGAGGACATTCTGCACTTTCATGACTAGTTGGAACTGGAGCTGGGTTGTAACGATTCAAGTCTTCATTTCTATTATCACGTAACGATCTGCTGCGAGCAAATTTAAATTTATCTCCAACTTTGTGACCTATTGAAAACAAAAATATATATATTAAATTCTAGTTTATTCGATATATCTTGTTAAAGATTTCAGGAATAAAGGTGCATTAAATATCTGTGACATAACATATTCTATTAGAAGCGGACACATAAATGTGACCTTGAACCTTGACCCTTGACCTCAAAGCATTACACTTAGGAACATCTTCTCAAATTAAAAAACCATTCATGGCAAGTTTCATCAGATTTCTTCATACCTTTTAAATAAAGAGTTATGAAGTGGGAATAGAACTGTTAAGAACCCAATTTTTCGTTTTCTAAATGCTGTTGTCCTGAGGTTTGAACTGGATGTCAATGTTTTTTTTGTTTTTTCATTTTTTGTTCTGCCTATCTTCTGAACATGAAAAACATGCAAGGCAAGTTTCATTATAAATCATTCATACAGTTTATGTTTTATGTATTTGACAGTAATATGTTAACATGTAGACAGCATAAAGACATGTAATACAATGACAATGGTCATAGGTGTATAAAATGTATATTCATTAGAAATTTTATAATATCAGATGATGACAGACAAAATAATCTAAAGAAAAATTTAGGCAACTGTGGAATAACTGCCATTTCATTTTTTCAGTCAGTCTATCAAATAAATTACTTGCATGTGAGGGCCGACAAAATGTATCACTTATCAAAACATAATGATTTGCAATTCACAAAATGTAAATCAGGGCCCACACTGGCACACTATTTTTTGTTGCAAATTTTAAACGAGAGTAGAAATTTTAAGTCTTCTAGAATATTTCTTTCTATTTAAAGATGATTTTTTGTTGCAATCTTTAAAAAGTGTCGCAAATTGTGACATTTGCAACTGACAGTGTGAGCCCTGTCAATTGATACCCTACCAACAGCTGAGGCCAATGCCTTCAATTTTGGTGATCGTTTTGTAGTCTTCACTGCTGATCCTACATCATCAGTTTTACTCTTTACTTGGAACGTTATTCTCATTTCTAACTCTCCTCTGTTTTTGTTGTCTGGTGGTTTGTGTGGTTTACCCTTCAAGTGAAACCATCTGAAAACATCAACATTAAACATTGTTTTACATAGATGCACTCGACATTTAGAGGTAAAAGGGAGGTAACTCGTACATTGCAGACGTCTAGTTATGGTAAACAAACATGGCGACAACGTATGCAAGTCACATAAAATACCAGATGGAAGTTAAAAAGATCAAACTAGTACCCCTTTGAAGGGTGACAAAAACTTTATACATGGTTTTGTTACTGGTAGGTTACACAGTCCATGTACCCTGTCAAAGATTTATGTACCCTGAGCCGCAGGTGGTACATGGGGCTGTGTAACCTGCTGAAACCCTGTATAACTTATAATATACAGTGGATGAATGAAAAAAAACATGATGCAAAACTAATTAACTTGGTTAGTGGTATAAAACCACAGGTTACAACTCAGTAACAATTGGCTCTCTAAATATAAACATGAACTGTCTCTTGAGATTCAAACACCAGCTTGCCCAACTAATATCTGATTTTGTAACCCTGACCTTTGAATTACACACTAAATTTTGTACATGATACATAATCTCATGTTAGGTTGGTATACATTTATACAGTGGTATACAGTTTGATCAAAATACATCTATGTTAATGTTATGAAAAGGAAACAATTTTACAAGGACAGATGAACAGACAGATATAGCGATTCCTTTAAATTAAATTTGCCTGTGGCATAATAAAGATACATTTCAGAGGTTGAAAATTCTTCAAGCCCAACACCCGGGACTAGAAAATTTGCAAGCAGGACTTGACAAAAATTTCACTGAAATGCCCATCAGGCTTAAGTACTCAGAAGAAAACCAATGAATTTTATTTCTGATTGTCACTTAGTGTCTTGAAAAATCTTGAAAAACACACACCAACAAGCAGGTTGCATTAGGCTCCAGTGGTAAGAAAAGAATGTCACAAGACAGAATAGATGCCAAATATGAGAATAATAAGGAGAAGCATGTCTGATTGTTTAAACAGCTGTGGAATGACAAATTTCCATGGGTCGTCTATGATGGGGATAATAGTGAAGTGTATTACTGTGTTGTAAATACTGCAAAAAATGCCCTCTTGCTGCCAATAGAAATGATGCATATTGATTTCTGCCGTTATCAAACTTTTGACTTGATAATAAAAATTGTGGGCTTTTGATTTTCTGCATCAAAAAGTCCTGGGCTTTAGCATTTTATCTTTGCTATATACAATGTAGAATTAGTCAATACTTACTGGCTTTTAGGTCTTTCATATAACTTGTATTCCCACAATGGAATTGTGGTATGTCCAATGAAATCATCTGATAACATCCCACGGTGCATCACTTGTATTGTAATCTCTGAATGCATATGTGGTATTGTTCTGTAAAGTATTAAGAGAAATTACAAATCAAATACAATGTATGTATGTACTTCCATCATAAAAGTTGATAAAATAAAATAACTCATCTATATGAATAAGCTTTATGGTCAAGATGTGGCAACCTTAGGAGAACCTAAATTAATTTGATATGATTAACATTGGTGCAAGATCTAGAGTTTAAACCCAGATTGGCTCAAAATTAATTGTCAAAACTTTTAAATAATAAGACTTGTTTTTATAAGGGTAGGTTATTTTCATTTCCAAGATGATTTTTGTTGTCACAAGTTAACAAAAATAAAGTTTCGAAAATGCTTTATAGAGAGGAACATATACTGCACAAGAGAGAGAGAGAGAGAGAGAGAGAGAGGGAAAGAGAGCAGTACAAGTACATTTTACAATAATAAACATAGAAAATTAAGTCACATGATAGTGTCAAATAGTCATATGAGTGGATCAACAAAATTTTTATGTAACTGATTGACTTACAGATCACACTGCTCAAACCATTCTGGATTCACTGCATTTTTTATGGTTGATGTCTGAAACTTGTCTTTCCCAGTTGTATAGTAACAAATACATCATTTAACTTGGCACCTAAAAATGAAAATAATATTCTTGTATGATAATTATAAGAATTATAATAACAAGATATATAAAACAAGATAATTATAATAAAGTCACCTCAAATACACAACAGCAAAAAGCAGACAATAAATCTTACATGTACTTCCACATCTCATGCATAAAATAACCTGTTCTTAGATTAATCCTAAAGAGATTAATAAATTTTTTGTCATGAATACTCAAAAACATTTGCTGATGTGACATTAAACAACATTACAACCAACAACAATTACAATCATTTGTTGGAGTACTAGCTTGGGAAGCAGAAAATCAAGTGTTCAATTTCTGAAGAGGTAAGACCAGAAACTTGAAAATGGACAGTTATGGATCTCTTCACCAAACACTAGCATTCTGACATTGTAGATCATTTGAATGAAACATTAATAACTGTTGTTCCATGTCAAAGTGAAATGAAAAAGAGCCCTAAATATGTTGATATTGATAAATTATTGAATTAAAGCAAAAGAAATTCAAGGATAATGCCACTTTGCAAAATATTACCATCTAAATTTGTGGATATAATATATCATATGTCAGAACACCTTTAATAATTACTGGTACCCAACCCATTCACAGTTTGTATCTTAATTCTCGATTTATATTTTTATAGTATTTAAATTGTAATTCTCAACTTTGATTTCACACATGGTTGGTGGCACTTGCTAGGAAGGTGATTAGCTTTTTGAAGCACCCAGAACATTTGCCTTACTTCCCTCAAGGAAAATCATGTGTTTACATGCACCTTAATTTGCCACTTTTCAAAGTCTTACTTTGCTTTTGGGATTGTGATTTGACCATGGACTGGTATTGTGTGTGTGTTTGATGTATTCAATCAGTGAATGTAAGAGAAATAAAAAGTTCAAATGTGGCATTAATAAAGGAGTTGAGAAATGGTGTTCAACATCCCAGTCAAGAATATTTCACTAATATCGAGACATTGCCAGATATAGGCGAAAGTGCAGAAATTTTGCCTATGCATTGTGCTGATGGCATTATACATATTATACAACAGGTTCTTCATCGTGCCACACCTACCATGACACAGGACCTCAATTATATTAAGTTCCCATCCAACTGCAGAACTGTGACTTTCATTTTGTAATGCTGAGTACTTGAAGAAAGAACAGTCACTACCCACTTTAAAGTCTTGGTTCAGACCTGGTCAGGGTTGAAACCCACAGGCTACCTCTTATGGAGAGAGCACTACCAACTGAGCTACTGCATCATTAATAAAGGTATCATTTAACGTATAGTGAATCTTTACATTACCAGTAATTCAAACTTGCTTTTTAATATAGTATCATAGTATTCATGGATTCAAAAATTGCTACCATAATTATACCATTTCTGAACAATTGCAATATATTTTGATTTCAAGACCTACCGGTAAACACTTGTCTCATATTGGCTATTTCTTTCAACAAAGAGATAGAATAATATCAGACGAGTGTCTCAACAGTCTGTAATTCCAAGTTCTTGTACCATTTGCTCATTAACATATGTCAGCATTAAAATGCAGTTTATATTTGTATGGTTTGAATTGATTTGTTAATACTGTAATAGCTTAAACCAGTTGTGTGTAAATGTTTAGTGTTGAAATAAATAACTACTTAATTAGGTATAGTTACCTCCTTTGCCTTTTGTCAGGAGATTTCTAGCTCTCAATACTACAAAGTAAATTTTGAAATGTATTATTACATTGCATGTGAATGTGACTCAAATACATCAACTTGGACAAATTTGAAGTAAAAATCTAATAAGATCATTATAAAACATAATCGTGTTCACTCAGTTAAATTTTCCATTTTTGTTTCTAGATGTTACTGTATAGTCCGTCAGCAATATTGTGGCAGAATGTTCATAAACATGGGCGAGTTTATTATACACAATAGGTATATTAATACCATGTTATTGTATATGTATATTCACGCCTTCATGCATTCATTTACCAACCTCACCCTAATATTTCCCTATTTTAGGCTATCTACATTATATAGACTCTTTCATGTTTATTAACACTCAGCCAAAATATTGCTGACAGACTATACATGTACTTATATTATTACTATTAGTGTAAAGTTTGTAAACAATATTTTTATTCAATAAATTACAAATATGACACAGCATACATAATAACACATTCATAAAAATACATCTGGATTAAAAAAATTGATGCATTTTTATTATTAAACATTTTAATACATTTTTGGACCACCCTTCTTTGCATTTTAGTGGCTTATACGACAGGTAAATGTTCAAATCATTTTTAAGCACAAATGTATAATAAATTGCTGTGAAAAAAACTTCATGGACTGCTGAGTCACATGTAGGCATAAAGATTATAGAAGCTTTTGTAGACTATTATATATCAAAGGAACAACAATTTGTAGCGATATAGCTACATGGTATAGTATGTGCTATGTACTGGTTAAGAGACCTTACTACTGTCTCGCGCTCGCTTTATAAATCGGCGAACCGGGGTCAATTTCCAGTGTCTGGGAAGGGAGTTGTATAACTAATTTCATTGTATCTAATATTTATTTTACAAATTCATTAAAATTATAATTCCAACATTTTGAAAATAACAAAACTACATCAAAGAAAACAAGGAAATATAGTCAAAGAAAAGAAAAGTATTACTGTCAAGTGCTACTTTTGAATTTTTATAGAATAACAGATTCAAAAGTTACAGTCATGTGCTACTTTTGAATGTGTTATTCTATAAAAATTCAAAAGCAGCACATGACATTGCTGATAAAATTATTTGAGATAAAAAATAAAATAGTGTAAGATTTGTAGATTATAGAAATAGTGATAAAATATAGGCATTTAACTATCAAAACAACATCAGTTAAATATAGCTACCATCTATCACCGTCAAGACTAAGATTTTTGCAAAAATCTTAAAATAAATTATTATATTTCAATAAATGAAATGAGTTTAAAAAAACTGTAGCTTTATATTTTCATGGTTGTTAATTAAAATGCCATTTGATAATCAGACATATTCATAATGACTTGTCATGACAAATGGAAAGATTTCTAAACCCTATGAAGTCACCATCACCTAATTAATTTGGGGATCCACCCACCTGTTAGCTGTACGTGTGTTGGATTCCACGTCATGGTAAATGTATTAAAATGACAATGGTTACTTCTTCTTTATAATTTAAAAAATATTGCAACTAGTGCATATTATAATCAAGTTAATTTGACATGCATGATTGATTTCATTAATGATGCATCTTTGAAATATTTTGACAGCGACTTTGACAGGTGCTCGAAAATTATGAAACTCCGAAAGCAAAATCCTGTAAAAACTAGTTCCTTTTTTGTGATACGAATTGTCTTAACTTCATGCGTCCATGGCTTTGTTGAAATTAATCATCACATCATTTGTCAGTTTTAAATTATAAATTCTAGACGCAACAAATTTGTTGAAATGTCCCCAAAACAGATGTTTTTTTTGTACTTCCTGTTTGGAAGCGCTACCTGTAATACAGAGTTATCTCCCCGTTGTTCTGATATCCCTCCCTTGCTGAGAGCACTCGTTACAGATTTACTGTGTGCCAAAAGGCATGACCCGGGGTTATAACAATGCTTTGTATAAAGGGTCTATGTCTTTTTAAAAATTACTACAGTATTTCTATAAATTAAGTACACATAATTTTTATTATTTATTTCTTTCAATTGAAAATATTTCCATCAAATTGTCATTAAAATGAATTTAAAATGCACTGACCTAACTTGGCCAACTTGATTATATTTTTTAATGAGAAAATTGCCGGTGAGCAGTTCTTCTGTACATAGATAATTTTGGAGAAATTTTGAAAATTCGAACAAATTAATACACCAGTTGAGCCTCATTCAAAGTTACATTAGGGTAAATTAGGGTCAGGTGGGTCATTGTTTCGCCCGAGGTTTTTTTCCAGGTGCGATCATCATGAATATTCCAATTATGGCATCACATTTGAAGTTGTCTCGAGTTAGAATGTACAGAAGGGACAATTTTGAGAAAGTCGTATGTTTGTTTCCATTCAGTTTTGACAATGGATGTTTAAGTCTAATTATGAAGCAAGACTTGGGGAACCCGCGGTTGTAACTTTTATTTTAAGCTCGCTATGATAGATGACATTCACATAGTCTCAAAATTTAGGATTGTTAAGAGACAGGACTACGTTTATATATCTGTATGCGGAGTTAAATGATTTGGTGACAGTCTTCTCTCCTGATTTAACAAGGTTCTGCGTAAACTCTGCTTCAATGATAAGAATAAAGAAACAAATCAGCAAGCAATGGTACACAGTTTGTACCCATTGGTATTACCGATCGTATGCTTACAAATTATATTACCAAACAACAAATATTTTGTCTATCAAAAACTCCAACATTTTGTTGATGGTATCTTCAGTATATTTTTGTTTGGCCATGATCCGTATGGTGCTTGACAAAATAACCAGAATCCCTGTTCATCACTAGATATTTATGCCTTGTCGTTTTTGTAAAAGAATGCAGATGAATAATTTGTTTAAGACGTTGTTTCAATTTAGAATCAGGGATAGTAGTATAAAGTGTAGAAAAATCAAATGTTTTTATACTTTTTACACGAGATAAAGCATTAGAAGCAAGTTGTATAAGTAATTCTTTAGGATTTTTAAGAATCCACATTTGGTTAACTTAGTACCAGATGTAGAATAGACTTTATCTGAATAAGAGATGAGACCATCTTTGACGACTGTCAAAATTTGTGTTAGTGTTATTGATGATCATGATTTAGTAGTACTTAGATAAACATAAATGGCAAAATATCACCATGAAATGGCACATAAATGTAACAGTATAAAGCACGCATACATTTAACATCATGTCGGTAACCTTCATTCCAAATTGAAAGAAAAAAGTCTAAAACAAATAATTAAGTTGAAATTAAAAAAGAAAATAAATAGGAAAAGATGAGCCATACTACACCAATATCTTATGCTGAACGGGGATCATCTACCTGGTTGTTTTGTCAAGCTGTCCATGATACGGACTTCAAACAAATATGCACAATAAAGATATCATCCACAAAAAGTTACTGGGGATTTTAGATAGGCAATATATTTGTTGTGTTTCGTAATATTTTTTCCAACAAGCAATCTGGCGGTATACCAATAGACATAAACTGCGCAGCATTGTTTGCTGAATTGTTTCTTCTCACTTTTTCCGTATACATTAGTATTTGGTGCAGAATTAATGCAGGACCTTTTAAAGTCTACGGAGAATGCCATCAAATTAATAAACTCCACATAAAGATATATAGTTGCATCCACATAGACGGATATATACAGATATCGTTATACTAGTATTTCTTTACAATCCTGAATGTCATCTATCTTAGTGAGATTGTTTTAAAAACGAGTCTGATTTTTTAAGTTCTGCTTCATATTTGGACTTAAACCTTAATAATGACGCCTACGAAAAGCTACATTAAATTTTGACTTCAATTTATTTGTTAGCAGCGTTTCTTTTTCAATGCATGCATGCACCTGATTATGGTACTCGTACATTAATACACTATAGTAGATCTTGTTCTCACTACGAGAGCTTTATACAAAGAAGCTAGCTGCTGGCAAACAAGTTGTTGACGCTCGGATATTGCGACCGCCTTACTTCTCCGTTGGAAGTTCACGAGTTTAGTTTAACTTTGTAATTGTGATTTCGACATGAATTGGCATGTTTGTTTTTTACAATTAGGGTAAAAAAGTCTATTCCGGTTGTATTGTATTGATCCTAGACAATGTCGCTTTTTGTGTTTTCTATGTATAAAATAGTCCCTATTCATTGCGAAACTCTGTCGTACAGTTTCGTATTCAATCAACACTGCTCTTAAGCCAACATTTGGATCAATCTTCTGGGTTGGTTACTAAATACTAGTATCATAGTTTCGGTATAAATCAACAAGAAACATACCGATCCATGTTCAAATAAAAATCCCCAAAATGAATTTCGAAAACCGCCAAATTGAATAAATAACGTCAAGTCCCATCAGGGAAGGGAGGCCGGATACTCAGGAAGCATTGAAATGTTTTATTTTACATCGTTTCTTTGAACTGTTTTATGACGTCATCATATTGGAAATTTTAATATATACTAGCATCATAAAGTATAATGTATCTAAAATGACCATCGGGATATATTTGACGTCAAATAGCTCTACAGCCCAACTGGCCTTCAAGGCCATCTATATATGGGCCACCTGCTAATAAAGGCCAGTAGAATTGTATCCCAATTGTTCTTTAATCATATTATTTGAACATGCATATATAGGCCACCTGCCTATAAAGGCTGCTTTTACTGCTTCCCCATGGGTGGCTTTTAGACAGGATTGACTGTATGTTCCTTCCATTCTCAGTTTTGATTTCACACGTTGCAGATTTAAATAGCTAAACAGGAGGTGCTTTTCCTATCGGAGCGCTCCGGTGAAGTTTACGTGTTTAATTTAATTTGCCAGTTTTCAAAGCTTTTACTTTCCTATTTGGAATCTGATTTGGACATTGAGCGACATGTGCAGTGAGTTTGATATAAAAGACGTAATTCAATTATTTAAAAACAAATATAAAAAGACAGCAACTACTTTAGGTATTTACTTTATTTTGCCTCATTCGGAAATCAACACACTACTGAATGCAGAATGCCATTCATAGCTTGTGGTATTTGTGTGGCTTCCGGACTTGATCCAAACTTCATCGCCAATATTTAATGTTATAACGGCAGTAGTCATGGGTAGTTATAGCGCCCCGTAGAAGTACGTCATCTTGAAGGTGTACTATAGTACGGGATGGAGGGGCTGTAAACAAAGAGAACAAAGGATTGCTGAAGGTGTGGAGGAAGACAAAGGCTGGGACATCTGGTCTTATAGTACGTGTGTTAAAACAAAGGGTTTTTGAGGGTCAAAGGAGTCTTGATGGCTAAAGTATCAATCAATGGTCGTAGTGTACTGTATGACAAATGGTCTAGCAGGTGGTAGACCCGTCTTATAGTATCACAAAGACTACAATCTATGTACGTGTATTCTAAGACACCTGTATGTAAATTGGTTTTTTGGTAATGGAATGGTTCAGTGTTAAATAAAACATGTGCAAAAATTACGCTGAAACCTTGTCAATCCCTTTAAGGAGACCTGCTTTTTTCTGAATGAATGAATTAGAATTTTGATTGGTCTGTGCTATCTGTAGCTGGTTAAATTGATAAGCAGCATGAGCTACACCGCAGAGGGTTGGAATGTCTGGAATGTAGCAGGTTCGAACCCGAGAAGGAGACGCTATGACGTAGAAAGGAGTGGTTTACGTGCTAAAGCATAACAAAAGGGGGCGGTCTTATACATCAGCAATGCGACAAAACCTCTGAAGGGACGCTATTGTGTAATGATCATAGATAATGGTGCAACATTTGAAATGTAGCAGGTTCGAATCCGAGAAGGGGACGCTATGCCGTAGAATACGAAAGCATAACAAAAAGGGGGGGCGGTGCAATATACCCGCAATGCGACAAAACCTCTGAAGGGACGCTATTGTGTCATTGTAATAGGTAATGGTACAATGCATCCGCAATGTGGTAAAGGGTAACGTTGTAGTAACCCAGTTTTTTTGAATGGAATTTTTTGTATTTAAATATAAAACAAGAGGCCCATGGGCCTGATACGCTCACCTGATGACTAATGGCTAGCTGATAGATTTAAAAACAACATAAATACTAAACCCCAATGACTTTTTTCTTTACATCATGATAACCGTTGTATCAATACCTACAACATTCTAGTATACATGCCTATACAAAAAGTTAATAGTTTTCAAGATAATTAACCATTCAGTATTGTTTCACATCTGTGACCTTGACCTTTGAACCCATGACCTTTTCTATACATCAAAATGATTGTTGTATCCATACCTGCAACATTCTAATATACATAGTTTTCGAGATAATTAACCATCTTGGCATTGTTTCGCATCTGTGACCTTGACCTTTGAACCCATGACCTTTTTCTATACATCAAAATGATTGTTGTATCAATACTTGCAACATTCTAATATACATGCCTATACAAAAAGTTTATAGTTTTCGAGATAATTAACCATTTCAGTATTGTTTCACATCTGTAACCTTGACCTTTGAACCCATGACCTTTTTCTATACATCAAAATGATTGTTATATCAATACCTACAACATTCTAATATACATGTCTATACAAAAAGTTTATAGTTTTCGAGATAATTAACCATTTTGGGATTGTTTCGCATCTGTGACCTTGACCTTTGAACCCATGACCTTTTTCTATACATCAAAATGATCGTTGTTTCAATACCTACAACATTCTAATATACATGCCTATACAAAATGAATATAGTTTTCGAGATAATTAACCATTTTGGCATTGTTTCGCATCTGTGACCTTGACCTTTGAACCCATGACCTTTTTCTATACATCAAAATGACCATTGTATCATTATCTACAACATTCTAATATACATGCCTATAAAAAATGTTTATAGTTTTCGAGATAATTAACCATTTCGGTATTGTTTCGCATCTGTGACCTTGACCTTTGAACCCATGACCTTTTTCTATACATCAAAATGATTGTTGTATCAATACCTACAACATTCTAATATACATGCCTATACAAAAAGTTTATAGTTTTTGAGATAATTAACCATTTCTGTATTGTTTCGCATCTGTGACCTTGACCTTTGAACCCATGACCTTTTTCTATACATAAAAATGATTGTTGTATCAATACTTGCAACATTCTAATATACATGCCTATACAAAAAGTTTATAGTTTTCGAGATAATTAACCATTTCTGTATTGTTTCACATCTGTGTCCTTGACCTTTGAACCCATGACCTTTTTCTATACATCAAAATGATCATTGTATCAATATCTACAACATTCTAATATACATGCCTATACAAAATGTTTATAGTTTTCGAGATAATTAACCATTTCGGTATTGTTTCGCATCTGTGACCTTGACCTTTGAACCCATGACCTTTTTCTATACATCAAAATGATCGTTGTATCAATACCTACAACATTCTAATATACATGCCTATACAAAAAGTTTATAGTTTTCGAGATAATACTTATAATCAGAGGTAAAAAAAATTAGGTCACGACCTTCACAATTGACCTTGACCTCATTTTGAAGATACTAACAAGAAGATGTCAAAACTGAAAACCCCATGTCAATATCTGGTCAAATAGTCAAGTTATAACAATTTGAAGCTATTTTACGATTTTTTCAAAATTAAACGCAAAAACGCGTAACCTATTTTTTGTCTGAATTTTACAAAATGAACAAACTATAGGCTTAAGACCCTAGAGAAGCCAAATATCACATCAGATTTTTTCTCCGATCAGTACTTTCAGAGAAGAAGATTTTTTAAGATTTTTTAACCCCTAGGTCACCTTGACCTAGTTATGGTAGCCATGGCAACACCACGAACAAATCTGAATTGCACCGGCCCATATATACTTCTGACAAAGTTTCATTAAAAACTGTCCAGTAGTTTCAGAGTAGAAGTCGAAAATAGGTGTTAACGACGCACGCACGCACGCACACACGCACGCACGCACGCACACACGCACACACGCACATACACACGCTGCGCTATGCCATAAGCTCACATGACCTTCGGTCAGGTGAGCTAAAAACGATTAAAAACTTTCAAAATTAACCGCTGGTATTAAAAAAAAAGAACACGTGCACGTGATCATTAAAATATTCTAAATGAGTAAACACGATAGTAACCCAATTTTTTTATGAATGGAATTTTTTGTATTTAAATTGAGAACTTTTAAAAATAACCGCTGGTATTCAAAAGAAAGCAGCACGTGATCTTTAAAATATTCATGAATGAGTAAACACGATAGTAACCCAGTTTTTAGCTCACCTGACCGAAGGTCATGTGAGCTTATGGCATAGCGCAGCGTGTGTATGTGCGTGCGTGTGTGCGTGTGTGCGTGTGTGCGTGCGTGTGTGCGTCGTTAACACCTATTTTCGACTTCTCCTCTGAAACTACTGGACAGTTTTTAATGAAACTTTGTCAGAAGTATATATGGGCTGGTGCAATTCAGATTTGTTCGTGGCGTTGCTATGGCTACCATAACTAGGTCAAGGTGACCTAGGGGTGCAAAAATCTTAAAAAATCTTCTTCTCTGAAAGTACTGATTTGAGAAAAAATCTGATGTGATATTTGGCTTCTCTAGGGTCTTAAGCCTATAGTTTGTTCATTTTGTGAAATTCGGATAAAAAATAGGTTACGCGTTTTTGCGTTTAATTTTGAAAAAATCGTAAAATAGCTTCAAATTGTTATAACTTGACTATTTGACCAGATAATGACATGGGGTTTTCAGTTTTGACATCTTCTTGTTAGTATCTTCAAAATGAGGTCAAGGTCGATTGTGAAGGTCGTGACCTAATTTTTTGTACCTCTGATTATAATTATTATCTCGAAAAATATAAACTTTTTGTATAGGCATGTATATTAGAATGTTGTAGGTATTGATACAACGATCATTTTGATGTATAGAAAAAGGTCATTGGTTCAAAGGTCAAGGTCACAGATGCGAAACAATACTGAAATGGTTAATTATCTCGAAAACTATAAACTTTTTGTATAGGCATGTATATTAGAATGTTGTAGGTATTGATACAACGATCATTTTGATGTATAGAAAAAGGTCATGGGTTCAAAGGTCAAGGTCACAGATGCAAAACAGTACCGAAATGGTTAATTATCTCGAAAACTATAAACTTTTTGTATAGGCATGTATATTAGAATGTTGTAGGTATTGATACAACTATCATTTTGATGTATAGAAAAAGGTCATGGGTTCAAAGGTCAAGGTCACAGATGCGAAACAATACCAAAATGGTTAATTATCTCGAAAACTATAAATATTTTGTATAGGCATATTTATAAGAATGTTGTAGGTATCGATACAACGATCATTTTGATGTATAGAAAAAGGTCTTGGGTTCAAAGGTCAAGGTCACAGATTCGAAATGATACCAAAATGGTTAATTATCTCGAAAACTATAAACATTTTGTATAGGCATGTATATTAGAATGTTGTAGGTATTGATACAACGATCATTTTGATGTATAGAAAAAGGTCATGAGTTCAAAGGTCAAGGTCACAGATGCAAAACAATACCGAAATGGTTAATTAGCTCGAAAACTATAAACTTTTTGTATAGGCATTTATATTAGAATGTTGTAGGTATTGATACAACAATCATTTTGATGTATAGAAAAAGGTTATGGGTTCAAAGGTCAAGGTCACAGATGCGAAACAATACCAAAATGGTTAATTATCTCGAAAACTATAAACTTTTTGTATAGACATGTATATTAGAATGTTGTAGTTATTGATACAACTATCATTTTGATTTATAGAAAAAGGTCATGGGTTCAAAGGTCAAGGTCACAGATGCGAAACAATACCAAAATAGTTAATTATCTCGAAAACTATAATCTTTTTGTATAGGCATGTATATTAGAATGTTGTAGGTATTGATACAATGATCATTTTGATGTATAGAAAAAGGTCATTGGTTCAAAGGTCAAGGTCACAGTTGCAAAACAATACCAAAATGGTTAACTATATTAAAAACTATCAACTTTTTGTATAGGCATGTATATTAGTATGTTGTAGGTATTGATACAATGATCATTTTGATGTATAGAAAAAGGTCATGGGTTCAAAGGTCAAGGTCACAGATGCAAAACAATACTAAAATGGTTAATTATCTTAAAAACTATAAACTTTTTGTATAGGCATATATATTAGAATGTTGTAGGTATTGATACAATGATCATTTTGATGTATAGAAAAAGGTCATTGGTTCAAAGGTCAAGGTCACAGATGCTAAACAATACCGAAATAGTTAATTATCTCGAAAACTATAAAGTTTTTGTATAGGCATGTATATTAAAATGTTGTAGGTATTGATACAACAATCATTTTGATGTATAGAAAAAGGCCATGGGTTCAAAGGTCAAGGTCACAGATGCGAAACAATACTGAAATGGTTTATTATCTCGAAAACTATTAACTTTTTGTATAGGCATGTATATTAAAATGTTGTAGGTATTGATACAACGGTCATTATGATGTATAGAAAAAGGTCATTGGTTCAAAGGTCACAGATGCGAAACAATACCGAAATGGTTTATTATCTCAAAAACTATTAACTTTTTGTATAGGCATGTATTAGAATGTTGTAGGTATTGATACAACAGTCATTATGATGTAAAGAAAAAGTCATTGGGGTTTCAGTATTTATGTTTTTTTAAATCTATCAGCTAGCCATTAGTTATCAGGTGAGCGTATCAGGCCCATGGGCCTCTTGTTTTATGAATGGATTCTTTTTGTAGTTAAATTGAGAAATTTTAAAATAACCGAGTGAGGTATTCAAAAGAAAGTAACACGTGATCATTAAAATATTCATGAATGAGTAAACACGATAGTAATTAACCCTGTTTTTGACGTCAGAGGTTACAGGGTCACACGTGGAGGTGTTAAAGAAAGAGGGGGAGGTCCCGGATGTGAGGATACCGGAAGGGAATCCCTAGGTCTATAAGAAGAGTTCGGGAAAACCGGATCAAAGTAAAGTACCCCCGAGTCTGGGGTAACCCCCGAAGAGTCGGAATAGCGAAAATGCGCACCGGGACTCGATCTCTTAACCGAAAGTCGACATGTGATATACCGTCGTGTCCGGCTCAAAGAGAGAAATCGTTCGGCGCTAATGCCGAGGTGATCAGACGGACCGTGACAGAGTTATCGCCCTTGAAGTGAATTTCGCGTATCCGGACCCACCGCGTGAACCACTGAGTCTATGCAGAAATTAATAGCATAGAAGGATAGTCCTCAATCGCCCGGATACATAGATACTTCATTTGTACAGATCCGTCCAAAAATGCAGATGTGACGGGTGGAAAGACGTGATTGTCAAAATATCCCATAGACTTAACACAGGGACCCTTCGGGTTCGATTCTGTGGAAATTACTAGATCTAGCACCATATATGTATATCATAAGACGCATCTGTTCAAGACGAATACGTAGGCACCTCGATCATAAAGATCGGTTCAGTCATAAGAAAGTTATAGCGAAATACAATTCTCTATGGGAAACCCCGTGTTAAAATTTCTCCATAGACTTATATAGGGAAATTGACAGATCGCCTTAACGCACGAACCACTCGACCTCAAGTAGAACTGAATACATTTTCAGATAGGTGTCATAAAAATGAGCATTTCGATATAAACGTCGTCGAAATCCATACAGAAATAAGCGAGATATGGGTGTTAGAAGTTGGAAATTTTACGTCTTTGTTTACTAAAATTTGAATTCGAAATGCTGCAATCTGATTGGTCGAGAGGTTTTATGCCCATAATTTCGTTATTATTCCACTTAGAGAGACGAGGGAAGTAGCGTTAGACTCGAAAGATCGCGCCTCATACGTTGATGATAAAAGTCGAACTCGAAAAACGGACACGGACCGGATATAGTCCGGAATGCACCGCCGCTCCCCCTTCCCCTTGCCCTTCCCCTTAGGAGGAGGAGGAGGGCAGAGGAGGAGGAAGGAGGGAGGAGGAGGGAGGGAGGGAGGGAGGAGGAGAAGGCAGCACCGGCGGAGGAGGGAGGGAGGAGGAGGAGAAAGATCGCGCCTCATACGTTGATGATAAAAGTCGAACTCGAAAAACGGACACGGACCGGATATAGTCCGGAATGCACCGCCGCTCCCCTTCCCCTTGCCCTTCCCCTTAGAGGGAGGAGGAGGAGGAGGGCAGAGGAGGAGGGAGGAGGAGGAGGAGGAGGGAGGATCTCTTGTAAAATTATAAAAGTGAGTAACGCTACGACGGCATCATCATAATTGATTAAGATGACGGTGCGGATGGTTCTCAACTCAAACGACTCAAAAGACATTTATCCCGATAACAAACCGTACGATTTCCGAGTTCATTTGTCAAAACCTTTGCAGTTTTTGGGCCATTGGGAAGTGGCTTTATTAGAATTTACCTTTCAAGGGGCCAAGAAATCGGTGGAATCGGAATTGTTTGTATGCTGCGACTTAATAGACAGTTCCATTGTAGGTCACCGGGAAGTACCGCTACTAAGACGAGTTTTTCTACAACGGAAACAAGAAAACATAATTTACGATCAGCCTTACGGAGTATATTTGAGATACCGCGAGTTTCAGGACGTTCACGTCTACATAAACACTTCCAAACACGAATTAGCTTCATTTCTCACTGGAGAGGTGACCGTGACACTTCACGTCAAGAGAGTATTTTTTTAAACTATGGTAGGTTCTACTTACGTCTCGGATCCAGAAATGTGGCGAAGATTCTACAAAAACATGTTAAGCGGAAAATTTCAACCGGAACAATACAGACCTAACCAGACGGGAGGATCGGGAATAGCCGGTATGTATGCGGACAGCCCTTATATGATTCCGGTCAATCCTCATACTAAAGAAGAAGAGGAAGTGAAAATCGTTGTAGGTAAACAAGTCACGCCCATGACAGCGGAGGTAGAAAGAGCCAGATCGAAATATAAAAGAAATATAGAGGAAGGGCACCCCGTGGTACCTCTCATCCAGACGGGTAATGGGAAGAGGAAACTGAATAAAGATCACCCAACAACAGTTAAAGTTAAAAAAGTGGGAGACAAATGGATATCGTTATTTTAATACATTTCAATATCTGCAAGTCATTTTAACAGGAGGAGGAGGAAGGAGGAGGAGGCATATATCCACCGCGCATATAGAAAAACTTTCATTTACAATTTACACGTTGAAGAGTCAGCATGTATCAGTGTCCCGTATGCAGTAAACCATTTTCCAGAAAAGACAACAAGCTTAGACACATACAGCAAAAACATCATGGATCAGTTGACTTATCAACGGCATCAGAGGACGTTATGTTTCATCATCCCTTTATCATGCAGATTACGGCACCATCCATGGGAGGCAAAACAATGTGGCTACATCGACTACTTGGCGAAAGGTATAGCCTCATTGATCCAGTACCGCAAAGAATAATATACTGTTACTCTCAGAATCAACCTGCTTATGACGATATCAAGACCATCATTCCAGACACAGAGTTTGTCAGAGGCATTCCGGACGAATTGGAAGAAGAAAACTATTTCGATTCCGAAGTGACCAATATGATCATTTTAGACGATGTCATGTCAGAGGCCAAGGATGATAAGAGGATTGCCAACCTGTTTACCAAGGGAAGCCACCACAGGAATCTTAGCGTAGTGTATCTCACTCAGAATCTGTTTCCGCAAGGGAGAGCATCTCGAGATATTACCTTAAACTGTCAGTATCTCTTGTTGTTTAACAATCCCGTGGACCGACAACAGATTCATTTGCTGGCTAGAAGGATCCAACCCTCTCATCCCGATAGATTCATGAAGGTGTACGAGGCGGCAGTCTATCGACCTTATGGAAACCTGCTCGTGGATTTAAAAGCCAACACCCGAGAAAAAGAAAGATTGAAACCCAATATATTGGAAAAGCAGAATAAAACGGACCATATAAAGAAACAGACTGAGTCAATCGAGCGTGACACTACGGAGCAGACAGTGGATGAAATGCCCGTCTTGGAGAGAGAAAACAGTAGAGATACGCTAGATGATGACGAGATAAATGATGACGAATCAAGTCAAGTAGGAGGGGCTTTATACACTGAATACCCCCCACCATGGTATCAACAAATAGAAAGATTAAAAAATCAAGAAGGTAGAGGAGCAAAGCGATCTCGGTTGGATGAGACAGAGGAAACTACCGACCACAACATATGGAAGAAATTATTTTTACCTCAGGTCATCGAAAAAATCAAGCCGAAAATGGAAAACACAATAGAAAAATACGTGGATATGGGAGAAAATCAAGACAGAGCAAACATTCTAGCCTTTAACGAAAACCTGCCAGAGATGCGAAAAATTATGATGCAACAGTTTGTAGACTACATTTTAAAACGAAACGCTTTAGAAAAAGATTCCTTTTACCGCCTCGTCATGGACACGGCCCAACGATTATCTTTGGAATACAGAATGGGAGAAGTAGAAACTTGGAAGAAAGCTGCCGAGATGAGAGTCTATCTCATGGATGATATACTACTTTACCAAAAAGAAATATAACGGAAATGTTTGTGGACGTGATGTCATTCTGATACAGCACACGGACGGAGATGGAGCAATCCCAAGTATATAGACAATTTTTGTTTTTACATCAGTTGGGACTGATGGACGTACGAGACAGAAAAACAACCCTAAGACGTTTAAACCGGGAACACCTGCAGGCGATGGAAGAAGTAATCCGTGCCATAATATCTTCACCAGTTTTATTGGTACATAACGATTATCGTTATTTTAGACGACACATGCGAATACTGAGACAACTGATAAATCCAAATATCAGTTTTGATCGCAAGAAAGCATCCTTATTACAATTTCATGGTTTAGTGCCTCGTTTAATGCGAGATTTCTATTAATGCAAATTATGATCATAGCCGAATAGGGGTGGGGAGTTTGGAGAACGAACTATCCTGGAAAGGCGAAATATATCATTGCCCTGCACGGAAAGAAAAGTGAGGTACATTGACACAGATCCTTGCTCGTTAATTTCGTGTGGGTGGTAGACGGTTAAGGTCTCTAATGCATGGCGTTTCGCCTTGGATTAGACACTCGATGTCATCTGTTAGGGGAGTTGCAGATCATTGTTAACCATTACTATGTGTAAATTAAAATGATAGAATGTATACATTAGTTAGTTTGTTTGTTTTCCTCTACTTCCTCCTCCTCCTCCTCCTTTCTTCCCTCCTCCTCCCTCCCTCCTCCGCCGGCGCTACCTCCTCCTCCTACCTCCCTCCCTCCTTCCCTCCTCCTAAGGGGAAGGGCAAGGGGAAGGGGAGCGGCGGTGCATTCCGGACTATATCCGGTCCGTGTCCGTTTTTCGAGTTCGACTTTTATCATCAACGTATGAGGCGCGATCTTTCGAGTCTAACGCTACTTCCCTCGTCTCTCTAAGTGGAATAATAACGAAATTATGGGCATAAAACCTCTCGACCAATCAGATTGCAGCATTTCGAATTCAAATTTTAGTAAACAAAGACGTAAAATTTCCAACTTCTAACACCCATATCTCGCTTATTTCTGTATGGATTTCGACGACGTTTATATCGAAATGCTCGTTTTTATGACACCTATCTGAAAATGTATTCAGTTCTACTTGAGGTCGAGTGGTTCGTGCGTTAAGGCGATCTGTCAATTTCCCTATATAAGTCTATGGAGAAATTTTAACACGGGGTTTCCCATAGAGAATTGTATTTCGCTATAACTTTCTTATGACTGAACCGATCTTTATGATCGAGGTGCCTACGTATTCGTCTTGAACAGATGCGTCTTATGATATACATATATGGTGCTAGATCTAGTAATTTCCACAGAATCGAACCCGAAGGGTCCCTGTGTTAAGTCTATGGGATATTTTGACAATCACGTCTTTCCACCCGTCACATCTGCATTTTTGGACGGATCTGTACAAATGAAGTATCTATGTATCCGGGCGATTGAGGACTATCCTTCTATGCTATTAATTTCTGCAAAGACTCAGTGGTTCACGCGGTGGGTCCGGATACGCGAAATTCACTTCAAGGGCGATAACTCTGTCACGGTCCGTCTGATCACCTCGGCATTAGCGCCGAACGATTTCTCTCTTTGAGCCGGACACGACGGTATATCACATGTCGACTTTCGGTTAAGAGATCGAGTCCCGGCGCGCATTTTCGCTATTCCGACTCTTCGGGGGTTACCCCAGACTCGGGGGTACTTTACTTTGATCCGGTTTTCCCGAACTCTTCTTATAGACCTAGGGATTCCCTTCCGGTATCCTCACATCCGGGACCTCCCCCTCTTTCTTTAACACCTCCACGTGTGACCCTGTAACCTCTGACGTCAAAAACAGGGTTAATTACTATCGTGTTTACTCATTCATGAATATTTTAATGATCACGTGTTACTTTCTTTTGAATACCTCACTCGGTTATTTTAAAATTTCTCAATTTAACTACAAAAAGAATCCATTCATAAAAAAACTGGGTTACTATCGTGTTTACTCATTCATGAATATTTTAAAGATCACGTGCTGCTTTCTTTTGAATACCAGCGGTTTTTTAAAAGTTCTCAATTTAAATACAAAAATTCCATTCATAAAAAAATTGGGTTACTATCGTGTTTACTCATTTAGAATATTTTAATGATCACGTGTTCTTTTTTTAATACCAGCGGTTAATTTTGAAAGTTTTTAATCGTTTTTTTTATTTAAATACAAAAAATTCTATTCAAAAAAACTGGGTTACTACAACGTTACCCTTTACCACATTGCGGATGCATTGTACCATTACCTATTACAATGACACAATAGCGTCCCTTCAGAGGTTTTGTCGCATTGCGGGTATATTGCACCGCCCCCTTTTTGTTATGCTTTCGTATTCTACGGCATAGCGTCCCCTTCTCGGACTCGAACCTGCTACATTTCAAATGTTGCACCATTATCTATGATCATTACACAATAGCGTCCCTTCAGAGGTTTTGTCGCATTGCTGATGTATAAGACCGCCCCCTTTTGTTATGCTTTAGCACGTAAACCACTCCTTTCTACGTCATAGCGTCTCCTTCTCGGGTTCGAACCTGCTACATTCCAGACATTCCAACCCTCTGCGGTGTAGCTCATGCTGCTTTGATAGACTTTTGAGCATATAAAAACAATCTGTTTTAAGAAAATATTGTCTTCTTTTATAAGTTTTTGATAGATAACATATATTTGTTGTGTTTGGTAATATAGTTTTTCAGCAAACAATCGGTATACCAAATTACCAATGGGTACAAACTGTGCACTATTGCTTGCTGATTTGTTTCTTTATTCTTACGAAGCAGAATTTATGCAGAACCTTGTTAAATATGGAGAGAAAACTGTCGCCAAATCATTCAACTCAACATACAGATATATAGATGACGTTCTGTCGCTTAACAATTCTAAATTTGTAGACTATGTAAATATCATCTATCCTAGTGAGCTTGAAATAAAAGACACGACTGATTCCTCAAGTTCTGCTTCATATTTAGACTTAAATACCTGAATTATGATACCCACGAAAGGCTACACTTCAAATTGTATGACAATCTTGATGACTTCATTTTTTTCTATTTTCAACTTTCCTTTTTATGCAGCAATATACCTGCTTCTCCTGCTTATGGTGTATTTGTTTCCCAGTTAATACGCTATGCTAGTGCTTGTTCCCACTACTGGGACTTTGTACAACGGAGCAGTCTGCTTGCAAATAAATCGTTGACTCAGGGATTTTTGCAAGCCTAGGCTTATCAAGGCCCTCAAAAAGTTTTATGGCCGTCATCACAGTATTGTTGATAAGTTTGAAGTCTCTGTGTCCAGGATTGCCCTGGATATAATTTTGACGTCTCATAGTTCCATGTTTGTTTCACAGAATTTTTATTACACACGTGGCGGGTGTAGCTAGCTAAACAGGAGGTGCTTACCCTTCCGGAGCACCCGGCCTCACTTCCCTGGTGGAAGTTCACGTGTCTAACCTAACTTGTCAGTTCCAAAATGTTTACTTTGCTTTTGGATTGTGATTCGGACATGGATTAGCATGTTTGTTTTTGATTAAAGATACATGTATTACAAGGTTTCATACTTGTTACCGGGTTTGGTCAACTTTCGTTGGAACAAACAAGAACAAAAAAATCATGGAAAATATTTTATTATTTTACATTTTGTTATCAAATAATTTAAGTGACATGATTGATATTATTTAAATTGAATGAAAATCATATAAAAATTATTGCCTTATAAGTGAAAAAGTTAGAGAATATTAAAATACAATATGATTAAAACTTAAATTATACATACCAGAATAAAATTAAATTTAACAACCTTGCATTTCTTATTCGCGATAAGTATTAAAATGTCTTTACATTCGTAACATTCGGGGCAGTCTTGATACATCGTTTTAACATTAGTCTCTCCGTCTTCTAACAAGTCTAAAATGTGCTCTGTTGTATGTCAATGAGTGAAATAATGTTTGTACTCTATCGGTTCTTATAGATATTTTAAACAATTAGATTGTCTAAGTCTTCACTAGGTATATCCTCTACATCTGTACATCCAAAATACATATAAAATAATGTTTCTACTAATATATCCTCTATCTTTCTTAAATGAAAAAACTTATCCCCGGCTAATTCCTTTAAGGATTCCACTGTATTTAAACGTTAATCACTGTCACTAAGGTCAAAACTATGTGGCCTAAGTACATAAGTTTTTTAACAGCCTCTGGTAACATAATGTCATCACATCTCCAAACTACCCATTTTGTTATACTTATATTGACTGGAATGAACCATTTTTTAAAATATTTTGAATATCTTACAATATCATGTAAATTATCGTCATCGTTGATCGGTATATTAATACTGTCACATTTTAAACACATTTTTTCCATAGCCGCCACAAGATGATATGACCTAAATACCACCTGACAGGGCAGGTGAATAATCTTTCTACAGGTCATGAGTGTATCATCAATATATTACCGTACTCATACTAAAATTTTAACGATTGCTGTACACATACTGATAATTGATAAAGTAAAATACGAGTTTTAATAAAAAATATGTACAATGTATTTATTAATTTATATTAATAATTATATAAATATTTGAAGCTATAAAGAAAGGTATTAATTCCGTACTTATGAAAACAGTTTGATTTTTAAAATTTTGTAATCAAATGTAAAAAACCTTATCATGGAGAAAAAAACGCGAATCTCCCAATTTGTGAATACAAGGAATGATGTGCGCATGATCCGGATTTGAAATAATTTACAGTGCATGAATAGAAATTTGTGTTGTAATTGGTTAGTTATGGACATGCACGTTGAATTATTTGAGACATATAAGACGCGTTCGATTCCGTGCAGAGTATCAGTTGTTACTTATCGTTTGATAAGTTTGTAACTAGGATAACATTTAGCTTTGTTTGACCTTTTTTGGATCCATGCATCATTTTGAAGGTATGTCTCTTAATACATTAGTTAACAAAAACCTTACATTTTATGAAGAACCCCTTAATACGTTTAATACTTGGTCACAGTACAAACCATGTAAATATGTTTTAGCTAGAGCTGGATTCATTTTTACGGGACACAGTGACATAACTGAATATTTTAGCTGTAAATTGAAACTATATAAATGGATCTTTACAGATATTCCGTTCGAAGAACATTTAGAATATTCACCTTCGTGTTTTCATTTGAAAGTGTGTGGTATTCAAAACTGCGATATTTATCATTCGGACAAAGTTGAAATACAAATGATAATTTAAATAAAGATTTTGTGTTGTAGAACACGGCTCAAGCAACAATTGACACAAACCAAATTGCTTATTATCAAAATAATGGTGGTCGGAAATATTCCACTTTCATATTGGACGAGGTACATTATGTGGAAATATACACAAAAAGGAATCAAAGTGTTATTAGGCTTAGAAAAGCTGGTGTATTATTACTATTGATACCGATATTTTTTCCAAATTATGTGATTTAAAGGAATCCGTGTTATATGTGTGTTCAGTTTTAGATAATATTGACTCTGATCCTCCTGTTTCAGAAATTGGAAACCAAAGACAATCAACCAGTAGTAAAGACTAAAACTGTTACTTGCGAAGAGAAGGAATTACAAACAATAGAAACGACAAACAAAGAGGACAATGAAATGCGAACACATGAAACAGCGAGCGCATTCGATTTAACAGTGAAACATTATAATTGGGTTTACTTTAAACGGAGGCCTAATGGCAAAGAGTTAATAGTTGCTGAAGGAAAAAATGGTTACCTTCGTTACTTGAATGCCGACGGGAAATATTTACTAGATTTGGAGTTACATTAGGACAGATAGTATCTAATGAAATCTTAAGTAAAAAAAATCGAGGTTGTTCGTAAGTATGTGTTATTAATTAAAAAACATTGATATACCTTTTAAAGATATTAATTCAGTACTGATTATTAGTAAAATTCAGTATAATCAGATTGAAAACCCTCCAAACCTGTTTTGGATGTTTGAACAATAAACCAAGTCTTCGTGATCACGATTGCGCTAATGAACATTTATGTTTCGAAATGACATTCGAAGAGAAGGTACATTTATTTTTTCATACTATTTTGTATGCATAAAGTAAAAATGAAAGTTAAGTCATTGAACTGTAGAAAGTAAAATCGACCATTATTGTACCTGAAAACGATATTTTTTATCGCCAGCAATTTTTATATAAGGATTGGCGTGAAACAGTTTTAAAGTCACATGATTGGGAAAGAAAATCAAAACATTGTTCTAAGAATGAATCAATTGCAAAAAAGATTTTGAATAGATCCTATAATTATTTATAATTGTAATTTATTTATTTTATTTTATTAAAAGATATGTTGTTTGAATTGTTTTTTATTTACTAATTGTTGACCAAAAATTGGAATGTTCTAAATATTTCAGTCAAGATTATGTCACTTACACTTTTATCCATTTTTCATAAGTTAAATGGTCAGTCAAGATTATTTCACTTAGAGACACAGTAATCGCTGTGGAACGTTTTTAGTTAAATTACATCGGGTTTTCAACAGTTTATATTACTGTTGTAATAAATATTATTTTTGCTGTTCAAAATTGTGTAACTCAGAACAAATACATAATGAAGAACACTAGGAAGAAGAAGACTACATTTTGATATCGCATATATATCTCAGCCCGCAAGAATTTTATAAATACAGGAACGTGTATGTTATACATGCAATTTGCGATGGCGGTACTTGTAAAGTTCACGACATTTTGATTGAAATAAACAAAAGGCTTTACGTATGTAGCCATTAAACGCATTTAACAAAGGTAAGGAAGTAGATGCATATATCGGCGATGAAAAAACTCTCGACTTTGCACAGATACTAAATCTAGTGTTGCGGTTACGCTCATACACCTATGGTGTTAAGTTGTTGGATTCTGTCTACGGTTGTTATTTGACAAAGCATAACTACATACTGTAATATAGCTATCCGTTATACTAGTAATCATAAGTGCAATCTTCACACAAATAACCAAAATACCAACCTCGACAAAAACCACACCTAAGTGCACAATTGGCTTTTGCCCAAGGAGCAAAAATACCATAACAGTTACTATCCTTGTAGTTCATACACTAATCATCAGGTAACTCATCCCGACAGCCTGAAATAGTCCAAATCAAAAACAAACATACTAATACTTACCCTACCTTGCAGAGCTCCCGGCCTCACTTCCCTAGGGAATTTCACATGTTAAACTTTATTTCAGCTTCAATGAATCTTGTCTTTCAATTCTTGTCCTTCCATTTTTGCTTTTACTTTGCTTTGGGATTAGTATGTTTGTTTTTTATTATAACGAGGCAATTTTTATACTGTAAGTGTATACTAAATAAAAAACAATGTCATTTTATACTTACTACAATAAGCATTTTATATTATGGTTTTAGACCGAGGTTTTCATGCCGCACTGTTGATTTTCAAATGCACTTTAATAAACCCCTGGTTATGGAATAATTGACTAAGTTAAAACCATTAGTCAAACTATTTCGTTGATACTAATTTTCCAATATATTCAGTATATAGTTGGATGTACAACGAAGTATGCTGCTGGCAAATAAATTGTTGACTCAGGGATATTGCTAACCTAGCCTTAGCAAGGCCCTCAAAAAGTTTTATGGCCGTCATCACAGTATTGTTGATAAGTTTGATGTCTCTGTGTCCAGGATTTTCTTGGATATTTTTGACGTCCAATAGTTCCATGTTCCTTTCACACAATTTCGATTACACACGTGGCGGGTGTATCTAGCTGAACAGGAGGTGCTTATCCTTCTGAGCACCCGGCCCCACTTCCCTTGTGGAAGTTCACGTGTCTAACCTAACTTGTCAGTTTTTACTTTGCTTCTTGATTGTGATTCAGACTTGGATAAGTATGTTTGTTTTTTATCAAAACATACATACCGGTCTATGTTCAAGTCAAAATCCCAAAACGAATTTCGAAATATGTCGAATGGAATGAAACACGTAAAGTTCCACAGGGGAAGTAAGACCGAATGCACCGAAAGCATTTAAATATTTCATTTGACATTTTTTCTTTGAACTGTTTTATGACGACATCATATTGGAAATTTCAATATATACTGGCACCATAAAGTATAATGTATTCAACATGACCATCGGGATATTTTTGACGTCAAATAGTTCTATGTTTCTTTCATTGTCAATTTTTATTTCACATGTGGCAGATTTAAAAAGCTAAACAGGGGATGCTTTTCCTATCGGAGCACCCCGGTGAAGTTTACGTGTTTAACTTAATTTGCCAATTTTCAAAGCCTTTACTTTCCTATTGGGATTCTGATTTGGACATTGAGCGAAATGTGCAGTGTGTTTGATATAATTCAATTACATGTATTTGAAAACAAATACGAAAAGACACCGATTAATTTAACACTTTAATTTATTTTGTCTCATTCAGAAATTAACACACCACTAAATGCAGAATGCCATTCATATCTAGTGGTATTTGTGTGGCTACCGGACTTGACCCAAACTTCATCACCAACCTTTAATGCTACAACGGCACTCGTACTTCCACTTTCGAATCTTGTCTTTCCATTGTTGTTGTTGTTTAGTAATTGAGGATCTAGTGTCGACAGAGCTAAGTTTACTTTAGTCGTGTTCTTTACTATGTAGGCATATCCCCAATTTGTTTTCGATACAACCGTAAGATGGAACATATACAATCCCGGAGTCGTGCATGTAAACTTTCCGGTGTCGGTGCTGTATCCGTTTCCGTAGTTAGATATTACATCATCAAACTTTACAACAGAACCGATGTTAACTAATTTATTACCATGTGGTGGTCTTAATCGTACTGAGAAACCGATTCCATCCTTCTTACCAAATAAACCTAAATATAAAGTTGAAAAATGTATAAGATAACTGGTAAAACTAAGACAATTGACTGTATAAGAACACTGCAGTTTAGAGTGGAGTAATGGAGTTTTATGCGCACTGTTCAAAGTCAGTTCTGGAATAATGGAGAAAAAGTTCTATCTTTCTTTGGCAAGGGAACTGAAAACTTGAGTGGGAATTGAACCTAGAGAGGCGCTTTGATTTGTAGCCACCGAGACTCAATTTTATTACAATTTATAAATGATCTTCTATATCAAACTGTAAGAAATTAGTTGGATTTTCTCCACTACAAGAAGTGCACCACTTATCACAGATTCCGACCAGTAATAAAACAACATATTCATAATGAAAAGTAGGACTGACATTATAGCTGAACCAGTGAGTATTAAATACATGTAAACAAATGTTATCCAAAACCATCATTTTTAAAAAAAAATTAAAAAATTAAAAATAATAAAAAAGAAAGAAAAAAAAAAATTAACAAGTCCGGTTTAATTGGTTATGTTCATCCAGTGGAACACTATGGCATTCCTTATGCACATAAGAATATACTGTGCACGCGTACAAAGAAAAAAACTAGACGCCACTTGTCATTGCAAGTGAAGCAGTATACATCTGAACATTAGAAAATAAAATAAAAATGAAAATAAATTACCTTCAAAATACTGTGTCGAAAGCAAGGTGAGAAAATTATTTGTTGTGTTTAGCAATATTGTTTTTTCAACAAACAATAGTATACCAATGGCCACGCACTGTATACCGTTGGTTGCAGATTTGTTTTTTATTCGTTTGAAGCAGAATGGTTAAATTTGAAGAGAAGGCTGCCACCAATTCATTCAACTCCACAAAGAAATATATAGATCAGTTAATAATCTGACATTTGGAGAATATGTGGATGCCATTTATTCTAGTGATAGCTTGGAATTAAACAATAGAACTAATTCCTCCGACTGAAAAGAACAAGGAATAGTTATCTAAAGGAATTTGGCAAAATATAGAAGAAAGAAAGGTCATCAAGTAGAAAAATTCTCAACGAGACTGCAAGACCAACTGATGACAAATTATAAAAGCTAAGACAAAGAGGCGCAAATAAATGCGAGGGGAAACAGACGACAATTTATGGACGATCTAGCTGACCAAGCTAAAAGATATGTACAAGATTTTAAAGAAGTTCTTAGTTACCCTAATATACAAGAAAAACCCATCATTATACCAACGGATTAAGGAATAAATATTAATATTTACCCTCCAACTTTTGAGGGGATTATGAAGAAATATGGACAAATATTGAAAAATAAATATAAAAAATTGCCGAATGGCAAGTTCGACATCAATACATCAGCAAGCGTTCTACACCACCTATTAACCAACAGTTGGGAACACGATACAATGCCATCAGATAAAAAATGTATAACTGTAAAGCTGCCAAAGAAGGACGATTGTACGGTGTTGTAACATTTGGAGAGGAATCACTCTACTTTCCGTACCTAGCAAAGCATTCGGCAAGATTTTTCTCGGCAGAATTGACACAGCAATCGACCCAAAGCTTAGAGAAGAACAAGCTGGTTTCCGAAGAGGACGGAGATTTTATCGATCAAATGCTTGCTCTCCATAATATTATAGAACAATGTATGGAATGGAACACGCCTCTATTTATCAATTATATATGGTTTAAGAAAGATTTCGATAGCATCAACCGAAAGTCAGTTTGGGAAATATTGTCAGTTTATGGAAGAATATTATCAGCCTTATCAAATGCTTCTATCAGAATTTGTAATGTTACATCATTCGAGAAAACAACATCTCATTTAAGGTAAAATCTGGTGTCCGTCAAGGCTTCATACTATCACCAATACCGTTCTTGATGGTAATCGACTGGAAACAAGGAATATAACAACAGTTAAAAATGGCATGCAGTGGGTGATGTTTAAACAGCTAAAAAGTCTTGAATTTACAGATGATTTTGCTAAGTATCAATAACAAGACCACAATTACAAGAGAAAACAAATGCCATAAATTCTTTTGCCTACAATACTGGTCCGAATATAAATGCGAATGAAGTTATGGTTGTACGTGACAAAACGCATTTCCTTTTGATGACCACCCAGTTGAAAATATAGAGGAATTTATATAATTAGAACCATCATTAGAATGACGAAAGAGCAAACAAGGTAGGCTATCCAAATCCCGTACAGCTTTTTATTAACTTTAGCTCATCTGGAAGACAGGAAACTTTAGTACTAACACCGAATTAATGGTTTTAACAGCAATTTTGCCAAAATCGTCCTGTTACACGGTTCAGAATGTTAGAGAATAATAAAAAAGTGGCACATGGAAGATAGAGTCACTCCACAACAGCTGCCTCCGAAAAATTCACAAAATATTTTGATCAAACAAAATATACAACGAAAAGTTGTTCAAGATCAGTAAATGTACCAGGAGCTCTCCATTCAAATACTAGTAAAGCAACTTAGGTTTTAGTTGGATAGGTCATATGATTACAATACCCAGTGGAAAATATCTTAAACAGCATTCAATTGGACACTACTTAGAAAAAGGAGGCCTGGTAGACCTCATACCATCTGCAGGAGAACCAACAAAACAGAGCCACAGGAGCTAGGGAAAAGCACCTGGAGAAAGTACAACACATGAAAAAGGACAGAGATAGATGGAAGAAGCTTGTTGGTGACTTTTGTTCAAGCGGAGATGAAGAGAAGAATTTAGTTAAACTGCTTCCCTGATGACCTCCGTTTTTTATTGTCAACTTGCCTTTCCTATGGTGCAATATACTTGTTTCTCCTGCTTAGTGTATACAACTTGATGCGGCAAAATATTTTAAGCCCCATAACTAAATAGGAAGCAAGCTGAAGTTTGACTGAAAGAAAACAAAAATATATTAAAATATACACCTTCACCGAAGAAACATAATGAAAAAACAAAACAAAACCAGGTGCAGTGCATGCCTTTTGTTTTCTGTATCGTTCTTATCTGTTTCTGCAGCATGACAATCCGACTTGAACTTTGCTTTGTACGGCTGTCGAGAGCTGCAATTGATTGTGTTGTTGCATCGGTCTTTCTCTCAATTTTGATATGCTGTTGGACCATTTTCTTCCTTAGTTGACCAACAGAGTTTTTGGTGATAATAAGGTCTTTGGTCAATTTCTGAACCATATTCTCTGCCATTTTACATCTCTTCAAAATACCCCTCCTCTCTTGTCTTTGTTCATCTAGAAGGTGGACTAATTCTGCCATCAGACCATCTGACCTTTTGTCCAATGAAATGTCACCTTTGTCCTGAATAGCCTTCGCATCTATAGACTCGTTACTGTGACAACAAGCTACAAAGATTGACAGACTCAGCAATATTGTAACATACATTGGTAATTTTTTTCGTTTTACAATTATCAAAGTATTTTAAAAACGCCTGATATGTTTGGCGTTGGTTGGTGGAAATATTGGGTTTATATACAAATTACGAAACTATTAAAATGTCATGAAATAAAGATGATATAAGCTATGTGATATAATACTGCACGCAATTTAATAATTATATATATTGTCCTCATACTTGAAGCTTTATCTTTTGTTTTCAAACATATGTTGTTTTATTTGCACAAATCAGACCATTTGAAAATAAATATTTGTTTTTCTCCATCATCAGTCATAGTGGTTTCATTGTTGTTAAATAGAAGTTGTTGAGTAAGTTGACTACAATAACATTTAGTAAATCTAAATCTAAATTGATGGAAATCATATATAAAATCGCAAAGATGTTTGTGGTTAATTTGCCTCAGTCTGTTTTAACAATTCATACCTTGATGAATCTTAATGAACGATTAAAAAACTTGTCAATCCCGATATTTACAGTCATTTATTTATTCTATTTTTTTGCGAATGATGTTTTTTTTAAAATAACAGAAAAGATTGAAAAGAAGACCTTGAATTAGAAATTTTATTGGGCCATTCGTAGAATTTGCGCATATTGCGCCATCACGGAACTGTTTACATTTTAACAGTTTATCGAAAAATAACGTCGGTTAAGAGAGAAGACGTTCATGCAGTGAGATTTTAAATATTTCGTCTACATCACAGGAAACGTTGTTTGTTTGCATTAACTGTGTGTGAATCCTAACGGTGCCCATGTATTGATTGGACCATCTAATATGGTTATTGTAAGTGAAAGGTAAAGTAGACAGGTCAATGTTATTTGCCTATTTCTTTGTTTGAAGATTTTCATACCCTAATATATCACAATATAAGTACTTAAAACGGTTGGCATTTTTTCAAATGAATGCGAGAGTACCTGTATTGTTAGTTAGACTTCGAAGATTTTTTAATCTATATTTTACCCATAGGAAGTTTACATGTCATCTGCCTGTATAAAATACGTAGACCTATAGAAGCCATATAAATAACGAAGCAATGTTGAAAATTTGGTAAGCTGAAATATAAACTTTCCCGGTGTCCATTTTTTCGGGACGTTTTCTGTTGCTAAAGTTTTGTTGCTGTATAAATTCCAACAAAAACAAGTTCTGTTGCAATAAGCTCCGAATTTTTAATAGAATAAGAATAATATTTTTAAATGTTATTTTACCAATGTATATAGACAATGAAAATTAAAAAAATCATATTCAAAATTTTTTATTAGAACTACAAAAACAAATGTAACAAGGACATCAATGTCAAAAATCGGGTGCACTAAAGAATGATCATTCGAAACTGGTGCATAAGTCCAAAAGTTATTACCACTACATCACTACGACGTTGGTTTGATGGTTTTGACTGTCGCATTGTTTACGTAATCTACTTGCGTTGGTACTGAAAAATTAAAATAAAACTCTACGATGACAGTCGAAAAGAATATAAAAGTAACAGGTTTTTAAGAAAACACTCAAAACATTGTAGTAATTTATGTCAGGTAAATTCAGTATATATTTTGGAATGGATTACTGATAACTCAAGATTCCAAATCGTAACATTTAGCTAGGCTGATTCATCAGGTCAGCATTTTTTGTTTTGTTCGGATGAAGTTTCACCAAAAATAATAAAAATATACTGAAGATACCATCAACAAATTTTCCAGCAAACAATCGGTGTACCAATGGGTACAGACTGTGCACCATTGCTTGCTGATTTCTTTATTCGTATGAAGCAGCATTTATGCAGAACCATGTTAAATCTAGAGAGAAAACCATCGCCAACTCATTCAACTCAACACGCAGATATATAAATAACGTTCTGTATCTTAACAATCCTAAATTTGGAGACTATGTGAATGTCATCTAACCTAGTGAGCTTGATGAAAAGAATGCGACTAATTCTCGGGTTCTGTTTCATGTTTAGACTTATGCCTGAATAATGACGCCCACGAAAGGCTATATTTGATACTTTATGACAAACGTGATTTTTCTATTGTCAACTTTCCTTTTCTGTGCAGCAATATACCTTGCTTCTCCTGCTTGTGGTGTATTTGTTTCCTGAATGGTGCGCTATGGTGGAGCTTGTTCCCGCTGCGGGGGCTTTGTGCAACGGAGCGGTCTGCTTGTAAGTAAATTGCTGGCTCAGGGGTGTTGCAAGCCTAGGCTTATCAGGATCCTCAAAAGTTTTATGGCCGTCATCACATTACTGTTGATAAGTTTGACGTCTCTGTGCCCAGAATTGACCTGGATATATTTGACGTCCAATAGTTCCATGTTCCTTTCACACAATTTCGATTACACACGTGGCGGGTGTATCTAGCTGAACAGGAGGTGCTTACCCTTTCAGAGCACCCGGCCTCACTTCCTTGGTGGAAGTTCACGTGTCTAATCTGACTTGTCAGTTCTAAAGTTTTTACTTTGCTTCTGGATTGTGATTCGGACATGGATAAGTATGTTTGTTTTTGAATAGTAGATGGATCATGGAATGGTTCGACGTCTCCATTTTCCCACATTCACCATATAAAACGTCTGTTATATTTTTATTATAGAGAAGTGAAGATTCATTGCCAAGTCTGGCGTTTAAGACTTGAAGAAAGTCTACCTACTACCAGCGTTGAACTAAGAGGGTGATTTACATAGAATTGCAAGAAGATAAAGACTGGTTTTAAAAGATAGCGAAGAAGTGTGTCCCAAAAATAGTAGGAGCCCATTCCAATTTCTAATAATAGCAGAAATATAGTTTTGAAAATATGCTCAAGAATAAAAATAATATGGGTATTTAGTTGGTTTGTCTTGTTGCTCTAAACTAAACCTTGTTTGACCAAAGATAGGTACATGTAGTAATTTGTCATACCATTAAAACATTTAAAAAAAACCACTTTCTCCTTTTTCATATTTAACAAAATAATTATAGATTTTACCAGCACATTTATCACAGAATTTTCGACAGTGTATCTTGCCCATCGTCCAAACTGCGCACAGTCTTGTTTTGTATATGTAGAACAATAATTGATTGGTCAACACACGGTGGTTCTATTCCTGAAATAAATACAAGAAAACGTTTAGGTTTTATTACATACATGAGCTATGGTTTTTGATTTACTAGTATTACAATTTCTAATGTATTGAGTAATAAAATTCTAAATATTGTATATGAGACAATGCATGTTATTATCAAGTGAAGTAGTTTTAAAGTATCACTTCGTGAAAATTCGAAAGAAAGAAATTTAACGCTAAATATTTCAGCCCGTACGAATTTAATAAATGCAGGAACACGGAAGTTCACTTGTTTATCCCAACTTGTCAGTTTCGAAGTTTTTACTTTGCTTCTGGATTGTGATTCGGGCATGAATCAGTATGTTTGTTTTTATGTACATATGAATGCGAACAACAATTTGCGAAGGCGGTACTTATGCAGTTCGCGACATTTTGATTGAAATAAATAAAAGGTCCCACTCAAGTAGCCCTCAAACGTTATTAACATTTATGTGAAGAAATGTAAGAAAGAAAAATGACTATATCAGTGATTAAAACTCTAGACAACAGAACTAAATCTAGTGATGCGGTTACGATCATAAACCCCTGGTTTAAAGTTGCTTGATTCCGTCTACGGTTGTTACTAGATATATCATTACTTCATAATGTGGCTAGCCGCTGTAATCATAAGTGCAATCTTTTCACAAATAACGAAAATACCAACCCCGACAAAAGCCACACCTAAGTGCACAATGGGCTTTCGCCCAAGGAGCAAAAATACCAATACAGTTACTATCCTTGTAGTTCATACACCCATTACCAGGCAACTCATCCCGACAGTCTGAAATAGTCCAAAGTTATTATACTGTAATAAGTTGATTAATGATGTTTTACCCTCCAGTGAAAACTATTTCACTCTTCATTTATTTTTCACGCCATTCTCAATTTTGATTAACACGCTTGGCGGATGTAGCTAGCTTTATAGGACGTGCTTATCCTGCAGAGCACCCGGCCTCACTTCCCTGGGGGAAGTTCTCATGTTAAACTTTATTTCATTTTCAATGTTTTTACTTTGCTTTGGGATTAGTATGTTTGTTTTTTATTTTAACGAGGCAATTTTTATACTGTAAGTGTATACTAAATAAAAATAACATTGTCATTTTTATACTTACTACCATAAGCATTTTAAATTATGGTTTTAGACCAAGGTTTTAATGCCGCACTGTTGGTTTTCATATGCACTTAAATAAACCACTGGTTGTGGAATAAGTGACTAAGTTTAAACCATTAGTCAAACCATATCGTTGATACCAATTTTCCATTATATTCAGTATATAGTTGGATGTATTATATCTTGTAATTTTACATAGCATAGTGCAACCCATATACGAGAATCTGCGGCCATTTCTCCCATGTTCACTGAGAATTTCAAATCTAACGGCTCCGCAAATGTTAGATTTGGAATAATCTGTGGTATTTTTAAGTACAACAGAAGCCTAACGTGACACCAATGATTTAGCAGGTATGTTTGTTAATATTAATGCATATCATTATTTTATTTTGTAGGTTGTTCCTAAAGCTTTAAAATTTTCTTGATGAGAGCCACAAGTACTGAAAGACAAACTACTTGTGGTACACTTACCGGTATAAACTGGAATCTGTAATTGACTCGTTGTTAAGGGTGCGCTTAGCGTTACCGGTGGTGTTGGCACTAAATGGAATAGATGAAGTCGCACAAGTCAAAAATATCTTATAAAAATCTCATGAGCACCAAGTCTATCAGCATGATTCTCTATAAATTTTGAATGTAAAAACTACACCACTCCCATTGATACCTAACCTGCGGTAGTTCAATAATCACACTACAAGACATTATCGTGTCATAAAATCCAGGGTCCGTTCAAAGTCGGGAATTTCATAATCAGTAGTCTAAGTATACGGTCGTCTATTCTTGTAATGTTTGGTTCTATTACATATTATACCAGTTTCAATTTAACAGCACTAGACGGCCGTTTCGGAATACATTTTCTAATCAGTAGTGCTTGGACCAAAATCGTGAAACCAAAATGTTTTTCCAAGATGTTGAAAAGATACCCAAATGACCAGAACATATTTTACCAACTTAGCTATGAAAATCTTCGCATGAGGGAGTATACCTTAGTTTTTGAGTCTAACATAAATTTTATTTTGGGGCCTTGGTTTCATTGGCTATTTCCAGTTACAGATTTCTTTCTTCAACTTGTTAAGATTTTGTTTCATACATCAATTCTTTAATCACATGATACCATGATCCCGTATGGCTTTTGTCTTACATTACTCAGTCATCTGTTGTTACCACAGGCGTTAATAAATTAAACATCTCAGATATTCTTACAATTCATACACCAAACACAACTTACTGGTGCATTTATTACAATATTTACGGCAGGTAAATCTTGCCCAAGATGAATATTTTTCACAGTCCGATTTTTGATAAAATGAACATGTGTCGGTTTGATCAACACAGGGTGGCTCTTTCCCTGAAATATATACAAAATTTACAGTTTGCGCTGAATAAGCATAGGTCACAATATTTTTTAAAGTTTATCACCAGGGGATGAACGATTTTTCAAAATTTGAATAAACATTGTTGATACCTTTTTCCGAAATGTATAAACTATTATAAATAAGTAAGTAAGGTGGTTCTGTAAAATTGTTTGATTATTACATATACCAGTTTTTATTTAAAACACTATACGGCCGTTTCGGAATAAATTCCTAATCAGTGGTGCTTGAATCAAAATTATGAAACCAAAATTGTTTTCATGATGTTGTACAGATACCCAAAGGACCAAAATATATTTTACCAAAAGCTAAGGAAATACTTCGCATGGGGGAGTATACAATAGTTTTTAAGGAATTTCAAATTTTAACTAGCAGCAAATTTAGACAAAAGTATTTTTCTGACAATAATACATAATTATTGCCTACTGATTTTGTGATATCCTCGGGGCAACAGCCATTAACGGAGATACCGGATCAAGAGCACTAGTCAGTCACTGCTAGTCGATTACTGCAAAGTAATAAATGGTGATCAACAGAAATTACCACCTGGTCTACCTTAGATCTTGTGACAATTTTTTCCATTGCATATGGATTTTAAAACTACGTTTTTTTTTTAAAAATTCCTAATGTATTAAAAGTTCGTTCAATTTTAAACACTCCAAATATTTATTAAGGTAATGTGGAATCGATATTTGCAGTGATGGACTATATTCCCATAAAATTCTATACTACCGATGACCATAATAACTAATATTTTAACTATTTTGATACACAAATGTCTACATTTTCCATAACATATTTACCTGGACAATAACCACATCTAAAAGGACAATTTTCTGTTGCCCACTCTGTGTAAGCAGGGCTATAACACATGCTGTCTTCATAACTCATGCAATGGTGTTCAGCCAGTTTGTCATCACATTCTGTAAAATATTTTGAATATTCATTTATTAAGGAGGAACAAAATAGAGTGACGAAGATCGGAAAGGGACAGAAATGTTCAGGCATCAGTTTCACTACCATTCCTTAACTATAATTTTCATTGACTTAAATCTGAAAACTTGTCACAATTTTTCATGAGATTTCAATTAAACAATTTCAACACGAATAAAATGTATATAATTGTGATTGTATCAAGTAGAAATCGGTCGAAATCTCCACGTCAACATTTTCAGTATTGTGATGTAACAGTTGGAAGAACAACGTCATCATTATACCGCGATCATTGCCGTGAAAACAGGTACCTATGCGCCTTTATCAACAACACAGTGCTCAACATGGAGACTGATTTTTTATACAACAATCAAATGAATACTACATTTATACTGCATTTGACTGAAAAATTGTACTTGACTTAATGTCCCTATATTGTTAGAATTTCCGATAATTTTTGCAAATTCAAGTAGTAATGCGCGCATTTACAATTGGGTGATACGTAAATAGCTACGTCATAAATGACATCATAATTTTGGTATTCGTTAAAATTTTTATGTAAAATTTTGTAAAAAGATAGTGAATTTTTATATATTTTAAAGACAAAAAACATTTTTGTAACAATTTGAGATTTCAACCAATTTCTACTTGATATAATCACATATACAAAATAAGCTTAAATTGATCTTCAAAATGGCACCCTAAATACATGAATATCTTGAAATTAACAAAAAAAATCAGATTTCAATTTTCCCAGATTTAAGTTAAGGGTTAAGGGAATTCTTATTCCAGAAACGATTGCGAAACTTGGGAAGTGCTTTCTCAAAGTAGGTGTTTTATACGTGTTTTTCTTTTCTTGTCTCTTTCGTTTGTTGTTCATGCCCTTGGTTGTTTTGCTTGTTACCAAGTAAATATGTTTCAGCTGCAATTTTAAAATTTCAAAAGTACAATCTCTATTTTATTTTATTTTGCCATTGATACGAGTTATGCTATTGTTAAATATGTATGTATTACTGAGATAAAACATAATTGTTGTAATATTACACGTGTATATTGAACACGATACGTTATAATACCGAACATGGAACATATATTACTGAGAGCGATTTGTTTTTTATATTAAGTCCTTTATCCTGGTCACGGTACCAAATACGTCATAAAGTTAGAATAGCGCGGACGCCAAGCTATATCATATATGCGTCTCTGGGTGTAGATGGACGTATATCTTGAGATGCATTTTGCTCCCATTCCCTAGCAAACCTCAGGGTGACCCTGATTAATTGAATACCACGGCAGCCATGTGCAGTGACCATGCATAAATTGCGAATTCATGACATAACTAATTGCTGTCTAAAAGGTGTGCATGCCTGAAGATATTGTTACATAAAGTATGCATATAGTGGAATTACCATATGACCGAAATTGGCCAAAATCAAAATATTTTTTTTATTAAATCAACTTTAAAAAATGAATAAGTAATCTCCTTCTATTTTTTGGCCAACAAAGTAAAAAAGAAAAAACACGTTATATCTCTCAATGTCTCCTCAATTTTGGAGTGCAACAGTATTACTTTTAATAATATTTCTTATTCCCCGTTAAACTTCTTTCAAATGTTTAAACTTGACCGAACAAAGGAATAAATATCTAGAAATTGTTAAAAATACGTACCAGTGATTGATGTTGGTTGCACATGCTGTGTATTACTTAAATCTGAAATATATGGAAAGCACGTATTTTGTTATATAGCTAATACAGCCTCGACTGAAAAAAAACACAAATTGAAACAATGAAAGAAATAGAAATGGCTTATTGGATTAAACAGTTAAATTTTGTGTTGAAAGCCCTACCATCTCCAGTTTAAACGCATATGGAATCTTTTATGAGTCAATCACATTACGTTGCCAATGGCAAGATTTGCACAGCATTGTATTTAAGAAGAATCGCCAGGTTAGAGATACAGAAGAAAGTAAAACAGTGAAATGGCAAAATATTTCACTTTATGATACTTGTGGAAATAAAAAGAATAGGAACTCGCGCATCTTATATAAAGCCCATTGAGAAACTACTGTTGGCTTACTCTGACGATTATACTTACAAACTTACCAGTACACTTATCACAATACTTTCTACATCTAAAATTAAACCATTCTGGATATAGATCACATTCTGTCTTGTTGTACAAATAACATGCATCTATTGTATCCTCACAAGGTGGATTAACGGCTGAAGTAAAACGAATAGATCATATAAAGTCTGTAAATGTGTCATGTTAAATGAAACACAGATGAACTATGACATTTCCTAATCAGGATTGCTGACATGACTATTTTGTATGGAGTATATTATTTCATAAAAGTTCAAAAGTTCCAAATTTAACATGTTCCAATTTGCAAGTAAGGCAAAAGCTTTTTCATAGGTAAAAGATGTCAGAATGGGAAGCACATATACTTGTTTCCTGACAGACTTTTTGCCCAAAAAACCAATACAGTCAAATATGTTTTAAAGACCGCCTCTATATAAGGATAATTTGCTTTTAAAGACCATAATTTTTTTATCCCAACTGCTCTTTATTCATTTTATTTGAACCTGTATATAAAGGTCAGCTGCCAATAAAATCCACTTTTACTGGTTCTCTTGAGAGGCCTTTATAGACAGGTTTGACTGTACATTGAAAGTACAATTTGTAATGAGCAACCTTTTAAACTACAATGGTTCCTGTAATTATATTGCTGCTTGGAATATTTAATTTGGGAAATGTCGATTTATCATGATTATCGTATACTTTACCTTGCTGTGTTTTTTAGCAAATTATCTGAGCTATTTTTATCATTTACCTGCTAAGTCTACTGTAACAACATAATACATGATAATAAATATAACACAACCTAAAACGAGAAAAATGAAGAAATTAACACTCATAAAGTAGATTATATGTTTACTAATGTTATCTAGTTCATTTTGTCGCTCACTTTTAAACATCATCAAGGTTTACACCAAAAACAAACCGTGACAAATGAAAATCAAGAAGATTAAATACGCGAACTTCTATAGGGAAGACCGGGTGCTCTGGAAGGGTAAGTACTTCCTGTTTAGCTAGATATTCAATGAAATGTGAAAGTATAATAAACTTTTCATAATTATTATAACTTTTTTCAATAATAAACTTATGTAAACAACAGAAATAATGTTATTCAACGGTATAGAACCATCATATGACGTGGACTTTGTTCCAAATGACCTCAGGTCTCGATTTACAATTTATGGTAATTTTTTTTCTGAAATATTTAAATTGTCCAAAGTCAACAAAACTGCGATATTAATATTTAAGAAGTAGCTCATACAGTACCCGAAATTGCATACAGAAGTAAATCTAATACCTGTAATATAATGTTTAACATCCATTGTTAAGTTTTCAGTTTCTAGAGTGCAGTATATTATACAGGCTAAAAAGATAAGAAAAACCTACTGTTTAAAGAAGTAGTTCATTGGGAACATTAAGTTCATTTGTATAATGTCTTCAGGTAACAAGGATAAAAATTACAATTGTCACGTATTGTCATATAAGTTGTAACAAGCAGGAGCAAAAACAACAATTTGAAACATAATTAAATTAATTAAGAATGATAAGAATTGCAATGCAAATGGCATATACCATTTTTGAATGTATTTATGATAAATAAAAATAATAAAAATGGCATATGACACTTGCATTACAATTTATGTGATACAAGTAAAATAGACGACGTTTCCTTAATCGTTAACTTCACAGATGACTTTTTTATCTCTTAGAATCCTAAATCTAGAAAATATGTAAATGTCATCTATCCTAGTGAGCTTAGAACAAAAGATACGAATGATTCTTAAAGTTCTGAAGTTTATCAAAGGTACATTTGAAGCTATGTCATTAATGTGATGACTTCAATATTTCTATTGTCAACTTTCTTTCTTTGTGTAGCAATATACCTGCTTCTCCTGCTTCTGGTCTGTTTAACAGTTAATACACTAAGAGTTTGTTCCCATTACGGAAACTTTATTCAATTGAGAGTAAGTTGATTACTAATGCATTGCTGACCCACGCACGGATAGTACAAGACTCGATTGATCAAGGCACTCAAAAAATTTAATGGTCATTATTGCAATATTGTTGATAAGTAGATCTATCATGTTTCTGTATCCAAAATTATTTTACGTCTCACAGTTCCATTTTTTCATTCTAAATTTTGATTTCACACATTGTGGACCTTTGTAACTATCTAGACATGAGGTGCTTGTAAACCCCTCCTCCCTTCCCTAATGCAAGTTCGTGTTTTACTTAATATGCATTTGCAAGTTTTCAGTTTTACTTTGATTTTGGGATTGCAATTTGAACATAGATTGGTATGCTTGTAGTTGGTTAAGTACACACTATTAACAGTTCAATTTCATTTTAAATTCTTTTTGTTGTATATAAAATGAAACAGTTGGATCTTAACATACCAAATGGAATAATGCATCACGTCGTCAGAAGTCTCAATATTTGTTTAAAGTCAAAGAGTTTTCAATATGTATTTATCAAACATTTTGCTATATGGAGACGATGTAGAATAATATGAAGTAATTATTCACAAAACAAATGCTCCATATAAACCACACAGTAATAAGAAATGAGAACGGGTGTTGTGGTAGTTTGCTTTTCTGATTTAAGACAGATCATTCTATACGACTGCAAACTGTTTACAAGATAAAAACAAGAGAACAGTGCTAAGTTTGTAGAAGTACCAATGAAGCAGACATCAAATTACAAAAAGTGAATAATCTGGTTAATTAGGATTTTTGTTTCATAATTTTGGTCCAAGTACTACTGATGAGGAACTGTATTCCGAAACAGCTGTCTAGTGCTGTAAATTTAAAACTGGTATAATATGTATGTAATTTACACTTTAATTTATGTGCTTCACAATTTTAATCAATACTTATCAGAAAACAGAAAAGGGTTAATGTATAGTAAGTCTAGTCAGAATTAATAATAACAACGGTTTAAGAATGAAATTAAAAGTGTCCTATGAAAGTACTTGAACTATATACCATTTTCTCATTGTGTCCACTAATCTTCTAAAATTAGAAGTTAGGGTTTAAATTATGTCTTTTGTTTTTAACTTGGTTTTAAGTTAATACTTGTTAATGCCAGTGGCTATTAACACGTTTTATCATTTTCACATAATCTGAATGGTCTATATTAAAAAGCAACGAAACAATCATGCCTATATACATTTTACTAATAAAGACACTGCTTGTCAGAATGCTTCAGAGAGGACTTAAGTTTAAGCAAATTGTTACTGGATGTCTGACACAGTTATTTTAAATTAAGCTATTAGTATTAAAATACCCATTCAAACAAATAAGTTAGGTCTTCATGGAGCATACTTTATTGGTTTATACTTTCCTGTAGTTTATATTTTAAATATTTGGTGAAACTTTAGGGCACCAATGACTTACAGACATTATGAGAAGTTGTTATATTAACAAACTTTGCAGTGTTTATGTGATAGCCTGATTACACAAAACATTTTGTTGAAGAATTTTCTACCAAAGATATACAAAAAATGATATGCAACACCAATTGCAAGTTTATCACAGATTTATTTCATATAAAACAGGTTTATTTACAACAAAATAAATAACAGATATAAAATCAGAATGTCACTCAGTATCAACACTTCTCTGTATTGATATGGATTTTCTTTGCACTCATTTATTGTAGAAGTGCTAATAACCATGGTCCTCTATGACTTGTTTTGTTAGACATCATTAATCTCACAATTTCAATGTCAATAAATAAACCTTATTTTCAATCATATGCATGCATACATGTTACTGGATACTTAACGTCCAATGGCATAACACATCTTGAATTGCATTTAAACCAATGAACATTTGAACCCACAAATACAGATACTATGTATTCATAGTAAACACAGTTTTCTGGGTTTTACAAAGTCACTTCAGAGTTAGAAATATACTGTTAATTTTACAACCAATTTTGTATATATTATGATTAGGTGTTCTCACATCCAATGTCATAATATTTTTCTCTAAAACTGATAGAAACTGGCGCACAATATACATGTGAACAAGTATTCAAAATGAGCATATATTTGAATCTTCCAAAGTAATTGTAGAATATACTGACAATTTCCATCACAGAGTAACAAATATACTGACATTGTTGGTTATTTTGTATATGTTCATATAAAGCATAGTTGGTATGCACGATCCCTTGTATTTAAGCATATGTGAGCACTTTTGTAGCTGCCAATATCTGTTGTACACAGTCCACAAATTGGAAATCTGTATTTTCTATTCTCTCTTTGGCTTCAGCTGAACATGTTCCCTTAAGTAGATGATACATATTGGAACTGAACTAAAATACAAAACCCAAAGGAAAAATAAATAAAATTATTGAATGACTACAAATAATAAAATACAGTGACACTGTTGATCATGTTGATAATTGCTAAAAGTAAGAGATTTCAAAAATTTGAATAAATTCTTGGGAATACAAAATGATTTTGATGATGTTATATATGAATATGGTATGACACTATTTGAAAGCCAGATGACAGAAAATGCCAACAGATACCTTGTCTATATTTGACGAGTGTTTGAATATAATAACCCATCAAATATACATTAAACATGTAGTAAAATGCTTAAAAACATTCCTTTTACCACAAAGGATGTTTTGGATATGTGAACATTTTGAATTCTTACTACGGTAAATGAAACCAAGATAGAGTATAAACATACCAATGTTCCCTCTGCCATCTCTTCACTGTATGTTTCATCAAATTCAGTCATCTGTAGTTTCATTGCTCTTGATTTGTTCATTGTGTACACAGCCCAGTCCTCCTGTTAATTGTAGATTTATATTTAGAATTTAACACATTTTAATGTCAAAATGATAAATGTACAGCAGAAACTGTACCCTCTCCTTTTCATCATAGATTTTGCAATTGTTTGGATTTAATTGGCTTCCATTTACACAGTTTTATTTATTAAAGACTATTAGGTACTGAATAGATATAAATGAAAAAATCTTGATTTGGGTATAAAACACAATTATGCCACTCTACCCCAACAAACAATATCAATTATATGCCCCTGCACCGTAAATCTGTTTCAACTAAACACCCTTTGGAGCTTAGTTTTTATTTGGAATAGACAGCTATTTGGTTAAACAGCTTATTAAGCTTATGATGTTAATAATAGACAGGGTTTTGGTTTTCATGGGTTCCACTAAAAAAATTCAGTTTAGGCATTTTTTCATTTATTCTTAGGGTTAAACTTTGACAGGTTGGGATGAATTCTAGATTTTTTTAGCAAACAAATTCATGAAAGAAAAACTGTCAATCCAAGTCAAGGATCTTTTGATTTTACTGAGGTGGAGTACACACCATCGACCTATGGCAAGCAAACTGACCTCTTTTTTCATACTAAGTAGAACCTGTTCTGAGTGGAATTTAAACCTAGTTGGTGAGAGGCACTGTGATCTGTGAGCATGTCCTTTAGACCATGTGACCACCAAGGCCACCTCATGCAAAAATGAGAATAGTTTCTACCCAAATGTTCTGTATATTTGACTCACCTCGAGTAATGGTTCATCTTGTAGAGCTTCCGAGCCTTGGAATATGATCATTTCTTTCTTTTCACATTCTCCATTCCATTTAGACCAGGCAAATGCAAATGCTGATGATAGCAGAGCCAACTGTTTATAAGCCCATTGTTCTACTACTTCATGCTGTGGGTGAGAAAAAAATGATAAATTTATATTCATAATCATTATACATAATTGAAACTAATTACTATTTCTTTATTTTAAATTTGACACCTATTAATCATGGTTATGTCAAGACACTCAATAAAGGCATGTAGTCACTAGTTCTGATATACCAAACATGCCAATATTTTTAGATAATTTTCTCGCTTTTAAATTTGAGTAGTTTTAAGCACTTTATGACAACAGATTTATATAATTTTTTAGTTTATTTTGTGATGATACAGTAACCAGGAATTTTAATCCACCAGCAAATTAAATATGACCATAGTGTACAAGATGATCCATGAGACTTATGCTAACTAAGTCCATGTGAATTTACCAAAATTATAATTGGCGCTAAAATTTGAACACATTAAAATTAATACATTTACAGTATACACTGTAAAAATCTTGATTGATAGTAATAAAGATGTACAGGGAGTTAATTAAGTTGTCTACTTACCTTACTCTGTATACTGACATATTTTGATGAATCTTCAGCTGGGAATACATTAACACCGGCTGCTCTTAAAATCTGAAAGATAAGACAAAAAGGCAAATAGAAATGAATGTTTGACTTAGATTTTGATGAACTGAGAAAGGTGTAGATTTATATAATAGAAAAACAAATTTGATAACTTCATATTATAGTTTTTATACCGCCTGCAAACTAGTTTGAGGGGAGTATATAGGAATCACCATGTCTTTCTGTCTGTGTGTGTAAAATCGTGTCCGGGCCATATCTCATTAATGCTTTGAACGACTGTCATCAAACTTCACACGAATAATCTTCAGGGTTCAAAGGTGTGTCATGACCTTGAACCAAGGTCATATTGGAAAGGTCAAGGTCATGGGAAAACATTAAATGTTGGGAGCAGGGGTATTTAGCTCTCCAGAGACAATTCTAGTTTGCATTAGCTATCATACTTACAGTGATAAGTTCTTTTGGTGTGACCCATTTATTTCTAACTTTATGTAACTCTGGTTTGTCATCTGGTTTACTTAAACAACAGACAGCATCCTACAAAATAATCATAAGAGATTTTCAAAAAATTCTGTTGTGTAGGTTTACCAAAAATGACCCTAGACAAGGGCCTGTACCATACCAAGACATATTTCATCAAAATTAAAAAAAATCTTTATCACTTAGAACTTTTCCATCTTTTCATGATGTTCAAAAACGTAAGAGCTCCAGTCTTTGGAGGCCCTATAGGAAAAAATTGCATTTAGCAACCGATATGCTAGTACATGTTGTACAGTACATTGTATTTGATTATACACTTGGCTGGTGTAGCTAGCTAAACAGGAGGTGCTTACCCTTCTAGAGCACCCAGCCTAACTTCCCTGGTGGAAGTTCATGTGTCTAACCTAACTTGTCAGTTCCAAAGTTTTTACTTTGCTTCTGGATTGTGCTTCGGACTTATAGAATGCTTAAAATTATGAAATTATTTCAAACACAAACATATAACAGCCAATGTCCAAATCACAATCCCAAAAGCAAAGTAAAACCTTTGTAAACTTGAAAATGAAGTTAAACATGTGAACCTCCACAAGTGAGGTCAGGTGCTCCAAAAGGCTAAGCGATAAAATTGTGAAACAAATACACCAGGAACAGAAGAGGCAGGTATAATGCTGCATAGAAAAGGAAAGCTGACAATAGAAAAATTGAGGTCATCACATATGTTGTCATACAGCTTCAAATTTAGCCTTCCATGGTTGTCAGAATTAACGTATAGGTTCAAATATGATGCAGTATTTTACCTTAATTTCTATTTCAATTTCAACAATAGCAGCTATAATGGTTAGAACAGCAGAGTTTGTTTTGTGTGGTCTTATCTCCCACGACTGGAATGGCATGTTTAGATGAGCATCTTGTAGTAAAGACATTGTACCGAAATAGGCTGTTTTAAATGTAAATTCTCTTTTATCTATAAAATAAATAAAATAAAATAAAATTTTAAAAAATAAAATAAAATAAATAAAATACATTTGGTAAAACAGTGTAGGACATATTCCTCTGAAATACTTTAACTAAAATATTTAACATGAGGCAATGACAATGTCTACTTATGAAGAGCTTATGACACTTGGACCCTAAACTGTACTTAAAACCTTATAACCCAGTACCAGTACTGCATATTCTTGGCAGTAAAATGGATTTTCTTTACTACTAAAATACTGTTAGTAACATGATATTTGTTTGAATGTTAGCTAACTCTTAAACCCTGTAGTTATGAGGTTAGGGTGTCTACTTGCCACTATACACTTTTTGATTGATATAATTAGTTGTATGCCTCTTGTTCATCACATTTTTAAGAACCTTTGAAGATCAAAATTTACCATCAGATTCTACTAGCAACATCTAACACCAACAGGGCAACTTAGCAGTCGAGTGGTCTAACATGCACAGTCCATCTCACCACCTACTAAGTTTGAATCCACCTTGAGACAGTTCCAATGTGAGAAAGTATCAAAGTTCACTCCATCTATGGCCAGTGATTTTATCCAGACACTCCAATATACCCCACCATCCCAGAACTTACTGCTCCCGTTATAAGTGAAATAGTTTTGACTGGGGTATAAAATTTCATTACTCCACTTCATTCAAACACCAATATCTGTCATAAGGGAGTTAGTTTTCATGTCAACATGTATATCTCATAATTTACCTTCATCATATTTCATGTCTGAGAATCCATCTTGTCTCCATTGTTTTCTCTTGTCATCCCACTTGGCAACTAATGGTTCCTCGGAAAACAATACATCATCTGGCAATCTGTGTTAATCACAAAATAATATATATGTGTATATAACAAAAGGTTTATGCACAGTTTAATTTAATTTTTTATAAAATCAACAAAAACATGAAGAGACTGATGACTAAATACTTAAAGCTACATATCTCATGATTTGAAGGTCATAGGTTCAAACCCTTGTAGGCCTGTATGGTATGAATAGTATGCTTTTGAGCAAAGATATTTCATTTCACATTGCTCCAGTTGATCCAGCTACTAAATAAATGGGTACTGACAAATATGTGGCGTTAACCTTGTGACGAACTGGTGTCTCAGCCAAGAGAGATTCTAGTACTCCAAGTTTCTCTAACTGACGTTACATAAACCAAATTGAGTACTGGCCTGAGGACCTTATAGACTCAGTCCAGACATTTACTTAAATTTTGAAATGTTAAAAGAAAAAAATTAATTAATCAATATCAAAATTATTGACATTTTTTGACAATATTTCCTATAAAATTCCAGTCCTTTCAGTAATTTTTCAAGTACAAGACAACTTTCTTAAAGTAGGCAGTAGGTATGAAGTAATATGTATAGCAAAGTTATAATATTCAGAAAATTTAAACTTTGTGGAAGTAGCTGACAAACTTAACCTAAGCCCATGAAAGTAGCAGACAACTTCTGTCGCCTAGCTGGCTTTATTGAAACCACTGAAATCCCATTGATTTTCTGGACACTTATATGTGTCATACTGACATTGAGATGATATTTATATTAGGTATATCATTCAGCATTATAATTCTCTTTCATACCTCATTGTGACTGTGATTGGTGGTTTTTCATCTCTCTTTGCCTCTTGTTGTTGTTCTTTATTTTTCTGTTCATTTGTTGGTGTGTTACTTTCACTTTCTTTTGGAGGTTGTGTCATTATATCAGCTACATAATCAATGTATTCTATTTCTGGTGGATCAACAACTAGAAAAATAAAATTGTAAGTGGAATAAATCATATACAGTAGAACTAATTTCGATATCTTGCAATCTATGGATAATTTGCAGTCATTCATTCTTTCCGACCTATTTTCTATTTACATTATTTCATTCTGACAGGTTTCTATGTTATCTATTTAAAACAGCTATAATAACCCAAACTTCCTTCTATATCTTCAATACTATGAATAACTTGTAGCACAGGTTTCAAATAACCCAAACATTTATTATTTCAATTTTTTCAAATTTCCAATTTTTCCCTTTTCTCCTTTCCACTTTAACATGTCAAGTGCACAACAAAAATTTTTATTCAACAGTCTGCAGATTGGCTGACAGTCAACATGTAGATGTTTAACTCTGAAAATCAGCAAATGTAAAGGTTGTACTATTAAATCATTTACTTACGTCGAGTAATAACCCAGGTATTGACTCCTTTAGGTTGTGGTGGAAGGGCCATCAAGTCAAAATGGAAGACACCTCCAACAATATGATTGGCTCTAAGATCAATGACGTCATCATCTTCTTCAAAGTCCTCCCATTCACAAGGTTCTGGCGAGGGTGGATCTATGTATTCTTCATATTCTTCTTCTGGCTCTTCTTCCTTCTTTTCTTCTTCTTCTTCCTCTTTTGGTTCATCTATGGCATGCAGGGCAGCCATTAAATCCTAAATATAGATATATTGGTTTATGTAAATCTTTCTTATATTTGTAATAAAAGGTTATGTAATACATGTACAAGAATTAAATTGCATTCTTCCCAACCCCTACTCAAGAGCTGTGATACTAGTAGTCAAGTAGTCCAATTTACCAGCTTACTGATAAGAATCATTGTGCCTGTCAATGCTACAGTTCAAATTCCAACAAGCAAATTTGGTAGGTACTTTTCATTCAAATGACCATAACTCAAAGAAAAATTAAAAAAACCAACTAAGGTCAATGATATAAGAATCCCCTGTCAATGATGAAGCTTTGTACCAAGTTTTTTCAAATGTTTCTTCATAGTTTAGGAGAATTACAATGATATTTTCTTTTTTCTATTTTTTGGAAATATTGATCAAGTCAGTCAAGACAGGAGATATTTACCAATAGTGTATATATACATGTAAATACAACAAGCATTAAAATATACCTAATGATTCATGAAAAAAGTAAAAACTTCAGGGAAAAGTCAAGATAAATGCAGTCAAACCTGACTTTAAGGGTCACCTAAAGAAACCAGTGAAAGTGCCCTTAAGGGACAGGTGGCCTTTATATACAGGTTCAAATGACATGAATAACAAACAATTGGGATAAAAGTTTACTGGCCTTTAAAAGCAGGTGACCCCTATATAGAGGTGACCTTTCAGGCAGGTTTGATTGTGTATAGGTATTACATTTGTATAACTATTTGTTAGTAAAATTCTCATTCCATATACAATAGTTTCCCTTTTTTGTGGCCAGCATGTGTATAATGGGAATAAGGCTTTATGGGAGATGTCTCCGCAGTGGTTAATTACAGTAGAACTTCTCTGAACTAATAACCATCAAGTTCTGTCTGAAATGAACCATAAGTAAACCAAAGCTCTGTCTAAACGGAACTACAGGCCACCTGTACATGCTGTAATCTGGGATAAAAATACAAAGAAACAGCATTTTCTAAATAAGGATAGAAACATCGGAACTAGGTTATAGAATTCTAACCAATCAAACAATATGTGACATAACAGAATGATGTTCTATGACGTAATCGGATAGTTAAATGTTATGTAATCAGAGGTCATGACCCACACTGTATTCATTAGCAATTAAATACCAGCAAAAACAAATATGTTCATTTAAAGAAAGTCAATTTCTATTGTAAATATTAATAATAACAAAACAACCCTGTTTGAAAATGATATGGGCTCCCTAATTACTGTGAATACACTTTAGCATTAATCATTGGTAAATCATTTAGTGTAGACTGAAACTGTTTAGCTGTGTAATATGTTTAAAGAAGTGATGTCCAATTAAGGCTGAGTTCTAATGTAAATAGCCTTTCAGATAGTACATTGAGGCATACAAGTAAACCTCTCCTGTCACCTTGTCAAATATAAAAAATAAGGGGACTAATATTGTATATGGATAATTCATGGGTCATTTTAATGTAATCTTAGAAGCTGAAATATAATCATGCATGAAGCTAAATGCTGCAACAAACCATGCAGATTACAAAGTCAACAATATAACTATATACATGTTAAATAAATATATGCAAAACTAACCATGTTAACCAATGTAAGATCTAGATCAGCAAATCACAAGTAACAATCGTGTGTGTGTGTGTATGTGTGTGTTAATTTCTATACTAATGTATCCAGTCAAAATTTTAGAGAATTAAATGCTTCAATTTAAAGAAAACAATTTTTTTAATTTTTGATGGTAGATATACACTTTAATGTCAGATTATATTCTCGTAAAATATACATATATTGAGAATTTGAAATTAAAACAATGATGCTGCATAGATATCATGCCATAATGCTCTTTGTATAAGCTGTTTATACCAAAGAAAACAATGCATAAAAATATATCTTGGTTAAAAAAGGAACTAGGTCTTGTTTTTATATACAAAAGTAATCTGGTAAAATATTAAGCAGAAAAGGTCTTTTTGTAGATTTTGTTACCATGGAGGGTATTATGTAAATAAGGTTACCATGGAAGTCAGTATGTATATGTGGTTACCATGGAAGGTTTAACTGTAAGTAATGATTGTTACATGTTGATGTACAACTTAAATTCAAATTACCAATGTATGTACCCAGCACTTCATACAATGTGGTTTGCCGATGTACCACGTGATACCCTCTTAAGTTTGTGCGGAACACTTATTTTCAATGGATATTGCATCCCACAAGATGATGTTTTCCCAAGAAAATGACATCATTCCAGGAAATTGTGACATTGACATTTTCCAAAACATTCCGCACAAATAGTAAGAGGTATTGACCATGTGGCACAGCAGTGAAACCCCATTATTATTGCATTCAAAAAATTACTTTCTAATAAGAATATAAATCTAGGAAACTAAATCACAAATTGAAAATCCAAATTTCTAAAATTTGTGAAAATATAGTCGTTTTTAAAATTATTGTATCATGTGTATGTTATCATGAATTTGGTGCTAGGAACAGTTGGTATATTTTTATGCTTCACATTTTATATAAAATCAAACATATATAACTGATATACATGTATATATCTTCAAATCAAATCAAATAACATGCTCATCAACGCTGATTTGTTTTACCTTATTTTCACCAGACTAAAATTTAAATTAACAAAAAATATCAGCTGAAAAGCTAACAACACACAGCAAATAAAATTTACAGAAAAAAAGGCTCTACAAAAACCACATACACTGATGGCAAAGATTCTGAAGTTTTGCCGCATACCCCTAAACCTTTCAATAGCTTGCATGGGATATTTTTGAGTGCCACAGTTTGTGGGAAAATACTGCTTTGCATTTAGTATAAAGTGCATATTTACAAAATGAATAAAACATTTGATTCAAATTATACTTACATTCCAATGCCTTGTTTAAAATGCATTTATTTAATATGTGATCAAAATAAAATGCTTTCTGTATATTTATTTACATAATAATTGTTTTCAATTTTGCCCCTGTATCATACTTAGTATATACCCCACTCCCACCCACTGAAAGTTTAAAATTCTAATACATGTACTAAAATTCTTAAACAGTAAATAGGGAAAAAGAAATGAAAACAGTCTAAAAATACATAAAACTGCTAGAATAAGATTCAGTGACAGAAGATATAAGAATTATTAATAAAAATGAGTTATGAAAAGACATAAAAAGGAAATAAAGATAATAAAGAAAGCAAAATATTTAACCAAATATATATCCTAGTAGGCAAAGATCTCACAAAAATTGGGTCCAAATGTGTAACACATGACACCACTTAATGTTTGTACAGATGAGCCTAAAATAGTGTTAAACCCTAATATTATGGACAGGATCATTTTCCATAACCAATGGGAACAATAGATGTGGATTTACATTTGGTGGGCATCATATGGTACCCAGGAGAATCCTGTTACAGGGTATTGTTTTTTAAATAGTAAGGGTATTGGCCAGGTGAGCTGAAAACAGTGTCAAACCCTAAAATTATGGACAGGATATTTTTTTCAGTAACCAGTGGAGACAACAGATATGTATATACATTTAGAGTTCATCATGCGGTACACAAGTGGTTCCCATTACAGGGTAAAGCTTGTTAACTAGTTACTGTTGATGACTTACAGTTGGCTCTGTCTCAAGCTCTGGTTGTTCCTCTTCTTCTTCTTTCTTTTCTTCTTCAGCAGGTTTTTCTTCTTCTTTAACTTCTTCTGGTTCAGGTATAGGTTCTGTATAATTAGTAAATCAATGAAGTTAAAGTTAATTAAAAGTCTGTTCCAAGCATATTGGCTCATTAATCTAGTATTTAACCTGGTTTCCGTAACTAAATACTATAAACCAATTTTTATTTGTGGATATTAACTTTCGCTATTTCTTGCAAAAACCAACTTTTATGATATTGACTTTACCTTAATATTTGGTACAAATAATAACATTTTCAAAAACATTTTCACCTTGATTAACTTTTGCAATCATTTTGACCTCATGAAACACTCAAAAGTAAATCACAAGTGAATAAAAGTCAGTTAGCAATAAATAGACTTTGATAGGAACCTAGTTTATTTAACATTTAAACCAGTATACAGTCAAATCTTTCTATAAAGTCCACCCAAGGGAACCAGTAAAAGTGGCCTTTATCATGTTTATGGACAGGTGGCTTTTATATACAGGTTAAAATAATATGAATAAAGAACAATTACCGGTAGGATACAATTCTACTGGCCTTTATAAACAGGTGGCATTAATATAGAGGGGGCATTTAAGGCAAGTTGGACTGTATATATCTATTATATCAGCTGGGTAGAGAGCAGTGGAATGATGGTGTTTTATGACCCAGTAAAGATTATTTCACTAACATTGAGATGGTCATTTCTGGGATGGTGGAGGAATCTGGAGTACTTAGAGAAAACCACCAACATTCAGCAAGTGAATTTACAAACTTTTTCTGCCTGAGTGGGATTTGAATCTGGGTAGTGAAAGGCATTTTGATCTGCAAGCATGTATTTTAGATGTTCCAAGCTGAATAGACATAAGCAATGTGAATTATTCCAGGCAATATCATATCATATATTTAATTGTAATTTCTATAAAAAAAATTTTTTTTAATTTTATTGGCTGGTTTACTTTATGTTTAAACATATTTATTCTGTCTTGCACATAAATTTGTTACATGGTTTTTACGCAGGATGTATGGGAATTTCACCTATGGCTCAGGGCGATATAACCTCAGACAGGTTGGAAATTCCCATACACCCTGCTTAAAAGCTATGTAACTAGTAGTGTGCTGAAACATAATTGGCTTATAATTTTTCTATCGCAATTATAGGGGGAAATTTGTCAGAAGTGAAATAACAAGTTTGCTGCACATTTAGTCCCCTAAATAACTTAAACACTGGTTATTAATACTGATACTGATGGTGCCAGTACTCTATAGAGGTGATCAAGCTAACAATAATGGAAGACCAGTTTTCATACCTTCCTTTTTCTTGAGACGAGGATAAAAACTTTTACACTGAGGTGAGTAATGATCATATTTAACATCCATAATTCTGAAGGCACAATCTGATAATGTCAGAAGTTTGGGTATGTCAAATGTGATGCCTTGTTCTGTGAATTCAAATTGCTTAATTCTGAAAAGAGAAAAACATATACATATAAAGGTTAAGACTATATTTAAAAGTAAATTTTTGTGTAATATAAGGGACCATCTAATCATGAAAAAAAAGTTCTGAGTAAAAAAATATATTAAAATAGATTTTTGTGATTATATTGCTCTATGAAACATCATTTAAGACCAATAGTATTTATTTAAACTGTAAACACCATCGATACATAATTTACTTATGAATACAGTGGCAGATCCAGGAATTTTGGAAAAGGAGGTTATTTTTTCATTGCCTGGAGAAGAACAGGCTAGGGGGATGAGGGCAATATGAGATTTGAAAAAATGTGAAATGTAAATACTGTATAACCTGAGTGAGTGAACTGCCTAGCTAGTGTTAATAGTGCTATAACTTCCACTCCCGCGTAAAGAAAACTAATCAGATACTATATATACATATGTAGAATACAAAATAAAATGCCAATGATAAGTTCATGGAAAAGTCTGATCAAAAACCAAATCCAACTAGAAAAAATTATAATGACAAAAAAAGACAAATACAGGACTTTTCTTGAAAATTGGAAAAACTGGCTTGTTGGATTTTTTGATAATTGATGCAGAAACCTCAACTTAAACTAAGGTGTCATCTGTAATGTTATTATTATCATTTAGTATAACAAGTATACTATTATTTAGTATAACAAAAACATTATCATGATTATCACTAGAGCTGACGGAGTAAGTGCAACAAACACACACACACTCTCTCTTCTCTCTCTCTCTCTCTCTCTCTCTCTCTCTCTCTCTCACACACACACACACACACACACACACCCACACTTTTACAAAAAAAATAGACTTATTATTTAGAGTCAATATGTAATGAGGAATGAATGTCACGTTGATGTGCCAAATATATAAATGAAATTGTGCATTACAATTCTGGAAATAAAAAATTTAAATCACAAAAAGAAAAAAAGAAAAAAAAATAATCATAATGTCCACTATCTTCATAAAAAGTTGTCTGAAGATTGTCTGAAAAAGTTCTGAATTCCTCAGAATTTTGTCTGTACTTTGAACATTTTTACATTTTCAGAATGAATTCAAAATTTTAAGATAAAATTCTGAACAAATATAAAAAAAAGTATTCAGACAAATTTGGACACTAATTTTTGCTTTTGCTGTTAGAAAAATTCAGAATGAATTCACACATTTTTCAGAAATATTCAGACAAAACTCAGGATTTTTCTGTCATAAAATTTTTAATGTTTTATCAAGTCTGTCCATGGTGAGAAACTCAGATTCATTTACATAAATAAACCTCTATCAATCTTTGGTGAATAAATTTATGACTTTACCTAGGATTTTTACTGAGATTTCCCCAAACACTTAATATAACATAATCATTTTTAAATGTCTGTTGTAAATTAAATGTCTCCTGGTCGGCTCGTTGTGTGGCTTCCTGAAGCAATCTTAATGTGGCAGCATCTAACTTAACCTTCATTAGTTTTGAAGATCGCCCTTTGTCTGAAAAAAAAATTATCATTTGAAGTGAGTGTTTCATTTTAAATGAACCCTAAAGCAGGAGTTTTAATGTGGATTTAAAATCCTTACTTATTTAGTATAATGTAGCCACTAGTAGCTGAAATAAATCTGATGCAGCTTTGAACAATAATTTGCTCACTCACACTCGAACACAAATAATTTCACATCTAACTTTGATGTGGAATTTTTTCTTAAAAGTATTGTAGTGTAAATTCTTTATGTGGGTAAAACTTTCACTGATTTTTGGGTAAAATTTTCACTGATTTTGCACAAAACAAACTACATAGTATATATATTGTGGAAACTGAAATTTGAACAGAGTTCATAGTTAAACAAATTTTAGTAGAATGCAAATTTAATACCAACTTGAAATAGTATGACCATAAACACACTCTCATATCTTACACATACCCAAACTTGTTCGAAAAATTAATCCTTAGAGATTGATAAACTTGTTCTTAAATGTCAGCAATAGCCGAAAAATATCTGATGCAATGTTAAACAATATTATAACCAACAACAAGCCTCTTATTCTAGATACTGTATGCATCATCAATTCTATTTTCAGTCTATATGTACTTACTGATGTGTATCTCTCTTTGTCTACCTCAGATAACTCATCTTTGGGTGTGTCTTGTAGTAGATATTTCAATTCTTGTATCAACTGTCAAAAAAAAAAAAAAACAAAAACCAAGAAATAATGAACAAATGACCATAATGAATCTGATTCTACTCTATAAAATAGTTCATAAACTATAACAATCACAAAAATTAGTAATAATTATATATCTTGTGGCAAAATTTTAATGTTTTAAGTTAAATCTGTCAAGATCAATAACACCATCAGAAAAACATGCATCACAAGGATAATATACGGCAATAAATTAAATTTCCAACAAACAGGAAATTCTTTGGATTGTAATACAATGAATACTTTATCCCCTATTTGTTATAACAGAAAGTAGTTATAGGATACAATACCATAAAACAAAAATTAAAAATTCTGCATAGTTGCATGATTTTTTTTTAGAATAAGAACAAAAATCATCAGATCTGTAATATTTAAGTAATACATGGATATTCAAACATTGAAAACTGATTATATCATTATATATAAAGATTTTGTTACAAGAACCTCAACTCTGCAAAGCATTCATCAAACCAAAACAAAATTCAAACTTGATCTGTAACTCATCATAGTAAAGCAATAAACCAAATATCAAACCAATGCTTTTAAGCTTGATGAAAAAAAACCCTGTTGAAATCGGATTTGCTGAATTGATGTATACATGAATGCATGAAAAGACAGCATGCAAACCAGGTACTGCTTCAAGCAAAGTAACATGAAAAACAGTATATGTTTTTTGTGCTCTGGTTAGAAATTTTACATTGATTATTGAATTCTGAATTAACAAAATTTTATCATTTGTTCATCAATCTGTATGTTTCAGAATAAATATTTGACCTTAAGCTTTTATGAATAAAATTTGCACATGTTGAATTTATCTAGTATATCTTCTAATTTCCATTGACATATTGTTTATACCAATAAAATTTGCATGTGTATCAGATCTAATTAGCTTTACCTCTTAATATTAGTATATAATGTGTTGGAAGACTGTTTGCAACCATGGATACTTAACCCTTTTTGACCTGGATGTGTTAAAGAGTGAAGGGGAATAATGGAATGTTTATGTGGTTTTAGGTATATTGAGACTGTGGCCAATAGATATTTATGGGTGGTGGAGGAAACTGAGGTGCCAATAGAAAACCACTGACTTTTAGCAACTGAAAAAAATTGGTACCAGGATCTGCTGCAAGTGAGGTTCAAACCTAGACAGTGAGAGGCGCTGTGATCTGTAAGTATGCACCTTAAACCACTTGGTCACTGAGGCCCCAGAAGTGTTAAAGATCTAGATCTAATGTTCTTGGTTTTGTAGTATGATGAACACTTCAAATTCAATGACTGTCAGTAAAATCTATTACTTACAGCAATATCCAGTTCACCATGCTTCAGAACTGTCTCAATATCATCATTTTGATTGTCTTCTAGACGTAGGTTTATGTATGTGTTTATTTCTCCAGGTATGGTGGGATCTGGTGAACCATCACACCTCATATAACGAGCCCACTGAAACAACAACAACAAAAAACAAATTTTATATATAATTTGAAATAATATTAAAAAAGACATTACAATTTCGTTGATTTTTCAGCTTGTTTACTTAATTTTAGAATTCCTAGCATGGAAATCAAGATTAGCAGTAACTGAATAATATCAAAACAACGAAAGCTATAAGTGAAAATGTAAACGTAAACATTCATACCTCTGCAATGTGCTTATAGCATATTACCATCATTGAGGCCTTCAACCTAGCATGCCCTCACATAACCCTACCTCTCATCAAGAGTAACCACTCTACCCACTGAACTACTTCTGCAATGTGTTGCTTGAGAAAACTGACATGATAACTTTCCAATTTACAGTAAATTATGTACACAAATTGGTCTAAAGAAATTAAAGTACAGAAGTTTATAGACAGAAATATGAATTTGAAATACGATATTGAACCTTAGAATTCTTCCTCCTTTCATCATGTAATTCATGTAAAGCTGCTGCATTATTTGCTAGTAAATCCTCCAACTCTCCCATTTGTATTGAACGGTTCTTCTTTTCCTAAATTATAAATAAATATATAAATAATTAAATGATGTCCTTTGTCTTTGATGCACTGCATGTACTATAGTATAATTTGTACAAAAAATATGAATAATGAAAAAAATGTAAATAATTAAATGGTGTCCTTTGCCTTTTCCTAAATTATAAAAAAATGTAAATAATTTTTGAAATACGTGTACTTTTAAAATTAATTTAGAGAAATGAGACATTTTAGTGGCTGCATGATTTGTTTGTAAGAAAACCATCTGTCAAATTATGAACTGCTTGTTAAAAATGATGTTCTCAATCATTCTTTCACCAATTGCATTGATTGACGAATTATGAAATAATCTGAATAGTGATTTTGAATTTTGATTGTGGCTCAAATTTTTAAGCATTCATATACTAGTTATTACAAAATTTTGAATTTTGTTCATTAACTGGTGAATAATTTTGTTTTAAAACAATGGAGTTCATAGTTAAACCATGTTATCTGCTAACGTTTGTGCAAAACTATTGCTAAAAACTACTGGTTACAGAAAATTTTTGTCATAATTTCTCAGATTACCATTATTATAAAGGGAAAAGTTTAATTATGCCATCCACCATTTAAAACACATAAAAACGCTGCACAATTCGCAAATGATATAGTATAACACAATATGACACACATTTGAATTTAATAGCTTTTCCAGAAAAATCACAAAAAAAACAAATTTTGTTAATGTAAATCAAACCAGATACAAATGACAGGAGGTGTGTTTACCTCTTGTTCTTGTTTCTTTCTCTGCTGATCAGCTTCTTGTTCTCTTGCTTTCCTTTCTTTTTCTTCCTGCTCAGCTTTAACTCTTGCTTCCTCTGTAAAATAATTTCAACAATCGTAAACACTGCCAAACAATGCCACAATTTTGAAAATCATACACAAGCTAGTGTCAGTGTTCATTCTAGAAGGGGGCAATGGGGTCACTGATCCCTTATTTTGCCAAATGACCCAATTATAATGGGGACATATTAAACATTACATGCATATAAAAATATTGATGTTAATGTGTTCCAGAGAAAATTTATTGAAAATGCGGCCTTTTGAAAATCCTAGAATGAACACTGTAGTGTATTTAATTTTCTTGATTCACAATTATAATAAATCAAGATTAAAACATAGTGACAATATCAACATAACATCAATAACCACTGCAAAATGCCAGGTACACCACCAAGATTTAGTTCATTAATGCATTTTAACAGGTTTTTATGACGGATTGGCCCACACTCCCACATTGTACAAATGAAGCACCACGCCTGATTCTATGAAACAAACACCTTAAATGAGCTAGAACATATGCCTTTCTACAACATGGTGAACTTAAATGCCTATGATTCTATTGATTGACAACAAATCTGATTCAGTTCAAAATTACAATGTAAAAAGTTTGTATGGGAAATGATCAAAATTCCTGAAGTAAAGCAAGATGTTTGAAGATGACAATTTAAAACAGGTTGAAGATGTATCTCTGAGAAAATTTGGCTTTTGTTTACATCTTGAATAAAGTTCATTTTATGAAAATGTTACAACATCACAGTTACAAAGTCATCAACAGTTCCATAGGCATTAAGTGTCATCATGGTTGACAGCTCAGAATATTTTTAAAAATTGTTCATACCAAATTCATCCACCCCTGAAATATAATATGTATTTTTTTAATCATTGTGAAATAAATAACATTAATACATACCAGTACCTGAAAATTTGAATTTAAATATAACAAAAAAAATTAAGAATTAAGAATGGGAAATTACAATTAAAATACAATGTATATGTATGTTCTAAATTTTCTTTCACTTATATACGTTTATATATATAAAATGAAAATTTTCAATTTACAAGCATATATCTTGGGCAAGATGATATTGCTTAAAACAACAAAAAAGTTACATCAAAACTAAGCATATTGTAAAATTAGCATAATCTACATCTTTTCTATATTAATTAATACATATTTCATGCAGTTAACTACATTGTATTAATGAGATATAACAAAAATGAGCAGTTACATTTGAGTTATAGCATCTATTAATTTATACTGATATACTAGTAAATGTACATTATTATGTCATGAAATATTGGTTCTTTATCTATGATATTTTGATTAGTTTAAAAACAATTTGTTTCATTATTTATTATTATTTTTTACTATCTTTAAATATAAACAATCTTCTAAATGAAATGTATTACATGGAATATACAATTAGTTTTACAAAATAACCTGTGACAAAAATTTGTTTCATAAGCAATTTTCATGTTAAGTTTGGTCTACAACACTAATATAAGATAAGATGCATGCATGTATCAGACAAAGAAAATAGAAACGTCATCAGTTATACGCAGTTTAATTATTCTCATAGTCAACCAACCTTCTTCTTCTGCTTTTCTTTGTTCCTCTTCAGCCTTTAACTTTTCCTTCTCAGCTTTACTTAACTTTGATTTTTCCTTTTTTGGAGGCTGACAAAAATGTCAAAGCATTAAATACTGAATTATGATTTTACACATAACAGAGAAAATTGTATTAAAAAGCAAGTTTACAATTATTTTTAAGAGAATTAAACTAGACAACAAATATTCCTATAAATGGATTTAAATCCTTAACTGTGCTTTACAAATGAATATATGTAGTGCATACTAGAAGAAGAAGAATTATTTTGAAAAATTACCAATTGAAATTCAGATTCTATATTTAAAATCAGCTATCAAATGACCAAAAACTTGTCATCAAAGCAAAAGAATTCAACCAGTTATTTCGGAAATCCTGTAGACAAAATTATATCCAAAAATTCATAATTCAACAACACAGTTTCAGCACTGACCATTTAGAATTAAAATAGTGCTTGACTGGAACCAAGTTGTGCATGCTAAAACAGAAGAGACTTTGAAAAACACCCTTCAAAACTGCTGCTAACAACATCAAGGAGCACTGTCTCTACTATTTATCATATATCCAGAAGTGGTTCCTTTAACAAACCAATACAGATACACAAATTATTAATAAACTGTAGGAACCACTCTGTTTGTGACAGTGAAATACTTCTTATATCCATAGAAAATCAAATAGAATTGAATAAAGATTGATATTTTTTCTTTACTGGTACCTAGTCGTAACAGGAAATTTGTATGCGCATCCGCAATTGTCATAAAGTATGTCTGTAGAAAGGAAAAGGTTGGCATTATGGGAATTTTACATTGTAAAATGGTAACGTTTACACCGGAAGTTATGTCCTTGGTGACGTTTACGTCGTTACATACACCAGAATCCGACATTTGCCTGGTTTTTGACCATGTTAGATCCCCATAGCATCAAAGTTTTACACTGTGCAGATATATTCTGGGCTAATTGCAGATGTGCATACAGATTTCCTGTTATGACTAGGTACATGTAAGTGAAAAATATAAATCTTTATTCAAATTTATTTGGTTTTCTATGGATATGAAGAGTATTTCACTGTCAGAAACAGAGTGGTTCCTACAGTAGATTATCATATCATCCCAGTTAACATAAGTAGTTTTGGTATTTATTTCTGCCATTTTGAATTTTGGTAATGGTCATAGGCAGCCCTGGATGTACCTTATATTTTATCTGTGCTACAACAGTTGGTTGGGCAATGTGATTTATCCATTTGTTTTAAGAAATCAGTTTTATGTTCTACACACACATTATACACATTGTGTCTATGGGACACCTGCTAGTCAAACAATTTTAGACGTCACAAACTTACTTTTATTGGAACATGTTTATTTTATGTGTTTATGTTAACCAAGTTAATCCAGATTCACATGCCATTATTTCTCGTATGTATAAATTAGGTAGACTTATTCCTACCTATCCTCAACACTCCCCCCCCCCCACTTCCGAATAGCCCCTACAGGATCGATTGGTCGATTTTTTGCGATAATTTTGTGGAGAAAACTAATTGTGATATAAATTAAATGCGTCTAGCATATTGATGTAATATTTACGGTTTTAATGAACAAATCATGTATGTTTGCTTTACCATTTTGTCGTTTTTACAGTTCCACGGCTTTCTAATTGACGATTTGTTGTTGTATAGCAACCAAGATGGAGGTTTACCGGATATGGTAGAGTTGTTACCCCTTACGGTGACCCAATTGAGGGAGCGTATCAAAAGTGTCTTTTGCAAGATAAAAAAAAGTCATTGAAGCTCATCTGGCCCGTACTGTACAATGAATCGACGAAGAATTAATATAAAGGATGTTACAAACATAAAAAGGGTCTCATATTTTTCATGGAAATATTGAATTTTTTCTCTGTTGCATGTATTACCAATAACATACAGATTTCAGATAAATGAACTTAATTAATGTTATGAATTATTTGATACCTACTGTTTGTAAGCTCTTTTTGTCAGTTTTCTTTTTTACAGGACATTGATGGATTAGGCAATTCATTATCCATTGAAAATAATAGTTCAACACAAACATAGAGAGTCTCACATGATACATTTGAACATGCATGAACTAAATTTTCTACTACAACTAAGCTTCATTGCATTGTCACATGTGTGCCAGACAGATTAAAATTGCCTAGCTATAGGCTTCCATGTGTGGCTATAACAAGTAGCATGTTGCTTTGGCATAAGTAACAACATTTTGAACAGGTTCTCCTACATTTTATTATGCAGATGATAAAACTATTTTGAAAAAGTCTAAACACCTTATAAAATTGCTGATATTGTGATTCAATAGTGTTATGTTGTTTTACATCCCAATCCAAATTCTTTCAAATAATATACTTTATCTAACATTAGATGTACTAGCCTTCACATCAGGTCGAGTCCTTAATTTTTTTAGTAGCTGTATCACCACTCGTCACACAAGCACGACTCGTAGTGATACACCTACTAAAAAAATTAAGGACTCAACCTGATACGGAGGGTTGTACATACACACTGTGTATATAATATGTATGTATCAAGGGATCAGTTCTGAGATGGTGGAGGAAACAGAGTTCCCAAAGAAAACCAACATCCATCAGCAAGAAAACTGACAAACTTTCTCACACTAGAGCCTGCCAGAGGGGTCGAACTCGGGTAATTAGAGGTCTTGTAATCTGTAAGCACATGCTTTAGGCCAATGATGTCTTAACTTTCAGTTAGTACATGTAACAGAAATGTCAAAACACTCAGAGTAGCTAGCTGAACAATAAGTGCATCGAAAACTTAACATTGGATATTGATGCCCAGGCAGGTGTGAAATAAAATATCAGCTCTAACGCACTTTGTGCATGGAATCTAAAATGATTTTTTTAGACTTACTAATTTATGGTTTCAGTAATGTAATGAATAGACTAATTATCAACAATTAAGTATTAAAATCTTTTATTTATCATCAACATGTTTTATATGATGAGTATCTGATTAACAGCTGCATTCAATAGTAATGTTATACTTACACTTAACTTAATTCTACACTTAACATAATGGTACACTTAACATTTAACAAATTCACAAACAGAGCTTGAAATAGAACTTGGACATTAACAAATTTGCAAACAGAACTTGGACATTAACAAATTTGCAAACAGAACTTGGACATTAACAAATTTGCAAACAAAATGTCAAGGATTACAGGGACAAACAAACAAAATTCCTAACCCAGGAACAAAAGTTGCAGATATTTTAGTATTCAAAGATTGTTTCTATTGAATTCTCATTTATACATCATGTGCATAAGACCAACTTAGTGGCTCAGTTGTAGAGCATCTGCTTTGAAAGCGGAAGGCTGCTGATTCAAATTACAGTATACATAAGAAAACTTGAGACAGTGATTCCAAGCCTGGTACTTGGTATTCCAAGCCTGGTGCTTGGTATTAAGAGGACAGGCCCGGGTGTACACTAGTTCAGGAAGACCTCAAAACTCACTTGCAGATTTCACACATGTTTGACCTTGCTCTTAGATTAATTATTAGAGATTTATAAACATGATCTCAGCATAAACAGCCAAAAGATTGCTGATGAGACGTTAAACAACATTTCACAACAACAACAACAACAATCATTCATACATGACCAGGTATGTCACTCTGTTTGAAGTGTATTCTCAGTGTGGTACGAAAGTAGCTGGTGGTAATGGGTATGCTGTCATTATACAAGTCAAGAGGAACTGGCCAAGTATGAAGTGCATTATTCATTACGCATAGTAGTAGTTAACATAATTAAGCAGTGAATGTAATTTTCTCTCTATTTCTCTCTCTCTCTCTCTCTCAAAAAAAAAAAAAAAAAAAAAAAAAACAAAGAAAAAAAAAAACTTCTTTTGCCAATTTGAAAATGCAGATATTTTTTCAATATCTATTTATGGTAAAATGGAGAAGAATTCATTTCTGCCAAACAGTAGGTAAATGATATCAAACTTAACATCATAAAGTACGTACTTCAGGTTTTCATCAATCACACATTTAGATGCCTCAATCATCTAACAACATAGTTCTTTTGGACATTTCAGAGGGACAGGACAACAAGCCTTCAAATCTAGTCCATCAAAAACTCTAACGATGAATATTAACATTGCATTCAAAAGTTTCAAACTTGTAACACCGGTATAAAATAGGAAAGTTCATCTCCTCTTTGTACAACTGAGCTAATAATGGGCTTTGTTTTATAGAACTCTTTTTAACATCTTAACCAAGCACTTTTTGATTCATCATTTTATTACGCATTTTAATTTTTATTGAGCACTTGTAGATTCAAAATGGATACACAAGCATAAACACATACTTCAGACTACATAGAGTCTGACACACTAGTACACAAACGTATAAACTGGCACAAGTTTCAAAATCATTTCTTAACTAAGATTTTCCTTAATTTAAATTTAGCAAATTTTGGCAAATATTTTCGGAACTACATTTTTGACAAAACTAAATAAACGGTACAGTTGATATAAGCTTGAGGTGATCTTCAAAATGACATCTTTCATTCCAGAATTCCTTGAAAAATTACAAAATTATCAAGATTTCAAACTTGCCATAATTAAATTAAGGAAAGTTTTAGTTAAGGAATAATTGTGAAACTAGGTCCTGTTCATTTCTTGTAAAATAATTTAGACTTCCTGTATATACAGACAACTTGAAAATGATTAAATATCAGAACAATAAACGAATACGTAATATATTTTTATACATGTAATCTTTTTAAATATCACACACACATATATAACATATATACCAAGATCTTCTCGCAGGTATAAGTGCACTTTTTGAGGAAAAGGGACAAAAACAAACAATATAACAATCTCTGTAACATTGCCAAAAATTTGTTATTTTGATATAAATACATATTTATATTTATACTATTACCATAAATTTGGTATTTTGGTAAATTGTGAATGAATTATCAATACAGTAAAACTATGATTACTAGATTTTAATTTTGATATCGGGAGGCTCCCAATCATGCATAAATTCAAAACTGGGAGGGTTGGTATGTATGTATGTATATTCAGGATGTTGAAGTGTTCGGCCATTTGGCCGCTTTGTCATGGAGCATGTGTACAGCCATATTTGTGTATTTCATTATCACATATGTACATGATGTAGTTATCAGAGTATATTGTATCACTCTAGCCAAAGAAATAAGAAATTAGATTCAACATTTGCTGATCAAGTCACTGTAAATTATTAATTTTAACCTGTACAATTTTTATTGCAAATTATCATTTGGGTGAATTCATGTGGACTTGAATTAGAAAGTGTAAATCTCATAGATTACCTTGCGTACTTTTTAATTTTTTAGCATAACATCACAAAAATGACTAAAATTAGTACAATGTTAAAACTAGAACTGTCTCTTGAGAGCAAAATGCCCCCATTCCAATATTTAATGTTTTGTTGTGACCTTGGCCTTTCTGACATGACCTTGGTTAACAGTCATGACACACCTTCTTTTGACCATGAAGATTATTCTTGTGAAGTTTTATGATAGTCGTCCAAAGCATTGATTAGATATGGCCTGTACACGATTTTACAGGGACAGACAGAGAGACAGACAGACAGACAGACATTGTGATTCTTATATTATACCCTCCTCAAACTAATTTGCGTATAATTAACACATTCACAGATTCTCATTTATTTACAGAATAAGGAACCTTATTGTTGGTATCTTTTATAGGTATGTGGTTTTTATACAGAGATGTCCTTTAAGCCATTGATTTTACTACACCAGGATACATAATAAAATAACACAAACACAAACTACCTGTAACAAGAATGTCAGAATATGGATTTCCATAAATAAACAAATATATAAATATGTACAACTTCAAATCATATAAACACACACACACACACATACTGTTTTAACATCCAAATGCAAGTTAAATAATAAAAAGTACAAAAAATGGATAACATGCATTTATCATAAACCAAGCACTACACAGTGAACCCAACATAATATACCTCATAATTATACCAATAACTGTATTAAAATATAATAAATATATAACAAAATAAAACAGAATCTAGAAAAATAATCTCTTCACGAGAAAATAACAACAGATAGTATCTTAAATATCGAAAATAACCAAGTAAAGTTATACCGCATAAGTTTATTTTTCATAGTGTCCTTGGTAGTGGCTAAATATGAACTACCAGTACTTTTTTATAAAAAAAAAAACTTTTACAAAGACATGGTTCATACAGATTCCATTTGTTTCGCAATTTATTGATTGAAAAAATCATAAAAATACAAATCAAGCAGTTATTCAGTAAATGCAAGCAGTAAAATTTTAAATTCAATCACTTTTCAAGGCAAATACATAATTATGTCTTTAAAATTCAAACATTTTTCAAATTTTCAAGCTGTGGCATGAAATTTAAACACTTTTCAAATTCTGAGTGGAAAATGAAAGATGGCAGCCTAATAATTTCAGATTGTGGAAACAAAACCTAGGATACCTATGTCTGTTTTTGACCTTACCATAATTAATGTCAACTGTATCCGAATGTTCAACTGTACAAAATTCATAATAAAAAGAATATTTTTCCCCATAAATTCTGTTTTGTTTTGTTTCCATCATTTGCATAATTACCCCAGTCATAAATGACTACAAAAAATCTACACAAACTGAATATTACATGTAATTCAATGGCACACTATAAATTAACAATATAAATGAATTGTGTAGCTCACCTTTCTGGTTATGAAGAAAAAGTCAGCAAAATATGGTTTTATGTCAGTCAAGATTTTTAACTTCTTACATTTAGAGGTGACCAGCTTGAGTAATTTTTTTTCTTTTTTTTTATTGTTTTTTGTGATACTGGCCCCAGTTAGTTTCATAATCATTCTTAACTAAGATTTTCCTTAAATTTAACAATTTTGGTAATCATTTTTAAAACTGTTACTAATTTTTCCCCCTCAAAACTCAATTCAAATATTTAAGCTAGAAATAATCTTTAAAATGATACCTGAAATTTCTAAATATCTTAAAAATAACAAAATTATTAAGATTTGAAATTTTGTCGGATCTAAGTAATTACAGTAAGAACTAGAACTGTCTCTTGAGAACTATATACCCTGCCCCCAACATTTAACGTTTACCATAACCTTGATCTTTCCAATATGACCTTGGTTCAAGGTCATGACACACCTTTGGACCATAAAGATTATCCATGTGAAGTTTTATGACAGTTGTCCAAAGCAGCTATGAGATATGGTCCAGACACGATTTTACATGGACAGACAGACCGACATGGTGATTCCTATATACCAACCTAAAACTACCATAGTTTGCAAGTGGTATAAAAATCTTAGTTAAGGGATAATTGTGAAACAGGGGCCAACTTTATTTAAGAATAAATTAAACCATTTCTTCTAAATAAATGCTGTATCTTGCAACTGTGACTTTGCACATTGTACGGGTATACCATTATCTAAGAACACAAGGAATAATATTGCCAAAAAGTAGAATTTTGTGTAGACACATTACAATCTGAACAGAACACTAAGAAAATTGACCCTAAAATAGTTCAGCTATAGGGTTAATAATAAAGTGATGAAATGTGACTTGAAAGCAAATTATAATGGGAGTAATGCCCATCTACAGTGGAATCTGGTTATACAAAAGAAAGACATACTATCATGAATATGGTTTTTTATTATCGGTAAGCTGTGAAAATTCAATCAGAAATGACAGCGTTTCATAATCTTTAATTGTCAAAGGTTTTCCATAACTGAATTTTAGCAAATATTGGCAATCTCTTATAGCACTACAAATATATCAGATATGGAAATGCGATCTTTAACAGTACTACAAGTATAAAAACCTCTAAAAAAAAGTCGAGTATAATCGCTATTAGCCTAAAATTATCTTCAAAAATGAAACCTTAAATACTTGAATGTCTTAGTCTAACAGAATTATTCAGATTTCAAATTTTGCTGATCTTTTTATACCAATAGCTAAAGAATTATAGTGAAATTGAATTATATAAATGTTGAAGAATTATGCTTGTAGCTCAATAAAACCAGTTTGTTTGCATGGGAACTTCTTTTAAACCAGATTCCACTGAATATGATGAAATAATTCTACAGCAACTAATAGCTAGGTGTAATAAATTTTACAGTAAACAAACTGTGAGGCATACATGAAATCATCTATGAAAAATTCTGTTCCTCTATGAAATAATTCTGTTTTACTCAGGTAAGCACTCGATTCACAAATAACACATATACGTACAAACACTCTGATATGTTTGCTTTGTTAATGTAACAAATAATTTTAAAAATTGTCTATAAAAATATGATCAAAATGATCACGATGCATGATGAATGATTTTGAAATGATACAATCCCCACCCCCCAGAGAACTAACACTTCACGCCCCCACCCCCAAATTACTTATACTACACACTATAACGCCCTCGAGTAAATCTGTCCTGTCCAGCACAGTATTCATTATAAATAAGTTTACATAAAAACAAATGAAATATGACAACAAGGAATGCTATAGACACCCAAAATATGGTCGGCAGTCCTCCGAAATGGTGTCCATGTTTATGAAGAGCTATCACATGATGTTCATGAGCCGGTGCTATAAAACAAAATAAAAATCAGTCAATTATATTTTCTATATGTAAGTAATGAAGTAATATGGATTTATTTTTCAAACATTTCTCCAAATTTATAATTATTATATCAAGTGCCTGTTCAAAGTCAGGAGTTTTGACATTTCTGGTCCTTGAGGAGATGAGTGTTTATCTTGAATCTTATTATATTATTTATTGAACCTTTCAATATGGTTCTATGATTTTTAAATATGAACTTAAACACCTTTTTTAAATACATAGCTATACATTTATCATTATGTCCAAAGTAGGGAATTTTGTCATTAGTGGTCTCCAGAGGTATGGGTTTATCTGGTCTCCAGAGGTATGGGTTTATCTGGCCCCGGTTTCACAATCATTCCTTAGCTAAGATTTTCCTTAACTTAAATTTAGCAAATTTTTGTAATCTCTTTTTGGAACTACTGGTGAATATTTTTCCCAAAACTTAATGCAAATGTTTTAATCTAGAAGTGATCTTAAAAATGACACCTTAAATTCCTCAATATCTTGAAAAGTAACAAATTTATATCGATTTGAAATTTTGAAAGATTTAAGTTAAGGAAAATCTTAGCTAAGGAATGATTGTGAAACCGGGGACTGGAGTCTTATTTTAATTTTATTTTTTGTGTCATCCTGTTGGTCTCTATTGTTTTCTATTACAAGGTTTTAAGTACAAAGTTGTATATTTTTTTGGGATTTTATCAGACTTTCCATCTTAAGAAACAAACAAAACTACATACAATAAGAATCAATTCATTGCCACCATTTTTTCAAATGTCAAACTTGGGCATTATAAAAGAGTTTGATTGATAAATGGAGGAAAGCTTCTAAAGAAAAACATATATGAAATAGTTTTTGAGACTTCAAAATAGTGTAGTGATAAGCAAGGTGGCAAAATTATTGAGAACCATTAAAACAAGGCTTTATTAAAATGTTAATATGAATATATAAAATTAATAAATTTTCATTTTTAACTCGTTTTTTGTTTGTTTTTTACAGAGCATATAAATGAACCAACCTTCGACTATTTCTTTGACATGTATAGCATGTTTTAACTCCTCCATGTGTATTTTGTCAGCTGTTATATACAGAATGGATGTTAAAGGTTTTGTAATTTTAACTGGGAACTGCTTCAGATCCTTGCTGAAAACAAAATGACAGATTACAAAAAAAAACAAAATTTCTGAAAGCAGGTTCAACTGAAAATATTTAATGTGTTTGTTTAATTCTATATGATCTATATTTCCAATGCAGTCTCAACTCCTCAAATTTTCCTTAACAAGGTTATTTATATAATAAAATTCCTGAAAACCAACAAAAATTCTGAAAGTATTGTTTTAGCAAATACAAATAAAATTCCTGGGTACTGAAAATCTCGAAGCATTGTTATATCCAGTATTGAGGCATTCTTAAGATGCTTAACAAATAGCAAAGCTAGTATTTTACAGTACAATTTTATTAAAACCCATTCAAAAGTGTATATAATAGCAATAATCAGTTAGTTTAGTCACAATTTTCTATTTCACTTTTGTCTTAAAACATCATCAAACCAATTTTTATCAAGGACTATACTTACCTAAGTGGGGCTGGGGGGTCAATACATCCAGCGTCACATGCATAGTAAGGTTTATCATTTCAATCTAGGGCCACAAGTGAGTTAAAATTAAGTAATTACAGGGCTATACGTGAGCTAAAATTAGGTACTTACCTAAGTGGGGCTGGAGGGTCAATACACCCAGCGTCACATGCATAGTAAGGTTTATCATTTCTATCTAGGGCCACAAATATATTAGCTTTATTGTCCTGGCCCAATATCACAGATATATTTAAGTGTGTCATGTTTCCGTAATTTATACGATGAAAAAACATATCTCTATGAAGGTCTTTTGGTTCCATAGCAAACTCTAAGTGATGATTTCCGAAACGTAATGATCCAATACTTAACATCATGGCTTGTAGTACTCCTTCAGCACCTGTAATGGAACAGAGATGAAAACTCGGAAATTATATATTAATTTTTTGCTATTACATATTAGCATAAACATCTACCTCAAATACAAAATATTATGCACTTCATGTTTTCAATTTTATCAATAGCTTTGTGTTTGTTCACTCACATGAAGATTTCATTTTGTTTTACATTAATACTGTCTTAATCTTTATGGTTGTGTTTGCGATACACTATCTCCAATGATGTCCCTAATGTCTTTTTTTCACTGCACATCTCAATATTTCAATATTTGCCATAACCAAAATTTCATTAATATCTCATTTACTGTTAAAGAGTTATGCAGGAGAAACTGAAATTTTTAAATACCAAATTTTTGTTTTCAAAATGCTGTAACCTACATCTCCATGTATTTTGATCTGTGCATCTTTTGAAATTGATAAACTTTTGTGACAAGTTTCATTAAAATCCTTCATACTGTTTGAGAGTTATGAAGTAGACATGTAAATGTTAGTAGAAAACTAATTTTAGTTTTTTAAATGCTGTTACCTTGACGTCTTTGCAATGTGTTCTGCAAATATTCTAAATATGACAAATACTCATGGCAAGTTTCATTTAAATCTGTCATATTGTTCTGACAAGAAAATTTAACTTAAAAACGGATAAAGCTCTTTAAAATTTTTACTGTATTACATTTCTCTCTTACTACTGTTTTAGTCCAGTTGATCAGTTAGTGGGTGGATGTGTGTCAATTCCTGACTTAAGACTTGAGAATTGCTATTGTTACTACACACCTGCACTAACTATTACATTACACCCTTGTTTCTCTAACGTAATCATCCAAGTTGTTACTACTCTAGATATGTCTTCCTCATCCATAACATCAATCCACAAGGTATTGGACTCCCTGAAATATTCAATTATGAATTATATATAAAGTCAATCCACAAGAAATGTTCAAGGTTCCGGCAGTAGGTAAGAGTATGAAGGGAAGTAAGAAATTTTCGCTGTGAAGATATATTTGTGGTACAAGAGTCACTGTATAAATTGCAAATATTTTTTTCCTGCAAACGCTTCTTCTTATACAGTATTTGACATTACCAACAAGTAGATTGTCCTGATGACCCTACCACAATGGGTCATATGTCAAAACGTAAAAGTAATAGAAATTCTGAAATTAAATCTAGCATTATACAATCCAAAAATGCAAGCAGACAATTACCTTGGTTTTAATTATAGTTGTAGTATGAGTAAAAAGATTACCGGTATATAGAATGACGGGGACCTAAAATACCTACAGTGTTGTATGGCCACTATAACATCTGTCTGGGTAATCTAATGCTTTAGTTATATTTAGTTTAGCCTTCGCTGAAGTTGAGACGTCATGGAGAGGAGCTGGGATATTACTCAACACATAATAAAATGTTGTATTTATCTTGTCACCATTCAAAGCCTGGGCAGCTTTAGACTGGCTTATACCAAATCCACTTTTCCATATCTGAAATATAACATAAAATAAATATTATGAGTCAAAGGAAAACTAACCAAAAGTTTCTTTTTAAACCAATCAAATTTTTATCTTTTATATGTGGGTTTACAAATCTATAAAATGAATAAATATGGAATAAATATTAATTTTCTAATATAATATAGTGTCATTTGCATGGACGACACCTTAAAACAAGTCTATCAATACATGAAATGTTTTATAGTACGGCATACTTCTTTTAGAGATTTCTCCTATTAAACATAAGGAATGAACAGTTATTTTTAGTGCACCAACTTTTTTGTGTACACAGAGTCACTTATACTTATGGTAAAATGAAATTTTTCGTTTTCCAGTATAGTGAAATATCTTGGAATTCATTTTATTGTTTGCTCAACATACATGTATTTGTCTACCTTGCAATTGTAGTTTTTAACCTATCTAAGCTTAACACCTTCTGGAATTAAGATTCTGTTCAGATTAAAAACGTTTACACAGGTTAACTTATCAAACACTGGTACGCCCTAACTAACTTTTACAGTTTAGACAACAGGTTAATGTTTTATTCAAGTCCTGCATACATAAATTTTACAGTAAGGACTTGTTTATCTAAAACATCATAACCATATAAAAGCCATCAGATATAATGTCATACCTTTTGCCATACTTTAATGTGTTCTGCCCTTAATTCCTGTGCATCTATCCTCAATGCAGCAGTCATCTCCTGTAAAAACAAGGTATAAAACAGTGAGCATCATCATACTTGTTACACGTGTACACATTTTGACAAAACAGGTGTTACGGTTAAGAAATGCATTCTACTGTAAAATGTCAATATACACAGTTTTTCTAGGACACAATGTCAAGTATGCAATTTGATATGCAATTTGATATCCAATAGTTATATGCAAATGTCATGGGATGCCACATAGTAAATGGACATATACCAACATAATTACACTTAATTTCTGAAATTTTCAAACATTTACCCATGTTTTTTCATCCAATAATGTGCAAACCAAAGTGGAAATGAGACAGAATAATTCATGGGGTGGCTTATAATTCAATAATAATATGACTAAAACAATTTATTTAAATTGGGTTTTCCAAACTAGGAGTAATAAAATGTCAATTTGTACATTGGTTGTTTGTGACATACGCATATCAATCAGCTGTTTCATTAACCTAGTAAATCTGGTGAAATGAATATTTTATGAGTGAAAATTATGTCACAATACAAAGTCTCAACATATTGGCAAATCATAAAATAGCATTGACATCAGGAGTGAAATGTAACAATCGAACATTCATGTATTATTATATTTTACTAAATTTGGCAAATATACATGTACATTACACAAGTACATGTATACATTTTTCTCTCATTTCCATGTCTAAAAGATAGTTTCTAATTGAAATTTTCAACTTTGAGAGAGAGATTTCCCTATCCTACATGTATACACCTAATGGATTATTATACATATATACACCTAATGGATTATTATACATATATACACCTAATGGATTATTATAATACCTTATCTATGGTCTCCAGGAGTTTACTTTGAGCAGTTCTAACAGCATCTCCTTTAGAAGATATTGGTTCAGAATATAGTACTACTGTTACTATGTGTAACTTTTTCCTACTATAAAAGTAATTGTAATAAATTGTTAAACATGCTTCAGAGTTAATAACACAAATTAGAACTTTTAAAAACTTGTATATAAACATATATACTTTAGACATCTCCAAACAGGTTTAATTGTGATGCTTTCAAAATGACAACTTGAACATTCCAAACATGCATTTTGAGTACATGTATATATAATCATACAGTGTAATTAAATATTTTTGGCATCTTATAAATTGTATGAAAATCAATATAAGAACCTTAATCAAGTCCCTTAGCATAGTTTCCAATGAAATTTAAAGCTGAAATTTATAGGAATTTGTATATTGATATATCAACTGAAAAATTTATCGATAAACCGATTTATCGAAATAACGGAAATGTGATTAAAAGTTTATTTTTCGTTGAATCTTTTATTAACAGATTATTTTTCACCAATATTTGACATGTCTAGTGTCGTCTTAAATGTTTCTAATATTATATGCACTCTGTTTTGTATGTTAGTTGTTTTTAAGATACCTTAAAATGATGGGTTGTAATTATAATACATTTACATCCAGTTTAATCTATGTGTCATTGACTACTCCAACCTTAGCAATGAACTGGCAGCCATTTTTGTTGATATCGATACTCAAAAAATGAATTGATATATCGTATGTATGGATTTTATGATATATCAATCTATCAATGACAGCCCTAAAGAAATCACAGTAAATTTCCATTATAATGTCCCTCGATAGATTGTCACTTCGCTTATTGCCACAGTATTTAGAATTCTAGAGTCCATTAATTATTTCCTTGTAATCTACCTCGATTTATTGCTAAACCCCTTTATAATGCCAAAAGGTTACTGAACAAATAATGAAGTTAAGTTTTACTGCATTTTTCATTTTTAATATAGAGAAAACATAGATGAAATGGATTTTGACATGTCAAAATATTGTGGCAATAAGCAAGTGTCAGAGTTATAATAGGGCACTAAAATGAAGTGTATTGTACATACAGCATTTCTCAAAGTTAACCAATTTACAAAAAATGGACTTTAAAACACAAAGCTAAAGGGCAAGACTGACATACAATCTTTTTAATGCTATAAACTGTATATACGAAAATACTGTAATATATGATACCTTTCAGGATGTATGGCGATAAGTTTATCCTGTAGCTGTGTAGTAGCTATAACTGTAGGTACAACATAGTCTGGTGTTTGTGTGTTAACTATACCCGATGTTACTGAGTAATATACAGTCTCTCCTATATAACTCTTAGCTCTGAAAATATAATACATGAGGCATTTTATAAATTGAAAAACAACATGCCACTAGATTCAGTTCTACAATGGAAAATGATGACTTTTAAATAGTCTGGTTGACTTTCTATTTCATATAGATATATATATATGTAAAATCAATATTTGACTTGGATATCGTAATGTTTGCAATTTTGTAACATTACCCAGGGTCTCAGTGGCCAAGTGGTATAAAGCATGCACTTATAGATCACAGCTCCTCTCACCACATGTTTTTCACCCTAAATGGAACACATCCTATTGAAAAAGCTTGTCAGCTCACTTTCTGAAGACAGATGGTTTTCTTCAACATTCCAATCCCCCCCCCCCCAAAAAAAAAAACTTAACTGATTGTGTCAATATACATGTACATGTGTGAAAGACTTTTGACTGGGGCATAAACTACCATTACTCCACCCCAATAAACCTTATAACTTGTTGATATTTTTGAAATGTGTACTAAGTAATTGAGCTTTCTGGGAAAATGTTGTTAGACATAAAACAAAACTTACGACTTTCTTGTAGTTGTTGCACCATCCCATCCTGAAGCTCCAACTTGATCTACCTCTATCTTAACAGCAGATTTCTACAAGACATAATGAAAATCATTATACAAAAGCCATTACAGTCAAACCTGTCTATAAAGGCCACCCAAAGGAACCAGTAAAAGTGACCTTTATGGGCAGGTGGCCTTTATATACAGGTTCAAATAATATGAATAAAGAACAATTGGGATACAATTCTACTGGCCTTTTTAAGCAACTGGCCCTTATATAGAGTCATCTTTAAGGCAGGTTGGACTGTATACATACTTTTAACATACATTTGTAGCTACCCATTGAAAAAGATAAAGTACTTGTGTATTGTATATAAGATGGTGTATCATTCCAAAAATGGTGAAGTTACACAAGCCCTGGATAGTGGATACATACCAATTACCATGCTAGATACTTATCTGTTTCCATGTCAGATATTAGATTCATCCTGATGATACAGTAAAGCCAAGTTAACTCTGCTAACAAATTTAATATGATCATAGTTCACAAGGTGATCAATGAGATTTAAGTTTATTCAAGTCTACATAACTTTACCCAACTTACAATTTGTGCTATAACCTATGTTTCCATTCCTGGTAGCCAAAATCGCCATTGGCTACTAATTTCTGAGGAATTCTTTCAAAAAGTAACCTATTTAAGCAAATTTGTGAAAAAATACTTTAAAAAGGACTATATTTTCACAAATTTTGGAAATTTGGCTACTAATTATTTTGTATTTGTGGAAACCTAGTATAACTAGTACATCATCATAAAATTCATACATTTACAGTGCATGTATGTTATAAACTCACCAAAGGATTTGTTATTTTGATGTCCTGTACTAAGATAGATGGCCTTGACCTATGAGCATAAACTTGTGATCCTATTGTCACACAATGCTTTCCCCAGACAGGACCCTACAAAACATGTGATTAGTTACATTAAGCATGGTAAGTTAATATTTAAAACAAAGGATGTGTACAACATAATTATTCTAGTAAAGCATGAATTTTTGCAAGATTCTAAAAAACCATATTGAAGATTATTTATTTCGAGTAGTTTGTAAATGAATGCAAAATGAAGCAAATCTTACATGGAATATTTGTTACAGAAATATCAACATGTACATGCATATTTGTACTACCAGTATATAAAACTGTAAAATTTGAAATTCACAATTTTATATAAAGGCAGGCTTTGTGGACCTCTGTATTAAGAGTTTCATTTCAAAATCAGTAAGTATTTATAATACTTGTAGTTATTCACTTAGGATTCCATTCATGCACAGTAATGTGTTCTTAATTAACAAATTATGGGCGAGAAGAATACTGGTAAGAATATTATATTAATTCATGAAATTCATTAAGTAATTTTCAATAGGTTATTGCCATGAGTGAGAAAAATAAAATATCTTAACAATTATTTTCTTTAGTCAAAATTAAAATTAAACATATACCCTCTCAACAGCTTGCATTTTATATGCCAATCCTGATCGGATATCTAGAAGTGTGGATGCTGTAACAAACAAAATATTAAAATTAAATATCATTAATCTGGTAACATTTGAATGGAAATTTTACACCACGGCTTACATGTTATTACTTATATTGAGGGTGGCACTTTCAAGATACAAGACAGTAGAGGAAACTGGATGGCTCCAACTGCTAATTTTAAGAAAAATGCTATTTTTCCATGGCCTAGGTAAACTGACAGTACAAAGAAAATCAAATTCATCAATTTGTACCATATAGAAAGTTTTCATGGACTGTTAATAATTTTAAATATAACAAATTATACCTTTTCCTAATATAATATAATGTAACTATACCTTTCTTTTCATAACTGATGTCATTTTGTACTGACACGCCCACTAATGGATAGAATTTTACTGGTAATGACAACGCTCTATTCAGACGGATATATAAACCACTTTTACCATCAAAAGACACAGCTACTTTACCATTACCTGAATAAAAGTAAGTCATACCAACATTTATCACAAATGTGTCATACATAATATTGATAAACTGATTTCATGATGTCTACATGTACATCTAATTAATTTCACTTATATTGAGACACCACCAGAAGTAGTGACTAATTGAAATATACCTGTTCTAGAAAGTCAGTCACTAATATTGGAACAGACACCACCAGAAGTAGTGACTAATTGAAATATACCTGTTCTAGAAAGTCAGTCACTAATATTGGAACAGACACCACCAGAAGTAGTGACTAATTGAAATATACCTGTTCTAGAAAGTCAGTCACTAATATTGGAACAGACACCACCAGAAGTAGTGACTAATTGAAATATACCTGTTCTAGAAAGTCAGTCACTAATATTGGAACAGACACCACCAGAAGTAGTGACTAATTGAAATATACCTGTTCTAGAAAGTCAGTCACTAATATTGGAACAGACTAAGGCAAATCATACTAACTAATGAATAAGAAGTAGAAATACGATATTTAAATGCTGTTTTTTCATCATGGATACTTCAATTATTATTTAAAGTTCCATTCTAATTGGAAACTTGATTTATTTAAAATCAATGTCACAAACTTGAACTTTGTTTCATCAATGTTTCACTGCAATGTATGTTAAAACACCTGATTATAATGCTCCTTATTTTCAACAGGCACCAAACATAATCAAGCTTTAGGTATACCTAACAATTGTTGAGCTACTTTTACATTGTGAAGGGGGGTCCACCACAAACCACATGATCAATACTTCTTAATGTTTGAGTTGAGTAGAATGATATTGTTTTGTGGAATAATGTCAATTTATTTGATTCCTTATCCAATGGAAATAGTTGTAATGGGGCATTAATCAAGTGATACACTGGTAAACTCAAATGGATGTCATCATAGGCATTTTTTTTACTGTATTATAAATCTTACCAACGTAAGGAGGATAATATTTAGTTTCTTCTCCTGCTACCCTGTGGTTAGCCACAACATCATAACTGGATATTTGTTTATGAAACATCCGAATTCTGTCCTGTATACATCCATCTGGAAAACCTGAAAAAAATAAAACAGTCAAATGTATATATAACTTACATATATGTATGTATTATGTGGGTTAAAGCCTGTACACATGATAAGTCCATCTGGAAAACCTGAAGAAGACGTCTATGTGTAGCTTAAATACAACATCATATGTAAATACTGGTATATAAATTCTGTGGATCGGACTGGATAAATGGTGATAATAAGATTCTTTCAATTACCAGAAAATCAAGACAGTAAGTTCTTGGATGGTGGAGGAAATTGGAGTGCCTGGAGAAAACTACCGGTACCCACCTTTGACAAGCGAACTGATGTGTATTATGCAGGTAAAAGAAATATTCAGAAAATTCAATTTTGATAATTGTTTCTAATTAAGATTTTTTAAGAGAAGTGTGACATTTTGTCATGGAACTTATCATTAATGTTATCTGTATAATATATTGTTGTGAACATTAATTTTATATACTTATTTTATTACTCAAAATTGGTCAAAATATACTAATACTTTGACTTAATTGTAGTAAAGAATGTAATAAAGCAACTGAGCCTTCAGGCGAGAAAACTGCCAGTATTTCTTTAAGAAGACAAAATCACTTGATGAACTGGTAGACAGTACAATTATCATGGCAATATGATACTTACTTTGTTTTATTTTTGAACTTTTCAAGTTAAATATCCCGAGGTAATATATGAGGGCCAAAACCAACAATATTCCAAGGATGATCTTACGTGACCTAAAATATAAACATATACAAGACATATAAATAGTAATGTCACAGCAATTAATGATGAATGCTTACAAGTTCAGGTCGCAATTGCGTCCATTAAATTTCCATTTAATTTGTTAAAATGTTTGTTAACTTTATAATCCTCTTAACATTTAAGAAATTCATTACTAATCTAGTACATGTGGCAAACCGGGCTTGATAGGTGGCCAGGTTGCACAGTGGGTAGAACATCCTGCTAGTAATGGGATGGTCCCAGGGTCAAGTCAGTTTGGTTGCCTCATTTTCCCCCTTTCCTATTACATACATATAACTTGTTGGGCAAGCAGTAAAAGATTTAGTTTTTGTATAAGAGTCGCAAAGCGTATGGGACATTTCCAACGCCTTCAATTAGATTTTAAAACATTTTTTAAAAACATCAAAGCCTATTTATGCAGATATAAAGTATGCCTCTTATCTGGAACTCTGCTATAAGATGCAATGCATAGACTCAGCTTATTATAGACTAATAGAATCTAACACCGATAACAGGGCTAAAGCTCGTTCTGGACAGGAAAATATTCATTCGTGTTTGAGATATCTCTGTCTTACCCTGTTACTGGTGTGGGATTCTTTTTCTCAACGCATTTGCAAAATAAAACATGATTTGTAAACAAATATTGCATCAAATGTTCAGTTTTCATGTCACCATCCGTGCCTGCTGAAAATGACGTAATCAATTTTTGTTGACGTTCTCATGTAAAATGATTATGACGTCATAAATTAAGCGTGTGTAAGTGATTGTGACGTTGAGAAATTGTTGGTTGACTTCGGACGTCAATGACATCACGACGAGCCAAACAGCATGTGTAGCATGTCTTACACAGAGGGGTGTAAGACAGAGGAATCTTACACCTAGCAACCAATGGAATAACTCGGTGGAGTATGGGAGAAATGGTACTGAATGTAAATAAGTAATTGAGAACTAATGCTTAATCTAATCATGACTGGGTATTAATTCCTGGTTTTTATCTGTATGCCTACTTCTGTATATATCATCGTGGAAAAGATTCCCTGTATATTTATATTTAATCAAAACCTCATACTCTTTTTTACCAAAACTATAGTATATTGAAACAATGTGTGTGAGTGTGTTTGGTGGCCGACGGGGCTTGATAGATGGCTGGGTAGCTTGGTTGGTAAACATCCTGCCAGTACTGGGAAGCTTCTGGGTTGGAGTCCTGCTCTTGTCACTACTGTAGGAACCACTGTGAATGTGAGAGTGAAATTCTCTTTATATCCATAGAAAATCAAATAATTTTGAATAAAGATCGATATTTTTCACTTACTTGTACCTAGTCATAACAGGAAATATGTATGCGCATCTGCGATTACCCCAAAATATATCTGCATAGGGAAAAACGTTGGTGCTATGGGGATTTAACATGTTGAAAAACCATGCAAATGGCGGCTTCTGTTGCGCATATGACGTAAAACGTCACCAAGGACATCACTTCCGGTGTAAACATCGTCATTTTCACATGTGTAAAATCCCCATACCGCCACCATTTTCCTTTTTACAGACATACTTTATGACAATCGCGGATGCGCATACAGTTTTCCTGTTATGACTAGGTACAAGTAAGTGAAAAATATCAAACTTTATTCAAATTTATTTGATTTTCTATGGATATAAATAGAATTTCACTGTCGCAGTCACAGTGGTTCCAACAGTAGGTTTTTTCCTTTTCCTCTTACATTTAGGGGCTAGTCCAACCTTAGGAATTAGATGACCAACAGGTTTACGCCAGGGTTATTCCAGGTTAAACCTGGTAGTTTTTAATCAAGGAAGTTGTACAATTGAAAAAAGAAATGGGGGAATGTGACAGACCGGGATTTAAAGTTATAGTATCCAGCTAATATAGGAAAGGCCCTGGGTTCGAATCCTGGTTTGGCCAATGCATTTTTTCTTTTTCCCAGTTACATGTGCATAGTAATTTGATGTTGAACAGCAAAACATCTACCACAGTGTTTCTCATCTGTATATTCCCCAAAAGTAAATTATTAATTCAAGACATCAGCTGTCACAATAATGCACGACTAATTGATGACAATGCATTCAGTAAACACGCAGCAGCCTGAGGCTGAGATGTTTCTTAGAAGTTGCAAGTTAAACATCAAACTTTTAAAGCGTACCTGCTTAACGAATTAAGCCTATTTAACACATTTTGAGCACCGCTACCCCACCACATTTGTCGAACTCTGAACAATGCTGGAATTTTACAACAGAATATCCGCGTTAGCGATATTAAACCATTCTTCATACTAAACGTAAAACTTGCCACATAACTGAACGTCCATGGTTGTGCTACGGTTACTTCCGGTTAGGGGTAATCTCAAAATTTTCTTTAAAAATCAATGGAACTAACTAATAAAAAAATATATTTACAAATTCTTATATCGCAATCAAATTTTGTTTTCATTTAATGGCCGTATTTTATAGATAAAGCGTTTTAAAATTAAAGAATCATTGTGTGAAACGGGCACCTGTATAATTTTGTCCAATCAGGGAGAAGATTTTCTGTTCACGCAAATTCCCGGTATTGGAATGTTTTGGTTGGACACGAAATCCACTGCCAACAGGTTCAGGAATCTGACTATGAATTACTACATTCCATCTTCATTTGAAATCTGATCTAGTGGATTAATGTTTAATTGCAATTGATACTGAATATTGTAAGTTTTATGGGACCAAAATCTACACAAAAAATCCAAACAAATATTGCATGCAAGCATCAACATTCTCACCCTTTTTCATTAAAGAAGCTATTTCTTGTCTTGGCTTTTGCCTTGCTTTTGTTACAGGAAAGAGAAAAATGCAGTGGTCAAACCAGATTCTAACCCGGAACCTTGCAAATATTATGGGGTGCTGTATCGATTGAGATAACTGGTCACCTATCCAGCCAGGTTCTCCACATTTCTCTCTTTTTTTTCTATTCAACTCTTAAATCAAAACCACAAGGTTCCAACCTGGGACTGACCTGTTGGCCAGCCACTTACCAGGGTTGGACAAGCCCAAAAATGTAACAGGAAAGGAAAAATGAAGCAGCCAAACCAGGACTCGGAACCAGGGACCTTCCTATTACTAGTGAGACATTGCTGTAACTATTGAGCTTGGTCTGCAACACTTTATACCTTCTGCAGTGCATGACCCACCTTTGCCATTATCCCACTGACAAGGTTGCATTGTAAATGTTGCTCACCTAGTGCATAACCTTGACACTGTTAAGCCAACTTAAGGTCAGCAAGAATTTGAAAAGAAGTGACTTGCAAGGTTTTGTCCAATAATGTTGGACTTCACTCAATCATTGTCCTTTTAATTCTGGATAATTATAATGTCTATGTCGACTTAAAAATGTGTAAAGTTCTTTCCAAAACTTAGGCAGAGCAGTAAAATATGTTCTGTAAATTTGTAGGGGTTGAAGGGTTAACTAGTGTCTATCATCCACGCTGAGAACTTTTTAAAAAAAAGTATATGAACCTGTATATAAGGGCCACCTTCCAATAAAAGCCAGTTTTACTCAGGTTTCCTTGGGTGTCCTTCATAGACAGGCTTGACTGTATATCAAAAATTTGTTCCATCAACATAACAATACAGATACAGAATTTTTAGTGGAATGCGCTCTACAATTTTGTCATATATTTTGTCTACACATGTCACACATTCAATATCACAATAAAATTGGTGCCAGTGACAGTATCATGATAATTTCTGCAGATGCTGATTATGATAATGATTTGTGCCACTGATGATGTCACCATGATGATTTTTATCTTATTAGAGCTCTGCGGAATATCACAAGGTATCCACCTTTTAAAAACACAATAGTTCACAACTTATAGGTGTTGCTTTCCTGTTATTTTAAGTACTTGACATTTTTTAAAAATTGATCCTTGTTACTAATCTGATTTAATATGTATCTTGTCTCTTACAGGTAATATAAACACCTGTCAAAATGTTGGTTCCAATTTTCACATTAAAGATCAACCATAAGGTGAATCCTCATATGGTGACAATAGGAAAATATGACGGAACTCACGCTGCTTTAACATGTGCTACCACTGCCGGAAAGGTATAATATCTTGATTTATATATAAGTACAGTAAAACGTTGATTCATTGACAACATTTGTTCAGTTAGATTTTGGCATTATAAAGGGGTTTGATGATAAATCAAAGGAGACTTATTCAGACAAATGAAAGAGTGAGTGAGAGTTAAGTAATGGTGTTTAACGTCCCAGTCAAAAATTTTTCACTTATATCGAGACGTCGCCAGTTATAGGCAAAGGTACAGAAATTTTTACTGTGTGCTGCGCTGATGACATTATACAGCAAGGTTCTTTATCGTGCCAAGTCTACTGTGACACAGGATCTTGTTTATTTTAAGTTTCCATCCGAAAGAACCATGACTTTTATTTGGTAATGCTGAGTGCTTGTCGAAAGAACAGGCACAACCCATTTCAAGTTTTGGGTCAAGACCCAGTCCATGTTTGAACCCACGACCTCCCACTTACTGAGCGAGCACTCTACCAACTAAGCTATCGCAGTGGCCTAAAATAAAAGAAGTGTAAACTTCAAAATAATATGACAATAAGTGAGTTTCAAAGATATTGATGGCACAATAACAGTGTTTCACTGTAATGTAGCCTACATGATTTCGTGAACTTTTTTCACCTTATAATTTTTATTTGTTTATTTATTTTACCTTAATAGGTTTTGATTCATAATCCACACAACCGTGGTGAGAAGGCCATCAGTGGTAACCTGGATTATTCAGTCAATGGTGACATAAATTTACTGAGTATTAACCAGCAAGTGTCGGCAATTTGTGCCGGAAGTCTTAATCCTAATGTGAAAAATGATATACTAGCTGTGGGCACGCAGACCAATTTGTTAGTGTATGATATAGACAACAACAGTGATCTTTATTATAAAGATGTAAGTATATACATGTACAACTAACTTAACTCACTCCTTTTCATGTTAGGTAATAAATATACAAGGCTTTCATTATAGATCCAGGGCTCAAATTAGATTTTGAAACAGGGAGAAGTGACTTCTCCCTCAGCCAAGATTAGGGAGAAGTTTTTCAAAACAGGGAGAAGTTTTTCCGCCGCGAAATATAATACGCGGCGACGCATGTTCCAAGCTGTTTGTCTTTATAAATGGGAGTATCCCTATTTAGGACTTGCATATTACATAAATGTTATATAATTATTTAATTAAAATAAACTAAGATGTAAAATTCTTCTAATTAATTTTTTTTTTTTTTTGGCAATGTGTAGAATTATATATGTACAAGGCCAGTGTCGCCATACTGATAATAATTTAACAAAAAATATTGTTCTTATGTTTATTGTAACTTGATGATTTAAAGGCTCTTTTATTAAAGCCATATAAACTTGTCCTTATAAGTTTCACATCACTAACACTGTCTAAATATTACAATGTAAATGTGAAGTACATGTACAATTTCTTGTAATAATTAATTTTAAAAATACAATGAATATAAACATAAAAAAAATTTAAAAAAATAAATAAATCTAGGCCCCCTATGTGCACTTTTATTTTCTGATTGAGTTATCCCCCTTGTTTAAAAGCACATGTATGTCAATGAGCCTGACTCCAAATTTCTAGAGATGATTTAACTCATTTTCAATCATTCAATCGGAAACTGCTTTTATTTATGGATTCCTTTGTCAGGAGGCAACATTCTGAGAAGGTCTGTTATTTCATTAAATTCTCATACAAAAACGATCCACTATTTTGTACATCCCCCTCCCCCCCCCCGTTTCCATACTCCTACATACACATCGATAGAGACGTTTTTATAGCAAATATTTGAGGTTCTTCATCAAGATGGCATTCAATTACATCAGTCAACAGGTTGATGAATCCATGACATGCATGGATGATCTCAAGTTAAGCTAATTATCGGATTAAAACACCTGTAGATATCGGGAGTTACCTGTGTTTACCTTTGTATGCATGCGATATACAGAGGCGCCTTGAGGGGTTAAATAAACTTGTCAAAACTTAGGGCGACTAGAACTTCGCTTTTGAGACAGTTTAGGGTGAAGTTTTTTGAAACAGGGCGAAGATATCGCCCAACTTCGCCCTTATTTTGAGCCCTGTAGATCTTCAGTGCATTCTTCACAAAAGATTGTACCTGGCCTGGTATGAACCCTAAATTTTGATGCATTGTCATTAAAGAGATCTATACATCATTCTTTGTATGTCGTTTTTTTGTTATCTATTTCTCAGCATCTGTCTCTGACTTGTATACTTTGCTTGTTGCTATTTTGTCCATTACTGTAAGTAATGGTATATGGTATTGACTATCTAAATTTTGATAATAGGGTTTGTCAGCGTATTACATGAATCCCCATAACATTTTGCCAACAATTTCCATCAGATATGCATCAATTTTTTTCCCATAAAAATGCAGTTATTCTGGGCATCTGAAAGGTAAATATCTTTCATAACATTTGGCATACTGTATAAGAAATGTTTGCAGGGAAGAAATATTAGGGATTTTTGCGATGTCTCTCGTACCACGAATATATCTTCCCGGCGAAATTTCACTCCTCTTGGTATACTTTCCCTACAGGCGGAACCATGAAAATTTCTTACCAGGAAATAGTTTAGAAGATCAAAACCCCAAAAGTTTCCTACCACTAATGTTTCTTCCTATACAGTAGACTTTAAGGGATATTGATCACATTGTAAGATGGCAAACCCCATTGAATGGCTTATATAGGATTTAATAGCTAAGATTATTTTTTGCCCAGATAGAGATTCACATGGGGGATTCAACTTATGACATCCAACTTGATGAAGGAAAATTCTACAAATTCAGCTTAAGCACTGCTACATGTAGTTTTTAAAGGGTTTTCTATGACAAATCATCCTGCATTTACATTTTATCTATTGAGACCATTTTTGGTCCTTTCCAACTGTTATACAATATATGTAGTTTTTCTTTACACATTGCATTTTTTTGTTATTATAGACAGCAGATGGATCAAATGCCATTGTTATTGGTAAACTGGGATCATATGAAGACCCCATGGCTATTGTTGGAGGAAACTGCTCCCTACAAGGTTATGATCTGGAAGGAAATGAAACATTCTGGACTGTAAGTAAACCTGAAATTTACATATCTTTATAAATGACTTATATGTTATATGAAAAATGGGTAATCACATGAACTGCAAAATGTGGATGTTTTTTGATTGTTGTGAAAGGAAAGGAGTGGAGTAATGGAGTTTTTCGTGCCAGTGAAGATTATTTTATTTAAATCAAGGTAGTCAGTTTGTAGATGGTACAGGAAACTAGAATCCCAGAATAAACCCACAACCTTCAATAAGTGATCTGACAAACTTTCTTACAATAGTACATGTATCTGTCCTGAATGAGATTAGAATCTAGGCAGTGAGAGGCACTCTGAACTGTAAGCATGCACTTTAGACCATTCTCGCATTGGCACATGACTAAATCTTATAATGAACGGGAACCAGGCTTTAAAAGGCTGAACTCTGTGTCTTTGATAGGCATGTTTATGTATTTAATTTACCAGTATTTTATAACTACATGTACACTAATTTACTAAAATTAATAATTACAATAAGAAACTAATAGCCTATAGATGGAGACAGTGATCAACTCATCTAATTTAAATTCAAATTCTGTATTTATCTCATGTCCTTGGTTAACATCACTCACCTGAATTTAAAACCACTGCAGTAGCTCAGTTTCTAGTGTCCTTGCTCTGTAAGTGGAAGGTCGTGAGTTCCATCCCCAGCTGGGTCTGACCCAAGACTTGAAAATGGGTAGTGACTTTTCTTTCAACAAGCACTCAGCATTACGAAATGAAAGTCACAGTTCTTTAGAATGGGAACTTAAAATAAATGAGGTCCGGTGTCAGGGTTGGCTTGGCACAATAAAGAACCCTGCTGTATAATGCCATCAGCGCAATGCATGGGCAAAATTTCTGCACCTTTGCCTACAGCTGGTAATCTTTTGATATCAGTGACATATTCCTTACTATGAAGTTAAACATTATTATTCAACTCAACTCATCTGAATTTAATGACATGAACCAAATATTTGATATTTGTATATGCATATAAAATATTATAACATATACTTTCATCATTTAGGTGACTGGAGACAATGTGTGTTCTGTAGCACTTGTAGATTTTAGCAGTAATGGACAGAATGAGGTAAGTTTTGATTTTGTAAATCAGAAAATGAAAATTGTTATTATGGGAATTGTGAACATGATTGTTTTCCAAAACGTTCTTCACTAAAGTTAAGGGGTGTTTTGCACATGGTACAGTGGTGCATATGCATACTTTAGTTTTATATTGTGAACTGACAACCAGTGCAAACATAGTTGAAGTGTATTGAATTTTACACATAATTTAATTTTTATATCGTGTTACTTTTGCAAGTTCCTTCCATAGAAAACAATTGTATTGTGTTTCTATGAACTTTTAAATATTTTTTAGAGCAGTGGAAACACAATTAAATCTTAGTGATGATTTAGATATTTTGGAGATTTTTTGATAAAGAAAGACAAATTTTCTCAAATTATTTAATTATACATGTAGATGAGTTAACTTTCTAATTTATGTTTTAATTTGTTTACTTTCTATAGTTAATAGTTGGATCTGAAGATTATGATATAAGAGTGTTCAGAGAAGATGAAATCATTGCTGAGATGACAGAAACAGAGGTAGGATTTATTTGTTTTATATCTGTTTTCATTTACAAATTACAATTTATAATCAAAAATAAAATGCTATGTACATTTAGTTTATTTTTCTTCTATGAGGATGAAGGTGGCTTGTCAAATTGTGAAATATGCATGTTACCAAATGACCATATTTTAACATATATATGTAGATACACATATAATAAATGTCCTGTTTTAGGCTATGACTAACCATTATCCTATGGTATACTGTATAGAAAAAATCATTAGCAGTAAAAAAATCCTGTGGTTTTGATCTTCTTAACTATTTTGTGGCAAGAAATTTTCATGGTTCTGCCTGTAGGGAAAGTGTATCAAGGGAGGAAGCGAATTTCGCCGGAAAGATACATGTACCAGATCCTAGAAGATTTTGACATGTATACAGTAAAACCTCATTATAATGGTTGCTTATTGCCACACTATATTGAAGTCTCTAAATAAAAACCTTTTTCTAATGCCAAAATTTTATAGAACATATGGTTGTGATCAATTAATGTTTTAATGTTTCTTAGTTTATATTAGGTTTTTGTTGTTCCTATTTTAGGCTATAACCTGCCTTTGTCCTATGGTAGATAGTAGATTTGGTTATGCTTTAGCTAATGGAACTGTTGGTGTTTACGACAGATCTTCAAGATACTGGAGAATTAAGGTATAATTTATAATCATCCCTATAACTTTGTAATTAACTAGTAAACCCAATAGAGGTAAGGGATCCCATTTATCAAAGGTCAGAGGTCATACTTTTACCAGTAAATGTTTCTATGGCCAGCTTATGTATCATCTCTCACTCTCCTTAGAGTTTGAATCCCATTCAGACAGATTTGTAATGTAAGAAAGTTTACCAATAGTTTGCTTCCTGAAGATCAGTGATTTTCTCTGGTATTCTGGTTTTCTCCACCACTGACTTGTAATTATTTATGAAAAACATTTTGGGATATACAAGTATGTATTTTAAGTGTATATTTCTTTGCTTATGTTGTTGTTACAGATTTTTAGAAATATGTTTATTATATGAACAATCAAAAAAATGTTTATAAAAAAAAAGTTTATCGATAAAGATGTAGTGTAACCTATTGTTTTAAAGTATGTCTTGTCTCTCAACTTTGCTTTGTATATGAAGATGCTTTATTTCATTTTTCAATGATTATTTTCCATTTCAGTCTAAAAATCAGGCTTTAACGATACACAGTTTTGATTTGGATTCGGATGGTGTACCAGAACTTATAACAGGATGGAGTAACGGAAAAGTAGGTCATTTATAAATTAAAATGATTTTGGAGTCAGATTTTCTTAGTCATATGATCAAATGTTTTATTGTACAACTATTATAGGCAATCCACTTTGACCAGCTTGTTTGACCTTTCATTAGGAATATTCATATATGATGATCCGTCCAATACATGAGTACGGTAGTATTGGGAGTCACAGTTAATACATAATAATAATGCATGTTTTCTATGAGGTAGCTGAAATAAACACCTTTGTTCTCTATACATAAATGTACTGGTCCATGATAAATATTTGAATGAAAGGTCAAGCAGACAGGTCAATGTTGTTGTCTATGCATATAGTATTATTTGAGTGATAAGGTCTTGAACCACATGAAATTTGTCATTTCACAATCATTTTAGTACAGTCTATTTTATATTCAATTGTGATCGTGTCTATTATATTTGTTTTGTTTTAATTTTTTATAATTAAATTTTGTGAATTATCTACATTTAGTTTTTCAATAGATAATTCTGTTTGACCCAATTTTCAATGAAGTTAATGATGTCATAATCAAGTTAGCTTGCTGTAACTTGTTGATGTATCTATACACACAGTTGAATGTTAACTTCTTGCATAATAAACAATAAAAATAATTTTGGTATTGGTTATTAAATTTACATTTATTGGTAATTATAACCATTGATTGTTATTTTCATTTGAATCATTGAATTTGAATTACACCATGTTCACAGTCTCCATTAATGTTGATTCTCAATAAATCGAACTAAAATAAGAATCGATGCTCAAATGATCATTTATTTACAGATTGATGCTAGAAGTGACAGAACAGGAGAGGTTATTTTCAAGGATACATTTTCAAATGCTGTGGCAGGCATAGTACAGGTATGATATATTGTCAGATATTAGAAATACACTTCAGTGGGCTCTGGAAGTCTTTTTCAAAATCTTTGATTTATCATCTAGATATTAAAGTACTGTCTGTAATTTTATAGAACAAACAAGCATTGGTTATGTACAGAGTTTATTCTAGGATTTTTTAGAAGGGGCCATTTGAAAAAAACAACTTTCAGGTAAATTATTATAGTCACTGTGTCAATATTTTTGCACTCATTTTAAGTACCAGTGTGGCCCTCTAAGGCTTTAAAAATGGGGTCATTTGGCAGAATAAGGGATCAATGGCCCCATGACTACTTCTAGAATGAACACCTTATGTCAAATGACAAACTGTGTTGTAACGGCATTTGATTTGATTTGATTTTCAAGCCAGCTAATTGTTTTTTCCTTGGAGTGGCAAACTAATTATGTCTTTGTGAAGGACCAGGTGGCTGTTATTCTCAGAAATCTTTTTCAATTAAAGAATTCATCTAGTAAAGGAAATTCGAAAAGTTTTCTGACTTAATTATGATTTTACAATTCTACTATACAGTATACTGATGTGTTATTTAATTTTCAGGGTGACTACAGATTGGATGGAAGTCAACAGTTGATATGTGTGTCTACAGAGGGAGAAGGTAATTCAGTTTTATCTAATGTGTAATCAGAAATATTAATTTGTGTGAGGAAACTTTCATTTTTCTTAAATAAAAAAGTAAAATTTGCATATATTTTTTTCAAAATAAAAGTCAGGAAATGTGAAAAATTACAGATGTGGAATCTCAGTTGGTATTGTTAAAGCTGGTTATTGCCAATGTTGTTAATTGCAAATTGCCATTTCTATTTTAGATTGACAACATTGTGGATGCTATGTTGTAAATACTGTTTCTAATAAAATAACTACGGTAGTTGTAAATTCTTTTACTAATATCTTCACAGTTATCTAGAAGCATTATTTGAAAATCATAGTTGAGAAAGATACATGTACATGTATATCTAAATTTTTGAAAATCTGTTTTGTTTATTTAAATGTTAATTTTATACTGTTTGTTTCAGTAAAGGGATACAATCCAGCACCTTTAGAATTCAGAGGTAATCTAATGGACACAAATCTAGAACAAGATACAATAAGAGAACTTAGTCTTAGGAAACAAGTAAGTTATACTCTCATATACTCTGATATGAGGGGAGGGGGGTTCTTGGTGGCTTAGTGGTCTAAAGTGCCATCTTGTAGACCACAGTGTCTGTCACTGCTTAGGTTTAAAACCCATTTATGCAGTAAAGTATATGCAGGTATTTGTGATTTCTTATTTGCAAAATCTTTAAATTTGCATATTTGATATATCAAAGTGTAACATATATTTGACATGGTATTGGTTAGGGATAAGGAGAACTGAACTTTTGTCATACATGTAAATGTATATGTACAGTCTAAGTTCGTTATCTCAGAAATCGGATAAATCAAAACTTCGGATAGCTCGAATCTTTTCATTTGGTCCGAAATAAAAATTTACAAATCCTAATTTTGTATCAAGTACACTACAAAACTTGGGTTACTACTCTTTCTTTCGATTTTAACGAAATTCCAACTTGTGTTAAGTCGAATTTCGGATAAGTCGAAGTATTTTTCTTCCTTCCAGGAATTTCGAGATAACGAGTTTAGACTGTAATTAAATTCAATTAATTAATTTCAGTGGTGTTCGAGTTTAGCAGTTTTTGTGATGATACAGTAGGGCTAATTGTAATCCATTACTAAATGAAATATGATATGATAGTCCACAAGGTGATTCATGAGATTTACGCTGTTTCAAATCCATGTGAATTTACCCAAGTTATAATTTTACATGCAAAAATTTTATACATTTTAAGTATTTCTTTAAATTCCATTTCAGAATTTAATGTTAGAACTTAAAAATTATGAAGAAAATCAGAAAGCAGGGAGTGTGGCTGCTGCGGCTCTAGCTGCATCAGGTGGCTCATATGGAGGAAGTGGTCCTGGTGGAGGTGGTGCTGGCAGTGGTGGTGGTGCAGGTGGTGGAGGAAGTGGGGCCACCTATGGACATGGAGGAGCAGCAGGTGGTAAAGGAGGATTTTCTGCAGAGCGGCCATTCCCACCTGGAGAGTATGATGCACAGCAAATGGGTGTAATTCCAGTGAGTATTTGTTTTATAATGAAATTTGTCTGATGACATATACAAATAATAATCTATTCTACTGGCCTTCAGAATCAAACAATATATTGCAAAATTGAAAATTTTACTATTTCAAAACCAGAAGTAAGAAGCATTAGTTACAGAAGTTGCATATATTTAGATTTGATTTTCATTTATGTTACAGAATTAAATGAGAACATTTGTAATAAGATATCATAATTACTGGATATATTAAAAAATATACAGTAATAGTTTGATTCATTGTTTGGTCAAATTTTGGTGTTAGAAAGAGCTGGGGTTTTGAGATTAATTGAGGAAACATAAAAGAAATAGACTTTGGGACTTCAAAAACCTGCAACAATAGGCATATAAGCAAATATATTTAGGCAGTATTAAAATGAGGTTTTATTGTATCAGTAAATTAGCAACCTCTTACACATGTAGTTTATTTTTATTTTTGACTTTGAATAATAAAGAATAAAACATTTCCTAACTTATGCTTACACCTGGCTTGATACTGTAAAGGAGGAAATTTTTGCTGAAATTACCGCGAAATTTTTACCCAGGCGAAAATGACAACTATACAGGATTATATATTATAATATACAGAATACACCCACTTATATCGGTAACACGAAATGTCAGATTTCAGAAATCACGAAATTTTCATCCCATGAAAATAATCCCCTTTACAGTACTTGTAACCAGATTTCCAGTATTTGAGAAAATTTAGTATTTTTCAAGGTATTTTTTCACAAATTTGCTACAATAGATTACTTTTTGAAAGAATTTCTCAGAAGTGAGTTGCCAATTGCGATTTTGACTACCAGGAATATAAACTTGCTATGTAAGTAGTAATTTTAGTTACCGATAATGTCAATATTTTAGGTAAATGTTATAAATGTATTTATTTTGTTTATTTGTAGGCAGCCACACAGTTACAGACGACTCTAGCAGTAAACCCTGGAGATGATACTAAACCAGTATGTACAGTCTATAATTAGTCCAACATTGATAGCCATCACAAGCAATTGTTTTTATTAAAATGTTTATTTATGTGTCATGTGATATCTAACAATTTGAGGGCCTCTGTGGCCAAGTGGTCTAAAGTGTGTGCATAGCGATCACAAGATTGGAACTCCACTCAAACAGATCTTAGTGTGATAAAGATTGTCAGTATTCTTGTCAAAGGTCAAGGGTTTTCTCTTGGCACCACTCTGGTTTCTTCCACCATCCCTGAAATGACTGCGTCAATATATGTGAAAAAAATCTTTACAGCGGCATAAAACACCATTACTCCACTCTTCTAACAATTTAATGACAAAATTGCTTCACATAACCACTCCAATTTTCAGGCAGAATGATTTTTAATGAAATACATCACAGTGATTCTACACAAAATAACCAATGGCAGTTGTTATTTACTGTTTAAATATACTCCTTCTAAATTATTGATCACAAAAGTTGTCACTTTTACAATATGCAATTCAGATATGATTTTAAAATGATATATATTTGTTTTTATATTTTTTCAGCCTCATGTTGAGTTATTTATAGGAACAACAAATGGTAAGTTCATTCATTCATTCATTCATTCATTCATTCATTCATTCATTCATTCATTCATTCATTCATTCATTCATTTCAGAAGTCTAGTCATGTGACCAGCATGAATTTGTGACACATGTATTTGTAACTATAGGAATGATGCTACAGAAAACATTATTATTATTATTATTATTATTATTATTATTTTATGTTATATTACTGACATCAACTTATGTTTTCCAGTAGAGAACTACTAATGCAAAGTCAGGACTGTAATCAACATTTTAAAGGTCTGCCAGTGTCAGACAAAAGCTTTATTGTCAAAAGCCAACCATTTTCTATTAGAACTATACCAACAACCTTGAATGATATACTGTAAACATATTTATTTTCTCGGTGTACTAGTTTTTGCTTATTTCACGGTCGTTTATTTTGTGCGAAAATTATATTATACTTATTATGTTATAGAGCACATTTCAAAAACACGAAAAATTAACTATGCGGATATATATAAATATCCTATACCGCAAAAATAAATACACATGAAATTAAATACATTTACATGTAGTCCACGACAAATCTCTTTGCCATTGCCTTATTGTAGTATTGTTAATATTTCAGACACTATTATAAGAGCAGTATTAATATTTGCTGAAGGAATATTTGAGGGAGAAAGCCATGTTGTGTAAGTAGACACTAATTAATATGTTACTGTTTCTATAATTCCATAACTAAGATTTTCTTGGACTTGTTTTAACAAGTTTAATAGATCTTTTATGGCACTAGAAATAAAATATTAGAGAACATTGGTATACGAGTAAATATCTGAAACTGAAAGTGATCTTCAAAATGATCACTTATATTCTTTGATGGCTCAGAATTCTTCAAACAGACTTAAGATAGGGGTTCTTTTGGTTTAGGAATAATTGTGCCACTTTCTCCTACTGTAGTCAGGGTGCAAAACATATCAATTTAAATTCAATGAAATTTAATTGAGAATAACACAACAAAATGGCATATGGAATTTAAAAGTTTGGGACTAAATGTTTGTTGTAAGAGTGGAGAGTAGGATGAGCTGACTCTTTCACTTATATTGAGGTGGTCAGTTCTGGGATGGTGGAAAACTTGAGTACCTTATGAAAGTAACCAACCTTCAGCAAGTGAACTGTCAAACTAGGATCTGTCCCAAGTGGTGTTTGTGAGAAGCACTGTGATTCATAATCATACAAATTAGACCACTGGGGCAACTTAGGCCCCATGTTTTTGCAAGAGGTGAAAATTTCTGGATTTATATGTACAGTGATTGATAAATGTGTTTCTATTAAAAATTTTTAAAATGATTTGATATACAGTGTGTGTATTGTTAAACTTTATATATTTACAGACATCCACATCCAAGTGTTATATCTAACAGTACCAAAGTACCTATAGTACCACCTAAAGATGTACCAGTAGACTTGCATATCAAAGCTTTTGTAGGATACAAATCAAGGTATAATTAACAGTAGTACAATATACTCTACAGTAAATCCATCATGAAATTTTCTAATTTGTTGTATTTTTGAATATGTGCAATCGTATACACTTGTACTGATAATTACAATTATTTGATTTTCCAGATATACTAACACTTTGAGGTATTACATGTATATAAAACTGATATTTACGGTTGGAATTTCTACTGTTTGATGTTTTTTTATATTGTTGTCATCTTTAATTATTATGTTAATTTAAATTATTGTTATTATATGGCCAATGATTTTGGCCTTTTCTGATTGGTTGAGAAGGTGTTTGGCGAGCCCAATAAATCATTATATTCACCGCGCAATAACGCATGCAACGTTTTTATGACGTAACAATGGGCAATGTTCACTGCGCAAAAACGCATGCAACGTTATGCAACGTAACAATGGGTAATGTTCACCGCGTAAAAATGCACGCGAGGTTATGTGATGTAACATTGAAAAAAGAAAAGGACACTTTTTCACATTTTGTACTATAAAACATAATAATATGGTGATAAAAATCATGGCCATATAATAAAACAATTACTGACTTTTGATTCGGTAAACATAAGGATTTATCAACCTCAAAAACATAATATTCACCTCGGCCTACGGCCTCGGTAAATATAATGTGTTTGAGGTTGATAAATCCTTATGTTATATTTTATAATAAGTATTTCATTTTTTTCATTTTAGATACTTTTTTTATTTTGCATTTCAAAGGTTCTAGTTATTTAATAAATGTTACAGTGTTACAATTTTTTTATATGCATGATTAAAGAAAGGCATTGTCTGTCTGGCTGTATGTCTATCCATAATATTTACTCCCCCAACACCCTTTGAAGATATTGTTACTGAACATGATTACCAGGTTATGACATTGTGTGTGCCAGAAGAGAAGGAGGTGCAAATATTCCAGTGCTGTGCCCCTTTAAAATTTGGTCATGTTTTTTCTTACTAAATTTCTCAGATTTTGAACCTTTGAAATTTTTATCATGATTTTTGAGACCTCTACCAAAAGTTTCATACCAAAAATGTAAACAGCGGTCGTATCTTGCTCGACCTAGTGACTTTCTTGTTAATGTTTCATGTTAACACATTAAGGCATTATTAACTTACCATGTTTGAAATACCTGGAATAACTCTAAGTGATTGTCACTTTATCAATTCTATGAAAAAAACAGAATTTCGTTCATTTACTTATATACTATGGAGTTAAAAATTGAATGGTATTTCACTTGTAACTTTTATCCGTATTTTGTAGCTCTCAGTTTCATGTGTTTGAGTTGACACGTCAATTACCAAGATTCTCCATGTATGCACCATGTAAAAGTGAAACTCCAGAACCAAGAAGTTCTTGTACATTCCAGATAAATGACAGAGTTCAAAGGGTATGTAATGTGTATAAAACATAACAGTATACTCTGGTTACCACAAACTTAAAACTATTTGTAGCCAAATTTCCAAACTTTCTGAAAATATGGTCCTTTTTAAAGTACATGTATTTTTTCACAAATTTTCTAAATAGGTTATTTTTGAAAAATTTTCTCAGAAATTAGTAGCCAATGATGATTTTTGCTCTCAGGAATGGAACCATACTTGTAGATACTACATTGTTACTACCCATTTTCAAGCCTGACAGCTAGTGATCCAACCATGGCCTCTTATGGAGCAAACGCACTACTTATTGTGCTATCATTGTTCCTTTACAAAGCCTTCAGTGTATAGAAATGTAAGTCATATTGACTCTAAGATTAGACCCATTAACACATGTAAAATGGATTTCTTAAAAATTCATTTATTAATGTTTATTAAAAAATAACATTGATTTGCCTGCAAGAAGATCAGAAGGGCTTATACATGCATGTCACCCACCTAGAATTAACATAGAGTGTTCATAATGGGTGTTGAGGGTATAAGTAAGATGAATTCATAAAAATGTATGAAAAAACTACAAGGTCAATTGTAATCTTGCAACAACAGATCCTTTAAGTACTTATCATGTATTGTGAATGATGTAATGTTAACAAATCATGTAGTGCTGATGACATTGTAATTGCAGTTAGCAGTATCCTATGTTAATACATAAATTTACATGTATTTTTGGGGTACTTTGGAACCTTATTTTTAGGTTGTTTGTTTTTGTAGGTGTTGTTGTGGGTAAATCAGAATTTTCTATTACAAGATGACATCGTGACAGAGGGTAATCTTAATATTGGGTTTATGTCACTACGAGGGACAGGACCATTGTTTATAAAGATGGATAACACAGGCCAGGTAAGTATATTTGTTGTAGAATACACTTTATGTGGAAGAACATCTGCTTTAGAATATTTTTTATGTGAAAGAACAAAATTCTCTTGCTGGAATGAAGAAGTGGAGTCAATTTTAAGGCATAGTCTATGGCACATTTCTTAATGCCAACAAAATTTTGCTAATGCTCTTACAAATTGCAGTCAGTAAGCAGGTAAGGTAGGCAATTAAAAAGCAATTTAAAAAAAATTCTTTTACATTGACTGTATGAGGCAAGGATGCCAACTTTAACAGTGCTTGTCATAAAAATTTTAGGCCTTAAAGCTATCTTCAGCATCATTTAGATCTCATTTAAATTGAAGTTTACAAGTTTTCAAATTACTTTACCTTGCATAAGTAAATTAAAATACACATTCACAATGTAAGATGCGTTATAACATTGCAATGTTATAAACAATATATACATGTATATAATTTTTTTTACATTTATTTATATAGATGGTTATTAAGACAGATGATATGGACCTAGCTGGTGATTAATACAAGCCTTAGCTACATTCTAAACATAGATGATTTACAGGTAGTAGCTGATTTCCCTGATGAAATGGACAAACTTAAACAGATTTTATTAAAGGTAAGTTTTTATCAACATTATTACAAGATGAGTAGATATTGGAGTCTAGTAATCATTGTTGATGCCCAGTCAAGATTTTTCACTTATATCAAGGCAGTTAGTTTTGGATGGTGGCAGAATCTGGAGTACTTCAAGAGAAGCACCAACCTTCAGCAAGTGAGAGTAAAAACTTTTTATCACATACCCATTGAATCTTACTATAGCGACATTACATTTTCTTGCCATGTGATACAAATGTCCATATGACATGTGCAATACAATATTCTATCATCATAGTAGCGGAACTACTTTAGGAAGTTCCCTTTCCAACAACAATAATATGACATCATATTGGTTATATGTGGCATCATGTTAAGTTAGGAGAAAGTTGGGAGAATCACGGACGATGTTAAATAATTTTGTAAAATCAGTGTTTGTTTTTTAATTTTTTTCCCAGTATTTACAATGGTATTAGTAAAATGTTAACCAATGATGTTTAAGTGAAGAGTTATTTGTTGTTTTTAATTACTTCTTTAGCAGTTTTTACAGTCAGGTATCAGATTTTTAGAATCGGATCAAAAATCAATATAAAATAGTTGATTGTGAATTCATTGACAGATTAAGCCAAAGAAAGCTTTTCAATTAGTTTGGTAGGATATGTTATAAATACAAAACCACACATGTGGTTTTCTGACTTAGCTGAGCGCATGAGTTTATTGTGCGGACGCATACATTACACTCGTGCGATCAGCTACGTCAGAAAACCACATGTGTGGTTTTGTGTATGTATCACTAGAATCTGCCAGAGTGGTGGTGAGAGGTGTTGTGATCTGTAAGTATGCTTTGGACTACTTGGCCACTGACCCCTCCCCCCTCCCTATTACATGGTAAAATATTTATACTATTTAAAATTATTTATATTAATGGATGCAGTTAAAACTTATGATGCCCTCAACACTTTTGCAGCCTCAAATATGATCATTATAGTTTTGGAAGTCCCAAGATCTATTTCGAATATATTTTTATTTAAAAAATAAAAGATTGTTTTTATTTATTACTGAAGTGTCTGTGTATAATCCTAGACATTGATTGAACAGTTAGTGACAGTAAATGGCAGCTTTTGTTGGTATAGCCAATAACTTCCATTGGCAGCATGATTATGGTTATCATTGTTAACCATAGTCACTGGGAGCCATTTTAAGCATGTACACTGTTAATTATGTGTATCATTAATCTTCCAGCCATATTTATGAAGTTCTTGTTTATTTGTGTATTTTTTATTACAAACAGGTAGATGAGTATCATTCTGTAAGACAAAAATTGACAGCAGAAATGGCCGACCATTCCAATCTGATCAGGAGTATGGTTGTTAGAGCTGAAGATGCAAGATTGATGGGTGATATGTATGTAGTTTACTTTTATACATGTGTACAGTAAAACCTTATTATAACATGTATAATGCCCCTTAATAACTGTGCCACCTTGCATATCACCATACTATTTTCCACTTCCAAACTTGATTTCTTTTAGGTTTTTATTAGCCCCCCTCTGTTTGTCACCAACCCTCTTTTTAATGCCAAAATTCATAATTTTTGGAATAGTCATTTTATCAATGAATCGAAACCACACATCACATTACATCATCAATTAAAAAATCATTGACAATTCATTTTGCTGTATAGTGAAACATTTAGTAATTTAATTTTGATTTTTACATCAAGTGACAATGAGTAAAAAGAATTATTACTGTATAAGGTTATTTTTATGTTGGCAAAAAAATCAGAAAATTTGAAATTAGGATGACCAAAATAACTGAAGAATTATTCCGTTTTTGCTGTTTTTTCTTAAATTATTATTATCTGAAGAAAACTTTTTTTAAAATTCTTTTAGGAAGAATATGAGGAAAGGTTACATGGAGTTATATAACATGAACAGGGATTTAATTAACGGTTACAAAATACGATGTAGTAATCACCAGGAACTTCTAGTGGCACTAAAACAGGTTAACCAAATAATACAGAAAGCTGGTCGAGTTAGAGGTAAGTTATTACCAAGAGAGAGAGAGACAATTGTTTGTACAATAAGATATACAAGCTATTTTACTAAAGGAAAGTAAATATATATTATTAGATGATTATCATTACTTCAGACATTAACATCTAAATATACATCTAAAATATATATTAAAATTTCAAAGAGGTTGCTATGGAAATACAAAGCACAGGACACCAACCTGATTACTGGTTCTCGGTGAAGTCCAATTTGAACAAAAATATTAAAACATTTGGCAAGAGGCTGTGATTCATTAAAAAAAATACTGAATTTAGTTTTGGTAATTTTGATATCAAAAATGCATTACTCTTGGGCTAAAGAGCATTAATTCGCCAGAATAAAGTGTTGCTTGAGTTGTGTGTACCTTAACTGGGTGATCAAAATGTCACCCAGATTGCCATTAGCATGATTAGGGTTTATAAATATTTGATAGACTAGATATGCAAGTCATCTTTGCTCTTATTATTCTGATAACTGGTTTTATAACATTATAATTCAATTTGTAACATTACCGTAATATATTTTTTGTTTCAGTCGGAAGATTTAAGACTCAGGTGATAGCAGCATGTAGAAGTGCAATAAAAAGTAACAATGTTAGTTCTCTATATAAAATCATCAAAACAGGAGCAACATAGCACAATCATATCCCAATAAAGAATAGACTATAGGAAAGGATACAAGGAATAGACTATAGATAAATCCAAAAGACCAATGAGAAAGAAGCTTTTTGAAGTTTTAAAATTCAATTTGATCAAACTCAACTTTGAAATAAGCTTTTCAAAATTTTGAGACTCTGTTTCATCAAACAAACTTTGTTGAATAAATTCCGTCCATAAAAAAGAGAAAGAAATACAATGTATTGTTTTCAGTGACTCATTTGAAATTACACATTGAATTTTTATTTTATGTTATTTATATATATTTTTATAAACAGAGAGTGGTATCTCTGTAAGAATTGTCATGTTTTAAAGTGTACAAGTGTACTGTATATATGTAACATGTATTTATTATTTATTGATTCTGCAGATCAAAAAGTTCCTATTGGAATGATAATTAAAATAAATTCAAGTCTCAAAACAATGTGAATATACATTTATTGTTGATAAATAATAAAATAATAGGTTGTTCACAATCTGATGGCAGATGGCAGAGTGGTTTTTAACATGGACGAATCTATACCACCTAAAATGGTAAGAATAGTGTGGTATGCTTGAATATAGTCATGCCATCCTACACTTTATCTGTCACAACAACCCTGATAATTAAAATTAACTTGCTGTTTATATTGCAATCAGATCGTGAATAACCTATACATCCATATATCGTTAGTGACATTCCACATTTGATACTTGCATGGGTATCAGAATCGCTTGTTGCAGTAAATTGACTTTATATTATTACAAATTGAAAACAGTTGATTATATTGAACACATTTTAGTGTTAAGAATTCCTCACATTCTGTTAAATCATGGTACACATTTTACTGTACCATGACAGTCCTAGTGTCTAACACAATGGTAATATGTTTGTTATAACCCTGTAAATGCTAATGTATGAGTATTGTGATACCTCTGTTTTATCTTGTTATGTATCAGACTCATCAGAAATGTGATGCTTTATGATAAATAAATGATTTTATCAACTGGTTTGGATTTTTATTTATTTATTTATTTATTTATTTTTTATTTTATTTTATTTGGTAATTTATTTATTTATTTTATTTCGATTTGTTTTTAATTTTTAGCTCACCTAAGCCAAAGGCTCAGATGAGCTATTGCAATCTATCATCATCCGTCGTCTGTCGTGCGTCGTGTGTCATCTGTCGTGTGTAAACTTTACATTTTAATCTTCTCCTCCAAAACTACTGGGCCAAATTTGATGAAACTTGGGGATTATCATGCCTGGGTAACAGCCTTTTAAAATTGTGTTCGGGGTTTGGCCACGCCCACCAAGATGGCCGCCGTTACTAATAGTAGCAAAAAGACAAAAAAATCTTCTTCTCTGAAACCAAAAGGTACAGGCAAATTTTGATTGCATATTTAGATTCAGCATACCTGGGAACATTAAAATTGTGTTTTTCATGAAAATTGAACGAAAAATAGGTTACATGTTTTTTGCGTAAAATTATGTAATTTTGAAAATGAGACATTTATTATTATAACTTAATAACGAGCGAAGATAATTGTATGGAATTTTCACTGTTGATCTGTCTTGCTATTTTCTTCCAAAAGATGTCAAGGTCAAAGGTCAAGGTCATGTCCCTGTTTTTGACCTTTGATAAAAAATGCTATTTTTTAAACATTTCGGGTGATAATGGCATGGGATTTTCAGTTAATTGTAGGTATTGACATGACGATCATTTTGATACATAGATCAAGGTCATGGGTTCAAAGGTCAAGGTCAAAGATGCACAACTATAACCGTTATAGTTGATTATCTGAAAAAACCATTAACTTTTTGTATAGGCATACATATTAGAATATTGTAGGTAATGGCACAATGGTCATTTTGATATATTAATAAAGGTCATGGGTTCAAAGGTCAAGGTCACAGATGCAAACAGGTACTGAAATGGTAAATTATCCAAAAAAAACTATAAAAATTTTGTATAGGCATATACTGTAAATCAGGAATTTAATACGTCATGAAATTAATGCGAATTGCCGATTAAGCTGTAAAATGCGTATTTAAATTAATGCGATTTTTTTGAAATTCCAAAAATTACTTTTGCCATTTTTTATCTTAAATAAAAAAATAACAAAAAATGTTAAATTATTGTCTTGTGACTTGTTTATTATTCCATAAACATGTAATAATCATACACTTTCGGGTAGATACTACCGTAGTATTATTTTTCAGGGTATAGCTTACAAAGAGTACCGACGGTAAATGTTAATGCGACTATAACAGGTTTTTAATCATTAAAAAGAGTGGTGTCTGATTGTCAAAACAAAGAAACACATAGTAGTTTGTTTAGAAAGAAACAGTACTACCAGTATTACGCTTGGGGTTGGAGTCGAATCGGCGTCACAAAGAAATTTGTTTGGTGCATAAAAAGAATGTCCCGTTTCACTGTAAATCATTGTGTTTTAAACATGGCAATGTGAAAGTTTGTGACGAAAAAAGTCTGACTTAAATCACTAAATTTTCGACAATTTATGAAGAGATTACTAGTAATCATACTTTACACAAGAACTAGAGAATTATTGTCAACTAACAGAGGAGATGAGTTCTAATAAATGACCCAGGATTACAACTTCCGGTTCAAGGGATAAATAATTTTACATTGAACTTTTGGAAATCGGAAAATTAATGCGCCAAGAAATTAATGCGATGAAACGGGTCTTGCATTTTTCGCATTAATTTCTTGCTCGCATTAATTTCTTGATTTACAGTATATTGGAATATTGTAGGTATTGGTCTAATGATAATTTTGATATATGAATAAAGGTCATGAGTTCAAAGGTCAAGGTCACAGATGCAAATTAATACTGAATTGGGTAATTGTCTTGAAAACTATAAATATTTTGTATAGGCATCTATGCTAGAATATTGAAGGTATTGGTCTAATGATCATTTTGATATATGAATGAGGGTTATGGGTTCTAAGGTCAAGGTCACAGGTGAGCGTTAAGGCCCATGGGCCTCCTGTTTTTTTTTTTTTTTTTTGTAATAATGAAGTTAACCTTCAGATAACCAGATAACAGTTAATATTCCATCAGATTTGTATAAGAGATTATTTACAGATTTACAGATCCAGATCAATATCCATAATTTACTTTTCAATAGTCAACACATACCTGTAAAAACTCAGTATGTACTTAAAAATAGTCATCTTTTAATTGACAAAATTTGCTGGACATGACAATATTCCTCATGTACTTGACAAGTCACCATGTAGGTGACAGTAGCCATTATGTACTTGACAATAGACACCATGTACTTGAAAATAGATGCCGTGTACTTGAAAACAGACACCATGTACTTGATAATATTCACCAGGTACTCAACAAGTCATGTACTTCACAATAGCCACCATTAGGTTGACAATAGCTACTGTCCTTGACAAAACACCATGCACTTGACAAGCCACTACATGTATGTTCTTGACAAAAGTCATCATGTACTTGAAAATGGCCATCAGGTACTTGACAATATCTGCCATGGACTAGTAGTTGGAACTTGACAACGGTCAACATGTTCTTGAAAATAGCCATCATGTACTTGACAATAGCAACCATGTACTTAACAATAGCCACCATGTACTTGACAATAACCATCATGTACTTGACAATGGCCACCATGTACTTGACAATAGCCATCATGTACTTGACAATAGTCACCATGTACTCGACAATAGCCATCATGTACTTGACAATAGTCACCATGTACTTGACAATAACCATCATGTACTTGACAATAGTCACCATGTACTTCACAATAACCATCATGTACGCCATCATGTACTTGACAATAGTCACCATGTACTCGACAATAGCCATCATGTACTTGACAATAGTCACCATGTACTTGACAATAGCCATCATGTACGCCATCATGTACTTGACAATAGTCACCATGTACTCGACAATAGCCATCATGTACTTGACAATAGTCACCATGTACTTGACAATAGCCATCATGTACGCCATCATGTACTTGACAATAACCATCATGTACTTGACAATAACCATCATGTACTTGACAATAGCCATCATGTACTTGACAATAGTCACCATGTACTTGACAATAGCCATCATGTACGCCATCATGTACTTGACAATAGTCATCATGTACTTGACAATAACCATCATGTACTTGACAATAACCATCATGTACTTGACAATAGCCATCATGTACTTGCCAATAGTCACCATGTACTTGACAATAGCCATCATGTACGCCATCATGTACGTGACAATAACCATCATGTACTTGACAATAACCATCATGTACTTGACAATAGCCATCATGTACGCCATCATGTACTTGACAATAGCCATCATGTACTTGACAATAACCATCATGTACTTAACAATAGCCATCATGTACTTGACAATAACCATCATGTACTTGACAATATCCATCATGTACGTCATCATGTACTTGACAATAACCATCATGTACTTGACAATAACCATCATGTACTTGACAATAGCCATCATGTACGCCATCATGTACTTGACAATAGCCATCATGTACTTGACAATAGCCATCATGTACTTGACAATAGCCATCATGTACTTAACAATAGCCATCATGTACTTGACAATAGCCATCATGTACTTGACAATAGCCACCATGTACTTGACAATAGCCATCTAACCATCATGTACTTGACAATAGCCACCATGTACTTGACAATAGCCATCATGTATTTGAAAATGGTCATCAATCCTGTCAATAGTTGTTTCTTTAAAGCTGGTGATCTTTTAATGAAAGTGAATGATCTGGACTTGAAACCTGTTTTAACTAATGTTCTTAGCTTGTAATGCCACAATATAAGTTAATAAATATGAATTGGACATGAACTACATCTATAACTGATGGTTTCTCAATACAAGTTAACCACCTTGAATTGAATTTAGACTGTCAAATAATGTTGGTGATGTTTGGTGAATAGGTGTGCTATATTTCATCTGACATCCCAAAGTGGACACAAGTGAAAAAATTCCAACTAGAGGATAAAAAAATGTTTTTATTCTTTGTTGTAAAGATTTTTTTCAAGTGGCCAAGAATGTTCAAAACTATGTTAGAATTCCCTAATCATTACAAAAATGATTATACAAAATATCAATTAGAGTACCTCTATGTAAAAGAATGCTAAAAAGTGACCCATGTTTCAAATTATGGAAAATGGAGAAATATCACTGAGAAGGAATAAAGAATCCACTACCAAAATAGCTATGGTAACCAAGCTTTGAATCACTTCTACTTTCCATTGATATTTCGGGTATAAAATTACTGTAAACATATTTATTTTAGCATGTACGAATTCAAGCACAAATTATTGAGTAAATCCGTGTGATTTTCAATTTGCGTAAATATATTTCAAGTCTTTTTCTTCTAGTTCAGATGTCATGGTGTTTGAGTGGCCTAGATCTACTGGGTATTTGACATATTTATTAATAGACGGATATAAACTCCTAAGTTCTACATATGTGAGGTGTTGTACGCCCAAGGCTGCTGCGTTCAATTTGATAGCATTCGTCATATGCGTGACAAAAGCGTTGGATTACAGCTAGACACCCAATTTATTGGAAAAAATCTATATAGCCGTGTGATACGTACGTTGTAGTATAACTAGTTTTATTTGGGAAGTATATCAGCTGCATAATGCATGGTGAAATATACTGCATAATCCGTATGAAATATATTGGAGAAAGGAAATTAATTTTTCTTTTTTTATGTAAGTATTGTCATGTGCTACTTTTGAATTTTTATGAACTAATATAATTCAAAAGTAGCACATGACAATAGTAAATAAGTAAATAAGTTATTTAAAACTTATAATCCTTTGTTGTATGATTTGTCATGTTAGATGCCTTTGCTGCTTTGGGGGAATTAGCCTGGTAGGCTCGCCGTTGTAATGAAATAAAACTAGAAGTCCAGCATAAAGTTCACTTTCTTGTATTGTAAATCTTTTTAACATAGAATAATATAACAACGCTGATTACAAAAATGACGGTTATTCCGTAAATGTCCAAAATGTAAAATAAGCTTAAAGAGATATTCGAAATAAACGGTTTTCCGTTATAAAATAAAACACCAGTCACTAAGCCGGGCTCCGACTATACTGCTGAAGCAGTGCTAAATTCAGTTAACATAAAATTCGAATATAACTTTTGAACCAATAAAATTAAAGGAAAAATCTAAATAACCAATGAAATTGTGCGACTTAAACAATGTCGCTAGGTATCATCCGGGAGGGTTGTTATGAGAAATAATAAGAAAGTTAATTAATTAAGTCGATAAAAGTGTAAATGACTTCCTTTTTAGAAAGCCGAGATTATCCTTCGGGTGTTATAACAATTTTCTGAAAAACAAAGAAAATGCCCAGAGAACATATTGCGTGAAGAATAAGAGACTTAATGAAAGTGTCACTATGTGACTTATTGAGTAAAAAGCTTATCAAATTAATCTTTATAAAAATATTGCAATAACAGAATAAAATATTACTGTAAGTAAATCAAATGATTAAGACAAAAATATAACATTGAGTAAAATAAATACAAAATTATTTCAATAGAAATGTAAAAACAAAAGTTTTGAATTTTTATGAAATAATGTAATTCAAAAGTAGCACATGACAGTATGAAAGAATTGGACATTTTGCACACTGAATAGCTAATTATGTTATGTGTGCAAATTGTCCCATTCTTTCATTCTTCCATAACAAAATGAAAAATTAATTTCATTTTTTATAATTCAATATTTAGAAATTTTTCAACCTCATAAAATCATCAAATTAATTATTAAAACAGTAATATAGTCGTAGAAAGTAAAAAAAATAGCAACGCTCAGGCGTAGGAATTCAGGACTCTCGGCGACGTCATCCATAATGAGATGACTCGCCGAGAGCCAATCCATTCATGCAAACATAACAGAAAAACCTGACCAATCAAAATAATTTTAACAAATGAGAATTGAATTATTGTATAATGATATATGCTTAAATTCGCGATTTATACCAAGGTGTTCCGAGATACTGGGGGTAATCATACTCGGTAGTGACATTGCCTTTGCATAGTGTTACAAAATGATAATTGATAATTCGAAATTTTCAGCACAGTGTAAGGTTCACTTTGCTCGGGCACTTTACTTTCCGTCTATATGAAATATACTGTATTATATATGCTAAAATTGGGGCTTTAAGCCAATGTGTTTCGAGGTACTGGGGTTACTATACTTGGTAGTGACATTGCCCGACGATGTTTATTAACAGTAGCTAATTTATTTGTAAAATGTTATAAACTCGATTTTTTATCTATTGCAAATGAAACGAAAATTTATCGAATGTTGAATAAGAAACAGTTATTTATTCAATGTTGAACGCTGCAATGTTGAATACGTAACGTACTTCAGGTATCCGGTAATTGGCGAAGGAGTGGAGTCAGCTGGAAGACCTTCAATGTTTCAACATGTCATTCATGTGATTCGTTGCAGTACATTTCATTACGTATATTGTATACATCTGAATATTCGATGTAATAGTTGCCTCCAAATTTTAGAATCCCTCTAATACTATAGGAATGAAGTTTATTTTTCTTTTTGTTACAGAAGTATGAAAGATTTGATCATTTTGCACATTGAATAACTCGCGTAGCAAATTATGTTACGTGGCAATGTCCAATTCTTTCATACATCCATAACAAAAAGAAAAAATAATTTCATTTCTTATGATTTAATATAGAAAATTTTTCAACAAGTCAACATTTTAAATAAAGAATTGCCGTATATATAACATCGCAATGGCGTAGGAATTCAATTGCCTCTGTGCATCATCCATAATAAGATGACATCACTGAGATCCAAACCATGAATGCAAACGTAACAGAAAAATATGACCAATCAAAATGCTCAAAACAAAGAAGATTCGAATTATATGGATATATGATTAAACAAACAAGAAAATTGAATGAAATACTTGAAGATCTATCTTTATCCCAAGAAAACAGATAGGATTCTATAGAAGTACTTGAGATGCATCATTCAGTACCCAGAGCCAGAAGAAGTCTTTTTTTCAAGTTTATTGTAGTTTGGGTGGCTGAAGAAATTTCCTAATACATGATTTCAACTACCATTCTATATTAAATTTTAAAGAGTGGTTATAGTACATAAGGACTTATAATTCAGTTTTATCACACCGGTAATACTAGCAACTGTATTGGTTAAAATATTAAAGGAATGGATGCTTTTAACTCTAATTATAAAAATGACTGAAACGTTAGTTCAGTTCATTTCTCAAAATACTTCATTAGAAATTTCATTGTTGCAACACCACTTCTTATCTCAAATGTATAAAATGAAATCAATAAATAAGGGGAATTAGAAAAAGAATAAAAATATAAATAATATACCTATTCATAATGTGGGGGGAATGAGTACGATATCGTCAGTGTCAATATAATTACATTATTACAATCTTGTTAGACATAAGTAATTTAATATGTTAAATCTATTCAACAACCACGGCTTTAAACATTTTTTTACCAAATCACAATTCATTTACATAAAAATCCAATTCCAGTTGTTAAACATGTTAAAAGCGTTCTTTACTTCATGCAGTAGAATTTTGAAATTTTAGCATAATACCTTTAGAGTTTAAAATAATTAATACCTTAGAAAGTATTTTTCAATTTCCTGCATATTGAATCGATAGATAGAAATTTATTAGATAAAACAGTTTTAATGCTTTTAAAGAACAACAACAACAACAACAATAAAAAAAAGAAGAAATACAATCTTCCGACACCCTACAATAGAAAACGTAGGGTATACGTCTTCTGTCGATTTCAAATTTTAAACACACTTGTCCTACACACGGGCATGTTTTCTTATATGTAGCAATGGTTTCTACATGTTATGTAATGAACTATGAGTTGGTATGTGATATGCTGATTAATGTGCTTAAACAAGAAACAAGGCCATTCGGTATAACAATCCGAAAAAGCGTGTATAACGTCTAAACATTTTTATTTATTTATTATGCGAGTGACGTCATCTGCGTGAAACTTAGTACCCGTGTATTTATATATATCAGATAGATGTCGTTGGATTTAATCAAACTTCTACTAATTTTTTATGTAATTTAAAGTGTTACACTATACATTAATATTTTATAGAACATACCAATCCACAAATTATTAAAAAACTAAATAAACAATACACACTTTTAACAACGTATTTTATTTAAACCATTTAATACATGTATATTTTTCAAGTAACAACAACTATTTTAAATATTTAAAGTTCCATAATAAAACTGTTAGACATTGTGACATAAGTACGTTATTCAAGATTAGAATATAACAACCAATATAAGACATATCAAAAACAAACATACAAACCCATGTCAAAATCACAATTAGAAAGCAAAGTAAAGACTTTGAAGCTAGCAAATTAGTTAAACGCGTGAACTTATTTTCACCAGGGAAGTGAGGCCGAGTGCAACGGGAGGGTAAACACCTCCTGTTTGGCTAGCTACACTTACCTAGCGTAAAATGAAAAACATTTCGTTAATTGCATTACCGACAATGTATTGAAAATTTCCAATCAAACCAACACAATCAACTTTCAAAGAGTCTTCCAGTATCTAACCCATAATGTTCATAATAGGTTTTCTGTGAAGACTGAATGTCTAATAACAATAAAGACATAACATCAAGGCCTTGTAAATCTCCTATTATACATCATTAGTATTCGTTCTCAACATCAACATATATTTAACACTAACAATACTAACAATAATTAATTGTTCATCACATTTGAAAAAAGCTCGTGATAACAAATAATTGAGCAATTGACAAAAAACAAGAGCAAACAATGAAAGTTACAAATTTATACAAAGACATACGAACCTTTAACTATATAGACTTAAAAATGTTTGTTGGGTATGGTGTTTCAAATAGTTCGATTACAAACAGTACCACACGATTTAAGAAGTTACAGTCTCGGTCGTTTTTACAACTGACGGTGGTGTGTTCTTCCTGCGAAAAATAGTCAAGAAACATCCAAATAACTGGAAGAAGGCCTTATGGTAATAGCTGTTGAGTACAACGAATATAAAGCTATTTAAGCTGGAATATACTCCATATAAAATGTCTTTCAAGCTGTAACCGAGAAATTCAAAGACGTCATTCTTCTTAAAATATATCGACAGGATGAAGTTAGCCAGTTGGCCCATTGAGCAAACTACGAAAAAAGCTGACAGACCAATTAGTATTTTGGTGGACTTTCTATCTTTCTTGAGTTTATTAGCAACTTGTGAGTTAGCGCTTTTTGCGAATTTGCCACTTGTCTTGATCTTGCTTATTGTAATAATATTACAGATGACCACAAGGACACTAGCTGTACTCGACACAAAGGCAAACACAATATATACTGACGTTTTTACAAACTGCATGTACAAGTATGTCAGTACGCCAAGGCAGTATACCGCTAGGGTTACTATAAGTCCTACCTTCCGAGTCCAGATAAGCCGGAACGTTAGTGGTTTAATAACAGCAAAATTTCTTTCAAGAGAAAGTGTCACAATTATGAAATTCGATGTCACAAATGCTGTAGTTTGCAAAACCCGAAACATTATATTGACCGCTCTCGGAATCAGATGTCGCTGGTATTTTTGTAGAAAAATTTGTATAATTAACATAGTTGTGATTGTGAGAGCGTGTAGAATGTCCGAAATAGAAAGTCCAATAAACTGTATATCAGTGGACGATTTTTCTTTGGTTTTCAACAGGACCAGAACAGCGATCGTATTCGTGACAAAACTGAACAGTTTTATTGCTATGTTGGTAATAAATAGCGGCAGGAATGGATTTTTATCCACATACTGATATCTAGATTGCAATATGTTCCTTGTAATATTTTCTATCTCCGTTGTATTAAAATCATTAGTAAAGTTAAATAAATATTCCGTTGTGTTCTCCATAATGATACAACCAACGGCACAAGCAAAGTTAAACTAGAATGTCTTTGCAATGATTGTATCTATCAACTACGGCACCAATAAAGTAAAAGTAAAATGTTTTTACAATTAGGGTATCCTACCTACTTCAACCACTGTACCAGCAAAGAAATACTATAATGTTTTTACAATGCGGATATCCTTCCTACATCAACCACGGCACTAGCAAAGTACAACTAGAATGTCTTTAAAATAAGATTATCTCGCCTATATCAATCTTTTCAAAGATCTGCCATATAGTCTAAGTTTCCGGCGTCTTAAAAATAAATTCCGATTGTTTAGGAACGACTTTTCATTGATGGAAAATGTGATTAATTAATCCAACCACTCACGGCGTTAATAGGCTATGTATCAATTTTTATCAGTTGTCATTTTTATGTCAAGCACCAATGAAAAGAATTGATTCAAGGAAACTGCGAAAGAATTTTTCTCAATTATATGCTCGCAGAATTTGATTGACACATTTGTGCCAAGTTTTGAACCCAATAAGCTTGCAAGTTTGCTTCTTTATAAGGATTTGTTGTAAGAATCTATAACCACGGTAGAAAGTAAGCAATTGAAAGTAATTAAACAATTTTACGTTTGGCAAAAATTATCGAGAAACATTTCAAAAGACTATGAAAACTTATGATAAAAATTTTTTTTTTTGTTTTTAAAAAATATTTCTCGTGTTTATTTATTCTATTCAGATTAAATAACATTTGGGCATGGATTAGTATGTTTGTTTTTTATTTGTTTACTGTTACATAAGTATTAACGTTTAATGAATGTTACAGTTAGAAAGTCACTCAAAAAATTCTTGAAATAAAAAGACGGATGTTACGCGAGTTTGCTGCAATGTTATCTGTACAAATATACTTTTAACATAAAAGTTTTTCTTTTGTTATTGGTGAATAAAATACGTATGTAGCGGTATTTTAATTTTAAACGAGAACTGTATTTACTAATTACAAAAACAATTGATTTCAATAGAACTAATTTATTATCTTGTTTGAGGGTGTTAACTTTTGTGTAATAGATCTGATCTACAATCAATGAAATTGTCATTGTTAAAAGATATAAATATATTTATAATATTTTTTGTAATGCTATGTATGTATCTAAATGTATCAAAGCAGATGTACAATAAATACTAATTGGGATATATTTGACGATTTTAGTCAGGCAAATGCTATATATATTTTCTGCATTACTGTATTGCATATTGCAGAATCAATGTACCCAAAAGCGTTTCAGGAGAACAAACGGGAGGGTGGCCAGAGTGAAGCAATTACTACATATGCTTTCATCTCTGGTGATCTAAGTAAAATAGTGCATAGGTAAACAGTGGCCAAATAACGATGGGTTCAAACAATATCGCCAAATATTAAGTACTAACGTACATTGTGAAATGACATGTTTGTCCAAAAAGAGGTCATTAAGACGTCGACACCAGCCAAAATATTATTTGATTAGTCAAAATTACATTATGTTTTTGATTAGTTGAGAAAAAAGGAAATACTATTTCTGAATTGGCAAAATGTATATAGGTATATGATACGTTTCGATTAGGTTAACGTTAACATAACCATACATGTTATATCATTATGTTAAACCATGTTCAAATTACTTTAAAACTGTAAAAACTTTGAAAAATGGCAAATTTAATTTTACACTTGAACTTTAATCGGGGAAATGAGGCCAGGTTCTCCGGAAGGATTAGCAGTTTCTCATTAGCTTGCTACACCGGCATCGTGTAGTCAAAATTGAGAATGGAACAAATATGATATGATGTCTCTGCATCAAAAATATCCTGAGTCTCTTTGACGTCCCATAGTTCCATGTTTCTTTATTTTCAATTTTGATTACAAACTTTGCGGTTGAAGCTAGCTAAACAGGAAGAGCATACCCTGCTTTGATAAAACACGCTCTCGGTTCCACTCCTGATATAACCGACAATTAGTTCCCATCATTCCACAACATGGTTCATGATTCCAATGACGTAATTACAAAACGTGAGCCAATTTTGGTTTTGACCTAATAAAGTCATTATTACTGTAAAACCAAAAATTGTGTTATTTCAAAAAATATGGAACCGGTTCCACTTCTGACATAAACGACATTTAGTTCCCATCATTCCACAACTTTTGAACACATTGTTCATGATTCCAATGACGTGATTAGAAAACGTCAGCCAATTTTGGTTTTGACCTGATATAGTCATTATTACTGTAAAACGAATTTTTGTTTATTTCATAAAACACGCTCTCGGTTCCACTTCTGATATAACCGACAGTTAGTTCCCATCATTCAACAACTTTTGAACACATTGGTCCTTTTGGGGCAACCGGTCTCCTTCGCTTAGGGAGATTCACGTGTTCAGCCTTGTTCAGCTTTCAAAGCTTTTACTTTTCTGTGGGGTTGTGATTTGGACATGGATTATTTTGTTTGGTTGTGATTTTTCTTTTCTCATTCTTTTACCTAATATTAACTGGATAAAATGCAACAAGTCACAATCATGGACATTTGAAAGTGGAATGATAATGATAATCTGCACATCCAAAATGTTGCTTGATGATACAGGGGAATAACCTTTAAAGAAGATTTTGTAAAGTTCATTTGAGAACGGTAAAAATGAAGAGAAATACACACAAATATAAGACATCCATAATTTAACAAAGTTTATCAATGATTATGTGTATAAAAATTAGTAGCTGTGAGTAAATTATTATCGATTATTATGGTTCACGTAGTGATCCAAAAGCTGTCAATTAGGGGATTCGTACGTATTATACACTTTAGGAATACTAGTTGTTTATTTTAATGGAAACATATTTTTCTATAATTCTTTAATCAATTTAGTTTTACATTTTAAGTTCAGTGCATATAAACTGATTGACCTAATTTTAACAGGAAATAAAGTCTAATTTGAACTCTCAGAAAAAGGAGCCTGATTAAAGAATAAAAATATAATTGATTTTTGCTTAAAAAATCTTTAAATAATTATCACGTTGACATTAAATTAGTAAGTCAAACATACCTGATAATTTTGTTGACGTAGCAATTATTGAAAAAAGTCGGCTAAAGGACCCAAAATGATGTTAAAATAAAAACTAAAAAATGATTGAAAAAGTTACAGTTCATATATTTAGCTCATTAAGGGACAAGTTGAAGTAAGGTGCTTCATGGTTCAAAAAGTCATAACCTTTTATAATCCTTACATCTTGCAATTAAGTTATACAGACAATTATATGTATACAGGCATTTCGAGAGACGTAATTATTCCTTTCACTTCTTTTGAGAAAAAATCAAACGGACAGACACGTGACTTCGAAAATTTTGTTTTGAAATTAGCATTTATGCATGTTTAGAAAACTCATAATTATGACAAATAAAACATATATGTTGTGTATATAATTTTCCAACAAACAATCGTTATACCATGAGCAAAAACTGTGCACCATTGCTTGCTGATTTGTTTCTTTATTGGTCTGAAGCAGAATTGACGCAGAACCTTATTAAATCTGGAGAAAAGTCTATCGCCATTCAACTCGGTTATATAATATCCTAATAATACTCCTAAATTTAAAGACCAAGTAAATTTCATCTTTCTAAGTTAGCTTTAAATAAAAGATTTGACAGATACCTGCTTTACATTTCGATGAATCTTTCCATTGTAGAACTCAGGAACGGCAACGTGTAAATATGGCAAACGTTTCTTTAGAATTACCAAGGATCTGCATAAATTCAGTTCCAAACGAATAAAGAAACGGATAGGCAAGCAAAGATGCATCGTTTGTGTCCGTTGGTATACCAATCGTTCGTTGGAAAGTTTTATAAATTCGTATTGTCAAACAAGAGATATGTTGTCGATCAGAATCTGTTACATTTTGTTGATTTTTTGGTACATTTTTACATGCACTTCCTATGATGCTTGCCAACAGAAACAGAATTAATATTTATTTCATTATACATGTATCTACTTTTAAGGTAGATTTTCCCATTACCTCCTGCCACGCCAACTTGTATCAACGACTGTCATTGATAACGCAGTCCAGTGACACAACTCTTACTTTTAGACAAGATTGAGTGTCCTATTTTCTCGCTTTATTTGTTTGTTATATTTGGTTATATTGACAAAAACCAAACACTCGTGTTTTGGCTACTGATTTCTTTATTTTTAATAATCATTATCTCAACATATATTTACATATGTTCCATGTTTTTTGTGAATAGTAATAGCATATAACCGGATGTTGCGGCTATTACTACTTATATGTGTTTTAGCTACAAATTCCTTCACAAATGTATCACACGTGGCTAGCTAGATAAGAGGTGCTTACCCTTCCGAAACACTGGCCTCACATTCTCGTAGTATTCATCAAAAACAAACATACTAATCCATGTCTGATTTACAATCCAGAAGCAAAGTAAAAACTTTGGAACTGACAAGTTAGGTTAGACACGTGAACTTGCACCAGGGAAGTGAGGCCGGGTGCTCCGGAAGGGTAAGTACCTCCTGTTTAGCTAGCTACACCCGCCACGTGTGTAATCAAAATTGTGTGAAAGGAACATGGAACTATGAGACGTCAAATATATCCAGGGCAATCCTGGACACAGAGTATCTGTGTTTAACTTAATTTAGCTGTTTTGAAAGTTTTACTGCGTTTTTGTTTTGGGAATGTGTAATTTGGGAATGAACTGCGCATCCTTTATTTGTTTTTAATTATTTCATTTTATTATTTTGAATCAGTTGTAAAAAAAGTAACGTGCTTGGCTTCCGTAGAATATTTGTAAGCTAAAGTATAATTAGTATATTTTCTTTAATACTTTTGACCATCCTGAGCTTATGCAACTTGTTACGATGTTAGGAAGCGTGAGATGAAACGAGTTTTATAACATACAATCTTGATTGAATAATAATAAAAAATGTTTGAATACTTTTGTTTTTAATTTCATTATAATTTTTCGAGATTAAAACCCTTCTTATCTAGGTATGAATTTAATCTTTCAAATAAGTAATTATTACAACATTCAATAACAACTTGTAAAATTTTGTGTTGGCTCAAATAGTTGTTTTGCAATCAATATCCCAATACAATAATGTTAAATAAGCTACGGAAGCAAAAATGCAATTTATTTCGAGCTTTAAGTAATTTTGGTTCCGTTCAAGACATTAAAGAAAGTATACCGACCTTAATAATAGATTTAGATATATACCGGCTTTAAGTAGATTAGTTAACATGATTACCTATGTAATGTGATACATTTTTATGAAGATTTAACAGACTTGTCCATTAAATATTATATCGATCTTCCTTCCTTCTTCACTAGCTTTTCTCTATGATGTCTACAATTAAGAAAGTTTTAAGTTTTAAGCATTGTCTGAAGATTTTTATGATGGGATTCAAAAGTGCAACTGACTATAAATGCAAGCCAATAAAATTATTCTAAGAGACATATAATTATATTATTTCCGCCAGAAAGCTTTTCAAAGTTAATTCTATTACTAGTTTCACTTTTAACTTGGATGCGGAAATGCTTCATGGTAATGGTGTCATTATTCTATTTCAAAGTTAATGCATTTAACCTTTAATATTTTTTACTCCTTTAAAAAAATTAAACAGTTTTTTTAAATTAGACTTAGGTATCTGCTCTTTATTTCACTGGGTTTTCAACTTTTTCGTGGCTTTTATACTTAAACTATGAACTCATTTCAAGATTACTGTAGGAACCACTCTGCGTGTGACAGTGAAATAGTCTTTATATCCATAGAAAATCAAATACATGTAAATTTGAATAAAGATTGATACTTTTCACTTACTTGTACCCAGTCGCAACAAGAAAATCTGTATGTGCATCTGCGATTGTCATAAAGTATGTCAGTAGAAAGGAAAATATTGGCGTTATGGAGATTTTGCCTGGCGAAAAAGGCGATTTTTACACCGGAAGTAATGTCATTGATGACGTTTTACGTCATATGCGCAACAGAATCCGCCATTTACCTGGTTTTTCAACATGTTAAATCCTCATAGCGCCAACGTTTTACCCTGTGCAGATATATTCTGGGCTAATCGCGGATGCGATTACAGATTTCCTGTTACGACTAGGTACAAGTAAGTGAAAAAAATATCAATATTTATTTGATTTTCCATGCATACGAAGAGTATTTTACTGTCACAAACAAAGTGATTCCTACAGTAGCTTAATATAAGACGCCAACCTTCCTCGTCCTCTGTAATAGAATACAATATTGTAGCTTAAACACTAAAAACGACTGGCTGCAGCACTAACCAGAAACAAATATACTAATCCATGTCCGAATCACAATCCAGAAGCAAAGTAAAAACTTTGGAACTGACACGTTATACCCGTCAACTTCCTCATGGAAGTGAGGCCGGGTGCTCCGGAAGGGTAAGCATCCCCTGTAGCTAGCTAAACCCGTCACGTGTGTAATCAAAATTGTGTAAAAGGAACATGGAACTATGGGACGTCAAATGTATCCAGACATTATCAACAATACTGTGATGACGGCCATAAAACATATACATATCATATAAAAGTTTTGCTCAAATATTTTGTATACATTCGTGTTCTAAAATATAACAAAATTTATCAATTCCATTTAAGACATTAAAAATAGAATTAAAATATTCGCATTTTTCCTAAGAATAAGATCTCAAGTCATCATAAAACCTACAGTCCATTAAAATATGTTTCGTTCTCAATGACCCCTAACGAACACATTTTACATATTCTTTGACCTAATGGCACTTTTGGTTTGGCATATCGACCAGTTTCTACTTTCAAACATAATGACTCATTTCTAAAATTACAGTGTACATAAAATGCGGCAATGATCCCGATATAAGCGCACATTTTACCGCATAACATTTACTCAAGACACGGTTACCTCGCTTTATAAAATTCAGACGTAATAAGAACTAACATTGTTTTGATGACGCACACAGCGGGTATAGCTAGCAAAATCAGAAGGCGTTAACTTTCAAGAGCACCCGGTCTCAGATCTCTGGTGGCAGTTCACGTGTTTTGATAATTTGTCAGTTTTAAAGTTTTTTCTTTATTTTTTTATTGCGATTTTACATGCATTAGTATTTTGTGTTGTTTACTTGAAAAAAATGTTCGGAGACTTCGAAAAAACAATGAAAATGCTTTAATGTAACTTTAAACGGCCGTCTAGTGCTGTAAAATTAAAACTGGTATAATATGTAATTTAAACCCCTGAGCCGATATTTTTGCTGGTGGCTGGTGCCCCAAGGATATCACTAACTCAGTAGGCAATAATTTCGTATTATTGTCAGAAATATACTATAATTGTCTAAATTTCCTGCAAGTTAAAATTTGCAATTTCTCAAAAACTAAGGTATACTCCCTCATGCAAAGTATTTCCTTAGCTTAATTTGGTAAAATATGTTTTGGTCCTTTGGGTAGCTTTTCAACATCTTCAAAATAAGTTTGGTTTCATGATTTTGGTCCAAGCACTACTGATGAGGAATTGTATTCCGAAACGGCCGTCTAGTGCTGTAAAATTAAAACTGGTATAATATGTAATTTAAACCCCTGAGCCGATATCTCTGCTGGTGGCTGGTGCCCCGAGGATATCACTAACTCAGTAGGCAATAATTTCGTATTATTGTCAGAAATATACTATAATTGTCTAAATTTCCTGCAAGTTAAAATTTGCAATTTCTCAAAAACTAAGGTATACTCCCTCATGCAAAGTATTTCCTTAGCTTAATTTGGTAAAATATATTTTGGTCCTTTGGGTAGCTTTTCAACATCTTCAAAATAATTTTGGTTTCATGATTTTGGTCCAAGCACTACTGATGAGGAATTGTATACCGAAACGGCCGTCTAGTGCTGTATAATTAAAACTGGTATAATATGTAATTTAACCATTTCTCTGTAGAAATTGTAGAAACTGATGCTAATAAACACATCTACTTTATCTATTGGTTTGTCACTTATAAATACTGACAACGCATGTAACTTTTCTTATGGTTTAGAAATTTTCCCGGTTAAAAAGGTAAAAGCAATTCATACACATTTACGGTAAAAAAAGAAATAACATTTGCAATTTTAAAGCATATACTCGGCCACAGAAATGCAATTCAGAAGACTATGAAAGTGAATGGCAAAACGAAACGAAACATGGCATAAAACAAACGAATACCAGGGCTCCAAATTATGGATTGGCAATGGTTAAATGTTAGCATAAAAATGTTTTGATGAAATATTTTTATAGTTGTCATACTATACTTTTATGGATCGTCTTAAGATAACAATATATAGAATGCGCTGATATTATTTCTTATTCTAATAAAATGTTTATGAATTTACCATGTGAACTGGTCTGCTAACATTATTTTTCCGATATAACAAGTTTTTTATGAAGTTAATCTTTAAAATTAACTGAGGAGTTTAAATATTTTTGGCCCACTTCTTCAATGTGCAGATGTTATTGTGACTTCATTGTCGATGGGTGCGTTAAGTACCTGTATAAATCCCACAACGTTTTTGTTTTGTGCTGATAAACGTTCATTACATTTGTGTTCGTGTGTTTTGAAATTAAAATTGAAACAGACGTCATGGGAACATATTAAACCAAACAAACATACATAAGTAAATAACTAAATCATGCTGATAAATGAAGGGAAATTATTTTATGTAAAACGACATTTTAATTAAACAAATAACATATGTCAAGAAAATTATCTTGAAAACAAATTATATGAAAAAATAATTATTCATACTTAATGATAAACAAATTATTTTTACAAATGTTAGTGAAGTCGTTCACACTGCTTCAAAAATTCCTTAAGCGTGTTATTCCTACTAATTGGTATAATACGAAATACAATATCTTATTTCAATTTGAATAGAAACTTGGAAATATCAAAAGATGCGTCCAGTTGTTATTGATTATCCTCATGTTCATTTTTCATCGGAGGCTTAATACTATTGTGGCTTAAAAACTCGTTGACCCACCTAGCAATCCTGCATGGCTTTCGCACTAACCAAACGGTCTAAAGCACCGGTTATGGATAATAGTACATCTAACCACCTATATTCTACTCCCACTCGGTCAGATCTTAGTGTGCGAATGTTACCAGTTCGGTTAACGAAAGTAGGTATTTTTTCCCGTCTCCGGTGAGCATCCGATTCTTGGCTGGAGTTTAAAAACACCATTACTCCACTAAATCAAGAAAGGAAAATATCTTTATTTTGATCAACTAATTGTTTGAAGGGCAATCCTGGGAGGAAATGAAAAATTCAATTATTTCTAGAATAAGGTTCTACAATTAGTCTCAATAGAAAAGCGGCAGAAAATTTTCTCTATGATTTGCTATAGATTAAATAACAGTGTGTGCGATTCTAATACAATGTCCCGAATCATAGAGGCATCAAAGACAAATACATGTAGATAAGACCATAATATTCTGAATTGCTACTAATCCTATTTCTAACACGCAATAAAATTTTAAAAACAGGAAATCAGCTTGAATGTTTTAAAATCATGAAAAAGTAACGAAATCTTTTCATTAAAATAAAATAAAAATCAATTTATAAGGCTGATAATTGAATTCATTGATTATGCTGTAATATAGATATTGAAAAATGTCTTTTTCATGTGCCACAAGATAATAAAAAAGAAAAACCAGTGAACCACTGAAAAGAAGTTCATGGTAACCGACGTTCATACTTTATCTGTTACAACTTCAACAAGTATACATACTATCAAGTTTGAGGTTTCTATGACCAAAATCCTGAAGTTATAAGGAAAAATCATTCAACCACGATAAAGTAGGTCATAATGACTTCTTTTCATACTTCATGTGTTAGCTCCAACAGTTATACATACTGTAAAGGGGATTATTTTCACGGGGTGAAAATTTCGCGACTTCTGAAACCCACGCGAAACCCTTTGCAGAACTCCCAATTGTCAAGTTAATATGACCCAAATTCACGAAATTATTAGCAGAAATCAGAGACCCATGCACAAATAGCTCACAGTGACCAACTTTTATATCTCATGTGTTACAGCTACAACAATTATAATACAGTCAAACCTGTCTATAAAGGTCACCCAAGGAAATTAGTAACAGTGGTCTATGGGGAGGTGGACTTTTTATACAGGTTCAAATAATATGAATAAAGAACAATTGGGATACAATCCTACTGGCCTTTATAAGCAGGTGATCCTTATATAGAGGTGGCCTTTAAGGCAGGTTCATCTGTACCACCAAGTCTGAGGTCTCTATGAGAAAAATCCTGAAGCTACAAGAAAAAGTCAGTAAACCACAAAAAGTACATCACGGTGTATCATGAAAAAATAATCATGAAGTTATAAGAAAAAATCAGTCACTCAGTGACCTTATAAAATATTTGATGTGTTAAAGGTCTTAAAGATATACCCCAATACTGTGTTTGAAGTTTTTAAGGCGAAATATCGCCGAAATATTAAGTTACATAATAAAAACATAAACTTCAGAATTTACAAGATTTGAGCATTTTTACCGGTCCCAACCATAATATTAATAACAACAACAATATTAATATTATCAAATGATAGCAAATTAAATAACAAGAGTTTAAAAAGAAAATTGAACTAGAACATTAGAAAAAATAAAATTAAGCAAATTTTTGAAAGATATTGGATATTAGCAATATATTAACAGTGTTTTAAATTGATTGTTTTAATGTATACATAGGGAAATGAAAGCAAATTAGAAGTGTAGAAATAGCCTTAAGTAGTAAATAATTTGAAAAACTTAGAATATATGCTGAAATTAATTATATCCTGAATTAATATTATTTCCCTCCATGTGTTTTGAATAGAATGAAAGATAATTGATGTACTGTATGTACTGAATAACCATGCAGTTAATATTCTTTAGGATTTGTATAATAATTATGTGGAATTATAATATTTCATGTTTGCTTTACAATAATAATAATAATAATAATAATGAGAAGAAGAAGAAGATGAAAAAGAAGAAGAAGAAAAACGGAGCAAACACAATATGCCCCCCTTCGTTTGGGAGGGGAATAATTACATGAGACAAAATTGGTGGATGAAATAAAGAACAAACATACTAACCCATGTCTCAAACCAAAGGAAAACATTGAAACTGACAAATCAGTTTAAGCCCGTGAACTTTTACATTTTAAGTGAAGTACGGTGCTGCAGAAAGGTAAGCACAACCTATTTAGCTAGCTTCACCCTCTTCGTGTGTAATTAAAATTGAGAGTGAAAGGAACATGGAACTAATAGACGTCGCATATATCCAGGGTAATCCTGGACACAGAGGCATTTAATTTATAAACAATATCGTGATGACGGCAATAAACAAAACAAGAAATAAACAAATTAATATCGCTGATGTTGATTATCACGAGAAAATACAAAAGATGATGTGACGTTGTTTCAGTAAATTTGGAAATCTTAATCATAAAAGCCATTTCCAAAGAAACATGAAATTTGTATAAATAAATACGTTAAATCATCACATAAGTTGACTTACTCAAACGTACATGTACTAGTATGCTATCTATAAAATATGAGGTAGTTTGAAAACACAAAAAAAATTTTATATATATTTTATTGCATTTTATTAAAGTAAAATACATGTCGCTCAATATCATAAACATGAAACTAATTTCTCTTTTTCTTATGTAACTATGAAAGAATTGGATATTTTGAACTCTGAATAACTCGCGTAGCGATTTGTCCAATTTTTTCATACACCCAAAACAAAAAATAAATTCCATTTCTTATAATTCAATTTCTAGAAATTGTTTATGAATTTAAACAACAATATAGCCATAGCAAATGAAAAATAGCATCTCTATGGCGTAAGAATTTAAATGTCTCCTTGTGTTGTCCATAATAAGATGACGTCACTGAGAGCAAATTCATGCAAACGTAACAGAAAAGATATGACCAATCGAAATGCTTGAAACAAAGGAACAAAGCAGAATTATAATCACATACATTATGTCTTCTTAAAACCCGAAATACAACAGCTCCAAAAAAATAACGATACCACGTATGTTTACATAAAAAGATTAAATGACAGTTGAATATCCTTGCTGAGTAAAAACAATCACACTCGTAATTTCACTATATGAAAATGTAAATTAACTTATGATCATAAAACAATTGTTTCTTGGTAAAAGATATATATCTGATAGGAGCAATCCAGCATTTGTCGCACGAAATTTTTAATCACTTTTCGTCATCCCGCTGTACATTGCTAACTTTAGTGGTTTTGTCTTTGTTAGGATCAAGAAATTCCTTGCCAGTAAAATCGGTGTAATTTGTACATTCTTTTATTGCTGAATCAGGCACCTGAACAAAAATAACAAAAATACAAATTTAGTATAATCACATTATCGTATGAGGAATTGTTTTGTCTAGTGCTGTAGAATTAAAACTGGTATATGTTATTAATTATAATCATATTTATCATAATTATTACTATAGCTATGTGCTTTATCATAATTATTACTATAACTATGTTTCGTGATTATGTTAAAATGAAATTATAAAACATGCCATGAGTAGTAACATTCTAAAATTATTTTTTCCCATTATAAAAATAATATATTTTATCAGAAGATGAGGAATAATTTTAAACTTATCCAATTTTCTTAAACATCTGCTACATTGAAATGAACATTATAAAGGGGTAATATTTTCAATATTTTAGCAACAATATTAGACATTCAAGACAATGAGCGTAGTAATAATACCGACGCAACACTAATCTTCAAGTCAAGTAGTTGTATGTTGTATGGGGGGGGGGGGTAAATCAAATTGTTGTGAAATTAGGCATAATGTTCAGGTAAGAAAGAAACATTTAGGAACGTGTAACCATTGACGTCCATGCAGTCGGTCTCTGTTAACAAATCTGTTAATACAAATGCATTAGAACTGCCTTTGAAAAGCGAGCAACTTGACGTCTTTAGCAGAGCAAGTGGACAGTTTTATGAACGTAAATATTAAAAAATTATACAAGTTTCTATTTTTAGTACGTTAGTACGAGTAATAACATACAGGATAGCCAGGAACGATTCAAGAACCAGCAGGAAGGTTTCTGCAAAAGCATTTATTGCTTAGGACCAAGTGGAATTACAAGATTTGCTTCATATTTCATACAACGAAGCAGGCTGCTTGCAAATAAATTGTTGACCGAGGGATATTGCAAGCATAAGCTTATCAAGGAACTAAAAAGTTTTATTGCCGTCATCACAGTATAGATGATACGTTTGATGTCCAGGATTGCCCTGGATATATTTGACGTTTCATAGTTCCATGTTCCTTTCACACAATTTTGATCACAAACGTGGGTGTGTAGCTAGCTAAACAGGAGGTTCTTACCATTCTGGTGCACCCGGCCTCACTTCCATGGTTGACGTGTCTTATCTAACTTGTCGGTTCCAAAGTTTTTAATTTGCATCTGGGTTGTGATTCGGACATGGATTAATATGTTTGTTTTTTATGTTGAGATAATAAAACTTTGCTATGTTGCGTTGCATCTAACGTCTTATTCTTTTAAGAGCACTACAAAATTGAGAATAAGGCATAAATGATTACAGAAATTAAAAACACGCAACAGTATTGCCGTTCGGGGTATTGTCGTTTGAGGGTCTGTGAATGGCAAACGGAATTGTTTCATAGTATTTATTCAATTGATATATTTATTTTTAAAATGTGCCTATGTTACCTTTTGAAGTGGAGTATAACAAGGGTGATGGTGCTCCATTGTTGGGTTATTCGACTTCAAGTTATAAGAGAACAGTAAAGCCCAGCGTCTATCAGGGCTGTTGTTACCTTCACTGGTATGAATAAGATTACAAGAGAAAAACAAAGCATCTCCTGTAATATAATATAAAACGTTAAACAATGAAAAAATATTCTATAGGTAAACAACATTGACCTGTCCGCTTGACCTTTTATTTAAATATTCATTATGGACTAGCAAATTTAAGTTATAGGGACCATGCGTGCATATTTCGTCTAACTGATCATGGGCAATGTTTAAATATGTATTTACAGCGAATCTTAACGCTACCCATGCATGAAGTGGACCCTCCTATATGAATATACCTAATGACAAACGGACAGGTCAATGTTGTTTGGTTATAGATGAAAACAATAAACATTGAACATGGCCACAGAATTAAATTTTTTGGTAATATGAAGCGCTCCAAGAAGTAGTACATAATTTTATAGAAAAATAAATAACACCCAAGTCACCATTGGAGTCCAGGGTTCAAATTTGACACTGGCATACTGACAAAATGCCAGTGGTTTTCACAAAGTGCGAGTTGAAAATCTACTTACATGTTAAACAAAGAGAGTGTCATTTCTTTTTCCAAAAAAGAGTCCGTCAGGTATCTCTAGATATAAAATTTGCTCGAGAGAAATAGCAGCAGAACAAACCCAACAGAAGTAATATAATTGAATTACAAACACATGGGAGAAAATATGATCGAAAACAAATCAAAAGTAGAGAAATGTATCTGCAATTAGCATACCAAATGGTACTTAAATTACACACACCTTAATAACATATGCATATATTAACTGCAGAAAACATTTTAGTGTGAAAAAATAAAGTTGCCAGTTGAAAACTAAAAATACCAGTAGAAAAAAATTGTACTTTTAAAAGTTTGCCAGTGGGAAAATAATTAATTTCTACTACTGGGAGTGTTTTTGTTTGTTTGTTCGTTTGTTTGAAATGCATGTTGTAAAAATTATGAAATTTAATGCTTACTATTTACTCTCTGATATACTAAATTTAGTTTAAAGGCTAAAATATTTAACATTTGATGTTAAAAAATAAGTAATATTTTGTACATGTACAATAGTAAGAAAATGATTGAATGGCCGTAAAATTCGAAAAACAATCTAGAAAGAAACAAGATGAAAGGTAAATTCTATAGAAAATAGCATTGTATTATTTTCACAAATAGTCTTGTCTTTGATTTCTAGTGGAAAACAACAGTGTACCTGGTTCCATTTCAACATATTCCAAAGGACAGATGTTTTTGATGGATTTGACTCTTTCTACGTCTGCCTGTGTTTGTCCTGCGTACATACCGTGTTCAATCCTTCCACAACGATTTGATCCTTTCAGAATCTGAAAAGAAACATTGAACGTTTTAACTGTAAAGTACACAAGCCAAGTCTTTTAGGATGGATGGCATGATGTTTTATCTTTGTATTATATATGTTATTATGTATGTTTTATGGCATTTATTTTTAATAAAATAAATTTTAATAAGAACGCAATACAACACAACACATTTACATTCCATGATACACATATGAGCCCATTTCATGTTGGAAAATAGCCGAACACTATGATGACATTTACCTATTTTATAAAATAAAGAGATAAATGTGTCTTTATATGGGCTTCATACCTTACAACTTAACACATGAATATTATATTTCGAATCCTAACACTACTTATGTACTAGGTAGACCATCCTATATGAATATTCCTAATTAAGGGTCAAGCGGACATAACAATGTTGTCTGCCTATACCTTTCAAACTCTGCCTTTTGTTTACATGTAAATGGACACAGACTTTACTACAGGTAAGATGGTGTCAGGGTTGTTGGATACCTTGATTTTATTAAATAATTTCAGTTAAGATCATGCAGGGGACAGTTTTCTTTTTGTGTGTTTAAAAATGCAAAACTATCATTGAAAACATCGGGTTTCTTTTGTTGTTGTTGTTGAAGTGTTTAAACTCTTTGTTACAGACGTTTTGTGAAAGGTTTCAAGTGTTGTTACAGAGATAAATCTTTAATATATATGATGATGGAGAGGTTGACCTTAAAAAAACTTACAAAAAAATAAATATTAAAAATAAATGTAATTTCAGGTTATCAATGTTACCATCTCAGAAATAAAAAATACCATGCCAATTAAAACGCCATTATATAACAACATAATGATACTTATTAAATCGCCACCATAAAAATTGACCTTGACAGAAGGGACGGATGTTGACCTTGACAGAAAGGACGGATGTTGACCCTGACTTCAAGGGACGGATGTTGACCTTGACAGAAGGAACGGATGGTGACCTTGACAGAAAGGACGGATGGTGAACTTGACAGAAGGAACGGACGTTGACCTTGACAGATGGAACGGATGGTGACCTTGACAGAAGGGACGGATGGTGACCTTGACAGAAGGGACGGATGTTGACCTTGACAGAAGGAACGGATGGTGACCTTGACAGAAGGGACGGATGGTGACCTTGATAAAAGGGGCGGCTACTACAATGTAAACAAAATGCTTACAAGAGGAATAATTGTTTTGTAGTTACGAATAATTGTGACGCAGTTATAGATATGTAATTTGTTTGTATGTTGAAATTACCACAGCACACAATAGCAACCTCGCAATTATTAAATGTTTTCCTGTCCATCATAAAATATTTTACATCTTATTTGGTGGTCTTGTTAGTGTTTATTCTTGATTCAAATTATCACAGCATAATGGAGCTCTCTGACAAACAATATAAAATATTTTCCTGATCAAGCACGAAATATTTTACAGCTTTTTTCAAGGTCTTGTAATTGTTAACTATTGTTTCAAATTATCACAGCATAATTTAGCCCCATCCCAAACAATATTTAAAGTTTTCCTATCCAGCACGAAATATTTCACAGCATGTTTCGCAATTCATTACGGATGTACAAAGGATATGAATGTCATAATATAATTCTATTACATCCGCACGCAATAATTAAAGGGAAATAAATTGTTTTCCACTTTATTAAAGCACCACTTACCTGAAGACATCCATTAGCCTTAGTACACTTATCTATGGCAACAAACACAGTTAACATATCAGGGAATAAACAACCATTCTTGTACCAGTAACTGTAAGAATAAACATTACACAAATTTACAACTATAGCTTAAGTGATCGATCAAAAATAAAAATAACTATCCATGTCCAAATCACTATCCTAAAAGCAAGGTAGAAACTTTGAAACTGACAAATTGAGTGATACATGTGAGTTCCTACCAGGGATGTGAGCCCCAGAGGTGTAACCACGTTCTGTTTAGCTAGTTACATCCACCACATGCAAAGTTAAAATTGAGAATGTAAGAAACGTATAACTGTAGAAAGCAAAATATATCCAGGATAATTTTGAAACAGACATTACACTTATCATGGCTATACAAGAACTTGAGTGGTTCGATTCCTGAATTCACTCTATCCATAAGACTAGATACAATTTTGTCATTCAATCGAGTGCCGTCAAAAGTCAAAAATTTTATAATCAATGATCTAAATATGTTATTTTGTCCTATTTAGTGTTTTTCTTTCATTTGTTATTCGTGTTTTTACCTACAGTGGCCATGGTTAATTATGTTTTTTTCAGTTGCTATATATACCCCTTTTTATTTTATTTAACCCATAACATAATGAGAAAATTGTAACTGAGTATCGCTCAGTGTTTTTTTCTTTTTTTTTACCTTTTAAGTACATGTGTGTTTATTTTGTAACTCTAAATTCCCTTGCGCTAAATGCGACAATGGTAAGCAATGTAGCAATTGTTACATTAAAAACCAATAAACAAAAATATAATGAGAGCATTATTAGAAATTTAAATTAATTTCTTTACCCATAATCTTGGTGCCATAAATGAGCACCACCAGTAAAAGCATCCTTTCGGATCAATTTAGTATGATAGTGGTATGCCTCGCCTCCACCAAGTAGCTACAAAGACAAATGTTAAAAATCATAAAAAACAATATTTATGACAGACTTCTTCTTAAAAGTTATTTAATATAAGCATGATAAGGTTTGTCTCTTAATAAACCAAACGCAAACATACCTGCCCATCGTATTACTAAACCTGTTTTAATAAAATTCCTCATCAGTATTTGCGGAAATTAAAATATGTCCTACATTGTACTTGGTCCTATACATCCAGTAATAGTAGATTCCATGCACGTGCTTCGTTTTGAACATCGGACTATTTTAAGGAGCCGTTTATATACTTATATTATCATTTAATATAAAAAACAAACATTCTAATCCATGTCCGAATCACAATCCAGAAGCAAAGTATAAAACTTTGCAACTGACAAGTTAATGTTAGACAAGTGTACTTCCACCAGGGAAGTGAGGCCGGGTGCTCAAGAAGGGTAAGCACCTCCTGTTTAGCTACCTACACCCGCCACGTGTGTATTCAAAATTGTGTGATTAGGAACATGGGACTATGGGACGTAAAATATATTCAGGTAAATTCTGGACACAGAGACATCAAACTTAATATTTTATTAGCTATACTACTTCTGGGTTTTCAGTCTGATTAATTGGCAATGCCACTACATGTTATTAACACTATCTATGGTTAATGTCTATGTTGCATTGACTGGCGTTAAGTATGCTGTTTAGGTACAAAGAGCAATAATCCATTCTACATTCTACAGTGTTGATCTATAATTGATATCCATCCAAATAAAAATTTCCATTTATAATTTTAAAATTTTAAATTTCGACGACCGAAAAAGTCTACCGGAAGCAAGCCATTTTGAACATTTCTGTAAAAACTTTTTACGCAACAATTCATGGAATTCAACAATAGCTGTGAAGTAAAAAAGGAATTCTTGCCATTTGCAATAAAACCCCATTCTACATTACTTTTTCACTTGTGGTTACAACTTTTTCCGATCTTGCCAAAAGACCAGTGACGTCATTTCCTGGATGGCTCCAAATAACAAACTTGGCTTCTTTCCCTTGGCCATCAGACAACTATAAAAATAAACAATTATCATATTTTCTTACAAGATACTATTGTATTTTATGAGATTTTAAATGTTACTGCCTATTAATTCAAATTTTATAATAAACGTGACGACTGCGTGTTGTAAAACAAGTTGGATGTTTGGGTCCCTGCAATAGTATTTGAACGATGACGCTAGAAAAATTGTGCCATTATGCATGGTGTCGTCCAAAGCGGGTGGTTTTCTCATAAGTAATTATGGAAAAACTCCAAAAAGATTCGTTTTCTAACTGAACAACATCAAAATAATATACAATAAAAGCACCAATTTGAGGTCAATATATGGTTTATTGACCACTGGATAGCAATATTGACCGAGGGCTTTAGGGCTTGCCCTAGGTCAATATAAAAAATTATAAATATAAAATTGGTAAACCATCATTGTTGTTACGATTTTGTCCTTCTAAATCTTTGCACCAATAACCCGAGTAAATAAAGTAGCTTCTTTTCAATTCTTACATAATCAAAAATGAATCCAAGGAAGAAAAATAATCTCCGGTCAATAACAATTTTTCAATCAACTTTTCTTGCATACGCCAGGTCATTACATTGTTTAATCGGATCATATGACGACTTTTAGTGCATGAAAATTATCATTTTTAATAATAAGTATTACATTTATACAATACTTGATTCATTTTACCATGACAGTATACCTCTAACCTTAATAATTCTTTGAAAATCTGTAACACGTTTGATGGACCTAAGAACCATTATTATTAATGTATACCAAATAGCTTACTATCTCCAGTTTGTTTCTCAAGTCGGACATTGAGAATTCTCCAATATGTGCGTCCAATAGCATTCCATTCCATAGACATATTGCTATCATTTCAGAATCAAAGGTTACATACTGATCTAATTTGTCCTTAACTTTGCTTATTAAAGGTTGATATAATAAAAAAAACAAACATACTAATCCATGTCCGATCCAGAAGCAAAGTAACAACTTTGGAACTGACAAGTCAGGTGAGATACGTGAACTTCCACCAGGGAAGTGAGGCCGGGTGCTCCAGAAGGGTAAGTACCTCCTGTTTAGCTAGCTACACCAGCCAGGTGTGTTAAAGGAACATGGAACTATGGGATGTCAAATACATCCGGAGCAATCCTGGTCACAGAGACATCAAACAATACTGTAATGACGGCATAAAACTTTTTGAGGGCCTTGATAAGCCTAGGCTTGCAATATCCCCGAGTCAACAATTTATTTGCAGTAGCATATAATAATTGCTCTTGATCGATTTATACATGTACATTACAACGTATATAATAGGGTGAGAATGAAAATAAAACCAGATACCCCATATCCATATTTGTCCACCATACCAGAATCTTCTACACATTTACGTATTTTTGTTAATTCTTCCTCATCCACAAAACCTCTGTTGATATAGAAATAGAAAAAACCCACATGATTAGTGGACAGAAAACTTAAAATTAAATACAGCTTAACATCTTTTGGTTTTTTTGGAGAAGATTCATCTAGTCTTCAATAGTATACACATATTGAACTTCTTACTTCAAATTGGATGTAGAGAAGATTCGGATTATAATTGAATGGGCCAATTACACCAAAGAAGCTCTCATAACATCATATCTCGTCCTAAATATATAATGTCCAAAAACGGAATGTGGCCATAACGGAGGCCACGAAGGAACATTAAAATAAATATTGACTTAGTATCCAATTTTATTTTTTACATAATAAATATTTAAGACTACCATTAGATATGTAGAAGGCATTATTTCTACCATATACATATGTGGAATTAATTAATATAACCTGATAAACACCCAAAATATGTGAATTTTCTCCCGTTATATATAAAATATGTAACTGTGTTAAGAAATGTCTTTATTTGTCTTTCAGTTAGTATCTGTATACTATGATCTTTTTGTTGTATGATTATAGCATGTAATGTGTCATTAAAAATAAAAAAATATTAAAAAAAAAATTATCTTTTTGTGTTTCAACGCGGAAATGTTGAATTCCCACATTACACAATGAAATTTCGTTCCAACCCAAATGTATAACAAAAATTTCAATGTTTTATCTGCAAAAAGTTATAAGGAATATGAATAAGAATTTAGAGACGTGATAACGCGAAATAGAGGCAAATGTTTTACTAGAGGTGCAATTCTACTGAATCTACTATGACAATTCGAAAATAAATCACTTGGTGATTAGCATTGTGAATATGACACTGTGTGGGAACGAGATATTTTTGTGTGGGTGCGAAATACAATTGAATAGAAACACATTGAAATTGTGTAGAAAGGGAATTTTATTACGTAGAAACGAAATATTACATTCCCTTAGGAGCGCAAATCTGCGCTGGAACGAAAAACCATTGCTTTGGAATAAAATTTTATTGCAAGGAAACACACTTCCAAATGGACACTAATCAGTAAAGACGCCTTTACACCGTACCCGATCCTCAATTTATATGATATTTCCAAGAATTAAGCATAATTAAGTTATATATAAAAGCAGTGGAAGAAAGATGGCCGCCATCACAAGATTGTTAATAAGTTTGATTTTCCTGGATATATTTGACGTCCCATAGTCCCATGTTCCTTTCACACAATTTTGATTACACACGTGGTTGGTGTAGCTAGCTTGACAGGAGGTGCTTATCCTTTCGGAGCATCCGGCCTCACTTCCCTGGTCCCTTGTCTAACCTAACTTTTCAGTTCAGTTTTTACTTTGCTTCTGGATTGTGGTTCGGATATGGATTATTATGTTTGTTTTTTGATAAGAACTTAATTATATGAAACTTAACTGATAAAATACCAAAATGTTGGTTTGCATGGTATTTTTGATATTTTTATATCGGCCATTGACCTTGTCCTCCCGCCATAATAAACACATGTAAACAAGGAAAAATAAGCACAAGAATCATTATACGAACATGACTCCAGTTGAGTGCTTTGCTACTATAGAAATGAAAGTTGCAAATGATATAACCTCTCTAAAATCTGATATGGCAGAATTGAAACAGAATGTTGCAAGTACAGAATCCTATGTTTGGACGTAGACGAGCGCATTATGGAGGTGAATGAAAAGATTATACCTACAATGGAAGACAAAATTGAAGGTCAGCGTTAAGAGCGTCTCAAGTTAAAATATTGGGGGAGAAAATGGAATTTGGTCATAAAGGGAATTGGTGGAAATATGGAAACTGATCGGAAAAATTGTCCGAGATTTTTTTAACATACGTTAAAGATGGCAGAGAGCTTTTATTGTATGTGAACGAACTATCACCATGTGAAAACCTTTGCACGGAAACGCAAAAATATGTGTCTCTTCGCGGTAAAAAGCCCAAATTATAACATTAATATGGCCAAAATCCATTTATAATATATCCCTCCAAAGTTGATGATAATCGATCTCGTTTCCATCCGCTCAACAATCTGTTTGAACTAGACGAATTAATATTTAGCTTGAAACCGTTCCAAACTAGTTCTTCTTCGTTGCTACTACATCCAGCTCAAGTTTCTTTAGTGTGTGATTCGATGTTCTCATTAACAGACATTTCTTCTCATTCTGTTCACGTTGGTATTATATCCGTATCATATGCATAATTAACACACGCCTATCAGCTGTCAAGTGTGTTAATTAAGTATTTGAAAATTAGCAGGTGATAGCCAGTGAGTGTGAACGTAATTATAAACGCGTCTTGACGCCATAGCTAAAACAAATTATAGAACCAGGGGAGCCCATAAACTGAGGGAAATACCAACATCCCGAGACAATTATAGATACGCATTCCTTCTATTTACAGTGTGGCAGTGGAACCTGTTGTCACCAGATATACCACAGAATTAAGACTTCAGACGTCGACAGAGCGGTCTGCTTGTGGAACACAGAGCCTTGTCTATGTGAAGAACGATACGGTGTTTTATCAGTTTTTATTAATTGTATTTTAACTACCACCAACATGCGCCTGAGTCAAAAATCCTATAAAGGATCCTACTCTGTAATAGAAAGACGAAGATGGAGAAATCCATTTTTTAGTTCTCAACTTCATTTAACCAAAATTGTGATCATCAGAATGACAAACTACTGTTGTATTTCCATAAATTGAGTGAACATGATTTTTATTATTTATTTCTTTTAATTGAAAATGTTTCCATTAAACTATCAATAAAATGCATTAAAAATGCACTGACCTAACCTAATTGTATTTTTAATTAAAACCATTATTTATCAGTTCTCCTGTACATAGAGAAATTTTGCGAAAGTTTTAGAAATTTGATCAAGTTTATGCACCAATTGGGCCCCATTCAAAGTTACATCAGGGCATTTAGGGTCAGGTAGGTCATTGTTGTTCGGGTTTTTTCCGGGTGTGATCATCATGAATATTCTAATTATGACATAACGTTTATCGTTGTTCCAAGTAAGAAGGTACAGAAGGGATAATTTTGACATAGTCATATTTGTTGTTTTGTTAAAAAGTTCAAAAAATGCTCTATGTACAGAATTAAATTCACTTTTTTGTGAATGAAAAATATTTTCGTTTCCATTACTGTCCTTCGTTTTGATCGTTAAGTCTCTTATCAAATATAATTGGTTTGATCGTTAGTCACTATACTTGTAGTTTGGTCGTTATGCATATGATTTAAGATCAGAGAAGTGGATGTGAGAGGTGGGTATGAGAGTCAGATAAACCATACCCAAGTAAATAAATCAAAGGTCCACACATGTGGTAATTTTGCGTTGGCGAAGAAGATGAATTGTTAACTCATGCATTATTGTTTATGTACTACCAAATTATAAGCTTTATATCCATTTAACGCGATATTTTCTAAACTACATTCTAACATGACCTGTGTTTTCCTACATATGAAACATGAAGAGAGCCAGCCGTGGTATAATTATGCATTAGTTACTTATGCAGAGGGCACTATCAAGATTTACGGACTGCCCGAGGGCGAGTATCAGACCAACATTTTGATATGGCCCGAGCCGCAGGCGACGGTCATATCAAAATTTTGATCCGAATACTCGCCCCGAGGACAGTCCGTAAATCTTGATAGTGCCCTCTGCATAAGTAACTAAAGCTTTTATTGCATTGAACAAACAAAATCGCATATACTTAACATGGAGAGACATACAAACATTGATAGACCCCATTTCTATATCCCTTCCAAGTTGCCAACTTCGTTAGAGTGGGGAATAAAAGCAAAACATTAATATAACAACAAAATATTTAATGTTCAGTTACTTTTTAAATGCAACAACACAAATCTATATATATGAAATACAATATCCAATGTATAGTTATAACTGTCATTTCACAACTCTTAACGTTCAATACCGAATATGGACCGCTCGCTCGTTTATGGACCGGTTCATACACAGTGTATGGACTGTTCGGTCTTGTACACTGTATTATTTTCATCATTTTCTCAGCTTTCGACCAATCAAATTATTTGTTACAGATGTGATATGCAATAACAAACGATATACCCATCGCTGTTCCGTTTTGATGACGTACTCCCTTGCATATCTTATGACGTCATGCTATGTGTAGCGAATAATGGTTGTGACGTAATTTCCATTCACAAAATCATTTATTTCAATGGAAGTAATCTCAAGAGCCGAATTCATTGAATGGACCTTTTTGCAAAGACATAATAAAATGTACTTCCGAAGAAAGAGTTCGCAATATTCATTTCAATCCTTTTTATCTAAGTCATGTTAGAATTGAAATGGTCAACATTTACCCGTGGTATATTGTCCAATAATACACGGGTCGTCGTTAACATGCGGCGAATACATCACTCGGTGGCAAAGCCACCTCGTGATATATTCTTCCGCATGTGAACTCCGGCCGGTGTATTATTCGACAATATACCATGAATAGATGTTGATTATTACTTAATTATTGAATTGACATAATCCGTCTAAATATGTCAGTATTGGGTCTCAACTCGATCAACCACCTCGTCCATTTTATACGGACATCTTTTACAATACATAACGTAGATCTTTGGATTCTACTCACTTAGATTGGATATGATGTACATTCTAACATGACCTGCGTTTTCCTTCATATGAAACATGAAGAGAGCCAGCAGTGGTATAACAAACGATATACCCATCGTTTTTCGTTTTAATGACGCACACCCTTGCTAATCTTAAATGACGTCATACTATGTGTAGCAAACAATGGTTTTGACATAAATTTTCATGCATAAAAGTATTTGTAATGGAGGTAATCGCAAAAAGCCGAATTGTTTCAATGGACCTTTTTGCAAATAGATAGCAAAATGTACTTCTGAAAAAAGAGTTCGCAATGTTTATTTCAATAATTTTTATCTAAGTCATGTTCGAATTGAAATAATCAACGTTTACCCGTGGTATATCGTCGGATAATACATGGGCCGTCGTTGACATGCGGCGAATATATCACTCGGTGGCAAAGCATGTGAACTCCGATCTGTGTATTATTCGACAATATACCGCGCGTAAATGTTGATCATTTCTTAAGTAACTTATCTTACCTTAGCATTATATAACCGTTCTCATCGTAACCTTTCTTCATAGCCTCTGTTACTTCAAAGTTAGAGGGATCAAATCTGTATTCTGTAAAAATGATCAAAAGACAAAATAAACCCAAGTGGATTAAGTAGAAATGTGTTATCCAACAATAGGAGTGGAATGGAATGAAAGAACGGTTTTTACGTCCAAGTCGAGCTTATTTCACTTTTATCGAAGCGGTCGACGTAGGAATAGTAAAGAAAATCGGGATGTACGGCGAAAACCATCGACTTCGGCAAGCGAACTGGTAAACTTTCCCACGCTAGGATCAGTAACAAGTGGAATTCGAACCTAGATCGTGAGTGGCACAGTAACATGATGACGCACGGCCATCCCGGAGGCCTGCAATAGCCAAGCAACAAAGAACACGGCACAAAATACGAATTAATTGATAAAATAAGACAAAATTTAACACATATCAATGCCACTGATTATAGGACTCCAGATTATGGATGGGTATATGTACAGCACAGCTCTGGCTAAAGTTTAACACCAAATAAACGAATAAGTGCCGAATCGGCAGCCGATTTTAGCCCCGCGTTACCTATATCTCAGTAGCTTTTCGGCAACTGCCATCTCTCGGTAGATGTTCGATAACTTGTTATCAATATATCTGCCACTTGGCTGCAGCGTTCCCTTTTCGTTGGTTTAGTGTTAAACTTTCCACAGACCTGTACATGTATATAGCTTTAAATGGATATGCAATTGTAAAGGTATAAAATATAAAATTTAAGGTGATTCTTGAAAGCAAAGTAAACATAAAGTGAAATGCGTCATTTCGTAGAATAACAGTACTAGTGTTGTCATGTGGTGATTTTGAATACATTATTTTTATAGAAATTCAAAATCATCATATAACAGTGTTATTGAGTTGTATTATTAAAAGAATAAGACGTTACTTCATGGTAAAACAACATAACAATGGTATCATTTAAAATTTTAATTGGTATTTCATGGGAAAACACAGAAAACTCTAGATCTAACGACTGAACAACACCTTAAGTTTGTCAATATATTGTCAAAAGATCATTATGGAAAATGCAGTTTTACAAATAAACCAGAGTTTATAAGTCTTGAATCACCTTAATGTACCAAACAGTGAATCAGCTATCAATTATTCTGAAACATTGTGTTGCAGGTGTTTTCCCTACCGGAGCACCCTGCTTCACTTCTCTACTTCTCTGATTTGGTAGTTTCAGAGTTTTACTTTGCTATCGAGATGGTATTGAACATTGACCGGTATGTTTGTGTTTGCTTATAACACGACAGACGACAAGTTATTATTTTTATTTTTTTTAACACTTTTTGCTTGAAAATGTTGACCTTAAGAAGTTTATGCGTACTGAAATATGCATTCAACAAAAACAATTACATGTATATACATGTACGTGTAAACTGTCTTTACATAAGATGGGTATAATCGATGTATTTAACAAGTTTTATAGACTTACCTGATGACGTCATAATTGCCTTTCAAAATTTCCAAAATTCTGAAAATATTTGAAATTGTTATTACTGAATGTTGACTGTTCCATGTACATGTACATTGTTCCAGAGTAATGTTTAAACCAGATACTGGACATTGCTTGGTTCTGTCTTGTCGTATTTTTGATTGGACGAAACATTTAACAAAAAACACCAAAAATACTCAAAAAAGAGATATTCAAAATTAGCACATGACAATTTATCATCGCAATACTAATCAAAAACAAACATACTAATCCATGACCGAATCACAATCTAGAAACAAAGTAAAAACATTGGAACTGACAAGCTAGGTTAGACACGTGGACTTCCACCAGGGAAGTGAGGTCGGGTGCTCAGGAAGGGTAAGCACCTCCTGTTTAGTTACCTACACCCGCTACGTGTGTAATCCAAATTGTGTGAAAGGAACATGGAACTATGGAACGTCAAATATATCCAGGTCGTCTATACCGAAACGACCGTCTAGTGCTGTAAAATTAAAACTGGTATGATATGTAATTACTGCTATTTAAACGCAATACTTGTATGAACTACAATTCGAGACGAATCCTTAAAGTTTAACATCAGACAGACAGATAAGGTGCAGAATGAAACACTATGGGAGACCCACTAACCAAAAATGATCCAGATCCAAAGAAAGAAAGAGAATTTGTTTTGGAGAAGTCATATCATCGGAAAACCAATCATCAGTAAAACAAGACGGGTCTAAAAATGGCATCTACATGGTGAAGAACGAACTGACAATGAAGTACAGAAACATTCTTGGTTAATTTAAAATTAAGATATTAAACCATCTGGCTCATATCGCCACTATATGAATACAGTATATATCTATAGACTCAAATCGGAGCTTATCACAGTTGCAAAGACGATGAGCGACTGAGAGGACATCCTTCAATGGAACCCTTTTCCATCGAGTTCCCAACCTCAAGTTTTCCTGTCTGGTTCATTTATAGAATGGTGGAGTAAAGCACTGTGAAACTAAATGGTTCTCTCATTGACATAACACTCAGACCAGCTGGCACTCGAACCCACGATGAACACCCGTACTTACAGAATTTTTCTCCTCTTTTCCTCTCGTCGTGTAATGTATAGTTGTACAGTCGATTATCTTATATGTATCACGTATGCATATTTATAACAGATATAAATTCTTAAGCAAATATTAGATAAAATAAAGATTATCTAAGTTCTGTAATCTTTATCTTAGTATGAAATTAGTACTGTGACTTATTTTTAAACATTGAGCAGGGGCCAAATTTGCAATGATTGTAAAATACAGCATGGTGATTAGTGCCGTCTCATGATCACTGACAATAGCTAAAAACCAATAGATTACATTATACCCAATGTCGTTCAAAGTTGGGAGTTTTATTATCAGCGTTTTCAGTGCGTGCTTATCTTATTAATTTTCATTTACTTGTTACATATTGTTCTTGGATACATTTTCGATTACCGACATTATGTTGCAGTTTGATTCTTTTTTAAATAGGGATTATATAGATCTATCATGTACCAATCAGTTTCTTGTTGGTTATCTCTGATGGTCAAAATAAATTTGGCGACCATATGGATTTTTGCCAGTGAGTATATAGCTGATTTAATATTCTGCGTAAATGTGAACAGTTAGACCATTTTTCAACAGTCATATATCATACTTCCGTGACACCAACGACTCAACAGTGTATTGCTTCTTCTTTTACATACTGAGTAAGCCTCCCCCTGGAGTGTATCACTTACTCAAGCATGAGATGGATGGTTTAAAACCTCTTAAGGCACTATTTACAGTTAAAACAGTAAAGAGCTGTATATTCAGTGGAATGTAGGATGGTCTACTGGTAGCCTACCCAGTAAGACCATGAAGTCTGCTGCTGATGGAGCTGTTGCAACCTCTGATGGCAGTCTGTTCCATTGTTGTATTGTCCTGGGAAAAAAGGAGTGACTGTAACAACAGTCCTTGTTGGTACGATGCTGTCTGTATCTGTGTCCTCCTCTAGTTCGACTGTCGCCTGCTGTTAAATATTTGTTTCCTGGCATGTCTACTAGGCCGTGTTTGATCTTTCACAGCATTGCGAGCCTGCTCTTTTGCCTTCTGAGTTGAAGTGGATCCCACCATGTTGGTGAAAAATCTAGCGGCTCGTCGTTGAACTTGCTCAATGGCCTGTATGTTCTTTTGTGTATGTGGGTTCCACACGGAAGCAGCATACTCAAGCGTTGGTGTTACTATGGCTTGGTAGGCAGAGGATTTAATGGATAGTTTACAACCGCGTAGATTCCGCTTGATGAAATCAAGAACCCGATTTGCTTTTTTTCGTAATGATAATGATACGGTTGTCCTACCGTAGATCTTCCCTAATGGTATCTGGTGAGTGTTCTACGCCAAAGACATGGTTATGGATTTGGTACTTGGTGATAGTTGGCCTTCTTTTTATTTGTGGCCCGAATGAATGTACACTTTTCAGGGTTGAGTTCCATCTGACATTGATTCACCCAGTGTTCTAGAGATGTTAAGTATTTTTGCAGCACATCAGTGTCAGAGGTAGATCTAATTTTCCTGTACAGTAGTGAGTCGTTGGCAAACAGTCGGACATCAGATTCTGTTACTTCGGGCATGTCGTTGATAAATGTTAGGAGTAGCAGTGGTCCTAAGACAGTTCCTTGAGGTACGCCAGAGATCACATTAACTATGCTAGAAGATGTTCCATTCAGTTCATCTTTCTGGGTTCTAAATGTTAAGTCTGCAATTCATTTATGTGTCTTCCCTCGTACTCCATAGTGTTGAAGCTTGTGCATAAGGCGTGAGTTTGGAACCTTGTCAAATGCCTTTGAAAAAAACCAGCAGTATGATGTCAACCTGCTCTCCAATTGCCAAGCTTTTTGTCAGTTCTTGGATGGTGATTATCAGTTGGGTTTCACACGACCTTTCCTTTTTGTCTGAAATCCATGTTGGTTGTCTGTGAGTATCTGATGGTGTTCATAGTGATCCATGGTGTTGCTGTGGATTATATGTTCTAGAAGTTTACACGATTTTGATGTCAGTGAAACAGGACGATAGTTGGCTGGTTGATATTTATCACCCTTCTTGAATACTGGGACAATTGTAGCCTTCCTCCATTCATCGGGCATACTGCTAGTATCTATGGAGTGTTGGAATATCCTTGTAAGTATTGGACTCAGTTCCATGGCATACTCCTGTAGTAATCTGGCTGGGACCATATCTGGACATGTGGCTTTGTGATGTTTCAAGTGGGTAAGCAACTTGTGGACTCCATTACAACTGATCTTGATGTTGGGCATATTTAGAAATTCAGTGCTGCTTCCTATATCTGGAAAGTCATTTAGGTTTTCCTCCTTGTAAACTGCCTGAAATTGGTTGTTCAGGACCTCAGATTTCATTTTGTTGTCACTGTAAAAATTTTATGAAGTGAGGCCAAACGAGCTGCACATGACCGGGACAGATGGAGAGCTATTGCCGAGGTCCTATGCCCCTCCAGGGGTGCAGAGGATTAAGTCAAGTAAGTCAAGTAAATAAGTCCATTTTGGTTCATGGAACTACACAAGTCAAGTAAATAAGTCCATTTTGGTTCATGGAACTACACCAGTCAGTGAGTCTTGTTTCTTTGACTTACTGAGATACGAGTCGTTTTGGATTTTCTTTTGGGTCCGATCTGGTTACCTCGTCCACGTATCTGTTGTTTGCTTTCCTTGTTTCATGCTGTGATATCGCTTTTAGATTCGTGTATCTCTCCCAGTCAGGTCGTCTATTCCCTGATCTCTTTGCTTTAGAGTGTGTCCTCAATTTTTTCTTCAGTGGCAAACAACCGCGGCAATTCCATATGTTGGTCCATGGATTTCTGTGTCTACTGGTGGTTAATTTGCTGGTACTAGTCTATCAATTGCTGTATGACAAAACTGCTAGACTCATTCCAAATCTTATTGATGCTGTCAGTTATTATTGTTATTTAAAGAAGTCTGACTTTTAAATGGGGCCGATCGTGACATATTGATTGCGGACTTGATATGTCAAACCTACATAATGAAAAGTTCGAAATAAATTTTGCAAGAAAATTGAACTAACTATTCTAACCAAAATTGCTTGATGTCATTTAATTTTTTTTTTTTTTTAATTTCTGACTTAAAAAAATCATGAATGTGACAACTCCGGAAGTGATAATTTTTATTAAATAAAAACCTAAAACTCCGGAAAAGAAATAGTGGTTCAAAGCAGACAAAAAGCAACAACAACAGGCTCGGTGAAAACTATTTGCGCCATCGGACACATTCACGGTGACCAGTTATTTATTACTTTTTAGTAGACCGTGGCTCCGGCTAAACTTCGAGGGAATTATAGTCATTTCGTACCATGACCATTTCGTACCATATCAACTACCATTTCGTACCATGTCCATTTCGTACCATGACCATTTCGTACCATAATCTTTGACCATTTCGTACCATACACTCAAGCCATTTACCATTTATAAAAACTACATAACTACCATTTCGTACCATATTATCAATGTTCTTTTTCAAGTCTGTTATTCATATCAGGCTAATTAATACATGTATTAATAAGAAACACTTAAAAAAATCTTATCAATAAAGAACATTTTTTTAAAATATGTTAAACAAATAATGTCATTATATTTTATAAATATGGCACGAAATGGTAGTATTTTCCGGTATGTGCAGATTTTGAATGCATTATTTTAATAAAATTTGCAAGTCATTTCGTACCATAGGCATGGAAAATTTGGGTACGAAATGGTCATGGTACGAAATGGTCATATGGCATGGTACGAAATGGACAGAGTTGGGTACGAAATGGTAAATTTGGGTACGAAATGGTCATGGTACGAAACGGTTATGGTACGAAATGACTAGCTTCGACTTCGAGGCTGCTGGGTCTAGCTGACATCTTTTTGCGAAAGCTAGTACTTGTTGTTTTTCCCGTCGATCGTGAGTTAGTAAATTTTGGGGATATATTTTCTTACATTTTTTGTTGTTCCAAAAATATTTCATAAAATTAACAAGCATCAAATAAAATATTTGTTAAAATAAATAAAAATACGAAACTAACTTTTCCCATGCGGAGCTACATGTTGATATCCAACTTCCGGTTTATCTTTCCGACCTGTTCCATCAGGAATCCAGATATTCAGAACAAAGCTTCATTTTAAATGAAATAATTTGGCTATGGGGTGTTTATTTTCTAAATTGTGTATCTTTCGTACCCATCAAGAACTAGAAGAAGAGCCACCGAAGCAGTATTCATGGTAAGTTTAGACTTATAATTTCGGTGTCAATGTAAACAAATGACTGATTTGCCGGCCGGTTATGCTTTGATTCAACATGTTAACTAATCAATGTATTTGTAGACTAATGTCAACCCGTCATAAATGGTATTTTTATAATAATTAATGTCATTTTAGTGTGAACACGCGTATTAAACATTTGTTGATAAGTTGTTGCATTTGTAAATGTAATTTTTTTTAAATCTGCACCCGACCCCCCCCCCCCAACAAACCAAAATGTTTGTTGATTCTTGACTGACATTAATGTTAAGAGATACAATGACAGTGATTATAGCCTAATTTTGCTATTGTGTAAAACATTTTCATGAAAAATAAGGCACCTACATGGTAAAGCAAGTCATCATTGACATAACATACTAGTTAATCAACCTTTTTGGATATGAAAATCAATAAATTTTGCATAGTGTAATGCATTATGCATTTTGTCATAAATAATTAACCATATCAATTGAAATATAAAACGCAGGTTTTTTTTTTTTTAATTTTCATGGGATACAACAGTTTATTAAAAGACATAGATCTACAATTTGTTTACCCGACTTAAAACAAGCAAAAATGCACCGGGACGATAGAGTTACTGGATCAGCATGCAATTACCAAATCAACTCTAGATTGGTCCTTGTTTTTAAAGTGAAAGTGATAATATTTATGTTGTATATGATGCAGATAAACTGAACTGATATAACTGGAAACAAGAGCTGATCCTGTGCTGATTCTGTAATATTTAAATGTCAAATCAGATTTTTTCTTTAAAAAGGTAAATTCAAATTGAATAAAAAATATCAAATTGCAGGTCCAGAATCAACCAGTAGAATCATGAGATGCCTGAATTGTTGCACTCCTACACAACGGCCAATGCCCCCAATGTTTAAGGCAGATTGCCCCCAAAATCAAAATTGAGACAATTCACCAGCTTAATGGATATGATTCACCCCTACCATTTTTTTCATTTTTACAATTTTATCAGCATTTGGTGGCAGTTATGAGTCTGTTAATTTTCCTTACATAATATGATTGTAATTGAAGTAATATGGACACTGTGTTAAAGTCATTCTATGATTTGACATGAGAATAATCAGTGAACATAGCAAGATAATTCAAAATCGCAATGTGCCACAATGTTCCAGTTTTTGAAGTTGAAGGATGACATTATAATATAGACTTTCATTCATTTCTACAGGAGAAATCTTGGATTTTTTGAATCAGAAAACATTCATTACAAAAATACACATGGATGCCTTGGGTCAGTCGTTAAAATTAAACTTGGATAAATTTGTTGAAAAATTCACTGTTGTTGCCCAGCAGCTCAAAACTCGTCTTGTACTATGGGAGTACATGGTTACACTTCATCGTCCATGACAGTGTTGAGTACTTATCCTTCAATTAACAATACTTAATACAGTAACAGAACCTTTGGTCGGCACAACTACTCATCTTACTATTACACGGTAGTGTAATTACTAATTGCTGATAATACCTGTACCTGTAATTTCACCGATTGTTCTATCATTGATCACTCTGTCAAAAAAAAAAAAAAAATTGAGTTTTTGAAGGTTGCTTGTCATACACTTTTTAACTTCAGACATAACTTTGAGTAATTGGGCATTTGAATTATAGAAGTTTAAGTTATCGAAGGGTTTATATAGAAAACCAGTAGAGACAAAATAATGACTTTGAGTTATCTGTGGTATTTGAGATATCGTAGTTCCAGTTATTGTAGTTCTGCTGTACATATACAAGTACATTGAAAGAAAATGTTTTGATTTCAAATTAATTTTTACAAGCTGACAATCTGCGGTGCTGTGATCTGTTTTATAATATAAAAAAAATGTTGATAAATAAATAATGTAGTTTTAATATTAATTAATTTATTTAAATGAATTATTAATAAATCAAGAAATTATTACTAGTTCTTTTTAATGTGGGGGCTAATTGTCTAAGACATTGGGAGCAAGTTGTTGTGTGGCAAAAAAAGAGAAAGTGTGGGCGAATCCTCTGAGGCAGACTGACATTGGTTTGAATTGTCTGGCACCTAAGTAACCTATTTAATCCTGTTACAGACAATACTGTAAACCAACTTTTATTCCTGGCTATTAATTTTAGTGATTCTCTTAACAAAACCATTTCATGACTATTTACTTTCGAAATGTTGACTTTAGCAAAATATTTAGTATAAATAAAACCATCTGTGGAAACAAATTCCTGAGAATTAACTTTCCCCATTATTTTGTGCCTGTGAAACGCACAAATAAAAGTTGGTTTACAGTAATAATACAAAAACTGACAACAACCTGGTTTTTCCATGGCATATTTTTCAAAAAATCTCAAATTCAATTAGTTAGAAATGTTAGCTTAATAATTAAATGCTGTGTATTTAAAATATATTGCACCATGACAACTCATATTTTCTGTAGTCATTAGTTAGTATGTAATTATTACTCAAAGTTAGTTATTACCCCCTGGCATGTGTTACCCTTTACTTGTAATTATATGTTCATCATTGTGATGGCATCATCTATAAACTTTTCACTCAAACAATGTCTGTGGAACTTGACAAGTCGACAAAGATGTACCCTTGACCAATGTGGAACTTGACAAGTTGACAAGGATGTACCCTTGACCAAAGCTTATCCAGTTTATGAACTTTGTCATCTTGCTCTCAAAGCAAAGCATTTTACTCATACAATTTGCCTCTTGTCCTTTCAAACATAACCTTGCCAGGATTGAATTTTCTAGGTTATATCCCTTGACCTGGATTGAATCCTCCAAGTTACACCCCTTAACCTAGATTGAATTTTCCAGGTTACATTCCTTGACCTGGATTAAATCCTCCAGGTTACATCCCTCGACCTGGATTGAATCCTACAGGTTACATCCCTTGACCTGGATTGAATCCTCCATGTTGCACCTTTTGACCTGGATTAAATCCTCCAGGTTACACCTCTCGACCTGGATTAAATTCTCCAGGTGACATTCCTGGACCTGGATTGAATTCCTCAGGTTACACCTCTTGACCTGGATTGAATCCTCCATGTCACACCTCTCAACCTGGATTGAATCCTCCATGTCACACCTCTCGACCTGGATTAAATTCTCCAGGTTACACCCTTTTAGCAGGATTGAATTATCCAGGTTACACCCCTTGACCTGGATTGAATTCTCCAATGTTACACTCCTTGACCTGGATTGAATTCACCAAGGTTACATCCCTTGACCTGGATTGAATTCCCCAGTTTATACCCCTCAGCCAATATATAATTTGTGTGATGCATGAAACTCCAGTTGTTACATGTCAATAATGTACATGTAGATTAATTAATCAGAGTATGTTAATCAAACACTTTTAACTTGACATAAAGTACAATGGTTGCTAATAATGAATAGGGGGGCTAATGTTCTAAAGTGCACATTTATAGATCTTAATGCCTCTCACCTCTAAGGTTTCAATTCCACTTAGGACAGATCCAAGTACCGGTATGAGAAAGTTTGTCAGTTTGCTTGCTGGGATTCTGTAGTATTGTCTGGGCAATCCAGTTCTCTTCACTGTACCTGAACTGACAGTCTCCGAAGTGGAGAATCCTTTTGGCATAAAACTCCATTACTCCACTCTAATAAATAATAAATTTATTTATCAACTAAGTACTATAAGTACGGTACTATAAAATTTACTGCACACTCTATTTTTAACCCCTGGTAATTGGAAAACGCTATTAACAATTTTATTTTCATTGAATATGCATCAAGAACATAGTTTTATTTTTCAAATTCCACTATGCTTGTGTTTGTTTTATTGACAAATTTTAAACATCCTTTTTAAAACTGAATAATTTACCAGTCTGAATTAGTGGCTATTGATTGCTCATTTATCTCACAGAAACATTCTTTACTAATAAGGCAAGGTCAGGTCCCAGGATGTAATTTTATGGATGATTTTGTATGTCATTGGTGGTTTTTTTTTAGTTTTTATCTCACTTGAGCTGAAAGGCTCAGATGAGCTATTACAATTATCACCGTCCGTCGTCGGCATCCGTCGTGTGTAAACTTTACATTTTAATCTTCTCCTCCAAAACTACTGAGCCAAATTTGATGAAACTTGGTGCCTATCATGCCTAGGTAACAGGCTTTCAAAATTGTGTTCGGGGTTTGACCACGCCCAACAATATGGCTGTCGTTACTATAAATAGCCAAAAGACAAAAAAATCTTCTTCTCTGAAACCAAAAGGTGCAGGCAAATTTTGATTAGATATTTGGATTCAGGAAACCTAGGAACATTAAAATTGTGTTTTTCATGAAAATTGGACGAAAAATAGGTTACACGTTTTTTGCGTAAAATTACATAATTTTTAAAATGAGACATTATTATAACTTCATTACGATTGAAGATAATTGTATGGAGTTTTCACTGTTGATCTTGTCTTGCGATTTTCTTTCCGATTGATGTAAGGGTCAAAGGTCAAGGTCATGTCCCAGTTTTTGACCTTTGATAAAAAATGCAATTTTTTAAACAGACGTAGGATTTTTGGTTAATTGTAGGTATTGACATGTCGATCATTTTGATATATCGATCAAGGTCATGGGTTCAAAGGTCAAGGTCACAGATATACAAATACACCAAAATAGTTAATTATCTGCAAAACTATGAACTTTTTGTATAGGCATGTATATTAGAATATTGTAGGTAATGGCCCAATGGTCATTTTGATGAATGAATAAAGGTCATGGGTTCAAAGGTCAAAGTCGCAGAAGTAGAAAGTACAAAAATGATTATTTATCTCAAAAACTATAAACTTTTTGTATAGGCATGTATATTAGCATATTTTAGGTATTATCCTAATGATCATTTTGATATATAAATGAAGGTCATAGGTTCAAAGGTCAAGGTCACAGATGCAAATGAATACTTAAATGGTTAATTATCTTGAAAACTATTAACTTTTTGTATATGCATGTATATTAGAATATTGTAGGTATTAGTCTAACAACCATTTTGATATATGAATGAAGGTTATGGGTTCAAAGGTCAAGGTCACAGATGTGAACAAGTTATAATTGATTATTTATCTCAAAAACTATAAACTTTTTATATAGGCATGTATATTAGAATATTTAGGTATTATCCTAATGATCATTTTGATATATGAATGAAAGTCATAGGTTCAAAGGTCAAGGTCACAGATGCGAATGAATACCTAAGTGGTTAATTATCTTGAAAACTATTAACTTTTATAGGCATGTATATTAGAATATTGTTGGTAATGGCACAATGGTCATTTTGATATATGAATGAAGTGCATGGGTTCAAAGGTCAAGGTCACAGGTGAGCGTTTATAGGTCGCGCACGATAACTTGGCACATCCGGGCTTATTCATTTTGTAAATAAACATTGTAACTCGGACTCATGAAACACGCACATTGAGCAACTCGCCAATGTCCATGCTGCACCTTCATACATATTTTTGTTGAAATATAAATATTTATCATATTCCACTTATCTTGGACATTTTCATTTATGTTCTTTATTTGAAACTTTTTAAATATTCACATGAAATTATTTCATTTCTGCATATTTTTGTGAAGTTCCACATAACTGTGGAACGAATTGTCTGAAGATATAACAAGGTATTTGTCCTTAACACCTTTAATTTGATAGGATAGGTTACTGACGTCCTTGGCTCAGTGGTATGTAACATATCTTACAGTTAGTGGACAGCCGATAATTTTGTCACAAGTGAGTTCGAACAATACCGGGTCCATATATATTTTTTAATTTTATCTAATTTTGTTTTTAATTTTTATTTTAAAAACTTTTCAATTAAAAAGTAAAAGAAATAAATGAATCTATACTAATTATTTAAATGTGCTATCAGGCTAATAATTAATAATTTCTATCTTGTAAATGTATGAACAACCTAAATTTCAAAATTCTTGTGGAAATTATTTCTACCAGAACTACATAACATTTAAAATTAGCACAGGGCAAAATTTTAACGTCTCGTTTCATACAGAAATCAAAATATTAGCACTATTTGGGACTAATCACTATTATTAATCCGTACCTCACCGCCGCGTCATACGAAAAAATCAAACTGTAAACCTATATTTATTTGGAAAAGGATGCCAACATCAATAAATTTTATACTGTGTTTATTCATTTATTTATTGTTTTTTCAATTTATTTATTTTATTTATTCATATCTGGGAATAGACAGTTAATATTGTTGTCATGTGCATAATTTTAAATTTAATATTTTTCTCTGTTAAAATTCAAAATGCTCCACATGACGCTGTGCGAAATATAAAAATACAATTCCTCCTTACAAGTGAAATATTTTATGTCCAACAACACAACTCATATTAATGCATTCATTTATAATTTTTATTAATAGATTCAAAATTAAAGTGAATCAAATGTACCAGTTTCCAATTTGTGATGCAAGAGATTACAGCAGGTGTTTGTTCTAATTAATAATATAATACAATAGGATATGAATTCCAACATATCATGGCGTTGGGTGGATCTGAGAGTTAAAAGGGACGAGATGTCAATTATTAAGTTAATTGGACCATTAATTAGAACATGCGAACGAGTTGAATGGTCACGCCCTCGTAAAAATGTGAGAATATAGTATAATAGGTATAAGGCGAAAACGAGGCAACACGTGTGATTTTCATAACCGAGAAGATGTCTGAAAATAAAAAGATTGTATTAAATTCACAGGCAAAACAAATTGCCATCAATGTTGTAAACATTGCTTTGATGAGGCAAAACAAAAATGTCTCATAAATCCCATCAGCTGTCCCTTGGAGAGAGCAAGTGCAATGACGGGTGTGCCGAGGAGAACATTATCAAGATTAAAATCGTTCGGAATAGAAACCAAACAGGCTGATAGAAAACAGAGATCAGATAAATTTTTTATTGATGATTTTGATATCTGCGTAATTAGAAGAACAATAACTAATATGTATTTAAATAAACGCGTTCTTCCAACTATAAATGCTATTCATTCGGAAATAATTAACAAAATTGACTTTAAGGGGGGTAAAACAATTCTCAGAAAATTGCTAAAAGAAATGGGGTTTAACTGGAAAAAATGCAGCACAAATAGAAAAATCCTTATGGAAAAACCAGATATGGTATCAAAAAGAATAAATTACCTTCGCGAAATTAAAAAACTTAGAGAAACTGGACACAACATTATTTATATGGATGAAACGTATATAAACTCTTCACACACTGTACCCAAGTGTTGGCAGCTGGATGGGAACGGTTTAAGTGTTCCAATCGGAGCAGGTGACCGTCTGATTGTTGTTGATGCTGGTTCAGAAAAGGGTTTTGTTCCTAATGCAAGCCTTATATATAAAGCCAAGTCATCAACAGGTGATTATCACCATGAAATGAATGCTGAGAATTTCACTAAATGGCTTCGCGGAAAATTAATTCCAAACTTTGAACCAAATTCTGTCTTGGTAGTCGATAATGCATCTTATCATAACGTCCAAGAAGACAAAAAACCAACAACATCGTGGAAGAAAAAAGACATTCAGGAATGGCTCACAAAACACAGCATTAAATTTACAGGAGACATGGTTCGCGCACAGTTACTTACAATATGCAAACAACAAATTATTCCACCTTCCTACAGAATTGATTATATATTAAGAGAACATGGACATAAAATTTTAAGATTACCACCTTATCATGCAGACTTAAATCCTATAGAATTAATTTGGGCTGATCTAAAATCATATGTTGCTTCACAAAATTTAAAATTTAAACTTTTGGACGTGCAACAACTTGCAGAAAAACAATTGAAAGACATATCGACAGAAAAATGGAAAAGGTTTGTTGAACACGTAAAGAAAATAGAAACCGATTACTGGAAAAATGACATCGCAGTCGATGAAGAAATAGAGAAATTTGTAATAAACTTGGACGATACCGATTCCAGCGACGAAGACACAGACACAGCAACAGAAGAAGAGGAGGATGAGGAAGAAGAAACATCTACAGTGACGGCCGACGAAGAATCAACCATTTCAGAAGAAGATACGACTGATACAGCTGACGAAATTTTTACTGTTACCAACTTGCATGGAGCTGCACAATTATAAATTCCAGACACAAAATAAAAACAAAAACAGAATAAGACTAAGTACATAAGATTAATAAATAAATAGTTTTGAATTAAAATTTTTCGCAAAGCCATTCAGTAACTTGTTTTAAATATATTCAGCATACATTTCATGGTGAAGAATTTATTATTTGATACAGCAAATATTAAGAAATTATTATTATTATTTTCTATTTTGACTTTTTATTAAATAAATATAGAGTCAAAATAGCACACGACAATATATTGACGATATTATTATTAATGACATTATTGTTATTAAAATTACTATTATTAATGGGCTTAATCAAACTTTTTTGTTAAAAAAAAATGTATTATAGCAGGATAGAACTCTCAACACTTGTCCCCGTTATACACTATGGGCCAAAACATAACATTTATCGAACGAGCTGCAATGTTTATTTACAAACTGAAAAACCCCGGATGTGCCAAGTTATCGTGCGCGACCTATAGGCCCATTGGGCCTCTTGTTTTGTTTGTTTTTTGTTTTGTTTTTTGTCTTTCATTTTTTTTAATTGAAGAGAAAATAAATGCTAATGTTTTTTATAAGTTACAGGCATGTAGATTTAGATGAAATCTTGGAATTGATTAAAAAACAATACAAATTACATTGCAATATCGGACATATCCAAAAAGTCTGTTATACCTCTATGGTAGCTCAGTTTGTATAGTGCTCACTTCCTATGTAGGAGGCTGTATGTTTGAATCCCAGCCATGGTCTAACCAAGACTGAAATTCAGTAGTGACTGTTCTTTCACCAACAACTCTGCATTTAGAAGTAATAGTCAAAAGGTCCTTTGAGTTGAGTTGAGTAATGGTGTTTAACGTCCCAGTCAAGAATATTTCACTTATATCGAGACGGCGCCAGCTATAGGCGAAGGTGCAGAAATTTTGCCTGTGCATTGCGCTGATGGCATTATACAGCAGGGTTCTTTAACTTGCCAAGCCTACTGTGACATGGGACCTCGTTTATTTTAAGTTCCCATCCAAAAGAACCGTAACTTTCATTTCGTAATGCCGAGTGCTTGGCGAAAGAACAGTCACTACCCACTTTCAAGTCTTGGGTCAGACCCGGCCAGGGATCGAACCCACAACCTCCCACATACGGAGGGAGCACTCTACCAACTGAGCTACTGCAGTGGTTCCAAAAGGTCCTTTGGATGAGACCTCAAAAACTAATGTCCTGTGTTACAGAAAGCATGATATTTTAAAGAACCCTCCCTGCACATTGCCTTGAGAGCAATGCAAAGGTTAGAATTTCTTCCACTTCATCTAAAGCTGGTAATGTCTTGATATAAATGAAATATTATTGACTAGGATGTAAAACCTCATTCAAATATTCAATCAATACCGGTAAATCTATCACATCTTTAATCTGGAGAATGTGAATTATATATAATATTTGTATGTTGATGTTTTTGTTATATCCGATTCATCATTGATTTAGGAAAACAACATTGACCTGTCTGCTTGACCTTTAATTTCAATATTTATGATGGACCAGTACATTTATGTATATACAGAACACATGTATTAATTTTGTCTACATTATGGGGGACATGTGTTGATTATGTATTACCGTAACTGTAAATCCTAACCTTTCCCATATATATATATAGGGGTGGATCATTAATATCAATGAAATACAAACGTACCAGTCCATGTAAAAATCACATTACCCAAAGCAATTAGTAAAAACTTTGAAAACTTGCAAATAAATTTGAACAAAACTTCCACCAGGGAAGTGAGTTTAGGTGTCCTGGATGGGTAAGGACCTGTCTAGTGTATCTAGTACAGTCAAACCTGTCTATAACAGTCACTCAAGGGAACCAGTAAAAGTGGCATTTATATACAGGTTCAAATAATATGAACAAAGAACAATTGGGATACAATTCGACTGGCCTTTATAAGCAGGTGACCTTTATATAGAATGGCCTTTACGACAGGTTGGACTGTATATGAATATTTCTGATGACAGGTCAAGAGGACATGTCAATGTTGTTTACCTATATCTAATATTACAATTTGTATTATTCAAATTTTCTTAACATTCATGCATAAACACATTTATTCCCTTTTTTACCTGAATTTATAATCAATTCTGTTTTAACAAAATGAATACCTGTGTTACCTGGGATTAAGGTAGATTATCGATTTTAACCTGATGATGATTCCTGTATTGTTAATAATCCTTGTTAAAAAGGAATCTATTACCCTGCTAATGTTTTTACTTTATTATTCATAAGATAAAAAACATATTTCCCATAAAATGGGCTTCAGTTTTAAGTTTTACACTTTTAAAAGATTAAATATGTCTTTTGTGATCAGGTTTTAGGTCAGTGGTCCATTTAATGACTTTACTGTCCTCAGAATTGATGTTTTAATTGAAACAATGTTGTTTATGATAATGGGTCTTTTGTGAAATTTTGTACAAGGATGAAAATATCAAAACATAATGTATATATATCGCTAATATAATGATGGTGGATTGATTGAGTGGTAAATGTCACATCATTACTTAAATTTGCATTAGAAAAAAACAAGGCAAGAGTTCTTTGGATTTTACTTAAACACAGACTTAGCTGTGTTGTGGTAGATGTGACTAGGTCATTTGTCAAATGAAATTTGATGAAAATAGGATAAAGTGAAATGTAAAGTCAGCTGGGTTTTTTTTTTTTTTTTTGCAATTACATGTGTGCAGCGATTACCTAGCTGTGTGGATGACAAAACCTGCAAAACGTGGGCAGCGAAAAATTAGGCCATTGGAATATCTCTTTTTATCTGATTGGACATGTGATATAACAATCGTGACATGTCAATTTCCTATCTACGACTTACTGGTACATTATCAGCATTGTCTGAGATGATAGGCGATAATGTGTTATTTCTCATGCTAATTGGAAGCATTTTCTTGTTTTTCATCAGAAAAAAATTATTTGAGGAATTGTTATTTACAAATATAAAAAACAAGATCTGTTAAATACTGTTTAGTTGCTTTTATTCACTGTTTTAATTTCACATTATTCCTAGTTTGCCTTTTTTAGCACGAAATAAAATACCAAGTCAATATTTTCATGTAGCATTCATTAAACATAGACTTTGATAATCCAAACAAAAAATTGTGAACACTGTCTACTGCACAGCAAAATTTTGTACCTGTGAATAAGTTTCAGTGTCTGAACCGCAAAATTTTATCTCTGCAGAATTAAACAACTATACAGTAACATATTGCTGTTGATTGAATATTCATATTGTTTTATATTGGTTGGGTCAGCATTTTTTCACCTTTAAGACAATTTTTTCTGTTAATTCTTGAGGATTAATCAACACAGAAATGAATAACGGTAATAATGCTGATGTGGCTTTAAAGAATAATTCACTCACTTCACTAATACAAGTCCATTTGATGTACAAGTTTTGTGCAGTTATTTCTGCACCAATTCAGTGTGCATGAGTAATGGCTAGTACACTTGGGGCAATGCCGCATATAAACATACCATACTCATACTCCGTTATTTTTGGGATGTCCGAGGCATTTTATCATCTGTACTTCTTTCTAGTCAACAGATACTTGTACTTCATATTTATATCTTGTGTATGTAAGGAATTAATTTTGTCAGGAGCAAGTTTTGTTCCCATGACAATATCATAATAACCTGCTGACAATATTAAGATGAGCCAAAAGCTTGCTGCTAGTTGTAATATGTCAAGGGAACAAGAATAAATAAAAAACCCTTTGTCCCTGCTACCAATTTCAAAAAATATATTTCTAAAATAATGTACATAGCTAATTTGTTATAAAACTTTGAAAAATGACTTTTCAGTTGTGTAAAACCAAGTCTTGGATTACCTCCCTTTCTTACAAAGTTTTCGATAATTCTTTGTCTTAACATTAATTTAAAGATCTTTATTGCCTACTGAAAACATTAAATATGGACATTTTTTATGGAATTTACCATGCAAATTCAAAGGTGTTTGTCACCTTCTGAAAACATTGAATGTAGACATTTTTATGGAATTTTACCATGCAAATTAACTGTAAAAGAAGAATCAGTTGTATATGGACTGTTAACCAGACACATTAAATGCATTCATTGTACTAGTATGTACATGTAAGTTTGATAAAATGATATTAATGACAGCGTTATGATACCCACCAAAGACTCTGTATTTTTTATCAGTGTGTAGATATTAGATAGATAATTATGTTATGTCCGTCCGGGATGTAAAATATTTAGTATGACCAGCTTACATCATGCTGTTAAAATATCAAACACTAGTTGGTATGACGATCACCAACATTGATGATCATGAATTTGGATATCTGTAGAAAATGCTTCAAATTTTTTAAAGGAAAGTAAGTTTTATATTACTCGTATCTCAAATATCTGAATTTGGTTACATATGTACATATTAAGTTTACTTACATATACAATTGCATAAAAAAGTTACATGTAGATCTACATAAAAAAATTTACATACCGTTATACAATTACAATTTCATGTAAAATTTATGTATCATATACATATATATAGAAAAGGTATTTTAATCCATTATTCTAAAGAAAATTTTAAAATACCAACTCTACGAGTTTTATAAATAATTAATCTAAAATTACTTGTAAAGTGCAATGTTACTGAGCCCACTTATCTTTATTTGGCTTTTTCCATTCTGCAATAAACATCTTGCAAAAACATTGACAGGTGAATAACTGTTATCAGCTTGATTTTTAATTTAAAAATTTAAATAGAAAATTTTTTTTTTTAATTTTAGGCACATGACTGACATCATTAAGAATATTAAGATCTTATTGATACTAGTATCAATAAGCCTCAAATAAGCCTAAAAAAATATGTGACCACTGTTGCAGCATTTACTGTAAAGGGAATAATTATCGTGGGGTGAAAATTTCGCGATTTCCGAAATCTTGACTTTTCACATGGGTGTAATTTCCGCCTTATCCATATAAGTGGGTGTATATTCTGTATATTATGATATAGTTGTCATTTTCGCGTAGGTAAGACTTTCGCGGTAATTTCTTTAGCGCGAAATAAGCGAAAATTTACCCTTGCGAAAATTTCCCCCTTTACAGTAATTCTGCAGAAGATGTTCTGTTTTCAGTTGCCATGAAGATTTAAAATGATTTAAATGTATCTTACACATAATGAACTAGAAACAAAGTACAGAAGTTCATTCTCAGACACTAAATTATTATATTTTGAATGCCTTTCAACCATTTAAGTATTTAACAATGAGCCTGTTGAATTTGTTTTCTGTGTTAAAATTGGAATGAATTGTCTGAGATGCTAAAAGATAGAAACTAAGTTAAACTTAGTTTATAGCCAGCCGGTCATTATACCCCCCCCCCCCCCCACACACACACAAACTAGTTTGAGGGGTATATAGAAATCACCATGTCTGTCTGTCCATCCGTCTGTCCATCTGTGTGTCTATCTGTATGTCTGTAAAACTAGTCCAGGCCATATCTCATAGCTGCTTTGGACAACTGTTATGAAACTTCAAATGAATAATCTTCATGGTTCAAAAGTGTGTCATGACCTGAGCCAAGGTCATATCAAACGGTCAAGGTCGCAGCAGAAAAGCATTAAATGTTGGGAGCGGGGTATTTAGCTCTAAAGAGACAGTTCTAGTTTTTAATTGATGTTGTTGTTACAGAATTTGTTACCCTTCCGGAGCACCCAACCTCACTTCCCTGGTGAAAGTTCACTTGGTTCACTAATTTTGCCAGTTCTCAAAGTTTTTGTTTTTTTGGATCGTAATATGAACATAAACTGTTATGTTTGTTTTTTATTTAGTACATGAAAAACTTCCTCTGCAGTCAAAACTTATATAATCATTTATTGTTTATTTACAGTTTATTATGGAAATGTTCATGGTAAAAATTTTTGTTCACTGGTGAATTTGAAACTTGATGCTTAAGTAAAGGGACTAAATGTTATAGAAATGGTATAGTCACACATACCTGTTTAAGGGCATACTGGCACACTGGTGATTATGGAAATTTCACAGATTTTGAAAATTTGATTGCACAATTATACCAGTACATGTATTATCTTTGAAAAAGCTTATACAACTCAACACAGCTTTGGAACTTGACAAGTATAACACATGGGTTTGTTAGAATTTTTTATTTTGGTAGTTTGAATGCATAAATTGTCAAAGTTGGAAATTCTCCAGATCAAGTCCAAGAAATCAAGCGATTTTATACATTACTATCGTGTGTGATTAATAATGGTACCGTTTCTTAGTAATTTAACCACACCACTGCACATAATTTTGCCATTATAATTAGTGCCTGTCCACAGTCAGGAGTTTTATTATCTTTGAAAACGCTTACAAGTATTGTATATGGCTTCATGAAATAGAGGCATTTTACCTTTAAGAAATGCATAGTAACCCAATACATAATGTAAAGTAAATGTCTTTCTATTCCTGGCAGCCAAAATAGCTATTGACTACTAATTTCTGAGACATTCCTCCAAAAAGTAACAATTCTTTTGCAATTTTGTGAAAAAATACTTTAAGATAGTCTATATTTTAAAAAAAATTTAAAATATGGCTACTAAAAAAAATTAAATATATTGAAACTTGTAAAAAGTTAATTAAAAAGGATACTGGAATTCTAAAGGTACATTAGCATACTTATAAAGCAATACAGGAAAGCTTAACAGTAATAAAAAATAATGGTATCAATAGATAAAAAACACAAAAATTTGTTAATAGTAATGGTTTTTTTTTGCCATTAAGAATTGTCCTTGAATGACCGATAGAAATAGCCTTGTAACAATTTACAGTCTAGATACATTAACAAGTAATTTTTTATGTTTATTGTTCAAATAGTAGTGCTATAATGCTTCTGATGTAGGTGGTTGTGTTGATTCCTGACCAAGATTGCAAATTAGGTACCGTAGCTATGTTTTCCTACAAAATTAACAGCACTTAGAAATGAGAGTCATTTGATCTTTTTGGTGAGAATTTAAAATGAAAAAAAACCAACTATCCAAGGTCCAGTGTTCAATCTAAGAAATCTTCAGAAGGGGCCATTGTCACAATTTTTCCTCTAAAACATAATACATGTAACATCAATATTGTTGCATTCTATTAATGTTAAATGTGGTCCGATAAGGCCTTAACAATGGTATCATTAGGCAAAATAAGGGATCAATGGCCCTATGGCCCCTTCTAGAATGAACATAGAGGTCCTTAGGTCACAGCTTTCTATCAATCATAATCAATGACATGATAAAGTATACATTATTAGCACATGGTTAACTACATGTATTTGCATAATAAACTTGGAGCTGGATTGTGATTTCTTAATTTCTATCAAATATCTAGATGTATAACTCACTTAAACCACCAAATGATCTGGTAGATCAGCTATTTTTACAGTAATACAATACTTAATTGATTCTATTTTATTGTAATTTTAACCACATCACTGGACAAAATATTGTCAATATACCTAGTGCCTGTCCATAATCAGGAGTTTTATAAACAATGGTCTCTGTATATGTTTATCAGGTTTTGTCTTATTCATATTGTCATATTATGTCTTGTTCTTCACCACATTTACTATGATAGCCAAGTCACGACAACTTTTTTCATGACTTGTTTTCATCATAAGAACTCATAACGACTATCGCTGAAAGACTGAAAACAAAATGTTCATGCATGTTTTAGTGTTAATTGTATGTGAGAAGTTACATAAAACTGCATTACACATACCAGTATATGGCATAATCACCAGTCTGTATATTGATTCTAAAGCTCTTAGATGAGTATATCTAACTTAGATGAGGCTCATTAAGTTTGTCATCTATCAATGATTTAATGAGCAGGATGATCCCTTAACGAGTAATACATAATAGATAATCTTATACCTTACAAACAAGGATTTACCTGGTATATATAAAATAAAAATGATTTGCCATACAGGTATTTGTTAACTTGCAAATTCTGGCCAAATCTTGAGTGTAAACAAACAAAACAAACAAATTCATACAAACGTGTTTACTTTAAATGTTTACATTTGAGAAAAAGCAAAGGACAAAAGAGCGAAAAATCAGACATTTGAGCGACGAAGTAATGGACATTTGAGTGAAATTTCAAATATATGGTAGACATTTGAGGGACATTTTTTTTCTAAACCTATTCTGTTAGACAGACTGAAGTCTATTGCCCCTGCTCACTGTGGGGAGGTAGAAGTAGGATTTAGAACAGGACAAAAAATTTTAAAAACATCAAATTAAAAATAAAATTTGTAAAATCCATTAAAAATCAAGCACTAAATTTTCTTCCATCAATAACTTCAGCTCAGTTTGTATTATCTTTGGTTGCTGCAGAATCAGTACGTATTCTTGCTTTACATCACTGATAATTACATCTCCAAGCTATTTCACCAGACTTCAACATCAATTCTGTAGTGGTGCCCATCGCATAAAATACTCTTTCGACCTTTGTTTGTTTCAACCTATTTTACATTCATTTTGGTTAACTGACGGTCAGATACTAACCAGTTAAGTTTACATAAGAGTAGATTAAAACTGTCTCTCAAAATGTCCATCATAAAATACAGGCAATATTTAAAAGCTGTCGCTCCAATGTCTACTAAAGTCAAAGCTCAAATGTCCACTTGGAGTTATTTAATTTTCGCTTAAATGTCCTGTGCCCATTTTATTACCTTCATATTAAAAAATGTACATCTAATTATAGATATAACAATATAAATAATTCATTTGCTTTTAACTTGTTGTTCAGTCTGTATTACAATACATGTACATGTACTTTTTTATTTCAAAATTTATCAAACCTTTAAAAAAAACCAGGGTTTTAATACTTTAATTCTACATATTGAATACAGTTAATTTTTAAAAGAATTTTGATAGCTAGATCACTATGATTCAGTTAACTATGTAAAGAAAATTTTTTTAATTTGATTCATCGTCATGATACTGTTGGCCAGAAAAATCATTATCAAAAAATAAATAAATAAAACACTATAATTCAATGGACCAGAAAAATCTATTTAGTAACACAAAAAGGTTTATTTACAAAAAGAAGTATCGGACAATTATTGAGTATATACATGACAGACCTGTCAAAAGTTTACACAGGGTTCATACAGGCCTGGAAAAGTCCTTAAATTTTGAGGTTTGCCCTAAAAAGACCCTAAAAACAAGTCTGACCCTAAAAAGCCCTTAAATTTATCCTGAAGACCCTAAAAAGCCCTTCAATTTGGCCAATTTGGTGTCGATAGTAAATGGTAGCAAATAGACTGATCAAAATAAATAAATAAATTAATAAGTAACGTTGAAATGAGCTATTTTAAGTTACCTGGCCCTCCCGAACACCCAAAATCAACCCCCACTTCAAGTGTCGTTACAATGGATTTAAGTATGTAAGTAATTGTTTTATTGATTTGTCTTTGCACCAATGTTTTTAGCTAAAGTTGTCCCTCTGATTAGGCCTTAAATTTACAAAGGAGACCCTGAAAAGACCCTAAAAAGTCCTTTAATTTAGAGTCCAACTGTCTGTACGAACTCTGTTACATGAAAGTTTAAACACAAACTTGTACAGAATTTGCAGGTCATCTTTGTCCCTCATTAGCTATGTCTTGACAGCTTTTCAACTCTGCAGCTTTTGGCCACTAGCTGTCCATATCTCAGCCACTCAGCAGCTGAGCTTCATCTCCTTTTAAGTTGGTTCAGTGTTAAACTTTCGACAGGCCTGTACTGTACTATATATACCGGTATATCAAACAGGAACACAGTGATTGTCCTAATAATGATACAAGTTACCTGGTTAATGGAATAGGTAAATTTTGTGTATTCAGACAAAATAGTTGGTAATAAGTAAATTAAAAGATAAATAATTCAATATCCAGTAAAGAGATAATTGATTATAATCAGTAGTTTACCTTAGTGATATAACTGACAACATATAAACAATAGTACCTGGGTATTTATAGATACAGTATTGTCTTATTAACTACAACAGGTATCAGTTTGTGCAGTAACTTAGTATTAGTGTTATAGCAGTCACTTTATGTTACATGTGGCATGTGACTGAAAGTTCATCAAAGAAAATGGAAAATTCAAAGAAATAAGGAGGTGATTTGGACTAACATCATCCACCAAAAAAAAAAAATAGAAAATATGAAGAAATAAGGATATGATTCAGACTAACATCAATATATCTTTGGATTATAAATGACCATTCATGAATATTTTAAATAATTATTGGTTCTGTAGTGCTGGCTTTTTTTTTTAGATTTAAGTTATTGATCACTAATATAGTGCTGCCGTTTTTCGATTTTGAAATCTATAATACAGTTCTACGTTTTTGGACCTAGAGATTGGTAATTAAGTGATGCCTGTTTTGGATTGGAGATATTGGTAAAATAGTGCTTCCTATTTTGGATTTAAATCTTAGAAATATTTTGCTGCCTCGTGGATTAAGATATTGGTAATTAAATGCTGACTTTTTGTGGATTTTGAAATCAGTAATATTCTAGCCTCTTTTGGATTAAGAGATCCGTTATAAAGTGCAGCCTTTTTGATCTAGAGATCTGTCAGAAAGTGCTGTCTATGTTGGATCTAGAGATCTGTCAGAAAGTGCTGTCTATGTTGGATCTAGAGATCTGTTAGAAAGTGCTGTCTATGTTGGATCTAGAGATCTGTTAGAAAGTGCTGTCTATTTTGGATCTAGAGATCTGTCAGAAAGTGCTGTCTATGTTGGATCTAGAGATCTGTTAGAAAGTGCTGTCTATTTTGGATCTAGAGATCTGTCAGAAAGTGCTGTCTATTTTAGATCTAGAGATCTGTCAGAAAGTGCTGTCTATTTTGGATCTAGAGATCTGTCAGAAAGTGCTGTCTATTTTGGATCTAGAGATCTGTCAGAAAGTGCTGTCTATTTTAGATCTAGAGATCTGTCAGAAAGTGCTGTCTATTTTGGATCTAGAGATCTGTCAGAAAGTGCTGTCTATTTTGGATCTAGAGATCTGTCAGAAAGTGCTGTCTATTTGGATCTAGAGATCTGTCAGAAAGTGCTGTCTATTTTGGATCTAGAGATCTGTTAGAAAGTGCTGTCTATTTTGGATTTAGATACATGTATCCGTAATACTGTCCTGTCTCTTTTGGATTAGTGGTAAATATTGTTACTTCAGAAATATTAGTGCCTCATTTGGATTTAGATATCTGTAACATTATCCTGCCTCTTTTGGATTAACTGGTATTTATTGGTATTACTGCCTCTTAGATTTAGATAAGTTGGAGCTTGGAGAGATCTTTCTTAGAAAAATATTCCTGAATTAACAGGTTTATGAATAGTCATTTTCTGCAACATAAGTGTAATGTTTTGATTATCAATAAGTGTTTTAGTGACTGTGATATAATATGCAGTTTGATGAATTGTAATAATATTTTTGTGCAATACCATATGGAATTAGTATGTTATGCCAGAGATTAACATTTATGTATGAATTGATGTTTTAAAGTTTTAATGTTCAACAATGACATTTAGAAAACCAGCATAACGTTTTGGATTCAGACTAAAAGATAAAAAAAATGACTAGCTATTACGTGACAAATGAAATGAATAGAATATTATTAGATGCAGATAAAAATATGTTTTAGAGAACAAATTATGAAATTAGATCGAGGATTACATAGAAATGTCCTTGAAATGATGCAATGCATTTACGACGGAGTACAATAATTTGAGCTTTAATGGAATCATTATGAATCATTTAGAAAATTAGTAAAGTTAAGTTTTATTTAAGGTGTACCTTTAACTGATGTCTTTAGATTACACAACATTGTGTTGTCTGTTTAAAACAAGAAGATGCCTTAAGAACAGGTATACACATATGTACATCTATCATTTATGTCAAAAAGTTTTCACACTTCATAAAATTTTGAATGCTCAGAATAGAGCCTAGAATGAGAAAGTTTGTCAGGTCACTTGCTGGAAGTCAGTGGTTTTCTCCAGGCACTTCCAGTTCCTTCACCATCCCTGAACTAACCATCTTTATGTTAATGAAAGAATTTTGACTGTGGCATAACATTTCATTACTCCACTCCACTATATTCTGATGGTGAGCTAAATCTAGTCTTCTGACAAATTTATTCTGATAGCATCAAATTGATGGATTGAATGGAGTTTTAAGCCCCAGTCGAAAATATTTCACTTATATTGAGACATCACCAGCTATAGGTGAAGTGGCAAAAATTTAGCCTGCGCAGTGTATTCAGAAGGCACTCTACCAACTGAGCTACAGAAGTGGTAGCATCAAATTGAAAACAAACACAACAGAATCCAACATACTTTGAAACATGGCCCTGGTTGTTTAAATTGTTTAATTTTGGATTCGGCAGGTAAATACTAAAGACATTATTTTCCATTGTGTCCTATAAATTAATTTTCATATCATTTGTTGACATATTGATTTAACAATGTGTATTTAACTTTTATTGAACTATGATTTATATAAAATTATTTCATTTACAAAATTCAATATATTCCTGATAGAAGTTTTATGATCTTTATAATCAAGGTCATACATATTTATAATGTATTGTATTACCTGATACAGGTGTAATAAAATATATTTACAATACTTGGGCTGTATGATATTCAATTACATTTTAGTAATTTGTTTTCTATATACAGTAAAACTTCATTATAATGCCCCTCAATATCTTACCAGTAACCACCTTATTTGTTGCCACTGTATTTTGAAGTCCTTGTTCTGTTTTGTTCATGTTTTTCTATATCATTTTTATCGTTTTATTGCCAAACACTTGTAATGCCAAAATCTGACCGAACAAATGCTGTCCTTGAATCTATGTTTTATAGGCATTGAAACTTAGGTAACTGGATTTCTCTGTATCCAAAATTATCCTATATATATTACGTCCCATAGTTCCGTGTGCCTTCCATTCTCCAGTTTTGATTCCACATGTGGCGGGTAAAGCCAGCTAGACGGGAGGTACTTATCCTTCTGGAACACGTATAGCCTTAATTCCCTGGTGGGAATTCATGTTTCTAACTTAAAGTTGCCAGTTTTCAAAGTTTTTGAAATGCTTTTGGGATTGTGATTTGGACACAAACCTTTATGAAAGTGTTTGATTATTCAGTAGTTTTAGTGTTCAAATTCAAAATAATAAATAAAACTACAGTCAAGCCTGCTTTAAAAGCCACCGCTATATAAGGGTCACCTGCTTATAAAGGCCAGTAAAGATGTATCCCAATTATTCTTTATCCATATTATTTGAACCTGTATATAAAGGCCATCTGCCCATGAAGGCCACTTTTACTGGTTCCCTTTGGTGGCCTTTATAGACAGGTTTGACTGTATTGGGACTTAATGAATTCAAGTTATTAATTATATTGTAAATCAGGAAATTTTCACTTTGTTTTATTAATTTGCATAAATTTGTGAAAGGAACAAGAAAAGAAGAGTTTTACTTAATTCCCAACATTTTGAAATAAGCATTTTCTGTATAAAGTTGATATCTTTTGCCATCTAGTCAAATTAAAGATAGCAAGGGAGATAATTTTTAATGTTATCATATTCAAAAAATAAGCCATTGTCAATTGTCAAAATTATAGTTTTTTTTTACTATTTATGTTGGTATTTTACAGGGACAAAAGAAGAAAAGAAGTAAATATACAGGATTTTATGTTAGATGGTCATAAAGACACAACTATAGGTAGAATACCTGGTGAAGTTAACGGACAACAGTTTATGATACAAAACTGTGAGGTTAGTGGATATATCTAGACTCATTCATGGGACCAGATGTCCCTTCAGTGCTCATCCTACACCTTATCATTTGTCAGTCGAGTCAAGATCATTTATTATATAGTCAAGATCATTTATTATATGGTGGTCAATTCAGGGACGATGATTCTTAATCCAGTTAGTATGTTCAGACTTATAAAGTAAATTATAAATTTTATTAATTTGCTACCATTTATTCAGTCAAATTTTGGCATGATAAAGGGTTTTGACAATAAATTGAAGGAGGCCTATAAAGAGAAACATACAAGAAATAGATTTTAGGAATTAAATAAAGTGTGGTGATAACCAAATTGGCAGATTTATTGAGGGGCATTATAGTGAGGTTTTACTATACTGAACTAGGATCTTCCTTAATTCAATTCTGTTTGGACTTAAACATTGCTGTTACATTTCAAGATGTTCAGTAATATGGTTTTACTACTTAGATTTCCACAATTTTAAAATCATTAGTAGATCTAATTTTCAAAAAATTAAAAATATGTAAAAATATAACTGTATTATTTAAATTATTTTTACAAATAGCTTACTTCCTGAAAGAATTTTTTCAGAAATTAGTAACCAGTTTGAATTTTTGTTTCCCAGGAATGGAAACATATCCTTTATTATTTTTGTCTTTGTTTTATTTTTAATGTTTTATTTCTTGTTCTATTTTCAGAATTGTAATATATATATTTATGATCATATAAACACAATATCAGTGGATGATTGTGTAAATTGTAACATATTCCTAGGACCTATAAAAACAAGGTATGTACTTTAATGAAGTTAATATTTAAAATATGTCCAGGGTATACAGTTATAAGGCAAGTGCTTGTTATAGCTTTCTTAGCTGGATTGACTTAGTGGTTAAGACTGGCCTCTAGATGAACCCCTTTTCTATTGTTAGGTTAATGTTCAAAATCTACCAGTACCTATTCATTTTTCAGCTAGTTTTTGTAAGAATGCATTTTCAAACCTTAAATATATTGTATTGAATTTATATTTTTGTTTTCTTTTAATTTTCATGGTTTGATTCAGCATGTATGTTTGATATAAAAATAGAAAATTGTGCTGATTTAACATACTATATTGGTAACATTTAAGGATAATGTACCAGTATTATAACATATGCTGATTTAAAGTACATGTAACACTATATTTGTAATGCATGAATATAACACATTGTAAAATATGCTGAGTCACTGTTCTAAATAATTATTATGAGATTTATAATTGTGCTGAACCAACATTTATTATAGATGAATTAATCATTAAAGGGATAAAACAAACATCTAATGATGTGTACTATATAGAACATTGATCATTTTCTGTTAGCACTGCACCAGTGATTTATTTTACAGTAAAACCTATCTAAATTGGATATTTAAGAGTTACTAAGTTGTTTTATTTGTTCAACTTTATGCAAAGTTCGGTTTCTGCAAAGTTTTGCTTTTCCTTTTTGATAATATATCTACATGGAATGTTATGTTTATATTGAAATTCACAAGTTTTCTTTTATATTCATTTGTAACATGTAAAAGGCAGCAGTTATCAGGTTCAGTTGTCGTCAGAATACACCATTTAAAGCCATTTTTCCAATTTTTTCATGCTCCTCCAGACCCCTTAGATTTTATGTGCCTTTGCCTCGGTTAAAATGTTTCTATCAACATCCTTGTAATTGGATTTAGTTAAAAACATTTTTTCTCATTTCAACATCATAAATATTTGGATTTTCACAATTTGTGTATGAGCACTAACGATGAGGAAATTTATTCAGAAATGACCATTTAGTGTTGCAAAATTAAAACAGCTTTAGTAATACTTACTCGTACAAATACACTACCATCCAAAGATTAGTACTCATGTTTAAAACTGGTCATATCACTACAGACTGAATATCATTATAAAATTCAATTGTTGAAGACATTTTTCTGCAAAAGATGGCAGTGACTTTCAGAGTAAAGCAAACTAGCTCATAATGTCCCAGATAAAATATGTGGCTTTACTGTTGAGTACTGGCTTATTTATGTATTGCTGTGCCACTCACTTCCTTAGTTTGATACTCACTATGGACAGAATCTAGTGTTTTGAAAGTTTGTCATTTCACTTAACAAAATTCTCTTTAGCCACTCTGGTTTCCTCCACCATCTCAGAATTGACTGCCTTGACATTAGAGAAAAAATCTTGACTGTCGCTTAAAACACTCCACTGGCAGATAAAATATAGCTCAAGTTTGAATTTCAGTAAATTTAGTTGAGTCTTTTCACCCATTATTAATTCTGTAAACACCTAACAGAGTGTTTTTCATTTCTCTAGTTAATACAGTGTATTTGATTTGTATTTTAGTGTATTTATAAGAGATTGTAAGAACTGTAAGTTTGTGTTGGCATGTCAACAGTTTAGAACGAGGGACTGTAATAAATTAGATGTGTTTTTATTCTGTGGTACACAGCCCATCATAGAATCAACGTCAGGAGTTAGACTAGGATGTTACCAATACTACTACCCACAATTAGCAGGTAAATGCTAAAGGCTCAGATGACCTATTATACATGCGAAGGTTATTTTTTGTCATCTATTATGTTTTGCATGCTTTGTCATACATTGTAATCATGTCATGGGTAAAGGACTTTTAGATTTGCTCATATTCTTATATTTTGGCTGTGGGCGGTGCCCCAAACAGGTCCCTGTAAATTCTTCAAGAATTTTCTTTAGTGAGCATACAAATGCTATTGGATAATTTCGTTATAGCACACCACCCTATATATATACATGTATTATTAAAAAACATGTTAGATGTAGCTTCCTGAGAGATGAGTTATAAGGTGTATCCTTTTGACATGTGGTAAATTATTTGCATTAATCTTGCCTCTTGGGCTCCAAATGGGAAAACTGTAGAAGGTTTCAATAATATAGTTTCAAAATCTCTTTTTTTATGCTCCTGTGGTAAAATATAACATAAAGGCTTCCTTGTTAATTTTACATTTTAACTGTATTATTTTATTAAGGTTTACATTATACAATTTCAGATCAGTTCCAACAAGCTGGTTTAAGTATATATAACAACACATGGAGTACAATACATGACTTTACACAAGATCCTGATGTTACACATTTCTCATTATTACCTGAGGTAATTTAATAAATACAAAATTTAAAAATGGCATGTCATTTCAAAGGTTTTTCCCAAACATACCCCAACTGTGAAATCCATATTTTCACAACCATGTGCATGATCAAAATACGAAAAGGTAATAGCACATCTTCTTCACCAAATATTGTTTTTGAAAAATTTCATAAAGATCTGTTAAATATTTTGAGAAAAGTGACCAAAAAAAAAAGCTGGCGGAAAAATGGATGAAACATCATATGTTTATCACTACTGTGTGTGTGTGTGTGTGTGTGTGTGGGGGGGGGGGGGGAGGGGCATAATTACATGTATCTGTTTATATATAACCAGGTTTTGAAAGAAATGCTGTTGATATTATTTCTTTATAAAGCCCATTTTTATGTGTGGGGGGGGGGGGGGGGCATAATTACATGTATCTGTTTATATATAACCAGGTTTTGAAAGAAATGCTGTTGATATTATTTCTTTATAAAGCCAATTTTTATGTGGTTAAGCTATTGTCACACTTCACTGCCATTTCAATAATTTCAGTGATTTTTTCCCCCCAGACATTTACTTTATCAAAAATACATGATTGACTGCTTTTAATTTTTCATATTAATCTGTTTACTAAGCAATCTAAAATTCCATCAGTATTCTTGATGTAGAAATGTCAGAATTTAGATAAATTCATTTTTAACATATTCCGGCAACTCCTATGGGTAACATTGTACTTTTTACAATTCATCAGACGATTTGTTCCATAATCTAAAATGTCACGAATGCAAAATTGGATTGCCATGGTAACAGTAATTTGATGCACCTAAAATAAAATGTCACCTACTTCAACTCAATCTGTTCATGTTGCTTGTAATAGAAAAAACATTTTCTGTAGCCAACACTGATGACCTACCGGTACTCTTTTTAACTCTACAGGGGTGTTTTAAGCATGTGCTGAGACACAGGGCTTGGTATTTAAATCTCATATGAATAACTCTTCTAGTAAATCAGTTTTTCAAGAAACAGTTTGGCAAGGAGATAAAGAAAAACTTACTCTGAAAAATACATTTGTGGTTAAGGTTTGAACCCATAACATTTGACTTTGAAAGCCAGTGTCATACCACTAGGCCAAGTCTGCCCCGGATACCATGGCAACACCATTATTTTCACAGATATAGGGGTGTTATGTTTTTTTTAGCTCACCTGAGCCAAAGGCTCAAGTGAGCTTTTCTGATCACAATTTGTCCGTTGTCTGTCGTCGTCGTCGTCGTCGTCGTTGTCGTCGTAAACTTTTGGACTTCTCCTCTGAAAGTACTTGGCAGATTTCAATGAGACTTGGTCAGAAGCATGTCTGGGTCGGTGCAATTCAGATTTGTTCGTGGCGTTGCCATGGCTACCATAACTAGGTCAAGGTGACCTAGGGGTGCAAAAATCTTAAAAAATCTTCTTCTCCGAAAGTATTGTTTGGAGAAAAAAACTGATGAGATATTTGGCTTCTCTAGGGTCTTAAGCCTATAGTTTGTTCATTTTGTGAAATTCGGTCGAAAAATGGGTTACGCGTTTTTGCATTTATTTTTGAAAAAATCGTAAAATAGCTTCAAATTGTTATAACTTGACTACTTGACCAGATAATGACATGGGGTTTTCAGTTTTGACATCTTCTTGTTAGTATCTTCAAAATGAGGTCAAGGTCAATTGTGAAGGTCGTGACCTAATTTTTTTTACCTCTGATTATAATTATTATCTCGAAAACTATAAACTTTTGTATAGTCATGTATATTAGAATGTTGTAGGTATTGATACAACGATCATTTTGATGTATAGAAAAAGGTCATGGGTTCAAAGGTCAAGGTCACAGATGCGAAACAATACCAAAATGGTTAATTATCTCGAAAACTATAAACTTTTTGTATAGGCATGTATATTAGAATGTTGTAGGTATTGATACAACGATCATTTTGATGTATAGAAAAAGGTCATGGGTTCAAAGGTCAAGGTCACAGATGCGAATCAATACTGAAATGGTTAATTATCTCGAAAACTATAAACTTTTTGTATAGGCATTTATATTGGAATGTTGTAGATATTGATACAACGATTATTTTGATGTATAGAAAAAGGTCATGGGTTCAAAGGTCAAGGTCACAGATGCGAAACAATACCGAAATGGTTAATTATCTCGAAAACTATAAACTTTTTGTATAGGCATTTATATTAGAATGTTGTAGGTATTGATACAACAATCGTTTTGATGTATAGTAAACGGTCATGGGTTCAAAGGTCAAGGTCACAGATGCGAATCAATACTGAAATGGTTAATTATCTCGAAAACTATAAACTTTTGTATAGGCATGTATATTATAATGTTGTAGGTATTGATACAACGATCATTTTGATGTATAGAAAAAGGTCATAGGTTCAAAGGTCAAGGTCACAGATGCGAAACAACACCGAAATGGTTAATTATCTCGAAAACTATAAACTTTTTGTATAGGCATGTATATTAGAATGTTGTAGGTATTGATGCAACGATCATTTTGATGTATAGAAAAAGGTCATGGGTTCAAAGGTCAAGGTCACAGATGCAAAACAATATTGAAATGGTTAATTATCTTGAAAACTATAAACTTTTTGTATAGACATGTATATTAGAATGTTGTAGGTATTGATACAACGATCATTTTGATGTATAGAAAAAGGTCATGGGTTCAAAGGTCAAGGTCACAGATGTGAAAACAATACCGAAATGGTTAATTATCTCGAAAACTATAAACTTTTTGTATAGGCATGTATATTAGAATGTTGTAGGTATTGATACAATGATCATTTTGATGTAAAGAAAAAAGTCATTGGGGTTTAGTATTTACGTTTACTTTAAATGTATCAGCTAGCCATTAGTTATCAGGTGAGCGTTTAAGGCCCATGGGCCTCTTGTTTTAATGTTGATTGATTGTACTTAATGAGCTAATTTGTTGTGCAGAAATAAAATAGAACTGTAAAGGTTTTATATATAAGTTCTACTTGAATTTAACATATTGACATTACTATAACTCTTTGTCAGTAGCAAAGAATTTTTCCACCTTCTTGACATGGTGACATAATACCACAACTTACTTTGACCTATTTTAACTACATGTACTGTTGTAATATTACAATTTAAACAGTCTCTAAATTGCAGTGTATCATTTTTTCAATGGAAAAGTCCAAAATAAAAGTAGAAGGAATAATGTTGTATCAAGGCTCTGAGGTCGGTCATGAAACCTTTCCCAAATCCAGATTGTATTTGGCCTTTGAAGTAGCCAGTTGTGGTTTTCCCATTCTCCATGTAGGTAGTGAACACCATTTTATCTATCCAAAGACTGCCCAAATCAAAACAGGTTTCATAGTATCTTACCACTGATTGTTACATTAATTTTATTTTTATTACAGGATGCCAAGGTAGAAGATTTTGTTCCCAGGCCTTTAGCAGAACAGTTTGCCAGCCTAGATATATCAACAGAACCCAGTAAAAGTGTTATACCTCTGACACATGGTACACGACGTAAAACATCTGATGAGGTAACAGGATATATTGTGTATCTTTAGTAATTAAAGCTAATACCCACTGCCTGTCTAAATTCTGGAGTTCTATAATCAGTAATATCAATGTGTGTTTATCATGTTTGAGGAATGAATCAAGGTCTTACTGTATTGGATAAAAAAGATATGTGTTATAAATAAAATTTCAGATTTCCATGTGACTTTTTCCCCAACTAGACATCAGAAAACTTTATCAAAGCATGACAATATCATAACTTGACAAACAGTTTGATGAACATATATGGCTAAGTAATAGTGGGACAGTGTAATAATGTTGTACTGTATTCAGCTTTTACAGTACACACAATTTAGACTACTTAGATTTTTTAAAATGTATATAGTTAAGGTACTGTATAAATTTGACTTAAAGACAAGCTCCCATATTTTTATTGTGTGTTAACCATATAATTCATTTTTATTTTCAGTCATGTTTATTGGTGTTTTTTAATGATGGTGTGTCCTGCGAAAGAGTACAAACTTTTCTACAAACATTTAAAGCTGAACATGTAAGTATTGTCACCATTATGTTGTCATAATTCATGTTTTACACACATCTATCTGTATTTTTTATACAAATTTTGAATTGAGGAGGAATATACATCAATAAAATCCAAAACAAATAATTATTTTGTACTTCTTATTTTGACAGAATATATAATATATTATTACTGAAAATTTAAGTCAAGTCAATGTTCAGAAATTAAATGAGAGGGCAGATAGTGCAATCATTTGTGTATGCTATTGCAGTTTCACAGTCGCTACTACGGGTGGAGTTGAGTAACAGTGTTTTATGCCCCAGTCAAGATTCTTTCTCTTTTATAGAAGCGGATGAACCAGGATTACCTGGGGGAAAAACACCAACCTTCGGCAAGGAAACTAAATAACATCCTCACACAAGGATATCCCTGAGTAAGATTCAAACCTAGGAAATGTGAAGCACTGATTTGTAACAATGTTTTTTTTTTTACCACTTGGGCACTGATGACCCAAGAATCAATAATACGTTTATTTAATGAGTGGCGGGGATAATGCTTAGTTCTTGTCATTATAACTCCCCCCCCCCCCCACACACACACACACACCCCCCACTTAAAAAGTGGGGGGTATATAGTGATAGGGGTGCCCGTCCTTCCGTTACACCTTAGGGTACCTATCTCTTATCCGCAACTCCTCCTAAACCCTTCAATGGATTTTCATGAAACTTTCACACAATCTTTGTGATATAATGTAGATGTGCACCTTCTTTTTAAAAATTTGATCTGACGGATTTTTTTTATGTGGGGGGAGCGAGGGGTATTTTTATGAGCTTGTGGCTCACAGTTTTTCTAGTTTACAGATGTTTCTATTTCAGAAAGCTTTTAAAAAGTCCTGAACAACAGATCTTGAAAATAAAAACTGAAGAATATGAAATATAACAATATAAGAGACTATGTAGAGTGCACTTAACAATGTGCGTTTTATTCATTATTTATCACATTTGTTCTATTATACTTTGCCATAGAAACAGTTCTTGTTAATGCTGTGTTTCTAAGCTTAGCAAGACAATTATGACACAATTGAGGTATAGTCCATTCACGATATTTTAGCACATAAGTTAACCTATTTGTGTAGATTAGTCTCGCCAATGTTTATAAACACTCTGCCACATTATCATGGACGGACAATAACAGGAATCTATTTAAGTTATCTAGCAATGTCACATTGTCTAATATTAATTACTGCACTTTTCTTCTATCATACATTATTACAGCCAGATTGTGTTTTAGTCCAGACAAAAGAAGTTACAATGCAGCCTGCTGATGCTCTCAGAGTATTTGGTACAGATTCCTATGCAATGGTGGTACAACAAGGTAAAATCTGACATGAAACATGTATAGACATTTTACTTTCAGGATTCCGACTGTCACATACCTTTTATACCCTGTTACACTGTAGTACTAAGATATAGAGTCCTCTATTTCCATATTGTGTCTGTTTCCTGGTTGTTTCCAAATGATAAATTTAGAACATACTGGTATCAAATAATTTTTTCAAACTTTGCACAATATTTTGTACAGATCATGAACATTTTTTAAAATTTTTCCACTAATTGTGTAATTTTTAGGGATAAAAAAAAATACTTGTTATTTGTTTAATACTCTAAAATACAGAAAAAAAATATAAAGTACAAAATACATGCAAAGACTCTTTACCATTTAATATATCATTAAGTGCCCTAATTTTGGTACATGTACTTGGAACATAATCCATAAAATTAGGAATATCAGAAGTGTTCAATGTCATTTTGGGGAAAATCATAGAAAAATGTGAAGAAAAATTTGAAAAATTAAGAAAAGAAAACTATAGTTTATAATTTCAAATAGTTATATTCTAAACCTTTGCATATGTAATGGATACTGTTAGACGAATTGCTATAGGCATGTGGTTTTTATGAAGAAATGGGCTTTATTACAGTTTTACTGTATTTGTATATTACAGGTCCAGTGATTGGGTTAGAAATAAACGGCGATGGATGTATACAACACTGTCAAGAAGTTACGGTTAATGTAATGAAGGGTACAACTGGTCTAGTGTTCGTTAGTCAGTCTGTAGAAAGTGCCGCTAAGCAACTGGATGACTTTTATAATTTTGCAGAGTTGATGATGTCCATTTGAAAACTTCCAATTTTTGATTGAAGTGTTAGTCATGTGAACAAGATGGGGACCATTGTATTGATTGATAGGATAATTGTGTATGACTGTGATTCTAATGCAGGTGAAATGTTATAACCTGCATGCTTCATCACCGTCATTGATCAACATTCTGTCAGATTTTGGTGTTTTAAAATGGTTGATAATTCAAGAAAGGCTTACAAACAAAGATACAGAAGAAATGTATTTTTGAGACTTCAAAACAGTGTCATGGTGATAAGTGACATGGCAAAGCTATTGAGGGCATAATGATGATTTACTGACATTTTGTATCTACTAAGTTGATAGATGTAGGACATGTCATTATTTTTGACTGGTAAATGTACATTGTATTTTTTCTCTTATTGCTTTTCTCTTAATATTAGTCCTATGCTCTTAGGTACTGGCAATTTGGCCATTCCATTTTGGGGGCACTCGTCTTATGGCAATTTGGCCATTCCATTTCTGGTGCACTCATCTTATGGCAATTTGGCCATTCCATTTTTGGGGCACTTGTGTTATGGCAATTTGGCCATTCCATTTTTTTGGGATTGTGAGTCATTCTCTAAGAGACCATTAATTATCTTGAGAATCAGAACAAAAACATCAGTATTCTATATCATACCCATATTGGCAGATTGGCAGAGTGGCAAAGTTTTGTCCACATGTGGCTTGTCAGCCAATGTAGACCATTATCTATTTTACATTCATACAACTGTTTAAATTTGGATCAATAATAAGATTGCTTAAAATTGCCCAGTTATTGTAGGTTCAACACTTCAGGGTTGTTCAAAGCTCTGTTAGCTTAACTAAATGGTTAGTGAAAATTCAAATTGTGATTAAAATTAAAAGATATAACTTTCTTAAAATTACTCCCTTAGGGGAAAATCCATTTGAAAATGACAATATAAAGTCAGCTCTTGGTCAATATTTCGACTTTACAGCCTTTATCAAGACACTGATAATTAAGAAACAATGTAGTAGATTTTTAAATTATCAAGTGTCTTAATAAAGACTGTTAAGCCGAAATATTGACTTAGAGCTCACTTTATATTGTCATTTTGTCATAAAGATATTCATTACAGCCATGAAGTATTACAAGTAATCACTTCTACTTGACAATAGTTATAAAATTCATTAATTTTCAAACATCAATTTAAAAAAAATTGCCTAATATCTAAGATATATTTAAAGCTAAAAGAATTTTGAGCAACTGGACCAGATAGTAAAAGAAAATTTTATTTTAAATAATTATTCTTCCTAAATCAGCCACTTTGTGGAGGGCTTTTTGTTAGTCTTTTAAAATTGAATAGTTGTTTTGTACAATGAAAAAATTAAAAAGTGTGCATGTATTAAGTGTGATAATAGTCAATTTTTCTATGTCTACCTCTCTGGTGGTTAGATTTATTTTATTTTTCTATTGATTGTTTTAATCTTTGCATATCTGTCTTGTAACTGAAACTGTCATTATAGCTCTGACAGTTGGTGAAGCGCTTTCTCCATAATTAGGATATCAGGATTTTATTCTGAGCTAAGTCAGACCTAGTACTCGAAAATTGGCAATGAGGTTCTTTAACCAAAAAATCAGCATTAAAAATAAAAATCAAAGGTTGTTTTTATCCTAAACATGTGCCCTTTTAGATTTGATGATAAGCTTACTGCTTACATTTCCTACAGACTTTGAAATTACATGTAGTATCTGAGCCTTAATAAGTTTTTGGTGTAAATCTTAGTTTAAATCTCTTGACAGAAAAAAAATGTAGATAACTTTAAAGTCTGTAGGATTTTAAATTTTTAAGATTTTTAAGTCGTCTTATTCAAAATAATCATAAAAGCTGTAAGAACTAAATAAAAATTGATGAGAGAAAAATAAGAATTTTAGAATACAAAGATTGAGTTGAAATTGTATTATATGTAGTACTAGGAGCTTTTAGGTGGCTCCATCTACATGCATTTAAAACTATGAAAATTTTAAAACATCAACATACCGTAACAATCTGTACACTGTAGTCTTGGAAAAAGTCAATTTTATATTGAATTTCTGTGATTTCTGTCACCATATTTGTATCACTTCACTGACATATTGCAAATGTCCCACCAATCTTGATAATTTTCAAAAGAAATTCAACAAAAATTGCTAAATGTATACAAAGTAGATAATTGCATTGTTATTATTTACTGCAATTCAGTTAGAGGTACGGTCACACTGTCAATTCTATTATTTATCACAATTAGTTTCACATTTTTAGAGCCAAAATGAACTTTTTAAAAGTAGATTTAATATGTCTCATCATTCACCACCGATATCACTATCAAGTTGTTGTGTTGTGGTTTTTGTCTGTTTGTTTGTTTGTTTTATGTGTACTGTTTGATATCAGTCTTTGTGTTTAGATGAGCGGAATCATTTCAATCATTTCAATTTGAGTTGTCTCTCATTTTACTTGTATTACTGAGATCATTTCATTTTCATCTATTTAACATTTTACTTGTATTGAAAATGAAATCCATTTAGATTTGTGATAAAATCCATCTTTTTGTAAGTATTGTTTGTGCATTATTATTTCATTTAAAGGTTGTTTGTTACTGTTTGCTAGGTTGCTGTTAGTTTCAGTCTCAATTTGAAGGTTGTATGTTATTGGTTGCTACTGGTTACAATGTCAATTTCAAGGTTTTATGTTATTGGTTGCTATTGGTTACAGTGTCAGTTTCAAGGTTGTATGTTATTGGTTGCTATTGGTTACAGTGTCAGTTTCAAAGTCATTCATCATTGGTTGCTATTGGTTACAGTGTCAGTTTCAAAGTCATTCATTATTGGTTGCTATTGGTTACAGTGTCAGTTTCAAGGTTGTATGTTATTGGTTGCTATTAGATACATAGATTGAGCCTTATGAAGAAAAATATAGAAGAAATGAATTTTTGGGCTATAAAATAGTGTTATGATGTATGCCAGGTGGTAAAGTTATCAAGAGTCATACTGCAATTAGTTTGTAACTGATGATACATGATATGCATTCCAGAATTCAATGATGACAAGTTAAAAAAGCTGAGTTTTGAGCATACAGTGAAACCTTAATTCAATACCACTATTTGTTCAATTTGGTGATAAGTCAAGGGAGACATAAAGAAAAGTGTAGAAGAAATGGATTTTTGGACTGTAGAGATGAGCTAGGTGACAAGATATAGAGGGTTATTATAACAAGGTTTTACTTAATCTTGTAAATTAAAAAAATTGTACACTATGACACTATGTCATTTTATTAAATACCATGTAATCATCATTTTTGATTAAGTTGATGAGTTAATATATATGAAAAGATGGAAAATTTACATGAAGTCTCCTTAAGTCAGAACTCGTGCAATATTTCATGAATGCATGAATTAATTCATGAATGAATTAACAAAATGAAGATTGAATTTTTAAGAGAATGGTTTAAAAAGTGATTAATAGATATTACCAGTGTACTTGTGCAGCACAATGTAATACGTGTATGCTGATATTTTTTTACAATGGCCACACATGTTTGAAATACAGTGAAATCTATTTATAAAGACCACCGAAGGACACCAGTAAATGTGGCCTTTATGGGCAGGTGGAACTTGTATACAGGTTCAAATAACATAAATAAAGAGCAGTTGAAATAAAATTATACTGGTCTTTAAAAGCAGGCTGTCCCTATATAGAGGTGGCCTTTAAAATACAAAAAAATTGGCAACATATATGTTAATTTTTATGTTATAATTTCCAGTTGTGGAGATGCAATTCTTGTTTTTTATATTGTGGTGGATGTACATTGTATTGAGGATGTTTTTGTGTGTAAAAGATTCATCAACTCCTTATTTATATCAACCCTGGCCCAGTTGTTCAAATCTCATTTAACCTATCCACTTGCTAAGAAAACTTTTTATATCGCTTAGAAGGTAATATTTTTGAAAATTCAGTTGATATAAAGTAAATACATACAATTGATATTATCAAATAAGTCATTTAAGTCAAAATTTGTATGTCAATAAAAAATACAATTGTATTTCGTAATTTTACGAATATTTTGAATTTGTCACTAATATTTGTAATTTTTCGAATTATTTGAATTTTCACTTATATTTGTAATTCTTATGAATATTTTGAATTTTCACTTATATTTGTAATTCTTATGAATATTTTGAATTTTCACTTATATTTGTAATTTTTATGAATATTTTGAATTTTCACTTATATTTGTAATTTTTATGAATATTTTGAATTTTCACTTATATTTGTAATATTATGAAAATTTCGAATTTCCACTCATATTTGTAAATTTTATGAATATTTTGAATTTGTCACTAATATTTGTAATTTTTCAAATTATGTGAATTTTCACTTATATTTGTATTTTTTATGAATATTTTGAATTTTCACTTATATTTGTAATTTTTATGAATATTTTGAATTTTCACTTATATTTATAATATTACGAAAATTTCGAATTTCCACTCATATTTGTAAATTTTATGAATATTTTTAATTTTAACTTATATTTGTAATTTTATGATTACAATAATATTTGCAACTTAACGATTTAGTTAAGCTAACAGAGCTTTGAACAACTGGTCCCTGTTTTTCCCATTCTTGTTGAGTACAACTGTGTTATGTTCTATGTATACATTACCATACTTATTGTAAATAATACACCTTATTTATTTTTTGAACAATTCAGTACAGATAACATGTATATGCCTCATACATTGTATTGCCAAGTGATGACGATTGGTCTGTATTTTTTGAAAAGTGTCTTATGATGTGTCGCAGGGTTATTTTGCATATAGCCTACGAATGTACATGTATGTCTAGCAATGATTCGATGGGAATTTATTTTTATAAATCATGTGTGCAGTTTGACTGTAGTTTGCATTTGAGAATATCGGTAGTGTTGTGGGTAAGCTATGAGTCTTTATTTGTGAATAGCTTTGCCGTCAAGCTATGAATCTTTATCTGTGGAAAGGTTTTACTTTCTTTAAGATCTGTATTTGAGGATAATCCTTCAGCTATGTGATTTTATTTTGGAAACTTGTGTTTAGTGGGGTTTTTTGGTTTTTTTTGGGGGGGGTCTCTTTACTTTCATATACAGTTACATGTTCGTTTAGATATGAATGTGTGTTTGTAAAAAAGCTTTGTAAGTTACAAAAAAATGTTTTTGAGACACTTGATTTAATTATAAATTACAGACCATACAGGCTTGCATATGTGGGAATACAGAGATTGTATTTTTGACAAGCTTTTTGTTTTGCCTGCTATTCCTGTAGGCAAATACTACAAATGTAGTAAAAAGGTAGTAAATGAAAACAATTTAGTGTTTGTTAGAGCTTGACATGTATTTGTGAAAGGTTTGTTATTAAAGGTCTGTATATGTATTTGTGAAGCAATAGTGTTTCCTTTAGTTGCAGATCTTGTAGATTTGTATTTGCAGAAAATGTATCGACTGATACAGGGTTGCGTTTATTGGAAGCTTGGTTCACTTTAGGTCTGTATTTGCATGGAAGTTTGAGTATATTTGTGGATCTTTCTTTAAAGCAGATTTAATTGTGTTCAGAATAAGTATAGATCTGTATTTTACACTGTTAAAGGCTTTGTTGTTCATCATTCCCTTGTTCCTCTTTGTCTCATTGGGGGACTGTAGTTGTCATAATGTAAAACTAAGGTTTTTGTTTTTCTTATGTTGCTAGCATTGTCAAGGTCATTGTATGCCGGTTAGAATGTGAGACCTCTGTGTTAAATTAAGTTTTGAAGCCTAAGTTTAGTTTAATGGTGACTATAGGATTTGGCAAGACATGTAATGTTTGCAGAATTCTTGTTAATTCATCATAAGAAACAATTTAAAACTAAAATTCATCATGTACATGTAGTTGTTTTTTAGTTAATAGATGTTTAAAAATTGATTTTGGTGAATGAAAATTTTGCGCTTTGATGTTACATAATTTCTTTATTTCTTCTTTAATTGTAATTGAAAAAATCTAATTACACAGGCATAAAACACCATGATTGGTATTTCATTCCATTCTTTGATTTTTATAAAGATTTATTTTGTCAATTTGATGTATATGTACATGTATCATTCCAACATTTTTTTTCCGTTTTCCCTAAATTTGTTTCTTACAAATGGTTTATTTTTATTATACATGTGTATATATGAATATGTAATTCCCTCTTAATTTGTGAAAACTTTCTGTTTAAAAATATGGATGTTTTGAATGACATAAAGTAATTTTTCATTCATCATTGTCAACACAAATTCAAATTATATTCACAAGTATGCTAATTGTGTTTGTAAAATGTCTGCATTTGTGTCTATTCATTTGGAGAGAGAGAGAGAACCAAAAAGAAAATCATGTTAATGATTGTAAAATATCCAAGTTTTTGTCATTTCATTGGATATCAGAAAATGAAAATCAACTTTGGTGCTTTTCATCGACATTAGATACTTGATACGTGGGATCATATTGTTAACGCTGTATGTAAAATTCATAAAGATGCATTTTTATTTGTACAAGATTTTATTCTTTTATATCTGTTATGGCAATTTACACCTTCAAAATCTCAAGACATATACTTTGGTGAAGGCGATGTAGCCATTCCTGGTAACCAAGATCGCAATTGGCTACTAATATCTAAAAAATTCTTTCAAAATGCAAACTATTTATCAATTTTGTGAATACTGTAAATTGGACTATATTTTCACAAATTTTGTAAACTGGGGTACCAATAATTTGAAAATTGTGAAAACATTCAATATCCTACTTATGATTAAATAAACAGGTGTAGCATTTTCCACGGAGGTAATGATTTGCATGTATTCAGAAAAAAGATGTGAGAATCTGCTAAAATCAAATCCCATACATATACTGTTGATGTTTGCTTCTGATAAAAAATGTTAAACAAGTTATAAGGTTATTTTTATCAATGGTGTTTGTAGCTGTACCACATGATCAACGCTCATTAACGTTTGTGTAGGATGTTTTGAAAAAGGTTCGTGTCGTGAATTTCTGGGATAACGTCATTTCTACAGGAAAAGTTGAATTGATATAGTTTCATATCCAATGGAAATTATCGTTTCACAAAACTTTTCGGGATATCACATGTTACAGCTGTGAATCCCATTACATTGATTTTGGTTAGTACTTTTATCAAAGGCCAATAGATGCTTCTAGGGGTGACTTGTTACATGTGACACTCGTCTTGGTACATCTTGCTATTTAATTGCTATGTAAGTAATTCGGAAGATATAGATGTGTTTATTACATAAATAGTGACATTTTTGTGGCATTTAGCTACATGTTGTTAATCTGTAATTGTTTTATTAAAAATTTTGTTAGATATGACAGCTAATGAACTGTATAATGTTTTTATTTTGCTGTTTTATTTTTGCTATGTTCGCAGTCCAGGGCATTCCCGTGAAATAATACAGCATTTTGAAACAAATAGTAAATGTTTCAGGTTCTCACCTCATTACTTTCCTTTATTCTCATAAAACCGTGGAAATTTGACATCGCGGATACACTGGAAATCGTCAATCCGCGAAAATTTGACTGTGAAAATTTAGCAATATACCGGTACAGTATGTCATGATATTATATTTATACACTCATACCTTTGTTTACAATTTTATTTTACAGAAAGACTTCACACAGTTATTATACCCCCATTTCTAGAAACAGGATATGTTATGATAAGGTTTTGTCTGTCCGTCTGTCCATAATGGTTTGTCAGGCCTACTCCTACAGCACTTATTTTTTACTAAATTTGGTATACATGTATATGATTACCTTACATCAGAAGCAGGAGGTAACACTGTGCAAATTTCGCAAAGTTGTGCCCTTTGAAATTTAATGATGTTTTTTGCTATCTGTACCAACAGTTAATAACTGTAATGTAAATGGGCATATTTTACTCCACCTAGTGAGCCTCTTAGGACATCAGTTTTTTGGCATAAGTACTGTAAAATCTTGATCAATGCCACCATTTCATGCATTTGTTCAGTCAAAATGTGACATTATAATGAGTGTTCGGTGACCAATCAAGGATGGGTCATGAAGATAGACATAGAACAAAAGGAATTTAGGACTTCAAAAGTGTGGCGATAAGCAAGTTAGCAAAGTTAACAAGGGTCATTAACAAAAAAACAAGGTTTTATGATACTTATCTAGGATTTTCTTTAAATAATTCTGTTAAATTTTAACTTTAACATTTCTGTTTCATTTCAAGATATTTAGTAATATGAGATATTATTATGAAGATCCACTTGGCTAGATTTGTGATAATGATAGTAATAAGTTGCCATTCTTGAGTTGTGATATAAAAGATTCTAAGAATTTTACTGCTATAATGTACATGTCTGTTTTTATGTCAAAAATCTTAATTTAATAAATTCTTTCTTATGATAGCTATTTATGTTTAGAAAGAAAAAATTATATATGAAATTAGTTTGAATATGTCTATCTTTAAAAGAGATGTAGAACTGTAGATCTAGAAATTTTTTCATCAGTTTTAATTTTCGTGACATTTGTTATTTCAAGATATTCTCATACCTTTAGTTGATTTTCAGTACAATTGACGGATCGCCAGCCATGCCCACAATGTTTCAACAAAGGTCCAGCATGCTTGAATTACACACAAAAAATGAAAATTCAGCCTGAATTGTGCCATTTAATGACATCACTGACACTAGTACGTCATTAGTTGCTGTGACGCTGCTTTGGTACCATATTGACGGCCAGTGTCAGAACATAAAAGGCAAGGCTGGCAATATGTCAATTGCATGTAAATGTAAATTACATTGAAAATAAAATATTGGCCAAAGTTTTATATTCATATTTTGTTACTGTCACAAATTTTATTTGAAAACCAATGGAAGAATTTCCTGATTTAAAGTAATTGTTAGTTACATAGTGAGTGATTAATTTCGAGTAAAAATGTTAACATAAAATTCTGATAGTAATAGTGCTAAGATAATTTAGATGAGAAATGTGTGATATCATTAGGTATAAATACACCACATAGTAGACAGCCAGCTAGAGAGGCCATGCATGTTTTAATATCATCATTTTAAACATCTATGTCTTTATAGAATTGTAGTTTTACAAGAAATTTGAACATTTTCCTTGGTAACAGTTACTAACTGACTGTTCAACAGAAATATATGTCCTGATTGACTCCTGATGTTGAGCTGTCACACAAAATGTTTCTTTTTCTGCTGTTTATCATTTATATATTTTTTATACAACAAGATAATCATAAAAACAACTTATTACATACATCAGAAGGTTGAAATAAACGAGGAAATCATAGGTACAACATTCATGAATAATGAAATTTAATGAAATTTATCTCAGAAATGTAAAAAAAATTCAATAAGAAAAAAAAAGTTAGATGATTTGGAAAAATTGTTGTTGCTAAATAATAAATGGGGTCGCCACTGTATCATGTGATCAACACCCCCTTAACATCTGTACAGCAAGTTTTAGAAAATGTTATCACCATGGATTTTTGGAATAACATCGTTTTAACTGGAAAACATGAACTGATAAAATTCTTTGGCTTATAGAAATAATTGTTTCACACATACCTTGAGGTATCACATGATACACCGACAAACCCCATTTTACTAAAATTCATTGAGAGATTAAGAATCAAATCACTATATACATAACGTAATGTTTATAACATTGAAGGATACTGCTAAGATTTGTGATGTTCTTTATTAAGACAAGTTACAGCCATTTTATTTTCTTATTTCCTTTGTATTTTGTATACTGTTATTTGATTGGTTATTTTTGAATTGTTAAATATCATGTGACTTTTGGTTATTTTTGAGATGTGAAATATCATGTGACTCTTGATTATTTTTTGAGATATTAAATGATTTTTGTTTTGAGATGTTAAATATCACACAACTTTTTTGTCTTGCCTAATGACTTTAGCCACTATATGGCAGGACTTAGGTTTTACAGCTTGGCATTAACTTGTCCAAAAGTGAAGGTTGCAGTTGTATGCACAAGTCTTTTAAAACCTTAGTTAAGCCTAATGACAGCTAAAGGATTTAGGCGAGACACCCAATTCAGTCTGGATTTTTTGTTTATCAAAGTGTCTTGTGAGATGTCAGACTGGTCAGGGCAGCATATTGTAACTGATTGATGCGTACTTATTGTGATAAATGTTATTATTAATTAAATTAAATATATTTAATTTTTCATTTTTATATTGTGAAATGTAGGTCTGCTTCTGATTGTCAATTTTTGTTTTGTTTTGATCTCATAAAGGTAACACAATCTTATCATGTTTTTTTCTTGTTTATCTGTAACTAAGGTTACATTATAGGCAGACAACATTGACCTGTCCACTTGACCTTTAATTTAAATATTTATTACAGAGGTGTTGTTTAATATTGCTTAACATTGCATCAGCAATTTTTCAGCTATTGGCAATGAGAACTACTTTATTAACCTCTATGGATTAATCTATGAAAAGTTTGTGTATGCATGTGAAGTGCGAGTGTGTTTTATGGTCTGCCTTGTACCAGCATGCACTCAGGGTGACTTTAAAGTGCTAGGTCACTGAGTCAGTATGCGGCAGACAAGTGTACCACTCCCCCAGTCACATGATATTGACACCGGGTGAACCAGTAAAGGCCAATAGCAAGGAAAATTTTAAATTCACTTTCCCACATGTGGTTGGAGGGGGACTCAAACTCATAGTGGTGATAGACCCTGGATTTGTAGACTAACATCGTATCCATTAGGCCACTGTGGCATCACATTTATGTATAGGGAACACATGTTTATTTTGTATCCATAGTAAACACATACATTGTGTGTGTATTATCTGCAAATGCCAACACTATCCATGTGTTGGGTGTAACCCCTAAATGAGTATTCCTTATGAAAGTTCAAACAGACGGGTCAAAATTGTTTGCCTGTAAATCAATTGATATATAACAGCACTCAACCTTTGACTGCTTAGTTGATAGATTGTTAGATCCACAATGACAAAAGCCACATTCCTGGTCTGCTTTGACTCAAAAAACTTGAATATGCAGCAATAGGTCTAGTTTTTAACAAACCATCTGATTTTAAAAATAAAAGCAAGAGATTTGACAAAAAAAATGTAGGTTAGACTTTGTGCCACCATAAAGTCTTTCTCCACTGTTATCAAGTTAAAGCTCAAGCTTATGATAATATCATCAGTCTTGAAGCTTGACTATAAGTGGAGTGGCATGGAATATTGGTGTGTTATGCAAATTAAGATTTTTAACTTATATGATGGTGGTCTTTCATGGATGGGAACCAGTAAAAGTGCCGTTTATAGACAGGTGCCCTATATATACAGTTTCAAATAATATGTATATAAAACACATGGAATACCATTTAACTGGCCTTTTTCAGCAGGTGGTCCTTATATAGAGGTGGCCTTCAAGGCAGGTTAGACTGTATATTCAGCAAGTGAACTGACAAATCTAGAATCTGCCTGAGTGGAACTGCATCATAAGTGGTGAGAGCATCATGATCTGTAAGCATGCTCTTTAGACCACTGAAGCCTTGAGCTTGACCTACATGTGATAAAAAATGAATATGAATGAAATAAAACTGTAAACTCCTTTCATTCATTTATTAAATTATACAAGATTTTTTTTGAAAACCATTTTGTCATAGGATTCTGAAAATTTGCACGGTATAATAAAGAAACCCCACCCACTACTCTTTGGCATGCAAGTGTTAAAGTTAGGTATAAATACTATAAATTGTCCTTTAACTGGAAAGTTTTTGACATGCTGTTAAGCTGAACAAGCAAATTAATGAATTAAGATTCTCTGCCAGTAGATACTTTTTGCATGTTTTGTGAATTGCACTTATGTTTAAAGGGCCATAACTCCCAGGAAAATGAACAAAAAAAGTGCTTCATATATTTGGAGAATTACTCCAAACAAGAAGTGCCTAGACTGATGGAAGGACAAACAGAAGTTCAAACTGGTCAAACTCCAGCAGGGGTCTGACCATGATTTGTAAATTGGAAATAACTTCTTTCGCCAGGCATTCAGCCTATTAAAGTCATGGGAGATTCTTTGGAAGAGACCTTAAAAACGAAAGCCCCATGTCATGACAGGCATTGCACATTAAAAAAGCCCTCCCTTTGCATTGCAATGAGTGTACTGCAAAAGTATAAATTTCTGCCACTTCACCTATTGCTGGTGACGTCTGTTATAAGAGAAATATTCTTGACTTAGACAAAAAGCCCCATTCAATCAATCTTTCTTTAAAAGGCGGGGGATAATGATACTACATCAAACATAAATTTTTTTGTTTTTGATATAAAATTGAAATCATATGTTAATATAATATACTTTATTACTCAACTCAATCAGATATTACAATAACTAGTGTGTGAGAGAGAGGCTGAATTAAAATGCTAAAAAATACAAACTCTTAATAAATAAGACTTTAAATAAAAAATAAAATGGAAAAACAAACAATCCAAAATATAACAAAATGAGCACCACAAAACTACAAATTAAATAAAAATATTACTGTCAACTTAAGCTACCTATGAAGATCCATAAGGAAAAAAAAACATTTATCTTGGCAACAAAATGTCATGATCTTTACATTTCCAGAACAACCGAGTTAGTTGCCATGACAGCCGAGTTGGTTGCCATGAGAATTCTAATTTCTTTAATTAGCATGTCTATTTCAATGTTATTCAGTCACATGTTCAAATATGCTTGCATTTTTTAATTTACTCATGTGAACAATTTTCATGCCTCTTGAACAGTAGAAAACATTCAAAATGTCACACATCCACAAGATATAGAAGTGATATTTGTTATTAGCAGTTTTGCAGACATAAAGGACCTGACCTTGTTTTGTGCTAAGTGTTTTTAACTAAAAACTGAGTATTTACTATCACTGGTTCCTGTTATATTTCATTCAGCCCCAACATTAATAGCAATAAATAGCATCAAAGGTGATATAAAACTTTAATAGCTGTGATACTTTAATAAGTGCAAATCTCTCTTCTATATTACTTGTATACATTTTGAAGAAAAATTCTTACTAGCGTGTCTAATGAAATAATTATTTTGTCTTTTTACCACACAAAATTTGATTCTTTATCAATTTTGATTCTTGCATCAAGCATAAGGCTATACAAAAAAACTAAAAAAGTATCTTGAGAGCTGAATACTACCCCACACATCTCCTGAGTGATTATTTTCATTGATGTAATGCTGTGCACTTATTTCTATGTTGACCTAATGATCTTGACCTTTGACCTACACACCTGAATGTGGATTATGACCATACAATTGTTCCGTGTTTGATAAAAATGACCCAAACTATAAGGGAAATTTACAGAATGAAATTAATTGGACACAAAAAAAAAGTTTGACCTTGTGACCCTGACCTTTGACCTACACATCTATATGTGGTACACAACACATCATCTCATCTGCTGTTGATATAAATTAGAATTGGTTTAACACATGGATATATACATTTATAACAAACTGAAAACAATGCTGTATTCCAAATAATTTTTTCATTCTCTTTTGGGGATTGTCATAGTTTACAAAAAATGTCATGAACATAAATAGAGATAAAGAGTCATGGCTTGTTATGTCTTCTATGAATCACAGGAACATAAAAAGAAAAAGTACAGAAAAAAAGAAATGATTTAGAAAGAAAATTAAAACCTCAATCACATCAGTATCTACAGATATACTGGGTTAAATAATGCAATTACATGTTACGATGTATAATGCATTCTATGTAAAATATGTCCAAATCAAAACTAATAGGGACTTGAAGACTGATCTGCGATACCATATACATGTAATATTTAATATTTTGCAGATTCATTTTTATGGCATTTTATTTTGGAGAATATGCTGTTGAACTTGGCTTAAATTTTCTCATGCCTACAACCACCTTTACTAAGTATGAATAAATGATTAAATACAAATCTTGGTCATACAGTCAATGTAGACATTATGTACTCATGAGGAACACCTAGATATATGGTAAAGTGCCAACATAATTTCAAATTAAATTATAACTAAATGAAAAAAATTCTGACATTACCACCAGAATATGATATTCTTTCTCACACAAACTTTATAGGGGATTTAAGAGCATGGATGTAAAGGTCATGTAAATAATTTTTACATGATTCAAATTTTGATAGTCTCTAAATCTGAAAAGGTTAACTATATACAGTATATATTAACAAATATACAACAATAACAACAAAATGATATATATAAATTAATAATCAGACCATTTTGATTTACAAACATAATTAAAAGAGGTAGCACTTCAAATATATATTCCGGTAAAGTTATGTTGGTTTTTTTTTCCAAAAAATAACAGAATCACATGTATAACCATTGGCTTCAAATAAATTTACATTCAGACAAATTCGAAACTTTAAGTACTTCTTTCATACATGTTTATGTTGACAGAAATTTAAGAATTCATTTATCATAACTTACTTCTCTTTCATTCTTAAAGTTGAAGGATTGGGAATTTCAAGCACAATAATAAATGACATATAACTTAGAATTTCTATTGAGTTTCATTTAACTTGAGTATATTAGTTTAGAGCCATAAAACTGACTGAGAGACCATTAATTCAATATACATATTTGATTCTTTAATAACAACAGTGAATTTAAACATATAGTGGTATAACTTTGAGATTCAGAATTTTCATTTCTCCTCTGCATGTATGTATATTATCAAACACAAAATATAGGCAGACAACATTGCCTGTCCCATTTGCCGTTTTAATTTAAATTTTATCATGAACAAGTTATTTATATATAGATAACGTACATGTTTATTTCGTCTATAAAGTCACTTCACGAACAAACTGTTCATGTATGAACTGCAAATCCTAATACCACCTATACACCCTTCCGATAAATCGCGACACCTGGCGGGAGTGCCATGATTGATAGTAGAATGTGACGTCACACAGGGAGTTAGGAAATGGAAATACTAGCATTTCGTATTTTCACTCAATATAATATTGTTTTAAAAAAATATTAAATTTCAATTTTAATTACATATCGCTGGTATTTTATTCCATGACTTCTTGAAAAATAATTTGAAATTAATATATTTTTTCATTAAAAATTTTAAAAATTCATTTTAATTACTACATAATCTGATAATAAGAACTGTTCCATGACATATTTGTTATTGTAATACCTAGTCATGGGCAGTCATTCGGAACTAATTAGGGCACTGATTTTGATTACCTGATTTATTACAGGATAGAAAATGCTTCGGTCCAACCTAAGGACAATTTGCTTATGCATGAATGAATCCAGGTGTGTCAGAAATAGCCTAAGCTTTTCTTAATCTCGGAAGATTCTTAGTCGGTAGAATTATTTAAACGAGAGAGAGAGAGAGAGAGAGAGAGAGCTACAAACATTGCATTTTAAGTATTCTGTAACTCAGTGAATAATTATATAAACGAACAAATTATCTATCCGAAAAATTTATAACGAGTCATGGGATAATTATTTATCCGACATTTTGAAACTTAACATATTTGTGTTACAGTTTAAAGATGATAAATAATAATAAACATCGCATAATTAGTATTAAAAGGTATTTATTTATTTATTTTCATTTTTATACTTTTTAATTTTTTGACAAATAGGTATAATATAGCAAAAGCAGTGATACGACACTACATGAGAATAAATCGGATATTTATCACTGTGTATTATAATTAGGTGTTGCCTTGTTCATCTCGTAATCAGATAATCTAGAGAGGTAAGCGTACTTGTATTTTCTTGTTAATTGCATCTTGGATTAATGAAACCGATTAAAAGTCCTATTTTTAAGTCAGCATAGGTAAGGATTATTTCTACTTAGAATCAGTTGTTATTTATATAAATTTGACCGAAATTTTAACCATACAACCAAAATTTCAATGTTGTTGTTTTTTGTTTTTGTTTTTGTTTTTTTTTAATATTTTTATTAATAATTTTGAAAATAAATTTTCAGAACCTTTAACATTTTTAGCAATAACGGATCTTTCTTTAATTAAAGTTTAATCCGTTGAACAATGATTTTTAAATACAACTTTAAGATGTCGCTAATTTGTAATCACAGGAAAATTTAAGTTTTCAAATTATTTTGACTATCAATTATGTATCTGAATTGTTTAATTTATATCAAATTTTGTAACTAAGTTTTATGAAAATTCCGATTTTATAAAATAAATAAAAATAAATAATAAAAAAGTGGAAGGTGAACGTTTGTAGTAATTTGATTATAAAATTAAAATATTTCCAGTCGGATAAAAATATGAATTTCAAATGTCCTTGAGGGTAATTAAATGGTGCAAGATATTAATAAATATACGTACATGTATTTTATATTTTTCAAATTTAAACATTTACAAATTGCAATTTTCTAGTAAAAATAAAACTTTTTATTTTGTTGAAGAAATTACAACAAATTCTACACAATTCTTTACAATGTTAAGTGTCTTTTCGGATGATCATCTTTGTGTTTAAAATTTGTTTAATTAGCCCATTCATAAATTGTAATTTATTTAAAGTAATATTCGCTTTGTCGGTTTATCACCTCACCTGTAGCTTACATATGACACCTAACAGATACTCGAACTGAGTGAATATACTGTACATGATGATGGGATCGATAGATAGCCTTCCCGGTGTGACGTCATATCAAGAGCGATAACCAGTTTCCGGCTATTTCTGGAAAGATGTATATGATAGGTGAATACCACCTATATGATAGGTGGATTCTCCTATATGAATATTCCCAATGAAAGGTCAAATGGATAGGTCAATGTTGTTTACCTATACCACCAGTCCGTGTCCAAACCACAATCATATAAGCAAAGCAAAAACCTAATGGCACACTAAGTTAAGTACATGAACTTCACAAAAAGACCTTGTACAATGTAGTAGGATATATACATATATCAAATTGTATTTTCATTAACATAGCACTAAATTTGTTCATTGAAAAAATTACAAGTTTTGTTCTTAAAAAGGAAACAAGAGGCCCATGGGCCTTAACGCTCACCTGAGGCTACGTACATATCTCATGCAGAGGTTCAATGGTCAATAGCATTTATTAAAAAGAACTCGTAATTTTCAGCAGTAAGGCAGAATTAAATGCAAGGATTTTTGCAAATTAACATTACCTTGTCCTGCGATTGCTACATATAATATATGTATAATATATTAATATATATATATATATACATATAGTTTTTGAGATATTTAACCATTTCAGTATCCTTTCGCATCTGTGACCTTGACCTTTGAATCCATGACCTTAATCTATATATCAAAATGATCGTTAAATCAATTCCTACAACATTGTATTATACATGTCTATAGAAAAAGCTTATAGGTTTTAAGATAATTAGCCATTTCAGTATTCTTTTGCATCTGTGACCTTGACCTTTGAACGCATGACAATAATCTATATATCAAAATGATCGTTAAATCAAAACCTACAATATTCTAATATACATGTTTATACAAAAAGTTTATAGTTTTTGAGATAATTAACCATTTCAGTATTCTTTCACATTTGTGACCTTGACCTTTGAACCCATGACCTTAATCTATATATCAAAATGATCGTTAAATCAAAACCTACAATATTTGAATATACATGTCTATACAAAAAGTTAATAGTTTTCGCGATAATTAACCATTTTGGTACACTTTCGCATCTATGACCTTGACCTTTGAACCCATGACATTAATCTAAATATCAAAATGATCGTTGAATAAAAACCTAAAATATTCGAATATACATGTCTATAAAAAAAGTTAAAAGTTTTCAAGATAATTAACCATTTATGTATTCATTTGCATCTGTGACCTTGACCTTTGAACCCATGACCTTTATTAATATATCAAAATGACCATTGTGCCATTACCTACAATATTCTAATATATATGTCTATACAAAAAGTTAATAGTTTTGCAGATAATCAACTATAACGGTAATAGTTGTGCATCCTTGACCTTGACCTTTGAACTCATGACCTTGATCTATGTATCAAAATGATCGTCATGTCAATACCTACAATTAACTGAAAATTCCATGCCATTATCACCTGAAATGTTTAAAAAATAGCATTTTTTATCAAAGGTCAAAAACAGGGACATGACCTTGACCTTTGACCTTGACATCTTTTGGAAGAAAATAGCAAGACAAGATCAACAGTGAAAACTCCATACAATTATCTTCAGCCGTTATTGAGTTATAACAATAAATGTCTCATTTTCAAAATTACATAATTTTACGCAAAAAACGCGTAACCTATTTTTCGTTCAATTTTCATGAAAAACACAATTTTGATGTTCCCAGGTATGCTGAATCTAAATATCTAATCAAAATTTGCCTGCACCTTTTGGTTTCAGAGAAGAAGATTTTTTTGTCTTTTTGCTATTTTTAGTAATGGCGGCCATCTTGTTGGGCGTGGCCAAACCCCGAACACAATTCTTAAAGGCTGTTACCCAGGCATGATAATCCCCAAGTTTCATCAAATTTGCCCCAGTAGTTTTGGAGGAGAAGATTAAAATGTAAAGTTTACACACGACGCACGACACACGACGCACGACGGACGACGGACGGTGATAGATTGCAATAGCTCATCTGAGCCTTTGGCTCAGGTGAGCTAAAAAATTCTACTTTAGATCAGATCAAAACTGAAAAACTGTTTTTTATTCAGCTTTTACAAAAACAGCTGTTACTGGGCAAAAATTATAGTAAAAACCAAAAAGATTGAAGATAGTCTCAAATAGCTGAAACGTTGCTGATGTAATGTTAAACAACATTACAATTAACACAGATTGTAACAAGTCTTGCTGATTCTATCTTTAAGACTAGAAAAATAACTCATTTCAAATACTGGTAACAGCTAAAGGTATATGACAAGACCATTAATAGTCTTGAACAATTTTCTGTTAGGTTAAAATACATGTGTGTGATACTGATAGTAATGTGATAAATTCTGTCAATTTAAATACAGGTATGTCAATCAGAGTGATATAAATGTATAAGCCAAGTGTTTACAGATATGTATATTCTTTTAAGATAAAATCAACCATTCACCAATTTTATATACATTATGACACTACCTATATAGAATTGCTGGTTCTCACAAACTAAGTCTTGTCATCAAAACTTGGTAATCAGGTTTTCATTACCATGGAAACAATGGGTAATCAGGTTTATATTACCATGGAAACAGCAGGGTAATCAGGTTTTCATTTCCATGGAAACAATCAGGTAAATAGGTTTACATTTCCATGGAAACACCCAGGTAATCAGGTTGTCGTTACCATGGAAACAAGCCAGGTAATCAGGTTTTTATTACCATAGAAACAACTGGTAAATCAGGTTTTTATTACCATGGAAACAGCAAAGTTAACAGGTTTTCATTACCATGGAAACAACTGGGTAATCAGATTTTCATTACCATGGAAACAACCTGGTAATCAGGTTTTCATTACCATGGAAACAACCTGGTAATCAGGTTTTCATTACCATGGAAACAGCCTGGTAATCAGGTTTTTATTTCCATGGAAACAAATGGTTGAAGAAAGTTCCTCATGACAATGTAATGGTGGTCCAATTTAAAAGTGCCTTACATGTGCTATGGCCGATTGACTAGTATGAAAACATAAATGTATATTTATCTATTTTTAAAAATAATACATTATCATTGGTACTGCGAAGAGACCTTACAGTTAAAGGACCAAAAATAATCATGAAATAATTTCATACTTAAATATCATTAAAATGGAGACAATTTTGTCGACCGGTATCAACTGCCAAATTGTATACAAATAAATATTTCCTGTATTTAAAAATTAAACAAACAAAAACTCTTAATACAAAGTATAATAAGTCACTGAAGAATGATTTACAGGCTCAAAATTGAGAGTATAAATACCATGTATAATGTGGTAGATTTGGTACAAAATACCGGTATACATGTTTCACAACAAAGTTACAATTTACAAAAGGCCAAATAAGACCTGTGTATTGCTCACATAAATGGCACAATTTTTTTTTATTCACTGAAACATTGAAAAAGTAAAGAATAACTAATTGTTAGGTATGTTTAAAATGTCCCATTACATACTACAGTAATCATTGAGTAATGGTGGGGCTATTCTGGATTTCAAACGGAGAAGCTGTATAGAATTTTTGATTTAAATAAATTTCAAAAAGTTAAACAAAGCTAATCTCATTTCAAAATGTTAAACAAAGCCATTCGCATAGTGTTTCATGTATATTAAAACACATACCGGTATTTTTTCATAATTTGAATATTAATTTCTGAGTCACAAGTCACATTTTGTTGTGAAGTTCACCAAAAACATAACTTATAAAAGAAGAATGAAAAACACTTGGACCAAAATGGCGTAAATCACATCTACTAGATTAAAGAAACGAAAATAATAAATATTTGCATAGTTAGTTGATAAAATTACAAACAACATGATCATATTAGCTTTTTACAATACACAGAGATATGTGTACAAACATGTTTATCTACAACAAGTAGATCTTATAAGGAGGTAGTTCAATCAGCAACCATGGGAACTGTGGTCTATGTTTAGAAGAATAGAACTCACTCTAAAATGAGTAAGTTAAATGATATGATGATAGAATCAAGCAAATATGATTGTAAGCATGATCCAAGAACCAACATAACCATCATTGCTAGAATGTTTTAACTATAGTCACATATGAATGAATTAAGTGTATTCTAGATAGGTCATAGACTAATATGTCCATGGTTTCCATAGATCACAGATTGAACTTCCTAAATTTATAACTTGTTCTTCAAACAGAGATCGGTATCAGACACATCATGTAGCCGACCAGATCTACAGCAAGTTACCCTGACTAGACCATAGTTTTCAAACTGAGTTACCTCAACATAAGTTTCACAATATTTCAGATCTTACATTAAAATATTACCGGTATTTGGCTTATAGTTGCTTTACTGGTAACTGTCATAGAAGTTACACTCAACCCATGACTAAATACATTTAAAAAAAATATCTTCATAATTTTGATTACTCAAATTTTGTTTTTTATCCTTTAACAAACTGTAAATGTATTAATTTTAGTGTGTATGAAATTAAGCAAAAAGAGACCTGGGTATATTCACGTTCTTAAATTAAAGTAAATGCAATGGATCATCATGTGTACTACGATCATATTAAATTTGAAAGTGGCTTTACATTACCATTTTGCACTACTGTATTGTTGCAAACATTGCTAAAATTAGCACACCACTAAAATAACTCCCTTTTTATTATTCAGTAGAGTTAACATCAGACAAACCGGGTCAAGATACAACAACATTTACATGTCATCATTGAGCACTTCAGCTACAGTAGTACATAATATTTCACATGTCATCAATCATCAGCATTTCAGCTTCAGATATTCAAAAAGATAAAAATCTATGTAAATTAACTACGGCTATGGTATGTAATAAAATCACAAAAATAACAAACTATACACTAGTTTGACAGATAAAATTAGACCATACAACACAGTAATGTACATGTATATAACAATGGGAAATAACAATCAAACCAAAGTTGTTATCCAACTTCACACATAACATAATGACAACTTTACAGTTATCACAATCAACTCTCATGCTTTATAATATGGCTGTGATGAAATAAATTTTAATGGTGCTAACTTATCTCATGAATGTTCAGATCTACATTTTTGGACCCGTTTGCTTATTAATTATTATGATTTTAAATCATCATTTTAAGATTACACATATTATGAGGTGAAATAAATGACTGATTTTTACCATTTTTCATATGAAGTCTGTTGTTAAAGGGTGACTGTTTACAAATCCAAACTTCAGCAGAAGATGTCCATTACCATATTATCTCCTACACACACATATTCTTTTACTTTTTTTCCTATCTATGACTGTATATCATCACACTTCTTCTACTTTACTTTGGCATTCCACTACTTTTCCACTAATATCAATTTTTATCTTGATTTTTACTAAATTTCTTCCATGGTAGATTTTCTACTTAAAATTCTGTTAAAGTTCCACAAAATTTTTTATCCAAAAATTCTTCACCAATTTTTTTACTTTACTTATCGAAGTTTTGAAATGCACCCTTGTGTGTTGTGGAACATCAGATGACAAAACCTTTTCATGTAAATCACAGATGGAATGCTTGACTTAATATCAACACAATACATATAGCTGTTCTCCACTCCTTCAATCAACAAGCTCTGTCCAGTCACTTTCTGTCCTTCCAAACTGAAATTACAAACGAAAATAGCAAAATATGAAAAGATATCTTCACAGGATTTATCAATTTGTAAATGTATATGTGATATCAAAAGCAAACAAAATCAGTGAATTAAGATCGGATACCCACCAGTTTGTACTTTTTATGATTTGGGGTTATGTTGCAAGGGTCATAACTCCCAGGAAAATGAGCAAAGCAACTTGGATTAATGATATGTGCATCTCCCATCAATATTAATGTTTTGGAAAATTGTTCCAAACAAGAAATGTCTGGACAGATGAAAGCTAAAACTTAATATCCCCTCTTTCCTAAAAAAGTGGGGGATAAGAAGTTTAAGTATTAGTTTTTTTTCCAATTTAAATAATTTATATATTATAATCAGGCTAATATTGTGAATAGATTCAATAGGCCTTCAACTAGCGATGTTTGAAAATATCAGTAGTCAAGAAAATTCTGAAACCAGTATTAAATTCTTTTCTTTTTTATGTGGCATGGAAAGCCAATGAATACTTCTGTAACAAAATTTATTGTATTTTTAACCAATTAAAACTGATGTTACAATACAAACATAACAAACCTGTATATCTGTTAGAGCTTTGTAAAACCTGTTAGTCAGCGGTGCACCATCTTTCATTGTTGGAATGGGCAGGTGTTCATCGTTATATAAAATCTGTTCAACTGGACAAACAACACAGGCAGTTCCAGCTCCAAACATTTCTATCACCTAGGTTACAAAATTGAGATGTTTAAAAAATTAAAACTGAAATACAGTGGAATCTAAAAATTGGATCTAAACTAAACCAAAAACCTATCAAAAATGAACAAAATGTCTTGGGACATTTTCATTTACAATGTTCATTAAATTAATCAACATTAATAGAATCTTGCAAAGGTAACAGGATACCAGATATCTAAAACAAGGATGAATATTTTCCTGTCCAGAACAAGCTTTAGCGACATTCTCACGTAAAATGATTATGACGTCATCAATTAAGCATGTGTAAGTGATTGTGACATTAAATAATTGTTGGTTGAATTTGGACGTCAATAATGTCATGACGAGCCAAACAGCGCTTGTAGCTTGTCTTGCACAGGGGGTTGTAAGACAAAGATATCTTGCACCTAGCAACCAATGGAATAACTCGGTGAAGTGAAGGAGAAAAACTGGAATCTGTAAAATCTGAACAAAAGGTGTTCATTTTAGACAGGTACATGTACCACTGTAGCAACTGTAAAATTATTCTAAAAACATAAAGTTTTATGAATCATAAGGCAACTGTAGGACAGAGTTGTTTATACCCTCATTTACCAACAATTCACTTTCAGATATTGTATATGAGAGGGTATAAGGTCATTTGCTGAAACATTTGGGTTTTAGGTGCCCCCCTTCTAAGATCCCACTACATTTAAATTTGGGCCAATGAATAAGATTAATACAAATTATAATAATGTGTTTCTAAAATCTAAATCTGTAAAATAAAACTTATTTAAATCTTATATTTAAACTTCAGTTTTGAGCATTTTTGCAAGCTTCTCTAAAATTAAACCAATTCGTTGAAATTGAAAATTGACTTGTTTAATATTCATTGAATTTTCATTCATTATTTAAAATTATACTGTCTAGATATCAACATCTTGATAACAATTTTGGATTTATACTTTTGGTCCAAGCACTACTGATGAGGAATTGTATTCCGAAACGACCATCTAGTGCTGTTAAATTAAAACTGGTATATATGTAATTTGTTGATTGTATGAAAATATTAATATTTTGATAAACATTACATATTTTGACACAAAGCCACTAAAACACACATGATAAACGAATATTTACCCTGTTTTCACTCAATGCCTTTGTTACTTGTCCCATTGTATAACTTTTTTCCGACACTTTGAATTCTCCCTGTAAAAAAAGACAATTTGTTAGGTGTGACTTTTTTCAAAAGACAATAATCAGTGAGGAATATAATAATTTGAAAACAATAAAGTAACTATAATTGTATATCCGTTTACAAACCATCAAGCCACAGCAAAAAATATTAAGTACCAGTAATACAGCTCACCAGCACATTTCACATATAAAAACTATGGCAATCTCTTAAAGAAACAAATACCCCCGCCCCCAACATCACCTATTGAGGTCAAATCCAGATTTGTGTGTAATACCTTAACCTTGATTTACAAATCATTTTAACATCCACAAGTTTGATCCTGGATAAAGAAAGATGGATGGAAAATGTTTTATTGTCACATGTTTGATCTTAGATACTATGGATGTAACCAGATGATACATTCATACTCCTTTACCATGCTTATGCAGAGGTAAGTAATAAGCTGTAATACATTTGTATTAAAGTTAAAGTCTGTCCCGAGCCATTAGGCCCATCAGGCCGGAGCTTATCCCGGTTTCAGTGGCATTAAGCGACTGAGAGTACAAGACTCTCCCCTGAATGGGACGCCGGTCCATCGCAGGGTTAACCCCCAGCATTTTGCTGGTACTCATTTATTTTTCAGCTGAGTGAACTGGAACAACGTGAAATTAAGTGTCTTGCTCAAGGACACAACACATCGCCCGGTCCAGGGATCGAACCCACGACCTTCGAATCATGAGTCCAACGCCTTAACCACTAGGCCACGCGCTTCCACAATTCATTTGTATAGACCAGCTAAAATTTATTTCAGAACATTCTCAATATTGTATACAAATTTAACTAGAATTGTCTCTTGAGAGCCAACTACCCTCCATCCCCAACATTTAATGTTTTTCCACGACCTTGACCTTTCTGATATGACCTTGGTTCAAGGTCATGACACACCTTTAGACCATGAAGATTATTCATGTGAAGTTTTATGACAGTCATCCAAAGCAGCTATGAGATATGGTCTGGACACGATTTTACAGATGGACAGACAGACTTGGTGATGCCTTTATACCCCCCCTCAAACTAGTTTGTGGGGGGTATAATAATGACTGTATATATACCCATTTTTGTGCCATTTCTATCAAACTTTTTCTGGTTATTCCTGGTAATACAAGACCATCCAATGGTGCAGTAATTAACTCTTTTTCTACAAACAAAAATCAATCGAAAAATTATATGTGTATTGGAAATGTACACAATGAAATTAAGGTTTTATGAATAAACTGAAGAAAGGTATAAACATGTACATACTCTTTAACTGCCTTAAGTTAGGAAATAAAATTACGATCAATTAGTGATTAAATTTATTACATTTATATCTAACAACCAACGCTAAAAACAACTTTTTTTATTTACTAAGTGAAAATAATATCACCAATAACAATTGATTGTATAATTAAGTTGAAAGTTTTCTATATTGAAACCTAAATAATTCATTTAATCAAACAAAATAATGATAAATCTTGTCATTTATATTTCTGATCAACTTCTGTTGTAGGATTAAGTGTCCATTCTTGAAATGGCACTGATCTCTTATTTTGACTAATGGCCTAATTATTAAAGCTGTAGTTACATGAAAGCAAAAATATTGACGTTATCGTGTTTTAGGAGGAAATTTTTGAAAATGGCCCCTTCTGAAAAATTCTTATATTGAACACTGTAGATTTGACAAGATTTATTTTAAAATTACCTCCTTGTTCATTGGTCCAGTAGAGGAATAAGTTCATGGCTCCTACTTCAGTCAGCTGATGGTCATCACCAAACAGCCACAACACCTGCTGACAACCTCTCTTCTCTGCTTCTGCTCCTATAGCTATTGTTGGTCCATAATTTCTAAAGAAAATGTAAAACAATTAAATATACCATAGTGAAACCTTGATTCATTGCCATCATTTGTTCAGTCAGATTTTGGTTTTATAAAGAGTTTTGATGGAAAATCAGATGAGGCTTAAAGAAAATTATAATATTCATGTGTGTATATATATATATATATATATATGCAGTAAAACATGTTTAAATTACCGGTAAACCAAAATTAACAAATAATTCATTCTTATTCTTAATTTGGACATGGATTAGTATGTTTATTTTTGATTATGTTATTAAGACTTGCAATTAATAATGTTTGGTAAATTAAACAGCAGAAACTGATAATGTGTCCAACATAAACAAAATCTTCAACTTAGTATTCAGTTTAGACAGGTTCTACTGTAAACTTACATCTACAGTACTTAATCCACAACAACATTTCACCATTTCAATCCAGTGCCTGTACAAAGTTGAGGGTTTTATAACCAATGGTCTCAATTTTTCAATATATATCGATGCCGGTCCAAATTTAATGGTTTCCTAATCAGTGGCCACAATATGTATCAATGACTTTCCAATTCAGTGGTCTCGATATATCAATGTGTTTAAAGTTGAGAGTTTATGGTCCAATCATAACTATATAAAGATACATACGATCCCATTTTATATCCTCCACATCCACCAGGCCAAGCTCGGACAAATTTAGGATCAGCTAACAATTTAACTGGCTTCATTCCTGTAGGAAAGTAAGGACCAGCTGGTCCTATTACTACAAACAGCAGTGCTGTTGAACTACGAGTAACTCCTAATGTTGGCTGAAAGTTAAAAATATATAAAAACAATTTAGTATCAGGTGCATAAATATATTCCATAAGAAAGACACCCTGAAATTTTGATGGTTTAAAAAATATTTGAGGAATTGCAGATAGCACATGTACACCTCCCCTACTGCAAATATTATATTTTTTCTATGAAAATTCAACTGAAAGAAATATTAAATATCAAGTGCATAAATATACTCCATAAGAAAGATATCCTAAAAGGCTAAAAGTTTGATGAAATTCCTACAACCAATTTAGACTGCAGATAACAAAGTATGAAACTACAAATGCATGATGAAGGTGATGTTATAAGATGACACTGCTGCATGATGAAAGTGATGTTATAAGATGACACTGATGCAAGATAGCAGAGTGTGGCCATTATATGTTGACCACAATCTGTTAACAGAGACAAGTACATTACAAAAATAATATTCATAGCCTATATGCACATGCTTAAAGGTCACATTCACAGCACCTTTTACTGCATATGTTCAAATCCTAGAACTTGGCGTGCGAAAGTTTATCAGTTAAATTGGCGAGGGTCAGTGGTTTTCTCCAGGTACTCTGGTTTCCTCCACCATCCCAAAACTAACTGCCTCCATATAGGTGAAAGAATCTTTACTTAAGAAATAAGGTAATTTTCCAATGTCTTTATGAACTTGCAAAGTATAATGGACTGCCTCAAATTGCAGAAAAGGTGAAGCCTTCTGTGCAAAAAGGCACATTTATAAAAAATAATATTTATTTCCATTTCACATTTTCCATGTTGATTTGAAAACAATTTTGAAATGTGCTGTTGGTGCACCTTCTCATAAAAATGGGTTGTATCCCGTCAGTCAACAAGAGCATTTGACATCTGACATCATCACATCAGCACGTGGAGGAATATCTCTATGAAGTTGCAAAGTATAGTTGATGTCAAATACTTTATTGAAGCAAAGCTATTGTAATTGTAAATATATTGGGTCATAAAACACCCATTACTCCACTCTACTTATATCCTGCATATGGTGAAAACTTTCACAAGTTTTTAATGTTTACCTCAGTTCCTATAAATGTTGGTCTGATATATAAGGAGCTGGTTGTAGAATATGGCACCCATTCTTTGTCTATACTTATCAACTTCTTCATACATTCTACTAACTCTCTACCATCAAAAGTCTGCAAAGAAAATTGGAAATGGTATCTTTAAGTTTTAATATTTCAGGATATTTTGAACAAATAACACAACTCCAAGCTTTGGCATTAAAATATTTACCAGGTATTTGTGACACCTTGTATCAAAAAATTACAAACACTCAAATTTCCAGGTTGATTATTATTTTTTTAACTTTTGTTGAAATGCTGTAAGTTGTGAAGCCTTCAAAAATGGAAAAACTCCTGAAATTATTAGACAGAAGTAATATGCATACTTAAATATATTATATATAGACGCATACTGTGAAGGTTTCAAATTTCTTGATTGAAAAATAGGAGGAGTTGGTTTTACAGATACATTTCACAAAGTGTTATAATGAGAATACAATCGTCACTCTTATATCGACATTATAAAAGAGTTTGGTGAAAATCAAAGAAGGCTTATTAGTAAAACATAGAAAAAAATGAATTTTTAGGCTGCAATATATTGTTACAATAAGAAAAGTTATACAGTGGCTTGTAGCTAGGTTTCCACAAATTTGAAATAATTAGTAGCCAAATTTCCAAAATTTTTGAAAATATAGTCCTTTTTAAAGTATTTTTCCACAAATTTGCTAAAATAGGTTACTTTTTGAAAGAATTCCTCAAAAATTAGTAGCCAATGGCGAGCAATTTTGGCTACCAGGAATGGAAACATAGCTTGTAGTGTGTTACACTATCAGTTAGAGGTCTATCAGTCAATTTTACAAACCTTGATAAAATGTTTTAAGGTCCAAAAATTCATTTTTATATGTATATACCTCCTCAAAACAAGCTTTCAGAGAAAAATAATGGTATTTAATGTCCCAGTCAAGAATATTTCACTTATATCGAGATGTCACCACATATAGGCAAATGTGCATAAATTTTGCCTGTGCTTTGCACTGATGGCATTATACAGCAGGGTTCTTTATCATGCCAAGCCCACCAAGACACGGGACCTTGTTTTTTTAAGTCCCGATCCGAACGAACCGTGACTTTTATTTCGTTATGCCGAGTGCCTGGAGAAAGAACAGTCACTGCCCACTTTTAAGTCTTGGATAAGACCCGGCCAGGGTTCAAACACATGACCTCCCACTTACGGAGCGAGCACTCTACCAACTGAGCTACAACAGTGGTAAACAAGCTTTCAGAGAAGAGAGGTATGTTTTGGTAAGAGGTTTATACATGTACAGTGAAATAAGTTAAGAAATACAGGTAATTACTGGCAGAAAGCTTCTCTCTGCACTGGAGAGCATACGCTTCATATTCTCCATTGGTCTGAATAAGCGGACTTTGTCGTCTACACCTCTATAAGCCTTCATTCCTTCAAAAAGCTAAAAGTAAAGAGCAAAATGAGTTCATATACAGTAAATGTACTTTATTTTGCATAATAAAAATCAAAATTTACAAATGTTGTATACAAAACAATCAGCACAATCATTATTATTACATTTAGGGCAAATTTTATATGATACGCATTCTTTGGACACAATCTGGGGATGGGCAGACAGACATATATTCCTATATAACCCATAAACAAAATTAAACTCTTAAATAATTCCATATTTATGGAATATGTCAAATGGCAATGAAGTTATCTTTATTATTGCCTAGCCTGAAAATAGTGATACAGCAGTTCTGACAGTTAGTTGTTTTGAGTTGTTAGGGGGGGTGAACATTGTTCAAATTTTGTTTAAATTCAGCACATTTCAGGAATTGCAATCTATGTATCTATTTAAGAAATATAAACTTTTACATGTGGCATTCTATGATACACCACAGATAGATGCGGATTATTTCTATTCAGTTTCTAATATAATTTAAACTAAAATAATTTTAAAAAAAAAACCACTACAAACTGTTTCCTCTAAAGTACATTTTATATTTACATGTATTTGCAAATACATTCATAGAAACAAATCCGTTGTTGAGATTACCAACATTGATTCTTTGAATAAAAACTATGTCACAACCATTGTTTGTGACACACATCATGACGTCACAGGGCGAGCAAGGGAGAATGTCAGTAAAACCTAACTGCCATAGGTACAATGAATATTGCTTGTTTTAACATGGCTGATTTTTTCATGTTTCATATGAAGGAAAGTGTAGGCCATGCTAGAATGCTTTATTTAACAAACCTCAATAGAATAATGAAGAGCCTTAGCTCCAGGATGGAGTGATAAATTGTGTAATGGAGATATTTTTGGCTTGCCCCATCCTGTTTTCTGTGCCCACTCTATCTCTAGCATGTGGTCACTAAAATGATGTCCAAATACCAATTTATTAGGGTCTGGCTTTGGTTGTAAATTCTTTGTTACTTGAACCTCCAGGTCTTCAAACTGAAAAATAAATTTAAAAGTGAAGATAATACAATCAGCCTGATGGTTCATACAAATAGGCTTAACAAGTTTTCACCTTGGTAGCTGACACTCTGGCAAGAGAGCCCTCCCTCGGGAGAATGGCCCAATATCTTGGAAAAACATTATTTTATGGAAAATTTATATTTTAAGGGATACCAAAAGTATCAAGGTGAATGCTGGTAAATGCATGCTAGAGAGAAACAAAACCTGTCCTAACAATTTTATAAACTTGTCAGGCTTGTTCACATTCTATTTTCCATGGCATAAAACGACTGAATAATAGACTCCCTTAGATGGACCCCTCACACATTTGTGCCAGTATCCATTCATTCATCAGAGGCCACAATGGCCTAATGGAAACGACGCCAGTCTACATGTACAAATCCAGGGTCCTTCACTTCTGTGAGTTCGAGCCCTGCTCAGACCATATGTGGGGAAGTAAATTTTCCTAGCTGTTGGCCTTTACTGGTTCACCTGGTATCCGTATAATGTGACTGAGGGAGTGGTACGCTTGTCTGTGGCATACTGACTCTGTGAGCTAGCATGTTAAAGTCACCCTGAGTGCACGCTAGTAAAAAGCAGACATACAACACACGCACACTTCACAGGCACACACGAACTTGTTCATAGATTAATCCATAGAGATTAAAAAAATAGTTCTCATTGTGAATAGCTGAAAAATTGCTAACGCAATGTTAAGCATCATTCAACCAACCAACCAACCATTCATTCATCAGCTGGGTGAAATGTAAAATACTTAGGTTTATAACATATCGTATGTTTCCATTCCTGGTAGCCAAAATTGCCACTGGGTACTAATTTCTGAGAATTTCTTTCAAAAAGTATTGTAACCTATTTTTGCAAATTTGTGAAAAAAAAACTTTAAAAAGTTCCATATTTTCACAAATTTTGAAACTCTTGCTACTAATTATTTTGAATTTTAGAAAATCTAGCATATCACACAGTCCAACATCATCTACTCGCTGTCTTTGAACATGTTGCATGAATACTAAATGACCTTATGACTTACCTTAAATGAGCTAGCAGTGGAGACAGAACATTGTTGTATTTTTATAATGTGGTGACATAGTTTCTGCAAACCACTGATGCTCTGAAAATAGTTTTTAAGAAATAACTTTACCATAGAGTTTGATAAAACAAACAAAAATAGAAATATGCAAATATAAAAATTAGCATTGCTTCCATTTTACCAGATGTAGCCAAACAATATTGACCTGTCTGGTTGACCTTTAATTTAAATATTTATTATGGACCAGTACATTTATGTATAGGGGAAACAGCTGGTGTTTGATTTGTCTACATCATAGGACATGTTCATAGTTTATAATTTATAGCTGTGAGTGTAACACTACCTATGTACTAAGTGGATCATTGTATATATGAATATTCCTAATGAAAGGTCAAATGGACAGGTCAATGTTGTTTGGCTATACATATGTCTCTGATTGCAACAATCTTGCACCAGCATATTTCCAGTTTTAATGGGAAATTCGATAAAATTAAGATTATAAAAAATATCTTGATTATAAAAACTCTTATTTCCGACATTTCAGACCAAAAACCCTTACACAGAAAATGTAGTCAACGTGTGTTGAATTTACAATATGTGAAAAACCGGAATGGTTCCAGATATCACGCGTACACTACAATACCAGGACGTGATTCTTGTCTGAATTTTGGTTTGGGGCCGTTGGTTTGTCCTTCAAATTTTGTCTGCAATTTTTTATGGAACTTAGTGACGATTTGATGTAAATTAGCGAATCATTAAGATCACTTATTTTTTAGAATAAAGATAGAGGTTTTTATGTTATATAAAGACTGTTATTTTAGTAAAACATGAATGTTGTTTACATTTTTTACTTACTCGAAAACCGCAAGTCGCCATCATTGTTGACAGAATGTTGTCGGAACAAAGGGAGACAACTCGTATATTACATGGTATTACCGAAATTTTTATATGTCAACTATTATTTTGATCGGAGAATGAAAGAAAATGACGTTTCAGCATATTATTTGTATGCAAGTTTAAAGTTTGACAAATGTTAAAAATAATAAGCTAAGCCAACTAAGATTGCCCTTTGGTGACCTGAAATCGACGAATTTGATTGGTCAGAATGAACACACCTTTTGATTGATTTTAGCGGGAAATTTGAATAGTAAATAAAACGACACGAATTCAAGTCAATTCGCCCCACGGTAAATTCGCCCCATCAAACTCGCCCCCACTTTCAACAAATTCGCCCCCCATGTCAAAATCGACCCCTTTCAAAATCGCCCCCACTTCTTGCAAATTCGCCCCCTTTGTCTTATTTTGATTTTTTTTTATAAAAATCAAATAACAATAATGCTACTTTAGAAATGAAACAGTATCAATTCATCCATTTAATAATGGGGTTTAACTTTTATGTTTAATTGTATTATTAAACGTAGTCAATGTTGCTTGTGACAAAATAATTTTTATAAAATACAGACACATAGTAGAAGCCATTTTAAAAGTGAACAATGCATTTGATGTTACCAGGAACAGAGGAATTTTTCCGAAAGGAGCGCCTGGTGTGTTGAAAAAGATGCTTTTTAATGATTCTCTCAACGGTGTAATCTATCAATACTCTAATGTTATTCTTTAATAAACGTTAAGTTTTTTGTTTTTACTGTACCCACTGTTATGATTATAGCAAAATCTTACAAAGCCTTGAAAGGACTTTTGATTTGAATGTGCGACAAAAACAATACATTACAAAATTATGTGTGTGCCATGAGTTATTTAGGCATATCCGAGGTCTTAAAAAATAATTTTATGTTACTTTTACAATCTCAATAAAAGAAGATGATTTTTCAAAAATTGGGGGCGAATTTGCAAAAAGTGGGGGCGATTTTGAACGGGGGCGATTTTGACATGGGGCGAATTTGATGAAAGTGGGGCGAATTTGACGGGGGCGAATTTACCGTGAGGCGAATTGACCTGATACCAACGACACCTGTGGCTGGTTTTATTTTGTCTTTATATTTACTTTATTTTCACTATTAAATTAAGAAATAATTCTGAGGGGAAAATAAAGTAATATAAACGAAATAGAAAAAGAGTTCCAGGTATTTCAAAAATGCATTTATGATAAACTGTCATACGTCTGTTTGCTTTTGACCATCTACTTCCAATTTGAATCTTTAGCAGCGAATGAAAATCATCTGTTTGTTAATTTCAAAAATAAGGTTCGCAAACATACCATATACTGAACTTTCTTGAATAACAAATAGTTGGCATTTCGATTTCTGTAATAGGTATGAAGACAACGATGACATCTCTATGCCTTCAAAGACGATCATGTACTTATCTCGTGTGTATATGGTTTAATTTCAGACACAAAACGCTACCGGGTAGTGATGCAAAAGTTTTCAAAACTAACCTTGTTACACTGGCAACCAGTATGATGATTATACTTCAACACGACGGACTTCTCATTACGATCTATGTTAATCAACTCCTAGAACAAAATAGAAATACATGTGTACACAACATATCAAAAACTAATCACAATTTGACTAAAAAAAGTTCGATAACAATAAGTCTTTAGTAATAGCCACGAATGATTCAAACACAGTAATATTGTAAAATAAAACTCTAAAATGATGAATTGAAAGAGTTTTTAAACTCTTTATGAAAAATTATTTTCCGATGTGTTTGTTGGAGTGCTTAATTTCACTCAAACATTTAGCGTGCGCTTACTTGCTTACGGAGCCGCGAAAGTACTCCTTACCTTATAGGTTCAAATCCCGCTGGGGTAGATCTGTTGTCTTGTCGTGGATATGTGTTTTTTCCTGGATACTCTGGGTTTCCGCATGATCCCAGAACAGAAAGGGCACTTTAATATGTAAATGAAAGAATCTAGAATGGGACGTAGACACAATTACTCCACCCATTTTACTTTCATAAAAAATGTCCGTTAGGAAATACAATACCATGAATGTACAGATCTGTCGAAAGTTTAATACCGAGCTAATAAAAAGAAGCCAAAGCTCGGTTGCCTAGCGATCGAAATTTCAAAAGTATGCTGCTGACAATCTGCCGAGAGATAAATAGCAGCTGCAAAAAAACTGTCGATAAATTGACCGAGAATCAACGAAACTTATGCGTTAGGTTAGTGTGAAAATTTCGACAGGTCTGTCATGTGCTACTTTTGAATTTTTATGAAATAATACATTCAAAAGTAGCACATGACAATTTTGTCATGTGCTACTTTTGAATGTATTATTTCATAAAAATTCAAAAGTAGCACATGACAGGTCTGTATGGTACGATTAACTACCTTTTCTGTTTGGGTTGTATCCGTGTAACCAAAGCTCAGACTCGCCATACTTATGACACTGCTTTCTATGTTTGACCATACTAGAGTGAAATCAAAAGAATAATTTTAAAAAAAAATGTAAAATGTCATTTCTTAACAAATATGGATGTCATCTCAAATTTTCTTACCGAGTAAGCTGTGTCTACCAACTAATTATCATAACAGTATTTTTTTTAATGTGACACCAGTTTAATTTTCCCCCCAATTTAAACAGTTAAACTAATTGCACTTTACAGTAACCTGAGCCACCAATTTATGACACACTAACCCACATCCCAAATAACGTCATAGGACCACCAAAGGACAAGACATTTGTAAGATATTTCGAGAGGACTGACATATATTTTGGGAAAGTAAAATGGTTCATTTTTTGTTTTTGTTTTACTAATCAGATTCTGCTAATTAGAATACTAGTAACCAAAACTGAAAATTGGACATAGAAGCATGCATCTTGGATGCAGGTATATGCGAAACGCTAAATGGTACAAAAATGATATGGAACATTTTCCAAAGAAAAAAACACAGACCCTTCAAAAGCTGTAATAGGACACATCAGGAAGAATGATTAATGATAAAGAGTGGAGAGAGTTTTAAACCCCAGTCAAGAGTCACGGCCTCCACTTTTATTGTGCATTATGCCAGTACGGCGGAGTAAACTAGAGTGCCCGGAGAAAAATATGCATCATCGGCAAGCGAGCTTACAAACGTTCTCACAGTATGATCTGTACCGAATGGGATTCGAACATAAGCGGTAAGAGGAGAAGTTTGGTCCATAACCGCGAGTTTTATACCACTCTGTAAATGAGGTCCAGCTTCATATAGATTTTACGAGAATAGAAAAACTGAATTTAGATTCACCATTTTTATGTTTTTTCTACAACAAAGCATGGTTCATTACCTTTCTGTTTCTGGTTCTACATGTCCCGTATCCCAGTATCCAAATCTCGCTATGTTCATCATGTTATCATCTGCGACCATAGTAGAGCGAAATAAAGTACACCTGCATTATATAATACTTATCTAAGAAAACATTACTTAACTGTATGTAGTACATTTATATACTTTATAAGGATAAATAGACTACTGATGAATCATCGACTTAATTAATATGACAGGCCTTTCCGTTTCTTGTAAGCCTATTTGCACGACATATAGAAACGGGCAACTATTATTACCTATATCATACCATGATCATTCAATGAAGGATATGAGGGGCATCAAAGCAAAACATCCCGGCACCACTGGTTATAGATTCCACATAATTTGAAAAAAGGGGTTTTGTATGGTGATCTACCAAGTTTCAACATTGCTTGTCAAGTATTAAGGGAGAAATATAGTTTTGTTTAATAAAATATCGTTTGGAGGGGCATTAAACTCCAGCAATATAGCTCTTTTAGACAATATCAAAAGAAACCATAACACTGACTCCTTATTATATGAAGTTTTGAAAATATCTGACAAGCCGTCTTCGTTGACCGTAGAATGGAGGAAAATATAGCTCTTGTTTATTCGAACTCCATATAATGTTTTTTGGAGTAAGCACAGAACTCCAACAATATAGCTATTGCATACGTAGCCAGTTGGAAAATGAACGACATGACATCCATTCGTTATATTACTTCTGAGACTTTTCGAAAATATCTGACAAGCCATCTTTGAGAAAAACTTTGAACAAGGGTTGAATTAAAAAAACACCATTGCGAATAAAAAAGAGGAGTATACTATAGGCATGTTTTTAATATAAATTTTATAATGAATATGGCCCATGGGGTTGAAGCCGGAGAGATCACTTTGCGCAACAGCATGGACTGAATTGTGTCTTTAACAAAGCAGTTGGTATTGTTGAAAACCTATATCAACAAAAATGGTGTCCAGATAAGCTATGGACTAGTTAGGAGTAACATTGTACTTAATCATCAGTGCCTTCACGCACCACAGAAACGGGGATGACTTAGCTGCTAGACCAGACCAAAATTATTACAGACATTTATCAATTACAATGCATGTACATAAGAAAGACAAACAATAGACATGATCACAAATACAGGTACCTAATGTCTACAACAATGTAGTTGAGACCAGAGTGATGGATTTGAGCCATGGAACAACCAGGACAGAATTCAATGTCATTTTACTGAACAATTTGTATTGTTGAAATAACTAACTGATATTAACAAAAATTATATCCAGACAAATAATGGGATAGTGGACCATACAAATTATATAATAGAGTTAATTAATCATCAATGGCTTGATGGCACTACTGAAACGAGAATAAGTTGGCTAGACCGGACCCATTTACAATACATATATGACAAACATAATTTGTTTAGGCCTTCTGTTAAGTTGATCTCGCCATGCATTAACATGGACTGAATTCAGTGTCATTTGACTAACTTTGAGTCAGGCGACGAGGACAGCATTCGGTGTCATTCAACTAATCAGTCTGCGTTGTTGAAAAACTGATATAAACAAAACTGCTGTCCAAATAAAAAAATGGTATAGTTAGTGAACCATCTAAATGGAGTTATTAAACTCATCGGTGGCTTGATGCAACCACTGAAATGGGGATAACTTAGCTAGTCATTATTTTTAAAAAACATCGCTTACCTGTTAATTATGAGGTCTAAAATGTCCATTTTAAAATATGTCGAATTTTTAAATTCAGGTTAAGTGTGATTTCACATCAGGTAACTCCACAAAATGACCTGGTTACTTATGAAGATATCAGTAAGCGACCCTATCTTGTCATGAGCTGGTATCGTGATTATAACTAATCTCTTAACATTTAGTTTAGCCTTGAAGATTTTTTCTCTATATTATGAGAAATTTAAGTGAAGTAATATTTTAATTCAAGGAAGTTGTCAAGATATTTTTTATGTTTTCCAGTTATTTTTGTAACGTGTCGTTAAACCAGCAAAGTAAATTTATTAAATTTTGCCGGTTAAAACACATCGTACATTACATGTATATATAATGCTTTATATAAAGAAACTGAAATTTGAAACTGGTATGTTGTCTATATGAATAGCCAAAACCACCAAGAACACGTCACAACAAAATACATGCATCACCAAACTTACACTTGATTACAATCGAACTCACGATTTTGGGCAGTATTTTGGATGAGACACTTTCCCATTGGTTATCTGGAGGGACAAAAAAAAAATGAAAAGGCGGTTCGCAGTGGCGTGGTTCATATTCCGGACTTTAAGCGGAATAAATATGAATGATACCAGCGGTATTCTGTAGTTCAAAATTTCTGACTTCAGGCGGCACATAACGAATAAATACAATCTATAACTCCCGATTCCCTAACTCTGCCAGGGGCGTAGCTGGGGTGTTTATGATGTGGACGCCTAAAGAGGGCAGGGGGTTTGGGGGGCGCCCTGATGCGAATTTTCGGCCCTCTAGGGCGCTATTTATCAGAATTTTTCTTATAATGTTATGCTATGCTGTGGTAGTTTTTGTCGTTCTTTTGAGAACTGGTTCATTCTTAAACCTGAAGACGAAGTACAAGGAAATCTGATGTTGTATGGCATAAGCACTACAAAAACAACACACTCAATAATTGAGAAAGTCAAGTTAATTAATATAGTGGTGAGGTTAAAACGGAGGAGAGGAAATACATTTGTAAATATATTGTGTTAATACATAATGAAACGTGACGAATGGCTAGTAGAAGTTCTTTAATGCAATTGTTAACAGGCATTCGTATCTTGTGTATCTGGATTCTGCTGTTGAGCTGCTGGACTAACTGCGCTTGAGTTATCGGCTTTTGAAGCCGAGAACAAATCAGATAGCTTCAATTGTTTTGCCATGCATGCGGCAAAGTCAAGACAACACCGGAACCGCACCTCAGAGGCTATCTAAGTCAGGTATAAACCGAATTTGTATATAACATTTCCGGTAAAGACCAACGGTTTGGTATAAGAAATATATTATATTCTCTCTCTCTCTCGTTTGTTTTTTTTTTTTTTTTTTTTTTTTTTTTTTTTTTTTTGCGAAAACGATGTGGACGTTTTTGCGTACAAACGTACGCCTGGCTACGCCCCTGTCTGCGACAGCATCGAACAAATGACCTATGGGTTTCCAGCGGTGTGGCCCATACCCCTGATTTTCGCGGGGCAATGTGGATGAAAAATTATATGGTATCCAGTGGTAGTGTTCAAACTCCGGACTTTAGGCAGGACAGAATGAATAAAAATATGGTATCAAGTGATTCAAGTCTTCGGCTTTAAGCGCGACAACATAAATGAAAAGATAGCATCCAGTGATGTGGTTTAAACTCAGAACTTTAGGCAGGTAATGAACGAGATATGGTATCCAGTGGTGTGGTTTAAACTCAGTTTATGCAGTAAATGAAAAGATGGTACCTAGAGATGTGTTTCAAATTTACATCAAGGAGGAACACAATAAATGAGATATTGTTTCAGGTGACGTGCTTCAAAACTTCTGACTAGATGTAGGACATAGTAAATAAAAATAGTACAGTCCAACCTACCTTAAAGGCCACCTCTATATAAGAGCCACCTACTCATAACGGCCAGTAGAATTGTATCCAGATTGTTCTTTATTCATATTATTCGAACCTGTATATAAAGACCAAGTGTCCATAAAGGCCACTTTTATTTGTTCCCTTGGGGGCCTTTATAGCCAGGTTTGACTATACATGTGTATGATTCAAACTCCTGACTTCAGACGACACAGAACGAAATTGTTATATCAGGCGGTATAGAGTAAAGACTTCAGATGGCACAAAATAAATAAAAAAGATGATACCCAGTGATGTGGTTCAATCCAAGTCTACCCAAAATGCATACACAGAAAATGCTGAAATGTTTTGTATTGTCTTAAAATCATGTTTTCATGCAATGTTTATATAATATATCAGTATTGATATAAGATATATTTGCTGCTATAAATAGATAGAATAGGTATTTGGAATGGGAAGTTGGTTTTTTAAACACATATTTGTTCAGTAGAACTAAATGAACTGCAAAAGGCAAGCATAAGCCAAAACCAATAGAACATATTACACGAACACATCCTAAATTAGAAATTTAGTAGAAAATCTATTTATAGATGAAAAATATAATGTAACAGTTCCAGCAAGAATACACATGATACAAGGCAACAAACAAACGGATTTTGTTCGGACGATTTAACTAGAACTGTCTCTTGAGAGCCAATACCCACGCCCCTCCCCCTGTCCCAACATTGACCTCCTTGACCTTTGACTTATGCACATAAATGCGACACATCGTCTCATGTTGGTTTACATTTGTGCCAAGTTTAATCAAAATCCATCTATAGACATGGAAAATATGGAACGGACACAATATTGGGACGGATAACCAGAGGAACAGACAGACAAGGTGATTCTTATATATACCCCTTAACTTTGTTCGACAAAACGGTGTAATATGGCGTGGTAAACTGGTCAATTTACCATACGTTATTGTTATATATGACCAAAGTATTCCACCCATTCTTCAGCCAATAATTTATAAAAACGCACATACGGAGATACAATTGTTCCTTGATTTTGCTTAACGTCGCATCAGCAATTTTTCAGCTATTCGCGACGAGGATTATTTCGTTAATCTCTATTGATTAGTCTATGAACAAGTTCGCGTATGCATGTGAAGTGCGAGTGTGTTGTATGTGAAGTGCGAGTGTGATGTATGTTCAGCCTCACTCAATGCTAGCTCACCTAATCAGTACGCCACAGACAAGCATACCACTCCCCCATTCACATTATATTGACACCAGGTGAACCAGTAAAGGCCAATAGCAAAGAATATTCACTTTCCCACATGTGGTAGGAGCAGGACTCGAACTCACAGCGATGGGAGACCCTGGATTTGTAGACTGGCGTCTTATTAATTAGCCCAACGCGACCTCACAATTGTTTTCGTAAAGGTTATATTAACATATGCATTTTTTAAATTCTTGTATTTCAAAGACTAAGTGTTTCACTCTACCGCTTGGTGTCGCTTTAATATCAGACAGGGCTCAGTTTTCAATCGGCTGTTTCTGTCTATTGGTGTATTTGGTGTTTCTGGCTGTTGTACGTTGTGTTTCATATCTCATTCAACTACCGCTAATACAATGCCACCATATACGTAACTGGTGAAAAGTCGTTTATTGCTATCAGAACGAAACTGAAACCACCACCATTAGAAAAAAATTGAACTCTTGGTTCAAAATATATAAAAATCTACATCTATAATATAATAATAATAATAATAACTTTTTATTGGAAAACTGAAATATACAGTGTCATCCATTACATGATATAAAACATAGAAATCAAATATATAAACATAACAGTACATATAATTGTGACAATCACTCTCCGCAATCTAATGAATTACAAACATTTCTGATTAAGGTAGTACCTGATGTCGGTCCATCAGTGCAATACTGGATTTTATCCTCCATTTGTATATGTGTTAAATACATGTAAAATGTTTTCATATACATACACTCATATATATGTGTATATACATACATACCGGTACCTATCCATATTTCTATATAAAGTAAAATTAAAATTATATTATTATATTATGATATATTCATTACATCTTAGAACCTGTGTCATGTGCTATCTTTGAATTTAGCACATTTTTGAATGCATTATTTCATAAAAATTCAAAAACAGCACATGACACCTATATTATATTGCATCTGATGAACCGAGTCCATTTAATTAAGTTACTGTTATATGACAATTTTTAACTTACTAAGTATATATATTTCAGCCCTGTGTCTTTCCCTCTCTAATATCTAATGCTAGCTTTAAGTATTTTTGTAAAGCTAAACATTCTTTCAAATTATTTGGATTTAAAACCCTTTTAATAAGCTCTAAAGGAATATTTTTTACCAAAGAATTTTCTAAAATATCATATGAGGTAAATAAGTTTACTCGAAGTGAGCTATATATAGGGCATTTTAAAATAAAGTGAATTTCGTCTTCAACTTCTTGACAGTTTTTGCAGATTCTTTTATCACGTGGTGTATTCTAAACGTTAAATAGTATAGACTTTGTACGGTACAGGCCCGTCGAAAGTTAAACACTAGGCTAACGAATTAGTGGCGATTCGACAGCTCATCTTGGCCCCCATTTAGCTATATTTCGGCAGCAGCTGATATCTATCTCCTGGTAGCTTTTCGACCACTTGAGTTCAACACCTGCCGGCTGCCGAGCTTCGACTCCTTTTCGTTAGCTCAGTGTTAAACTTTCGACAAGTCTGTACTGTATTCTGACTATGGCCACAAATAGTACGTGTGGCATTAACACTGCTGCATTATTCAGTTATACATAACGTATATGGGAAACACAGAACTATTAAGCTTATGAAAATGTCATTTATTGCAGTGCACTGTATATTGTATACATTTCCTATTTTGCAACTTTCATGAGAGAGTTGTCTCTCCTTAACCGATTAAAAAATCAAATCTCATTTTTTTTTAAATATTAAGTTATTAAATGAAGCAAAAACCACAATTCTCCTAAATATAACATTGCGTAGCTGTAGTGACCTATGCTACCCGTGTCCTAACCAAACAAATGTGTTTTACGTGGAGACTCTTTTGCATTTACAACCGAGAGATTGCCTTAGCTTGTAATTTCAGTGAATTAGGATCTCCCGTCAGCAGTTTTTTTCACAGGTACCCGGGGAATGGATTTTAAGCATTTGATTAAAAAAAATAGCGTATCACATACTCTTTTTATATATGTGATACGCTTTTTTATTATTAAATGCTTAAAATCCATTCCACGGGTACCTGTGATTTGCACATATGTTCAAAGGGCAATAACTCACAGAAAAATGAGCAAACCAACACGGGTTAACGAAATGCGCATTTCCTATCAAAGTTAATGTTTTGCACCGAGATTTGGGAAATAGTGCTTCATAGTTTTTTTGTTTTTTTTGGGTTTTTTTTTGAGAATTTGCGCATACAAGAATTTCAGACAGACATACTGAAACTCCCTTCTTCGAAAGGTGGGAGATAATAAGGAATGAATATGAAAATCATCAGCTGGCCCCAGTTTCAAAATCATTCCTTAGCTGAGATTTTCCTTAACTTAAATTTAGCAAATTTTGGTAATCTTTTTATGGAAATACTGGTGAATATTATTGTCAAAACTGAATGCAAATGTTTTAATCTAGAAGTGATATTAAAAATGACAGCTTAAATTCCTGAATATCTTGAAAATTTACAAAATTATAAAGATTTGAAATTTTGCAAGATTTAAGTTAAAAAAATCTTAGCTAAGGAACGATTGTGAAATCGGGGCCAGTTGATGATTTCATATCCACTCCTAATTATCCCCGCCTTTTGAAGAAGGGAGTTTCAGTCCGTCCGTCCGTCCGAAATTTTTGGGATTGGGGTTTAAACCACAGCGATAAGCGCCAGGTAAAACAATTACAGCGCATGTCCTCGTCAAGGATTGATTCCTCTCGAGACAGATCCTAGCGATGAAATGTGGTCTATTTGTCTGTCGAAAGTCAATTATTCTCTGCAGGTTTCTCTATCATTACAAAAAGATTCGTTTGCCCATGATATAAGTAAAATAATGTGGTCTAAACCGTAAAACGCCATTCCAGTGACCACCCACCATAGTATAGGTTTAAACATTAGTACGTTTAACTAAATCAATTCCGGGTAATAAAGTTTTTATGTTATGAAGTGTTGAAAGTAAATTATGAAAACGTCTTATATAAAAATACTGTCTTTGGTTATTGTTAAAATGTGTTCGACTGAGACGTTATGTACGTGTATATTATCAAATACACATAAAATGTTAATAACTTAATATACTTCTATTAAATCATCCACTCTCTTCGTTCTGTGAAATTTTGTAAGAAATTTTTCTATATATCCACAGTACAAAACCTACGAGTTTTCTCATTTCGATTTTTAAAAAAAATTAAAAGTTGAAACGAGTGATTGCGGTCAATGACGAATGATGGAGCTGTCCTGTGTTACTTTTAAATTTTAATGCATTCAAAAGTAGAACATGAAATAAATCTGGTCATATACCATTTTTGAATTACTGATAAAATAAACAACCCAACTCAGGTTAGCGATATGCACATCTCCTCTCCATAATGATGCTTTATACCAAGTTTCGTGAAATAGTGTCTCGTAGTTTTAGAGAATTCGCACAGACAAGCATTTCGGACGGACGGAAGGACGTACAAACATTTGAATTTAATACCCCCTCTTTCTGATAAAAAAGAACCTGGTATATGATAAAGCTTTGACGCTTTGGAGAACCCTGCTCACTACTAACCATAAGTAATTTCTCGCTGCAACTTCATCTGAAGACATCGATTTTGGCAATCAAACTGTTATCAATCGACACAATAAATATTGATTTATTGATTTTTAATCTATTGATTGATTGACATATTGATTGAATTAGTGATGTGTTTTCTTCTCTAAAACAGCATGTTTTAGCTATATAATATTGACTATAGGTATGCACAGAATAAAATGGCTTTATTATTGAAGATTACTTTTAATATCAAATTATTCTGTACACATGGTTGGTGATCATGTTTGTTGAAACAGACCTGTCGAAAGTCTAACGCTAGACCCGAAGCTAGGCTGTCGAGAGGCCGAAATATGGATAGTTAGTGATCGAAAACCTGCCGAGAGGTATACAGTAGCCGTCGAAAAACTGTCGAGATATAGGTAACGAGGAGTCGAGATGAGTTGTCGATTTAGCTCTAATGAATTCGTAAACTTAGTGTTTAATTTTCGACAGGTCTGTACGTTAAGTTACAACGTGAAAATCATACTTATATATATCCTGTTTGGGGTGTCAGTTCGATATACAATCAAACTCAATAAAATCAATTGAAATATAAAATATTATTTTATCGTCTTCTACACAAATATTGGCTTTATAAGATTTACACGGTTGGCTGGAAATCACTGAAGCACACACCATAGGAATTAAAGTGACTATAGGCATCACGGTTGTATTACTCTAGTCTATTATCACAGCAGGTTTTTGTTGAAACTTTCAATAAACACAACAATTGCGTCATTTTTGAAAAGAATTTTGATTTTATGATTAACTTTAACAATACTTTAACGGCAAAATCAACGTCCTTATACTTTCATAACCTGTTCAAGAAATAAGGGTTGGGCGGTATAGTAATAGATACCCCGTGATTCCAGATTGTCAGAGGTTTCAGGAATTGTACAGCATACGTAACTTTCTCCGGAAAAGGTAATTATTTCGTAGTTTAGTCTAAGATTTATAGAGAATTTAATATAACTGAAGAACAGTATGAAGTGGAAGAGTCCCGAGTAAATAATATACATGTTATATATAATAACATATACTTGGCAATGGCCAAAGCCAGTAAAGGGAAAGACATGTATAAAACACAATTAAACGTATATTCACGGTACAGACTTGTCGAAAGTTTAACACTCGGTTAACGAATGGCGAGAAATCGACATCCCATCTCCGGCGGTCCTTCGTTAGCTATGTCTCGAAAGCTTTTTTCCAGCTGATATTTCACTTGCTGTCCATAGCTCATATCACTGCGGCTATCAATAGCTCATATCATTAGCTATCCATATCAGCGACTATCATCGGAGATCGAGTTTCGTCTCTTTTTCGTTCGTTAATTTAGTGTTAAGCTTTCGACATGTATGTACGGTTCACAAGATTTCCAGTGGTGTGATTCATTATTATAAATATGATATTTATCCCATGTATACGTGACTACTATGAGTATCGGGCGGGATGAAACCACATTTAAGGTGACTCATTTCCATTGAAAATTGACTCCTCGTGTACGAAATAGTAGCATCAGTGGTCAAGTGGTCTAACGGTCTAACGCCCACGCTTACGATGCCCGATTGGGAACAATATTCATTATAGCTTCTTCTCTCCTTCGACTTATTGTTGACCTTTGCTATTTTGCCTTCGCAAATCATTCGAAGTTCTCTTCTTTGCAGCATGCTCACTCACTCGCGTTTTCGCTCCCCCACCTTTGCAAGTTATTTACAACTTTGCTTATTATTCGACTTTGCGTTTTCGCTTCTTTGCCTTCTCACCCTAACTTCTTCGTCTGTAGGTCTAATCAAATATTACAAACTAGACACCATTTGTCTCAGCGCATTTCGATCCCAGATTTGAATCCACTCAGTCAGATATTATTGTGAGAAAGTTTTGTCGAAATCATTGGTTTTCATCCCAGAACATACCTCTTCCGCGATATGATGCCATGTATTCCTTTCGATTTTTATGAAATAATGCCATCAAAAGTAGCACATAAATGTATAATTTAATAAAAATTCAAACGTAGTACATGAAAGTTTTACTAGATAGCCAGTCTTCACAATTTTCCATTTCAAAACCAGGAAGGACAACCCCCTTATTATAGAACAGCAGATTTGGTTTATAGCGCTGTAACAACTCCTAATGAAGTCCGACGCCTAATGAAGTCCAGACTTCATTAGGCGTCGAAATTGCAACGCCTAATGAAGTCCGGACTTCATTAGGCGTTGACAGTTTCGACGCCTAATGAAGTCCACAGATTGGGGCTCCAGACGAGGAGACTTTTTGATATTACCAAAAAAAAGTCTCAAAATTTTACGACTTCAATTTAGACCAACTAGCAATGGCAACGTACATTCAGGCACATACATCGTGTGCTTTGTCCAACCGTACCATACCCCCGCAAAATGTTTAGGGGGTATTTATACGAATCATCCTGTCCGTCCGTCGGTCCGTCCGCCCGTTCGTCAAAATATCGTGTAAGCTTAACTATGTAGCTTCCATGTCTATGAATGGATTTTGATCAAACTTGGAACCAAAGTTATTGTCCGTCTGTCCGTCCGTTCGTCCGTCTGGACGTTGGGAAAGGGATATATTTGTCTCTCCAAAGACCGTTATAGTTTTAGCTCTTTTTAGGGAGGCATAAAAGGTACCAATCGAGAATTGTTGATTGATTGATTGATTGATTGATTGATTGATTGATTGATTGATTGATTGATTGATTGATTGATTGATTGACTGACTGACTGACTGACTGACCGACTGAAAGACTGACTGACTGATTGATTGATTGATTGGTTTGTTGAATGGTTTTTTTAAAATCTAGTCAAGAATATTTACTTATATCGAGATGTCACCAGCTATAGATGGAATATTTGAAGTTTTTACCTTTGAGGTGCGTACAGTGTACAGGGAGGGTCTCCAACGAGCCATACTTTCTGTGATACATTGTTATCATGTGATGCTTTGGTTCATCAGGTCTTTTCCGAAGGACCCCGTGACTTTCATTGCTACATGTAAATGACATTAGCAACACCCTGCTATTGTTTTGCCCAAAATATAATAATATTTATTTATTTATTTATTTATTTATTTATTTATTTATTCATTTATCTTATTTTTATCTATCTTCTCCGCTAAATTTCTCAACAAGGTTTCTTAGAATCCATCATACGTACATGTATATGAAATCAAATGTGATTTTTTTTCCCACAAACTCCCGTGCTTACTTTATCATGTGATGGGTTTCATTAAGCTTCGAGGCAACAACATGGCTAACGATGTCCCATAGTATTTCATCCGTTTTAATCATATGTGCAACAGATATATTTATTTTTACCATGAAAAAAAAAGTTTTGCAGTGGACTTTATATCAAGTGTTTTAATGAGTTAAAACGCGGAGGATCGTTGATATAGACAATATCTTGTTAATTAGCAGTATTAGATAAAGTAGTAGTATACCTTTCTAAAGCTGAACTTCATTAGGCGTCGAGGTAACATAACGCCTAATGAATTCCCTTATTATATCTCGTTACATGTACATAGTGGACTTCATTAGGCGTCGGGGTAAAATAACGCCTAATGAAGTCCCTTACTTTATCTTATTACATAATGGACTTCATTAGACGTCGAGGTAACTTAACGCCTAATGAAGTCCATTACTATATCGTTGTACATAGTGGATTTCATTAGGCGTCGAGGTAAATTAACGCCTAATGAAGTCCCTTACTTTATCTTTGTACAAAGTGGATTTCATAAGGCGTCGAAGTAACTTAACGCCTAATGAAGTCCATTACTATATCTTTGTACATAGTGGGCTTCATTAGGCGTCGAAGTAACTTAACGCCTAATGAAGTCCATTACTATATCTTTGTACATAGTGGACTTCATTAGGCGTCGAGGTAACATAACGCCTAATGAAGTCCCTTACTTTATCTTATCACATAATGGACTTCATTAGACGTCGAGGTAACTTAACGCCTAATGAAGTCCATTACTATATCTTTGTGCATAGTAGACTTCATTAGGCGTCGAGGTAACTTAACGCCTAATGAAGTCCCTTACTATATCTTTGTACATAGGGGATTTCATTAGACGTCGAGGTAATGTAACGCCTAATGAAGTCCATTACTATATCTTTGTACATAGTGGATTTCATTAGGCGTTAAGTTACCTCGACGTCTAATGAGTCCACTATGTACAAAGATAAAGTAAGGGACTTCATTAGGCGTTAAGTTACCTCGACGCCTAATGAAATCCCCTATGTACAAATATATAGTAAGGGACTTCATTAGGCGTTAAGTTACCTCGACGCCTAATGAAGTCTACTATGCACAAAGATATAGTAAGGGACTTCATTAGGCGTTAAGTTACCTCGACGCCTAATGAAGTCCACTATGCACAAAGATATAGTAATGGACTTCATTAGGCGTTACATTACCTCGACGCCTAATGAAATCTACTATGTACAAAGATATAGTAAGGGACTTCATTAGGCGTTAAGGTACCTCCACACCTTATGAAATTTATTTTGTTATAAGATATAGTAAGGGACTTCAATAGGCGTTATGTTACCTCGACGCCTAATGAAGTTCAGCTTCAGAAAGGTATACTACTACTTAATCTAATACTGCCAACAAGATATTGTCCATATCAACGATCCTCCCCGTTAAACTTATTAAAACAGTTGATGTAAAGGCCACTGCAAAACTTTTTTATCATGATAAAAATAAACATATATCTGTTGCACAAAAACTATGATTAAAACGGAGACTTTTAATAAGATGAAATAGTATGGGACATCGTTAGCCGTGTTGTTGCCTCGAAGCTTAATGAAATCCATCAGATGATAAAGTAAGCACGAAAGTTTGAGGGAAAAATCATATTTGATTTCATATACATGTACGTATGATGGATTCTAAGAAACCTTGTTGAGAAATTTAGCGGAGAAGATAGATAAAATAAGAATAAATAAATAAATAAATATTTTTATTTTTGGGCACCTTAATACATGCATGGTAAGGTATTGCACGCAAGATTAAAATATTGTTAAATGCAAAACAATAGCAGAGTGTTGCTAATGTCATTTACATGTAGCAATGAAAGTCACGGGGTTCTCCGGAAAAGACCTGATGAACCAATGCATCACATGATAACAATGTATCACAGAAAGTATGGCTCGTTGGAGACCCTCCCTGTACACTGTACGCACCTCAAAGGCAAACACTTCAAATATTTCATCTATAGGTGGTGACGTCTCGATATAGGTAAATATTCTTGACTAGATCTAAAAAAAACCGTTTAACAAACCAATCGATCAATCAATCAATCAATCAGGCAATCAAGTTGCATCCGTAAAATTCTTAGATTACAATTATTTAAACAATAGTTCTCGATTGGTACTTTTTATGCCTCCCTAAAAAGAGCTAAAACTATAACGGTCTTTGGAGAGACAAATATATCCCTTTCCCAACGTCCAGACAGACGAACGGACGGACAGACGGACAATAACTTTGGTTCCAAGTTTGATCAAAATCCATTCATAGACATGGAAGCTACACATGTAAAGCTGACACGATATTTTGACGAACGGGCGGACGGACCGACGGACGGACAGGGTGATTCGTATAAATACCCCCTAAACAATTTTTCTGGGTATGGTACGGTTGGACAAAGCACACGATGTATGTGCCTGAATGTACGTTGCTATTGCTAGTTGGTCTAAATTGAAGTCGTAAAATTTTGAGACTTTTTTTTGGTAATATCAAAAAGTCTCCTCGTCTTGAGCCCCAATCTGTGGACTTCATTAGGCGTCGAAATAGTCAACGCCTAATGAAGTCCGGACTTCATTAGGCGTCGGACTTCATTAGGAGTTGTTACATAGCGCTTCCGGACTAGACAATAGCGGACAAAAATCCGTCGCTCTTGAAAATCAAACACAAACATACCGTTCCGTGCCCAAATCGCAATTCGAAAAGCAAATCTTTTACATTGAAGACTGGCAAACACGTGAACTTTCACCAAGGAAGTGAGACTGGGTGCTCCGGAAAGGTAAGCGTCTTCTGTTTAGCTTTCTACAACCGACACAACTGAAATCAAAATTAAGTATGAAAGGAAGATGAAACTATGGGACGTCAAAATTTATCCAGAATAATTTTGGACAAAGAGACATGTTCTTTGAATTAAACTCAGTTTTATCTTTGTTGTTTTTGGATGAATTGAAATTATTTAAACAATGTACGATTTTTATGTTTAATTTTAATTATTAGAAAGCAAGAACATAATTCAATAGAGCACTTGCATCATAACAATAATTGTTTCCTAGCGTTTGAATCTAATAATATGTGAAAAAATCATACCCATTAGTAGGTTCTTCCTGTTTCTAAGGAAGTTACACATGCCTAGTAACCAAATGGCTGCGTGGGATGTCCTAAGTAACGAGGAAGAATTGTTAAGAACCTCTAGTATGCACGCGTACAATGCAATATGAATTTTAATGAGTTATAAAAGTAAGGACGTGCTTCTTTGAAATTGAAAAAAAGCCTAGAAGATCATCTCTTAAAAGTGATACAGAATAAAGCTGACTAATACAGATGTTATGTACGGAAGCGTATTAGGGCCACATTTCTAATTTACTTTTTTTATTTTTTACACTTTAATCTGTAAATTTTACACTTTAATCTGTAAAATTTACACTTTAATCTGTAAATTTTACACTTTAATCTGTAAAATTTACACTTTAATGTGTAAAATTTACACTTTAATCTGTAAAATTTACACTTTAATCTGTAAATTTTACACTTTAATCTGTAAAATTTACACTTTAATCTGTAAATTTTACACTTTAATCTGTAAAATTTACACTTTAATCTGTAAAATTTACACTTTAATGTGTAAAATTTACACTTTAATCTGTAAATTTTACACTTTAATCTGTAAAATTTACACTTTAATGTGTAAAATTTACACTTTAATCTGTAAATTTTACACTTTAATCTGTAAAATTTACACTTTAATGTGTAAAATTTACACTTTAATCTGTAAAATTTACACTTTAATCTGTAAATTTTACACTTTAATCTGTAAATTTTACACTTTAATGTGTAAAATTTACACTTTAATGTGTAAAATTTACACTTTAATCTGTAAATTTTACACTTTAATCTGTAAAATTTACACTTTAATCTGTAAAATTTACACTTTAATGTGTAAATTTTACACTTTAATGTGTAAAATTTACACTTTAATGTGTAAATTTACACTTTAATCTGTAAAATTTACACTTTAATCTGTAAATTTTACACTTTATTTTGACATCTTGTAGAAAGAAGCATTGATTCATTCCTAAGGAGAAGAGGCGTTCACGAGGACACCTTAAGAGTTCTCAACCTTTATATAAAGACCAACTATGGGACCTTAGAAATAAAGTAAAACCTGTATATGAGGACCATTGACCCTACAAAATATAGTAAAACCTTTATATACCAACTATGGGACCTTAGAAATAAAGTTAAACCTGTATATATGAGGACCATTGAACTACAAAATATAGTAAACCTTTATATAAAGACTATGGGACCTTAGAAATAAGTTAAACCTGTATATATGGACCATTGAACCTACAAAATATAGTAAAACCTTTATATAAAGACCAACTATGGGACCTTATATAAAGTTAAACCTGTATATGAGGACCATGTATTTCTTCCAAAACATTTTATTATTTCACTATATCTAAGTCCCCGTTTAAAATACTCCCCGATTAAATACTCCCGATCCATGACCTAATAATGGAATCTAACCTAAAAAATCGCCGGGATTTTTTCAGATTAAAGTGTAAATTTTACAGAATAAAGTGTAAAATTTACAGATTAAAGTGTAAAATTTACAGATTAAAGTGTAAATTTTACAGATTAAAGTGTAAAATTTACACATTAAAGTGTAAATTTTACAGATTAAAGTGTAAATTTTACAGATTAAAGTGTAAAATTTACAGATTAAAGTGTAAATTTTACACATTAAAGTGTAAATTTTACACATTAAAGTGTAAAATTTTCACATTAAAGTGTAAATTTTACAGATTAAAGTGTAAATTTTACAGATTAAAGTGTAAAATTTACAGATTAAAGTGTAAATTTTACAGATTAAAGTGTAAAATTTACAGATTAAAGTGTAAATTTTACACATTAAAGTGTAAATTTTACAGATTAAAGTGTAAATTTTACACATTAAAGTGTAAATTTTACACATTAAAGTGTAAATTTTACAGATTGAAGTGTAAATTTTACACATTAAAGTGTAAATTTTACAGATTAAAGTGTAAAATTTACACATTAAAGTGTAAAATTTACAGATTAAAGTGTAAATTTTACAGATTAAAGTGTAAAATTTACACATTAAAGTGTAAATTTTACAGATTAAAGTGTAAAATTTACAGATTAAAGTGTAAATTTTACAGATTAAAGTGTAAAATTTACACATTAAAGTGTAAATTTTACACATTAAAGTGTAAATTTTACAGAATAAAGTGTAAAATTTACAGATTAAAGTGTAAATTTTACAGATTAAAGTGTAAAAAATAAAAAAAGTAAATTAAAAATGTGGCCCTAATACGCTTCCGTAGTTATGTACAAATTTTGAATACTTTATTTCTGCCATATGTCATTGTACTTGTAAAAAAAAAAAAAAAAAAAAAAAAAAAAAAAAACCAAACTATTGCTAAACGCAGTTTTTGGGTAAGTGGGGACATTTTGGGATGCATACCATCCATGTTTGAGAATCAACACGATAGCTTATGTCGTAGAGTGCACGGGGCGGATCCAGGATTTTTTTAAAGGAGGGGTTTATAATTATATCAATGCTAGGTGCGAGCGCCGAAGGCGCGAGCTTCCAGGGACGAGGGGTCTAGGGCAGAACCCCGATGGGGCTTATGGGTTGTTATATTAACATATGGGGTTCACATCAGTCAATATCTATCTTTTTGTTTGAAATTTTTCAAACCTTAAATCCGCCACTGGTGCTCATCCTGACTGTGAGGGAAAGTGAGTCCAAAACCCGTCCGGGGCCTAAAAAATAGATGGTGACTATTTTTTTCGATTTGGAAAAAATATACTGATGATCATTTAAAAAGCATTACGCAATCGATCCAAAGCCAGACACTTAAATAAGATATTTGGACTCATTTCCCAATGAGGCACATGCACACCGATCAAACTATAGTGGTGGTAAGAAATATAGTACTTAAAACATTGTGCTTTTGGACAGAGGCCATGAGATACATGCCATTGGACCACCTGACAACCAGTTCGATCTTTTCAGAAATCACACTTGCATGTGGCGTGCGAAAAATAGCAAATTACCTGTGTGACCACTTCAGTAAATAGTTAGACACCAATTGTTTTTTTAGTTAACTGGAATTCTTGACATTAATACTAATGTCATATACCTTTTTTGAATTTATTCATGAAATAAAATAATTGCAAAAATGGTATATGTCACTAACAAAGTAGTGTGCTAGTATAGACGTCCGACTTATGATCGAAAACGGATTTTTGGGTTCTCGGACATATTCTATTTAGATTTGGATGTTATTTACTGTGAAGCCCAAAAAAGACAATCCGATAGCCAATGGTAAAATAAGCATTGCCTGCAAAACTACATTGGCAAGATGCGGTGTTTAATGCATGCATCGGAGCTGTCCGACATCCGATCACAAAATTGAAATTGGCCTGAACAAATGATGAGTGGCACGAATGAATATTGTGAGTCACTTTGTCGCATTAGTTTGTTGATGTATTTTTTAAAAAAAAATACTTCATATCATTAGTTGCTTCTCTTTAAAAATTATATTTTTATCAAATAATTTTTAAAAATAGTCACTTGACAATGAGGAATGATATCACAAATACACATTCTAAAAATATTGTAAGGGCTTGAAACACCCACAGTGAGGCTTCTTGGTACACGTGTATTATTAAAGCTGTTTTCTTTTATTCTGATAACAGTGAGACTTTCTTTAGCATTGTACTGTGTTAATTCTAATTCCTATTAAAGATTGAATTAAAATGTTAATCTGGAATTATTTTGATGAATATTTCATTCCTTAAAGGAAATAATTATTACTTGGACGGACAACTTAGTGCATTACATACATGTAAATAATGTTTACTGTTTATAATGTAATATTTCAACAACAACAACAACAACAACAACAAATATTATTTGAGCAACATAAACAACAACACCACCGGTACCACCACCAACAACAAAAAGAGTAGCAATAGGAACAACAACACCAAACAAACTACATGGCATATCCCTTTGTAAAAAATTAAAATAAAGGCAACTCTTAAAATAATAAAATCGCGCAAAGATGAAAACAATGGCAACTGAGTCATCTGCAGTGAAACCTTGGCCATGGTGAAGCAACTTGGTAAAAAACAAACGACACTGACCCAAACCCCATTAATTCTGACAAAATATGGACGTTCTGAACAACTTATAACCAAAGCCACCAGGACAATATGTTTATAGAATAAATAAAGCATGGTGACCTGCTATTTTGATAAATATTTTGTTCTATGAATATAATCATGCACCTTGATGTATGTATAAAGTTGTTCTCAGTTTGGTTTAGCTTCTAACAAAATAAGTCATATACGCATTAAGCAATAGAGCGATGGTGAAACAACTAGATGTAAATGGACAAACTTGCCTTAATTTTGCTGAAATAAAAATTTACGTTTACAACTTTATGCAACGACAGCAATACCATAAGCCACACGACACATCAAAACGCGTCACAGAAAAGAAATAATTAGATGATAACTGCATATTGAGCATCAATTATAAGAATTATTGCTAGACGAACATTGGGAATAGTGACCAAAGGTTTGATCAACCTAATGCCCAACCTCTTTGTAAAGCCACTGGCCCTGCTTTCACAATCATTCCTTAGCTAAGATTTTCCTAACTTAAATTTAGCTAATTTTGGTAATCAGATTTTGGAACTACTGGTGAATATTTTTGTAAAAAAAAAACTTAATGCAAATGTTTTTCTACAATAGACCTTAAAATGACACCTTAATTTCCTAAATATATATCTTGAAAATATAAAGTTTTGAAATTTTGCAAGATTAAGGAAAATCTTAGCTAAGGAATGATTGTGAAACCGGGGCCTGATCCCGAGATACAATCTTTTAAATACATTTTATTATTATTACTTTTATCAATCTTTATTATTTTTTTCTTTTTCAATTTCCCTATAATATTTTTTAACGATTGAACTTGTTGGCTATACGTGTTATTTTAAGAACAAGATAAAGTTATATATTGTTATCAAAATAAAGCACTACAAACACTTTTTCAAAACAAATTGATAAATTAAGGTATGACCTGTGTTGGATATATTTTTGTCGAACGTGCAGACTTAAATCATGATGTCACTTAATCAAATAGTGAATTGTAGGCCGTGTTTCCTCGATATAATAAAAACCATTGTAAACTAAACAACTGGATTACAACGTCTCGACAACAATGCTATTTTAATTTCCCTTAAGTATAACTATAGTATTGAAATATAAATATTAATGTCTCTATGATGAGTGCCCTATAATTCAATGTATATGTATTACAAGTTTTTTATATGGTTTTGTTATGATTTTTATGGATATTAATGCACATTAACAATAATTCCTAACAATATACAATTCCAGATAATCCCAGAATTAAGCATTTTCTAAACAATTCCATCAGCTTTGTTTAAAGGGTATTTTCAGAATTCCACAATCGTTCCGACAACAACACGACCTCAATGAACGTTCTCTGTTGGTTAACATTCAATTTTGAGTTTTAAGTAATTTTTTAGTATTAAATATTAAAGTTACATGTAGATTTATATAATATATGGGCGGTACTTTTATATAAGTGCATGTTAATACCTAGATGACTAAGGTAAAGCATGGACAAGAAGGCAAAGAATAAAAAATGTTCTGTAGACATCTACAGCACGGACCTGTCGAAAGTTTAACACAAACCTGAGGAAAAGGAGTCCAAGCTCGGCTGCAGAGTGGCCGAGATATGGATAGCTAGTGACCGAAAACATAGAGATAGATAACAGCCGTCGGAAAGCTGTCGCCATATAGCTAATGGGATGAGTTTCCGATTGGGCACTTATTTCTTTTTTACTTTATACTGGTGTTAAACTTTTAACAGGTCTGTAATGTATCTTAACGTTCAATTGTTTTATTTCCCTAATACATACAACTTGTACCCATCAATTGATGTCCAGCAAGTCCAAGGTAGTTCTGCTTTGAGGCTATGCTACCCTTTGCAGGACATTGGTCAAGCTCCGGACAGCGGCCGACAGTCGTGTCTCTTTTATGATACATAAGCAAGAGGGTAGGTGCTGTTTGGGAGCTCGGGCATTGAAATAGGTCTACTTGTGTTCCGGAACCGATTAAAATCACCAACCATTTTTCATTGTGAAAGAAGGATGCAATTGATTTGTAGAGTTGTATTACAATTAACTGTTGCAATTAATTCTCTGACCATGTAGTGTGTACTCAATAAACATGTGCATAATTGTTATTTTATCTATTTATTTATTTATTGCCTCTTTTCGTTTGTTGTTTTGGTTATTGCCAAATGCATGTTTGAGCTAATCTGTTGTTCTTTCGTACGGTTTACTCACAGTGTCGATATAGATATTTCATTACCAAATTTGATTACACACATGGCAGGTGTAGCTAGCTAAACAGGAGGCGCTCACCCTTCCGGGGCACACGGCCTAACTTTCCTATGTTAAACTTAATTTACCAGTTTCCATTTTTTTCTTTGCTTTGAGATTGTGATTTGAACATAGACATGTATGTTTGTTATTGATGTTTCTTTTAATGCGTTAAGTATGTCAGTATCAAATGCTTAGACAAGACCTCTCGTCGAATCTTCTGTGAATCTCTCTCTCTCTCTCTCTCTCTCTCTTATAATATTCTGAAGCAGCCAGAAGGATGGGCACACTGAGGCATGTTATGTTCTGAAATAGTCCTGCCTTTCAGAGGAAGGGTGGGAACATAACGAAAGATGAATACATCTCTCCACGCTTCAGGTATCACTTTTAATGCAACCAAGAAATTGTTATTAAAAAGTTTTTTTTTTAATCTGCACATGACATAACACAAAACTTTATACGAATGTGATTATTGGGGACGTGTTTAAATGTGTTGTATTGGAAACACGAATCATACAATACATTGTCATATCTGAAGTGAAACTTTGTTATAATGCATATATATAAGTCAAAAGCCAAACATCAGATTTTGTACTTATTTATTTAAGATTAAAATGTTAAACAGGGTATCTCGATATAAACATATACAACTGTATATCTAATGAACAAGAGGCCAGCCAACTTTAAGTCAGGTTCCCGTGTTTGTATTGTTTTACTTCTTTACAAAGAGGGTTTGGACATTCCTGGGTTTCTTGCAGAAACAAAGTAATCTAACCGCCAACCCGTGTTTTATCGTTCGCAGACCCTTACTTTGTCAATGTTTACTTTCGGTTCAGTACGACAACTTTTTGTTTTATACCTTCATATCTATGCGTATTTCTTTATTTGCTCTAGACCTATCAATGTCTGATAAAAGTATTGTTATACATATTTGTACAAAAATAATGAATTGTTCCGCTCTTCACTTAAAGATTTAATGTAGTGTTGTGTAAATTTTAATATTGAAAAAAGGAGAAGTTTATATTGTTTGACTATGGATTGTTTTATAGGGGAAGCGGTTTTACACTCGTTGTGAGGTTTTTGTTTAAATATCAAATAAAAATCTAAAGACCGAGTCCCTTTATCAATGTTATCGTCATAACGCATATAATCGAGTACAATATCTATTGTATAAAGATACTACACGCACGTAAGTTTACTTCAAATTACTTATTGATAAAACAATTTTAAATTTTAAAGTTTATTTTAAATTTATATTCATTTCCATATATCAATAATGGAATAATTAACTAAACAATAACGTTATTTCATCCGAGACAGGTAATGTTTGAAAAATTTGTAATACATTTAATTCAATATTACCACATGGCTATTGTCGTGTTCGTTTCACCATGAGAAAGTTACACGCCCCCTTTTGTTAGTTTCGTTTTGTTGGACATCCTACGACAGGTTCAAGGGAGGTCACTCAATAATATTTTTCAAAGGAATTGCACGCTGAAGAACTTTTCCTTTCATCGATTTTGTATGTGTCCTATTGTGTTGTAATAAGATTATGATTATTCCCTAATTTATTCATGGACATGGATGGGTTGGTTGATGTAAAATATAAAACCTATTCACACAATATATGACACCTTTTGTTAAAAAATTGAACAATAAATCCAGGTAGTACGTAGCCTAATCAATCAGTAACACTTATACCGGCAAGGTGTCCTCATGCTGTATGTTACCATCAATGACTGAAATAAGATGTCAAGTTAAGTGGTATGTGACGGGTAGATCATCTGGGTGTAATACATGGTAAGTTTTAAAAGAGTATATTCTTTGAAGGTATAGACTTTGAATTCCGGTATTCCCGGGTAACCGTTGACAACTTTCAATCTATAGATACGCTGCATTTTTCAAAATGATTCTGTCGAAGGCTCATTATTGCTTGAATGTTTCAATTTTTGAGTTTAGATAGTTTTAAGTATTTAAAAACATAGTACACGTATTTAAGTTATATTGTGATATTTCACGCCAGAGACCAAAGTGCGTACTACAGGAATATAAATATCTATACCACGTGGTATGATTTTGGCGCCATTTGGAAAGACCATCCTAGTAAGTCTTGCGTCTTTTAGGGACATTATGTTTGTCCACGGACTGTGTAAGTTTTTTGTTTTGAAAGAGCAGACAGTGTTTTTGAAGAACTTTAGATATGTTTAAAAAAGCGATCGATGAAAGAGTCCATATATTTGTTTATCTAATTGGTAAGACAAGCATACTCTGTGGTAGATATACATAAGTTTCGGCTTTAAACCATTGGAGAGTTTTAAAAACACTATTTTCAGTTATGCTAAACACAAAATACCTTAAACAGTTTTTGTATCACATGAGGTGCTTACACTTCCAGCACCCGACCTCACTTCCTTGGTGGTTTTGGTATTGTGATTTGGACATTGAGAGTGTGTTTGATTTTGATTTTCTAGAAATATTAACACCCCAAACAAGTGGGCAGATGTGCTCCCTTTTATGACATTAATGGCAAAAACATGGACTTGGCTAAAAAACACATTATCCTTAGTAAGACTTCATGGGTTATTTTTTGTTTCATTGATGGCAACCATAAGACAGTGATGCTTTCTTCAGTTGGACATGAGTGAAATTTCTGTAAAATGGGACATTTTATTGTTACTGTTTAGCCAAAGGGTCCTGATCACCAACTTTGTCTTGAAGTCTTAGAAAGTTGTCTGAAGGTGCATACTCTGGGTGATGCTATACACAACCAAGATCATTTATAGGTTTTGAATTGAAACTTCTGAGTTTGGTTCCACAATGTTGGTACCATGTGCTACTTACATAAAAATTCATGAGTAGCACATGACATTAGTGTCCAATTCCATAAAAAAAGTACCATTTAATCTTGTGTTTTCTTTGCATGGCACCAGAACAAGAGATTTCAGTTAGTTGGATATGATCTTGTCTAGTTTTGTAACAATGTGTTTCTTTCAAACTTGACTCCATGGCTGTTAAAACACTGAGAGATGGGACTGTCATACATGTATGTGAAATAATAAGCTGCTTGTAGTTAGGAAAGTGGTTCTTTAAAAAAAATCTTAAGGTGTATACCCAATTACATAGTATAAAAATAATTGTTCAAGAACCTGATTGTGTTTTAGTTAAATCTAACATTTGTTTTCATAAATTCTTAAATTAACACCTGTGTACTTTTAGTTTAAAACACAATGCACTTAAAACAATTTTGACAAAACATTATTTTCAGTCTTTGATATATCTGGGCAAGTCTTATCATTGAAAGTTCAGAACAAATGAACTTGGTATATGTGTGAAATGTTTGCATAATGTTAAAGTTCTGATACCAAGGAACAATGTTTCTGATGCTGTGTTGTTGGTGTGTTTTTTATGCTTTCATATTTTTTTCTTAAACTGGTGCTTAATATGTCCCCAAGATTTTAGTCTTATTCAGATTGTTTGGATTAATAAAAGCCTTGCCATATTCTTTTTGGTTTGCAAAAATGTTGTCAGATTATTAGAGAAAAGCGAGTTTTTATTGCACACTTGTTTTTTTCTGCAGTAATTGTTCAAGATAGTAAGAGCCTTTATGGGTGTTCAGTTTTTTAATGTGTCATATGGTATTAGCCAATAAATACTTTTACCATTGAGAACAAATATATTCTGCCAGCCTTAATTCACTTCAATAATTTTTCAAGGTGGTAAGCGACTGGGCATCCCCTGTCCTGGTGGTTAGTAACTGGGCATCCCTCATCCTGGTGATAAGTGACTGGGCACCCACACCTCCCTCATCCTGGTGGTAAGCGACTGGGTGTCCCCTATCCTGATGGTTTGCGACTTGGTGTCCCCTATCCTGGTGGTAAGTGTATGGGTGTTCCCCATCCTTTAAGTCTTTCTTTGTTTTAAGCCATTCCATTCTGTAATTATACCTTATAGGTGTAATAATTAACATTGTTCAAATGGAAAATTGCAGATTTTGAATAAAAAACTTGCATAATATTTTAATGACAATTTCACAACACAGTTATTCAACAAATATGATTTTTAAAAACAATTCATTATTTTTACCTTTGTGCATTTCTGTTCTAGCATTTTAAAAACAAAAAAAACAATAATGAAAAATTAAAATATTTTACAGTACAGGCTTGTCCGAAGTTTAACACTGAACTAACGGAAAGGAGTCAAAAGTTCAGCTGCCAAGCGGCTGAGACATTGATAGGAAGTGGCTGAACAGTTGCCAAGAGATATACACATGAGGCAGCTGCTGACAAGCTGCTGAGATATAGCTATTTAGCTGACAATTCAGCACCAATTCGTTAGGCTAGTTTTAAACTTTGGACAGGTCTGTACTGTATCTCAGGGGGGAAAGTTGTAATTATGTATCTGGTATTGTAACAAGGTATTGTGTTCTTGACAGCTAATGGTGTAATTCAAGTAAAAAAAATAGTAAAATAATATAACAAATATTGTCACTGACTTTAAAAGTATATTTTACAAGTGTCCAATTATATCTATAATATATACACAATTGTCGTCAATTTCTACACAATAGTTAGTATTACTTATATAGAAAACACTTGTATTGTTGTAGAATCTATTATTTACACTTCTTTGTTTTGTTTGATAAACACTATAGTAGGCCATTGTTAAGGCTCTAAGGACAATAATATAACAATGTATTGGCCCTGGTATTGTAATTAAAGAACGAGATATCTAACTGAGAAACACAGTCTGATATTGTTCTGTAAAGAAAACTGTCTGCTTAAGAGTAGGGTTTCCTAAAAAGTAACAAATTGATTGTTTTGGTTCAATATATGCATTTTCATGTTAGATTTTAGAATTTTTTATATTTTTAAGGGGTTTTAGTCAATTTTTGATTAGATTTAAACTTTAATTTTAAAAATGATATAGATTTTCTTAAAATATATCAAAATATGAGTTAAATTTTGGATCATATTGGTATATTAATTTTAGTTTTGTTTTATATATTTTCATGTCTCATTTTTTAATATTTATTTAAGTAGGATAACATGATTTTGGGGTCAAAATTGAAATTCTAATTTTTTTATTGTAATTTATACAAAAAAGGTTGTATCAAATCTTGCCCTGCCAGGATTTTTTAAGCAGAACTTATTTTGTATGGTAAATCCGTAATAGTTTGATTCTGACTTTCATCCTAGAAGTCCACATCCTCAAAAAAATTTAATTTTGTTTCAGAACCAATATAAATTTTGACATATTAAAGCCATGTTTATTTTAATTTGGATCTATTAGGTCTTTTGTGAATTGCAGTTGCTAGATTATGTTAATTATATCACTTACTTATTTTTTGTATTTTCTGCTTTTTTACAGCAGAACCACACCAGATTTGTAACAGCTAGAAATTAAATAAATCCATTGTAAGCAGAACTCAGACAAAGGTAAGTGGTAACTTTTTCCTTATGTAATATGTTTGGTTTTTTAAGCGGTAGCTCAGTTGGTAGAGTGCTCGCTCTGTAAGTGGAAGGTCGTGGGTTCGAACCCCGGCCGGTCTGACCCAAGACTTGAAAGTGGGTAGTGACTGTTCTTTCGCCAAGCACTCTGCATTACGAAATGAAAGTCACGGTTCTTTCGGATGGGAACTTAAAAAAAACGAGGTCCCGTGTCACGGTGGGCTTGGCACGCTAAAGAACCCTGCTGTATAATGCCATCAGCGCAATGCACAGGCAAAATTTCTGCACCTTCGCCTATAGCTGGCAACATCTCGATACTCTCAATATAAGTGAAATATTCTTGACTGGGACGTTAAACACCATTACTCACTCACTCACTCTTACCTATTGTGTAGAAGGTCTAGGGTTCCAACATTTTTATATATCTCTTTTTACAGTACCAGTTAATTGCTTGTATGACTATCAAAATTGATAATGGTGGATACTTTTGGTTATGTCCAAGTCCATATGGGTGATTCCCCGCATGCAGGACCATTAAAACACAAAGAAAAGGGGATAAAATGAGTTGAGTAATGGTGGTTAACATCCCAGTCAAGAATATTTCACTTATATCAAGATGTTGCCAGCAATTTTGCCTGTGCATTGGACTGATGGTATTATACAGCAGGGTTCTTTATCGTGCCACTCCTACGAAGACACGGGGCCTCATTTGTTTTAAGTTCCCATCAGAAAAAAACGTAACTTTCATTTTGTAATGCCAAGTGCTTGGTGAAAAGCAGTCACTACCCACTTTTAAGTCTTGAGTCAGACCTGGTTGTGGTTGAACACACGACTTCCCTCTTACAGAGCGAACACTCTACCAATTGAGCTACTGCAGTGGTCTGGGAGAAAATGTATGAGCTTGATATCTATGGTAATTAATAGAAGAAACACTGTGCTAAGGGGAAAGAGCTCTGAATGTGGTTACCATACAGATTGTATTGTATGTACCTTTGAGTAACTCTAACACAATATGTACTGGTACCTTAGGTGTTTTAGTCTTCACAATACTTTAGGTCTCTAATTGATGTGTACCTAATGGTTGTTAAATTAGATTGTCTTCACAAGACAAAGCTGATCTTAAAAATGCAATGTTTATTTTTGGATTTTTCAGATGGGGCCATTTTGAAAAAAAACAACTTTCCTTTAAAAACGCCATTACATCAATATTTCCGCATTCATGTAATGTTGTATATGACCTCTAAAGTTTTGACAATGTGGTCATTTGGGGAAAAAAATATCAATGGCCCCATGATCCCATGGCCCCATTCTAGAATGAACACTAAAGATGCTTAAAAGATGGAGAGTTTAAAAGATTATTAAAGCAATGGAGTCTGGACAAATACCATCAGTAGGTGTAGATGACCATGGGACCTCTTTATACATTTAGAACTCTCCTTTTGGGTTTTAGCCTCTCTGGATTCATTAGTCCTCTTCTAGATTTGTACCTCAAGAGTGTTAAACTTTTTAGACTCTTGTACATCTACATCTCTACTTAGGTTTATAGTTTCTCTTGATACATTGGTCGTCTTTTAGATTTGTACCTTGGGGTATTAAACCATTCAGTCTCTTGATACAGTTAGGACTCTCCTTTGGGTGTTAGCCTCTCTTGATACACTAGTCCTCTTCTAGATTTGTACCTTTTAGTCTCTTGATACAGTTAGGGACTCTCCTTTGGGTGTTAGTCTCTTTTGATACATTCTCATTCATACATAATATACTTGAACAATTTGTCTATCTCAGATGTAGGCACTAAATATTTGTTTTTCAACAAGTTATATCAATTGAACTTTTGTTCTGATTGAATTAAAATTTGATAGAATTGAAATGACCCAATAATTAGTGTGTTGATAATTGTTACACAGATGTTGTTCAGGAGAGTTGTATCTTGAAAAAATTGATAAGATTGGTGCTATCATGACCTAATTGAACTTTTAATTACGCCATAACATGCTATGTGTCAGGTCCCAGTTTCACAATTATTTTAACTAAGATTTTCATCAACTTAAATTATGCAATTCTTTTTGAAAAAAAACAACAACATTTTTGACAAAACTACATGAAAGTATTATAAGCTTGAAGTGATCTTCAAAATGACTCCTTAAAGTCCAGAATATCTTTAAAAATAACACAATTATTTATTAAGATTTCAAATTGGCCAGATTTAAGTTAAGGAAAATCTTAATTAAAGAATGATTGTAAAACCGAGGCCAGGTACATTGAATTGAGTTATCTCCCTTTATAATGACAAAGCTGTTTTGATCCCAGAATTGCAGATTTTACAACAAAAAGAATAAAAAAAAAAATAAATAAATCTTATTATAACTTGCAATAAAATAAAAATTAAAAGAATATTTTATTATTTTCTTATGAATTTAAATATCCTTAATATTCTAGGGGAAAGTATTTTACAAAACCCTTCCTTTCTTTTGAAGTTCTTTTAAATGCATTTACCCTTAATTTTATTTTTTATAAATTGATATTTTATGGTTAAAACTGAATTAAAGAAAATGTCTCTCAAAAATTGAGGTAGAATAGTAAAATATAAATAAAATTTATTCATGGAATTTTCTCAAATGCAATTGTTATTGTAGGAAGAGATTGAGCAATGAGTTGTAAAATTAGAAGCTCACCGAGGGCGTCATTGTAGCTTATTTTGTATTCATAAGCGTATATTTTGTTTCTATACATGATTGTTCTCTGTGTCATTTAATGTAAAGATCTTTCCAAACACATATTGTTATATTATTGCTAACAAATATAAAAGAAAATTTTAAAATTCTGTGTCTTTCATCATCAATTCTCGAGCTGACAAAGCGTATTGTGATACTGTTGTTAATATTATGTTCCCTGTGAATTTCTCATTTCAATAAAGGCAGGAGAGCACTAAATGAAATTATATTGAAAACATAATAGAAATTTTGATACCCAGTGTGAAACGAAATATTCAAAATTGAAAGTAAATTCTAAATGTATATATTTATAACTCAACACAGTTAAATATGGACTATCTATAGAGCTGATATAAATGAATTACACTTGCACATTTTATTTTTATTACCTAGCTCTCTCCTTGGGGTGAATTTTATAAATTTTAAAATCCTCAGTTAAATCAATTTGTTCTTTTCTAAGTAAACATCAGAACAAAGGTTATATTGTATATGTTATAAAGATACAATAGTTTTTATTTGACAATTTTCAGATAGACCTGCCAAGCCGCTGTAAGAGTACAAAGTTTTAAGATAAAAATTTCGGTTTTAACTTTAGCGATAAAAGTCAAATATATTTGTGTTATGTATTTGTCTTCTGTCTTAATTATTGATAGAAATAAATATTCTTACAATCTCTTAACAATGGCTGATAGGAGGATAAGACCTCCGGCAGGCTGTAATAAAGTGGATATATCTTAATGTATCTTGTATCAACATGTATGGAGAGAGAAATTGCAACCATTGATAAATTTTAGTTTTCTTGCACAAAATATAGATTGATAGATAATTGAATGGTGTTTTACATTCCAGTTAAGAATATTTCACTTATATCCAGATTTCACCTGCTATAGTTGCAGGACAATATGCAAAGAGAAGTTTTTATTTTCCCTTGCCTGCTGTGACCCAGGGCATTGTGGTATAAAGACTCTTCCATGGACCCTATAACTTTTACATGCAAATGCTGAATGCTTGGCAAATGGACAGTCACTTTTTGTTTTCAAGTCTTTGCTAGACCCCAACTGGGGTTTAAACCCTGACATCTCACATATGGAGTGAGCACTTTACTAACTGAGCTGTACAAAGTGCATAAGATTTATACAATAGCACTAACTTGACTGAGTATCAGTATTTAGCTTCATTTGCTTAATGTAGAAGTAGTGCCGAGTGGTTGAAAGTGCCAGCTTTTGAATTATAGTGCCTCTCACAGTCTAGGTCTAAATTCCATTGAAATTGGACAATAATTGACCCTCTCCTTCAATGAACCATTTCCAATAGGATTTGCTGCTGTACCACATGATCAATACCTCTTAATGTTTGTGCAGAACATTTTGGAAAATGTCAAACATAAAAAATTCCCGGGAAAACAGCGTTTTTACAGGAAGCGTCATTTTATGTGATTCCATATCCATTAGAAATAAGTGTTCATCACAAACGCTAGAGGGTATCACGTGGTACAGTGGCGGACCCCATTATACATTTTTCTCAGATGACCCTTAAGGCCCATTAAAGCCTCATATTTACACAGAAGCTGTTTAAGGCTCAAGAGTGCATTTTTATAATCTGGCCTATCAAAATAATTCATTAAGATTTTGAATGAGACATTAGAACAGATGTTTGGTGTCATCACAGGGGCTAAATTGAAATCTGTGAATTACGTAGGTCAAAATTACTGAAACTTTACCAATAGCTTGAAATTGTTAGATAAAATAAAACAAGATTAGTTCAATTAGCCTCTTAATAGATAATACATCCATGTTTTATAATGCACGAATTAAAATCCATTTTTCATGCATAAATTCTCATTTTGAAAAAAAAAATTAATTTAATTATAATGTAATCTAACTAATTAAATATTAATCTAATTTGTTTCACAATATCATTTATTTTAATAAAAAAGGTTAAAGGTCATTTACATGATATAATACAATATCTACAAAAGCCAGTTACCAACCAATTTATAAAATTATAGAAAACAAAAGTTCATTCTCAAATTTAAAATATTTTTTGAAAAAAAATTGCACTTTTGAATGGTAGCATTAAGTTATTTTAATGAAAATGGAGTTTCCACCCATGGCTGCTGCTGTTTATTTCAGAGGTTTTTGTATTAGAAGGTCTCCACTCTTATCAAGAACATGTGTAGTGATATCGTTAGATAGAGAAAGACACCACTTACAATAACTTTTGACTATAAGTCACATACAGACATTAGGTTATGTTTTTGCCATACTATCTAGACATTAAGTTACAGTACAGACTTGTTTAAACACTGTGCTAAAGAAAAAGGAATGGAAGTCGACTGTCAAGTATCTAAGATAGGAACGCTAGCTACATAGTTGAAAAGCTGCCGAATGGTATATAGATAGCTAAGGTCAAGATATAGCTGACATGGGGCCGATGTGAGCTGACAATTCGATACTAATTCAGTAGTTTAGTGTTAAACTGTCGACAGACCTGTACTTTACATTCAAAAAAGTAGAAAATAAACACCACTGTAAGACTGAGAAAATTAAATCAAACCATAAAATAAAATTGTGAATTTATGTTCCAAAGATTTTTTTGTTGCACTTTTACGATTGCAGATACTTTCAAAATGGCTAGAAATTATTTCTTATAATCTATTGTAACGCTGAGAAAATCAAATTTTTTCCATTCTTGGTTGGATGGTTAGAGGTTGCTTAATGCTACATCAGTAATATTTCTGTTGTTTAACGCTACATCAGTAAATTTTCTGTTGTTTAACACTACAATGCTACATCAGTAATATTTCTGTTGTTTAACGCTACATCAATAATATTTCTGTTGTTTAACGCTACATCAGTATATTTCTGTTGTTTAACGCTACATCAATAATATTTCTGTTGTTTAACGCTACATCAGTAATATTTCTGTTGTTTAACGCTACATCAGTAATATTTCTGTTGTTTAACGCTACATCAGTAATATTTCTGTTGTTTAACGCTACATCAATAAATTTCTGTTGTTTAACGCTACATCAATAATATTTCTGTTGTTTAACGCTACATCAGTAATATTTCTGTTGTTTAACGCTACATCAATAATATTTCTGTTGTTTAACGCTACATCAATAATATTTCTGTTGTTTAACGCTACATCAATAATATTTCTGTTGTTTAACGCTACATCAGTAAATTTTCTGTTGTTTAACGCTACATCAATATATTTCTGTTGTTTAACGCTACATCAGTAATTTTCTGTTGTTTAACGCTACATCAATAATATTTCTGTTGTTTAACGCTACATCAGTAATATTTCTGTTGTTTAACGCTACATCATATATTTCTGTTGTTTAACTCTACATCATAATATTTCTGTTGTTTAACGCTACATCAGTAATATTTCTGTTGTTTAATGCTACATCAATAATATTTCTGTTGTTTAACGCTACATCATAATATTTCTGTTGTTTAACTCTACATCAATAATATTTCTGTTGTTTAACGCTACATCAGTAAATTTTCTGTTGTTTAACGCTACATCAATAATTTTCTGTTGTTTAACGCTACATCAGTAATATTTCTGTTGTTTAACGCTACATCAATAATTCTGTTGTTTAACGCTAACATCAGTAATTTTCTGTTGTTTAACGCTACATCAAAATTCTGTTGTTTAACGCTACATCAATAATTTCTGTTGTTTAACGCTACATCAGTAATATTTCTGTTGTTTAACGCTACATCAATAATTCTGTTGTTTTTAACGCAACATCAGTAATTTCTGTTGTTTAACGCTACATCAATAATTCTGTTGTTTAACGCAACATCAGTAATATTTCTGTTGTTTAACGCTACATCAATAATTCTGTTGTTTAACGCAACATCAGTAATATTTCTGTTGTTTAACGCTACATCAATAATCTCTGTTGTTTAACGCAACATCAGTAATATTTCTGTTGTTTAACGCTACATCATAATTCTGTTGTTTAACGCTACATCAGTAATATTTCTGTTGTTTAACGCTACATCAATAATTCTGTTGTTTAACGCTACATCAGTAATATTTCTGTTGTTTAACGCTACATCAATAATTCTGTTGTTTAACGCAACATCAGTAATATTTCTGTTGTTTAACGCTACATCAATAATTTCTGTTGTTTAACGCTACATCAATATTTCTGTTGTTTAACGCAACATCAATAATATTTCTGTTGTTTAACGCTACATCAGTAATATTTCTGTTGTTTAACGCTACATCAATAATTCTGTTTTTTAACGCAACATCAATAATATCTGTTGTTTAAACGCTACATCAGTAATTTTCTGTTGTTTAACGCTACATCATAATATTTCTGTTGTTTAACGCTACATCAATATTTCTGTTGTTTAACGCTACATCAGTAATATTTCTGTTGTTTAACGCTACATCAATAATTCTGTTGTTTAACGCAACATCAATAATATTTCTGTTGTTTAACGCTACATCAATAATATTTCTGTTGTTTAACGCTACATCAGTAATATTTCTGTTGTTTAACGCTACATCAGTAATATTTCTGTTGTTTAACGCTACATCAGTAATATTTCTGTTGTTTAACGCTACATCAATAATTCTGTTGTTTAACGCTACATCAATAATATTTCTGTTGTTTAACTCTACATCAATAATATTTCTGTTGTTTAACGCAACATCAGTAATATTTCTGTTGTTTAACTACATCAATAATATTTCTGTTGTTTAACGCTACATCATATTTCTGTTGTTTAACGCTACATCAATAATATTTCTGTTGTTTAACGCTACATCAATATTTCTGTTGTTTAACGCTACATCAGTAATATTTCTGTTGTTTAACGCTACATCAATAATATTTTCTGTTGTTTAACGCTACATCATAATATTTCTGTTGTTTAACGCTACATCATAATATTTCTGTTGTTTAACGCTACATCAGTAATATTTCTGTTGTTTAACGCTACATCAATAATATTTCTGTTGTTTAACGCTACATCAATAATATTTCTGTTGTTTAACTCTACATCAATAATATTTCTGTTGTTTAACGCTACATCAGTAAATTTTCTGTTGTTTAACGCTACATCAATAATATTTCTGTTGTTTAACGCTACATCAGTAATATTTCTGTTGTTTAACGCTACATCAATAATATTTCTGTTGTTTAACTCTACATCAGTAATATTTCTGTTGTTTAACGCTACATCAATAATATTTCTGTTGTTTAACGCTACATCAATAATATTTCTGTTGTTTAACGCTACATCAATAATATTTCTGTTGTTTAACTCTACATCAGTAATATTTCTGTTGTTTAACGCTACATCAGTAATATTTCTGTTGTTTAACGCTACATCAGTAATATTTCTGTTGTTTAACGCTACATCAATAATTCTGTTGTTTAACGCTACATCAGTAATATTTCTGTTGTTTAACTCTACATCAATAATATTTCTGTTGTTTAATGCTACATCAATAATATTTCTGTTGTTTAACGCTACATCAATAATATTTCTGTTGTTTAACGCTACATCAGTAATATTTCTGTTGTTTAACTCTACATCAGTAATATTTCTGTTGTTTAACGCTACATCAGTAATATTTCTGTTGTTTAACGCTACATCAATAATATTTCTGTTGTTTAACGCTACATCAATAATATTTCTGTTGTTTAACGCTACATCAGTAATATTTCTGTTGTTTAACTCTACATCAGTAATATTTCTGTTGTTTAACGCTACATCAATAATATTTCTGTTGTTTAACGCTACATCAGTAATATTTCTGTTGTTTAACGCTACATCAGTAATATTTCTGTTGTTTAATGCTACATCAATAATATTTCTGTTGTTTAACGCTACATCAGTAATATTTCTGTTGTTTAACGCTACATCTAATATTTCTGTTGTTTAACGCTACATCAGTAATATTTCTGTTGTTTAACGCTACATCAGTATATTTCTGTTGTTTAACGCTACATCAGTAATTTTCTGTTGTTTAACGCTACATCAGTAATATTTCTGTTGTTTAACGCTACATCAATATATTTCTGTTGTTTAATGCTACATCAATAATATTTCTGTTGTTTAACGCTACATCAGTAATATTTCTGTTGTTTAACGCTACATCAGTAATATTTCTGTTGTTTAACGCTACATCAATAATATTTCTGTTGTTTAACGCTACATCAGTAATATTTCTGTTGTTTAACGCTACATCAATAATTCTGTTGTTTAACGCAACATCAGTAATATTTCTGTTGTTTAACGCTACATCAATAATATTTCTGTTGTTTAACGCTACATCAATAATATTTCTGTTGTTTAACGCTACATCAATAATATTTCTGTTGTTTAACGCTACATCAATAATTCTGTTGTTTAACGCTACATCAATAATATTTCTGTTGTTTAACGCTACATCAATAATTCTGTTGTTTAACGCTACATCAATATTTCTGTTGTTTAACGCTACATCAGTAATATTTCTGTTGTTTAACGCTACATCAATAATATTTCTGTTGTTTAACGCTACATCAGTAATATTTCTGTTGTTTAACGCTACATCAATAATTCTGTTTTAACGCAACATCAGTAATATTTCTGTTGTTTAACGCTACATCAATAATATTTCTGTTGTTTAATGCTACATCAATAATATTTCGTTGTTTAACGCTACATCAGTAATATTTCTGTTGTTTAACGCTACATCAGTAATATTTCTGTTGTTTAACGCTAACATCAATATATTTCTGTTGTTTAACGCTACATCAATTTCTGTTGTTTAACGCAACATCAGTAATATTTCTGTTGTTTAACGCTACATCAATAATATTTCTGTTGTTTAACGCTACATCAGTAATATTTCTGTTGTTTAACGCTACATCAATAATTCTGTTGTTTAACGCAACATCAGTAATATTTCTGTTGTTTAACGCTACATCAATAATTCTGTTGTTTAACGCTACATCAGTAATATTTCTGTTGTTTAACGCTACATCAGTAATATTTCTGTTGTTTAACGCTACATCAATAATTCTGTTGTTTAACGCAACATCAGTAATATTTCTGTTGTTTAACGCTACATCAATAATTCTGTTGTTTACGCAACATCAGTAATATTTCTGTTGTTTAACGCTACATCAATAATTCTGTTGTTTAACGCAACATCAGTAATATTTCTGTTGTTTAACGCTACATCAATAATTCTGTTGTTTAACGCAACATCAGTAATATTTCTGTTGTTTAACGCTACATCAATAATTCTGTTGTTTAACGCTACATCAGTAATATTTCTGTTGTTTAACGCTACATCAATAATTCTGTTGTTTAACGCTACATCAGTAATATTTCTGTTGTTTAACGCTACATCAATAATTCTGTTGTTTAACGCAACATCAGTAATATTTCTGTTGTTTAACGCTACATCAATAATATTTCTGTTGTTTAACGCTACATCAATAATTCTGTTGTTTAACGCAACATCAATAATATTTCTGTTGTTTAACGCTACATCAGTAATATTTCTGTTGTTTAACGCTACATCAATAATTCTGTTGTTTAACGCAACATCAATAATATTTCTGTTGTTTAACGCTACATCAGTAATATTTCTGTTGTTTAACGCTACATCAATAATATTTCTGTTGTTTAACGCTACATCAATATTTCTGTTGTTTAACGCTACATCAGTAATATTTCTGTTGTTTAACGCTACATCAATAATTCTGTTGTTTAACGCAACATCAATAATATTTCTGTTGTTTAACGCTACATCAATAATATTTCTGTTGTTTAACGCTACATCAATATTTCTGTTGTTTAACGCTACATCATAATATTTCTGTTGTTTAACGCTACATCAGTAATATTTTGTTGTTTAACGCTACATCAATAATTCTGTTGTTTAACGCTACATCAATAATTTCTGTTGTTTAACTCTACATCAATAATATTTCTGTTGTTTAACGCAACATCAGTAATATTTCTGTTGTTTAATGCTACATCAATAATATTTCTGTTGTTTAACGCTACATCAGTAATATTTCTGTTGTTTAACGCTACATCAATAATATTTCTGTTGTTTAACGCTACATCAATATTTCTGTTGTTTAACGCTACATCAGTAATATTTCTGTTGTTTAACGCTACATCAGTAATATTTCTGTTGTTTAACGCTACATCAGTAATATTTCTGTTGTTTAACGCTACATCAATAATTCTGTTGTTTAACGCAACATCAGTAATATTTCTGTTGTTTAACGCTACATCAATAATATTTCTATTGTTTAACGCTACATCAGTAATATTTCTGTTGTTTAACTCTATATTAGTAATATTTGTTCTACTGCTGACCATTGCGGTAGCTCAGTTGGAAGAGTGCTCATTCCATAAGTGGGAGGTTGTGAGTTTGAACCTTGACCCAAGACTTGAAAGTAGTTAGTGACTATTCTTTCGCCAAGCACTCAGCATTACAAAATGAAAGTCACTGTTCTTTCAGATGGGAACTTAAATAAGTCCCGGTAGCTTAGCGCGATAAAGAAGCCTGCTGTATAATTCCATAAGCACAATGCACAGGCAAAATTTCTGCCCCTTCGCCTATAGCTGGTAATTTCTCGATATAAATGAAATATTCTTGACTGGGACGTTAAACACGGTTACTCAACTCAACTCTTTCAATGAATAATAAATCTATAAAAGTTCATATTGTCTGTGATTTTTGGAAAAGGTTTCTGGTCTGTGGACTTAGAGTGCTAGTATGATGGTTCATAATTTTGCAACAACTACTGAAGCTCAGTTGTTAGAGTGATCACTTCATATGTGGGAGATTTGGGTTTGAACCCCGGACAGGTCTGATCAAGACTGGAAACAAGGTAGGGACTGCACTCTTGGCAAGTTAAAAAGGATAAGCAATTAGAATACATATTTGCTATATTCAGTTTGGTAGATTTGTGAGAAATACCGCTTTATCTTTATGTCCTTGGCCTAAGTTGTTTATTATGTTAAATTGTGCATTAAATGCACATTATCACGTCTTCAAATTTTTGTTCAGTGATAGATATATTTTTTGGAATTAATTATTTTTAACTGCAATTTTATGGAAATTTTCATTTTATAATTTCAAAGGCTCTCTATATTAATGCAAAATGGTTATGCATATATATTTTATGCATTTTATTTTGTTATCCATATAAGTAAAAATAACAATAGCCAGTTTAAATGATTGCATGAATAAGGCCGATGTTCTTGCATAATTTTAAGGAACCATCTTTATTCAGACATGCAAAGATAATGAATAAAATATTTTCATTTCTTCCTAGTTCCCCCCAACTAGTCACATTGTACTTTAGATTTGAACTCTGTCTGTCTGTCTATCTATCTGTCCATCTGCCTATCATGCATACATTTTTCACTATCAACACCTTCTTGAATAAATAGTACTGTCATGTGCTGATTTTGAATTTTTATCTATCACAAGAGTGAAACATCAATTGTGATATTGTCACATACATTCCTGAGTGGTCCCCCATACAAACTTGTCACCTTCTAATATTTTACTTCAGTTGTATCAGATGATAAAGCTTGCATCCTGAGACTGTCATTTTTAAAAGTAACAAGATGTATATAAATACCAGTGTGACTGACATGTTTTGGGGTCTGTCTTAATGGGGATTGAACCAAGGACTGTTGTACTTCTAGTAAAGTGGTCTACAAACAGAGCTGAAATGTTATTGTTATCTCCCTATCTAATGATAGAAACACAACCAATAACATGAAACAAGTAGTGGAACTGAGGTTGTAGTGATGTATTTAGTATGGTCCAGATCTATAAATGCCCTTGCAGGCTGCTCAATTCGGTGGATTTATCAGTTTTTGACAGATTTGTAGTATAAAAATGGATAAACGGACGGATAAAATGAAAAGGCCAAATTAGACCGATTTTTCAATTTGTGACGTTTTTTATTCAAAGTACTGAAAATTCTAACTTTTTGTATGGAAATTGTACCAAAATCAAACACTTAATGATTAAAAAAGTACCTAAATGGCAACCTTGAGCACTAAAAATGTACCGATCTGGACAAATAAATAAATTTGATTGGTTAGCCTGCCCTTGTAGAACATACCCTTATCAATTGGAAGTGTACAATCAATCTTTAACAGAAATAGGAAAGGACATTTGCTTAGAGCTTGGAGCTAGCTGTGAGTTTTATATATAGTAAATGTGATAGAGAGACCATTTCTTCCAGACTTTCTACCAGATTTAGTGGCTCAGTAATAGGGTATCTGGTTGTGGGTTCAAACCCTGGCTAGCTCATACATAAGGCTTTAAGTTTGAGAAACTGTTTTCTCCACTGACGCTCTGTATTAAAAGGACCGGGTATCCACTTATTCACCCAGTGTCAGTACAATGTAACTGGGGAGTGGTTAGCTTGTCTGCAGCATACTTAAGCTTTGTGTGTTAGCACTTTAAGTTGCCCTGTGTGCAAGCTAGTACAAGGCGGACCATAAGGCACACACGCATCTCACATATACATGAACTTCTTCAAAGATTAATTTGTAGAGATTAATATTCCTGTTGGTTGCTCAAATAGCTGAAGAATTACTGATGTGATGATAAATAGCATTACAACCAGTATTTTAGACTTTCTGGTCTGGAACTTGTACTCTTGTGATCACACACTTGCTTTTTTCACCTGTAAGTCCGGTGTTTGATATTCGTGTGGGACATTTTGTGAGAAAATTGGTATTGTTAGAGGTATGATACATTTTTGTTATAAAAAATAATAACTGTTTATAAATAAGATAAATAATCAATTTTCTGATTTTCTTTCTTTAATATCTGTTAATTGTTAAAGTAAAAATCAATATTTGATCGTTATTAGTTTTACACTTAAAAAATAAAAAATTGTGGGACAAAATGACGTCTAATTTAACCTTATTCTGTAAATAGTGTCTTTATTAACAAGTATAGTTATTTAGGCTAGTTTAGAAACGTAATCGTTATATTTTAAAATAAAATATGAAAATAAGTACAGTCTTCAACATCCCTTTGTAATTTTTTGCTGTTTTCAAAATTTCTGTCAAACTCCGAACAGGACTGGTATTATTTGTGTGTAGCTTCCCATGAATTATTTAACAATATTTTGCACAAGAATATAATTTTTGAAGCAGCCCTTTTGATGTTTCTCGTTTCTTGTGCAAATATACCTGTATTCTTCTACAGGTGGGTGGAGAATTAAATTGAAATAAAATTATATAAACAGGTCTCGTTAACAATAGGTAAAAGTACATAATTACCTGTCTACGGAGGTATGACAGTCAATTTTTTCGGCTATTATTATACATAATCAAAGAAAAACAAGTCTACACAAGGCTTGTCACCATATTAATTTTAGTATTTTACAAAAAACAGCAAAATTGGAAAAATGACTTTTTATGAACATTTTTATGAGTATTTTTGTAACTTGTTGCTTTGATTCTGAACCTGGAATGATATATTGGATTATAATTGCTCTGAATTGTTAACTCATCTAACAAAAAATAAAACTTCCTCCATACTAGAAAGAGTTACTGGTTTGATCATGGGTAAAATTGTGATTTTAATCTATTTTGTCATAAATATATGAGCGCTATGATTGTAAAGTCCTCCTGGATAAGATCTATGTGACCTTGAATAATTAACCTTTTCTTGCTTAGTGGTATAGTAAATGATTGACCTTGACTTTTTATCGCTTAGAGAAATGACAAGGTAAAGAATTTACCTATTAACCTTTTGTCCCTTAGTGACTAGGTAAAGAATTTACCTTTTAACCTTTTATCGCTAAGAGAAGTGACAAGGTAAAGAATTTACCTATTAACCTTTTGTCCCTTAGTGACAAGGTAAAGGATTTACCTTTTAACCTTTTGTCCCTTAGTGACTAGGTAAAGAATTTACCTTTTAACCTTTTATCCCTTAGTGACAAGGTAAAGGATTTACCTTTTAACCTTTTGTCCCTTAGTGACTAGGTAAAGAATTTACCTTTTAACCTTTTATCCCTTAGTGACAAGGTAAAGAATTTACCTTTTAACCTTTTATCCCTTAGTGACAAGGTAAAGGATTTACCTTTTAACCTTTTATCCTTTAGTGACAAGGTAAAGAATTTACCTATTAATCGTTTATCCCTTAGTGACAAGGTAAAGAATTTACCTTTTAACCTTTTATTCCTTTGTGACAAGGTAAAGGATTTACTTTTTAACCTTTTATCCCTTAGTGACAAGGTAAGATTGACCTTTTAATTCTTACTGCTTAGTGACAAGGTAAGATTGACCTTTTAACCTTTTATCCCTTAGTGACAAGGTAAGATTGACCTTTTAACCTTTTATCCCTTAGTGACAAGGTAAAGGATATTCACTTTCATTTTTAGGTTACCAAACAAAAGTTTAAAGAGCTTTTCTCTTATTCCAGTATCCTGTCATGTCTGTTCATCTGTCTGTCTGTCTTTGTGTCCATTTGTCTTGTTTGTCTATTTCATGTACAATGTAAAACTTGTTAGTGAAAATTTCACCACGATTTAATATTATGGAACTAGCTTTTAATTTTTTGAAAATAACTTTAAATAGAGTTATTTCCCATTACTTAATTATGCATATATGACAAATCAGCCCCTTGCTTATGTTATGTAACCAAATGTTGATAGTTCCACACAGCAACAGCATCATTCTCACTTTTTGGTGTATATTTGATGTTTGATATTTAAATATGTATAATACATGTCCTACAGAACATTATCATTGTTTTTAATATTAAAAAACTCAATCAATGTTGCTTGCTTTTGGATCACAGGGCCTCTCACCATCTACCGATATGTCTGAATCCCAGATCCTAGAGTGAGAAATCCCAGATCCTAGACCGAGAAATCCCAGATCCTAGAGTTAGAGCGAGAAATCCCAGATCCTAGAGTGAGAAATCCCAGATCCTAGAGTTAGAGTGAGAATTCCCAGATCCTAGAGTGAGAAATCCCAGATCCTAGAGTTAGAGTGAGAATTCCCAGATCCTAGAGTGAGAAATCCCAGATCCTAGAGTTAGAGTGAGAATTCCCAGATCCTAGAGTGAGAAATCCCAGATCCTAGAGTTAGAGTGAGAATTCCCAGATCCTAGAGTGAGAAATCCCAGATCCTAGAGTTAGAGTGAGAATTCCCAGATCCTAGAGTGAGAAATCCCAGATCCTAGAGTTAGAGTGAGAATTCCCAGATCCTAGAGTGAGAAATCCCAGATCCTAGAGTGAGAGAGTTTGTCAGTTCCCTTGCCGGAGGTTGGTGGTCTTTTCAAGAACTCCGTAATCACTCATCATTCCTTTGCTGACTACTTTGATACAATTGAAAGAATCTTCACAAGGGGCATATAACTCCATTACTCCACTCCACTCAACCATTATTTGATCAAATATACAGTCCAACCTACCTTAAAGGCCACCTGTATATAAGGGGCACCTGCTTATAAAGGCCAATAGAATTTTATCCAAATTGTTCTTTATTCATATTAATTGAATCTGTATATAAAGGCCACCTGCCCATAAAGGCCACTTTTACTGGTTCTCTTGGATGGCCTTTATAGACAGGTTTGACTGTATTTTCAATGTGTAAACATATCTTTAGACACATCTGTGAAACTCGCAATGTTCCACTAAAACTTAAGCAATAAGATGCTATAGTTATTATAATTCAAGGAGGTTTTGTGTTATCGCAGGTTTTATGTGTCTCATTTCTTATGCTTCACTATAATCTCTGTCTAATCTCTGTAACCCTATTTTCAAAATTTTTAAAAACATTACTTAAAATTCATTAAAATTTTAACAAAACATTACTTAAAATTCATTAAAAATTTTAACAAAACATTACTTAAAATTCATTTAAAATACAAAATTTCCTTTAAAAAATGAGATTATTATTCAGCACATGATATCATACAGAGTCTATACATAAATTAATTTTTTTTGTCATGTCATTATGTCCATCATTTGACAGAGTATTTATCATATCTTACAGACTATAGTGGGCGGCTGGTCTAAAGTACACACTTACTGATCACAGTGCCTCACAGGGTCTAGGTTCAAATCCCACTCTGGACAGATTCTAAAGTGAGAAAGTTATCTTTTTATACTTGTTGAAAGTCGATGGTTTTCTCTTTCACTCTTGTATTGTTTTCTTCACCATCCTTCAATGACTGCTTTGATATCAGTGAAAGAGTCTTGATTGGGGAGAAAAACTCCATTACGTATTCAACAACATTCCACTCTACCTTACAGACATTTTCTGATGAAAATTTGTCCGTCCTTCTGTTCATGATATATTTTCCCCTTCTCTTTTCATATTGCTTGCATACATCTTTCTTTCATTACTTCTTAAAATTCTCATCTAAACATGCAGTAAAACTCTGACTGTTTAAATGTATGGATATAATAACAGCCGTATCTGTCGTCAAAAAAAGTAAATTTACTAGAAAAAAAAATAAAAGACATGACTTTTAAAAGTTTTAAAGAGTAAGGTGTTTAAGAATAAATGTATCTCATCCATTGTGATTTGGAGGATAAAGGTTCCTTGTCACACACTGCATAATGAATTTTCTGTACTTTCATCCTTAGCTGGTGACATCTTGATATAATTAAAACCATTGCATTTTTGGACCAAATAAGGTCCTTATTGAGTATGTTCTGTTATAGTATATAGGGTAAGGTCTGTGACTCTGTATGTATGTAACATGTACTGGTAAATATCATTACTATAAATGTCTGTATTATAAATAGCTTTATTTCTTCTAGTATTGTTGTAATTTTCTCTTGACACAGATATTTGTAAAAATAAAAAAACAACTTAATTGTGGCAATTTTAAAAACAATCTTGTTTTAGAGTTTTTTTGTCTTGATTCTATTTTCAAAATAATTAAAACGTTACTTGTTTGTGTATGATCGTTTTACAGATTTTCTCAGCTTAAATTAGACATTATATTTTTTTATGAAGGTTGCCTTTAGTTACGAAGATCATTAGGAAAACCAAATCAATTGTTGTTTATTCATGTTAAAAGAATTTACAAAAATTACACCCTAGAAAGAATCTGTCAAAAGATTTTTTATTCATTAAGAGGTCATAATTTGTATTCTTCAAATTCAATGCCATACCTCTAATTGTATGTCTTTACAGGACTTAATGAAAATAACGAAAGTGGAAAAAACCCAGAATTCAATACAGATAGAAAATTAATTGAATTTCATCACAATAAAGCTCGGGAGACAAGTGCTTGGTGATATTTAGCTAATAATTTATCTCCTCATTCGCACCCTCTAAATAGTAATTAGTCTCATCAGAGCCATAATTGGACCACTCACCTGTGTCATATTACAGGTACATTAACGAGGTATACCTGAGTACACTGCACTTTGATGCCTATATCGTTGTTTCACTCAGTTTAGCATGTGACAGGTATTGTTCAATTTATCAAAAAATCTCGACATTTTTTCTGCTAAAATGATGATTTTAATAATATTGTGTGGTAATTTTCCCTGTTGATAATCATCCCATCATGGTTTTTTTTTCTCTCACTTTTCTGTAAGTTTTTTGGGTTGTAAATAACTGGATTTACAGTGTACTTACTGCTTTATTTAATATATACATTACTTAGGGTATTTTTTTTAAAATGTCATTAAGAATTTGTTTTCACTCTATACTGTTCTTTTAAAGCTATTGAATTGTTTTGATTGTGTCACACCTATATATAGTAACTTACCATAACCAATGCACATTTGACACCTAAATGGGCGTGGCATGTCACCTTAAATATTGGATTAGTCATTGATTAAATTTGTTTTGGAAATGTGAACAAGTGGTTAAGGATATGGGCTCACTATTAAAGGGTTGTAGGCTTGAACCCCAAGACAAACTGTGGGATGTCTTTGAGCAAAACATTATATTTCACATCACTTTAGTTTACCATTTACTGGTAAATGAGTTGGTACAGACAGAAAGACAGGGTAAAGCTTCGTGTTGGACAGGTATTCCTTTAAAATTGGAGTCAAATAGACTAAGATAAGCACCATCATGGTGTTTCTTAGGATTTGAGCAGACATTTAATGTTATAAATTAATTACGGGTCGGTTTCTTTTTACCTAACCCACAGTATTAACTGGGGACCTTGGTGGGCTTGTGGTTGAAAATGGGTGCTTACAGATTATAGTGCCTCTCGAATCCCACTAGGACAGATCCTAGTGTAAGAAAATCTCGCAATCAATAGGTGTTCTTCTTCTGCCACTCCATTTTCCTCCACCATTCCAGAACTGACAGCATCAGTATCATGACTAGGTGTAAAACACCAATACTACATTCCACATATACCCTACAGTGCTAACATGAGAATTTTAAAGTGTCTGTGCCATCATTTACTGCCGATATTGAGTTAATAGTAAATCAGTAGCCTATAGTAGCTCAGAGTGTGAGAGGTCCCTGGAATGATCCTGTGTTATACATCCTTTTAAATGCTTTTCCATAAAAGTTACATGTGTATTAACTCTTATTTTATTGGTTTCTTTGACTTCACTGTTTGTCATTCTGGTGAAGACATATTTGTCATATGATTTTAAAGTTCTGGATCAAACCTTACCAGGCATTGAATCTTTCACTTTCAATTATTTTGAATGCCATGACAAGAAATAAAATTAGAAGGACTTCCTTTTATGTCTATCCCACTATACATTTTTTGAAAAATCTTTGTTCACAGAAATGCCAAATTGGTTTGTTTCCATGATTTTTAGGCTTTCTGTAGTCATTAATAAAATTTTATTAGAGGGTAAAAATGGAAGTCTTTATAAATTCATCATATTCAACAAAACTGAAAGTACAAGATTTTTGTTTGCCAACTTTAAGTTTACACATCTAAGAATTATTTACAGAAAAAAGAAAACTATTGTAAACATGAGAGATATTTCTTTTTTCAAAGTAAACTTTTTCAGAAATATCAAAACTTAGATTTTCATCCTCTTATGAAAATCAAATGGTTTTAAAAATTTGTTAGAAATAAATAGCCTGTCAAGAGTTATCTCCCTTTAGCTATAATTGATCATCGTATGATAATGCCTATTATACAGGTAATTTTCATACTTAAGATAAGATCTGATTGGATGTATTATGCCTGACTTTAATGGTGACATTTAAAGTTTCTCTTAGATACTTAGACCTTCTTTATCATATCAACTTGAAAATCAATATGTTTAAATTTTAAAAAAAATAAAACTTTATCTCGAAAAACTTTAAATTTACTTTTGTCTTTCCAGATTTATAGTGTATCTCATTCTAATGAGACATAATTGCCTTAAATTGGTGGTTTTGAAAATTAAAAGTTAAAATCTGTAATTTTTGAATTTCTATTTTTATAAAAAAAACAATAAAAGTTCCCCCATTTAATTTAGACCTAAGATCTTTTTAAACATTCATATATAAAAAGATAAAAGAGACAGCAGTAATCTTTGATATTTAATGTTCTGTTTATCCTGTATATACATTTACGCTTTTCATTTTTAAAAATTTTAAGATGGGAATAAATTTTCAAAATTGTATATACCTGTAAACTGTTTTTTTTAATTTTATATATTATATTTTTTTAATTTTCTTTTTATTTTTAAAAATTGGATGATTTTTCATAAATGTACAATTTTTGCTTTATCATATTTAAATACTGTATACTGGGTATATGGATTGTGTTGATGTCTTCATTTTCATTTCTACAGTTGGATTCACATGGTTTTACTATTATACCCCTCCCTCTTTAACAAAAGGGCAGTGCTGAGACATTTATATATTTATGTCTTTGTAGTCGACTCTACATAATTTATATAGAAGTACATTATTTTTATATTTAATTTTTTGCCTCTTTTGTCAAGTAGAGCATAAAACTGCAGGTTTAAGAAGTATTTATGATAAACAAGTCTTTTTAAGTCATTTTAACAATTATTTCTACTTCATTGCTGTTTTTGTGAAAAAATCTCCCACTTTGGTAATAACTTACTGGTCTGGTCATTCACCATCTTTCGAGTGTACGTATGCATTATTTCGTTTGTGCATGAAAAAGTTCGTAAAAACATGTAATCCCTTGTGAATATTAACCAAAGAATATAAACAGACTTGGAATTAAACATACATTACAGGCCTGTCCAAAGTTTAACACAGAGTTAAAGAACAGGAGTCTATACTTGACCGAGCTATCGATAGTAAGTGACCAAAATAACTACACACAGATAGATAACACGAGTCTATGCTTGGCTGCAGAGTGACCGAGCTATCGATAGTAAGTGACCGAAAAAACTACGCACAAATATCAGTTGCCGAGAAATTGTTAACTAGGGACCGAGATGAACTACAGAATTGTACTAGTTCGTTAGTTTTGTGTCAAACTTTCGACAGTTCTGTACTGTACATTAATAACTAATTATTGTAGTGAAAATAGCCTAGTGTGAGAAAGTTTGTCATTTTGTTTGCCAAAGGTTTTCTCCAGGTACTCCAGTTTCCTCCACCATCTCAAAATTTCAGAGAACTGACCACCTCAACGCAAGTTTAATACTATTGACTGGGGCATAAAACACCATTTCTCCACTACCCTTCTGTTGTGAAAATTAAATTTTGGAATAGAAAAATTCATTGTCAATGGTAGCCTTATATTGGGGTACAAGCAATATACCTGGCCCCAGTTTCACAATCATTCCTTAGCTAAGATTTTCCTTAACTTAAATTTAGCAAATTTTTGTAATCTATTTTTGGAACTACTGGTGAATATTTTTGTCAAAACTAATGCAAATGTTTTAATCTTAAAGTGATCTTAAAAATGACACCTTAAATTCCTCAAAATCTTGAAAATTAACAAAATTATAAAGATTTTAAATTTTGCAAGATTTAAGTTAAGGAAAATCTTAGCTAAGGAATGATTGTGAAACCGGGGCCAGATGTATACCAGTATGTTTCACAATAATTCATTAACTTAAATTTTCTCAACTTAAATCTGGCATTTTAGCAATATTCTGTGCATCTACAAATAAAAAATTTAAAAAAATAAATATAGATGCAATAAGTTTACCATGATCTTCAATATTGCACCTTCAATATCGTGAAAACTAAGAAAATTACTGTAGAAAAATTAGTGGCAGTTTTATTTTAGTGCAATTGGCGGCAAGACCCATACTGCTAAAATAAGATTGTTGCTAAAATTTGACATTGTGTGGAGGGGTTCACAATGGGGTATAGACATATAGAGCACTTAGATTATGTTGTACTTATATATTTTGAGTCTCTAAATTGCTAAAATAAGTTTGTACTAATATAAAGATGTTTACAGTATTCTGATTTCAAATTTGCCAGATTAAAATTAAGGAAAATCTTAGTTTAGAAATGATTGTAAAACTCGGCCTGCTTGTGTTAATCTGTGCATGGACAAATAGATGTATTTTCCCACGTTTCAACGAATAGCAAGAAAATAATGTATGTGCGTTACATGTCATTAGGGGTGACTATTTTAATGGACCAATGGCCATCCGTGTTTCGGTGACTATTTTAATGGACCAATGGTCGTCCGTGTTTCGGTAACATGTGATGTACGGGTGTTTACCATGAGGTTTTCTTTAATTTCTAGTCGACCCTTGATGTTAAAACATCAAGTTTTTTCTGTTAGGGTGTTGATAAAAGTAACTATAATATTTACTCTTATTTTAAGAAAAATAATGCATATTATATTTCTTCTGTGTTATATTGTCACGGTTTTCCAGCGCATTTTTCTGTAAAACGAAAAGTTTTTGATCTCTGGTTTTTAATCAAGACAAATATAACAGCATATATTTTTTTATACAACTGTAATATATAATGGGCTTTGCAGTTTGTTTTTTTCTAATGTTTACTGCAGTATATATTTATGTCATTATGTTTAATGATATATTAGATTTTTGTAGTTTATTAATGTGAAATTAATAAATCCGGTGTCCATATGTCTCGTCGGGCTATCAGCAAATAGAGATATTTGCGTTTTTGTAGTGTTTTAAATGTAAAGTATATAGTATACATATTGTTGTTTGTTGTTTGGTGGGTGGCTGTTTTAGCGATAGTAAACATAATTATATAGTTAGTAAAAATCAGACTATTATTGATTAATTAAATGACAGTTACTTAATTAATGTCATGTAGTTGGTTCTCGATCTTTAAGTCAGCCAACCTGAAAATACATTAAATACCTATTTAAGATAATGTAGGACCAAGTTTTCATTTGATTGGGATTGTCTATTATAAATTTTATGATCTGCCTGTACAAGTCTGGGCATACATGGCCAAATGGTATTGTCACTGGCTTTCTAAGTCAAGGGTTGTGGGTTTGAACCTCACTCGGGACTCTAAAATTTTCTGAGATGATTTTTATCTCCTGCTCATACTAGAGCTGTAAAAAGCTTGTTACCAGATAGTCTTTTGGATGAGACTCAAAACAAGTTCGCATGTCTCAATGCACACTAAAGACACCTCTGTAGAGTTAGAAAAAGATTAGACCACCGTTAGAGAGCAAATGATACAGACTGAGCAACATACACCATAAAAACAAGTTCAACCTTTATGTAGTTTCATAGTGCTAGTATACTTAATTAAGACTCCTATCTGAAATGTTTTTTGTTTGAACTAGGTAGATATTCGCTGCATTTTGTTCTCAAAACCAGTTTTTTACTACACATACTTAGACATTGAAGACAAGCTCTCTCCTTTTCTTTCTCTCATAGCCGCAAATAGCTGAAATAATGCTGATGTGGATTTAAACAATAATTTCATATCTCTCTCTCTCTCTCTCTCTCTCTCTCTCTCTCTCTCTGGGGTCTCAATGCCAGGGCAGAGTGGTATAAATTCAATTTCCTCTCTCTACATCATTGGCAGAGTTCTATAAATTTTATCTCTCTCTTGCTCTCTCTTACAGGGGTCTTATTGGCAGAGTTTCATAAATTTAATCTCTCTCTCTCTCTCTTTTTGGCCTCATTGGAAGAGTTCTATAAATTTCATCTCACTTTCTCTCTCTCAGTGACTGCAGTAGCAGAGTTCTATTAATTCCACCTCTCTCCCTTTCTCTCTTTTCTTTCTCTCAGTGGCCCCAGTAGCAGAGTTCTATTAATTTTACCTCTCTCTCTCTCTCTCTTTTGCTATAATTGCTGTATATTTGTATTTTACTGATGTTGTGCGTTCGTTCATTAAGGTTAATTAATCAACTATAACAATATATGTCAGATGTAGATCTGTGTATTATCAGACACAAAATAAAAACATCTTACCAACAATCTATGCAAAATAGTAAACATCATTGATGACAGTGATGCCACATCTTAATTTTGTGTAGTTTCAAAGTCTTGGCCTTGTTGATATAATATATAATGATATGTATCAAGATCGATGTAGCACCTGGGTATCATAATATATTTGTATATAATAATAAATTAATTTCGTCAAACCAATCCCTGCATTATTTCATCAGTTGCAGTCTGCTACATTATATGTTCCATTATTATGGCACTTAAAGCATAAAACAATGAAAAACAATAGATTTAAAATATCAAGATAAGATATGAATTTATTAGATGTGGCACTTAGCGGGATGTATTGTTTGATTGACACCTAGAGGGATTGTCTCATTGCCATGACATATCGTATCATAGTACACATATATAGATTGATTTCATTAAACAAAACACTTTTTAACTTTAAAAAATCTGTTGTGTTTTATTTCAATTTTTGTATATTATTTAATTGTGTGATTATTGATTTTGTTTATAAAATCAAGATGCAGTTAAAGTTAATTTAAGTTGTAATAAAACCGAGGACGTCATGCGTTGTTTGTCGTAATCAAATTTAAATAAGACTTGTGGTAACATCCTTTAGATTTCTTTGTTGTTCCATTGTCAGCAACAATGGCTAGTTTTTATAGGTATCGAGTTTCCATCATAAGTTGTGGCATTTTAATGAGGTTGACGATAGTGTTGCACATTTTAAATTTTCTGCGTATAATGTGTGATGTAATATATCAACTTTTTTGTTATTGGTGTTGTGTTTTTTGGTCTGATATTTTGTTTGAGGTTACAGATACACCACTGTTATATATTACAAACTACAAAAAATGAAATAATAAAAATGCGAAAACCTTTTCTTTATTTTTTTATTCGGTTCATGGCACCTACACGTTTCTCATGTACAGTGAAACCTTGATTCCATTGTCACTGTTTAATCAGTCAAATTTTGACATTTTTAAGGCGTTTGGGAATATATTGAGAAATAGACTTTGGAACTTCAAAGTACTTTGGAGTTGGCAAAGTAATACAGCAAGTTGAGTTGAGTTGAGTTGAGTAATGGTATTTAACGTCTTAGTCAAGAATATTCCATTTATATTGAGACATTGCAAGCTATAGGCAAAGGTGCAGAAATTGACTGTGTGTTGCGCTGATGGCATTATACAGCAGGGTTCTTTATTGTGCTACACCTTCTGTGACATAGAACCTTGTTTATTTTAAGTTCCCATCTGAAAGAACCATTACTTTCATTTCATAATGCTGAGTGCTTGGTAACAGTCACTACCTACTTTCAAGTCTTAGGTCAGAACTGGCCAGGGTTCCAACCCACAACCTTCCACTTGTGGATTGAGCACTATACCAGCTGAGCTACCACAGTGGTAAAGTTATAGAGGGGCATTATAACAAGGTTGTACTGTATACAGTTATTGTAATATTTGTTTTTTGGACGATATACTTATTTTGAAAAGATTGAGTTTTAGTGACGATGGTTTCCTTTTTAATAATGTGGGAGGATAAAGACTTTACTTTCTATGGTCATTTGTGAACATATGTATTTTTTGCTGACAGATTTGAAACATCAGTTAAAAGGCCTCATTTTACCAAAAAAAATGAAATTTTGGAATAAATATAGTGCTTTGTTCCGCTGACCTTAAGAACATTGACAATGCACAATCAAAGGCATGCATTATTTACAACTAGATGTGACACCACCCACTAACACGTGCTACCTGAGCACTTGAGACAATCAGGAAATCAAAAAAGTTGCTGCATTGGTATTAGAAACTAATGTTAAACTTCAAAAACTTGTGGAATGTTGTTTGATTTAACCAAGTTCAGCTTCAAAGTCCACTCATTATTCAGAGAACATGCAATCATCTCTTAAGAAAATATGCCATCTCTCAGGAGAACATGTTGTTTTTCAAGAGAACATGTTATTTCTTTAGGAAACGCCATCTCTCTATGGACCATGTCTCCATAGAACATGCCATCTCTCTTGAAAACAATCCATGTCTACATAGAACATGTCATGCCTCCAGAAACAAGTCATCTCTCCAGAGAACAAGTCATCTCCCGAGAGATCATGTAATCTCTTTAGAGAACATGTCATCTCTACAGAGAACATGCCATCTCTCTTGAAAACAATCCATGTCTACATAGAACATGTCATGCCTCCAGAAACAAGTCATCTCTCCAGAGAACAAGTCATCTCCCGAGAGATCATGTAATCTCTTTAGAGAACATGTCATCTCTACAGAGAACATGCCATCTCTCCAGAGAACATGTCATCTCTTAAAAGGACCGGTTAGACCAAGTGGTTCTATTTATCAACTTTGACAATGTAATTTCAAGGTACTAGTAACTAATGACTGGAGCTATAGCCCTAGTGAGTTGCTTGTGAGAATTTGTTTTTGTTTGTCTTGGGACTTGTATGATGGCTTGGTACTATCTAATACACAGGGGGTCTTTAGATACTGGTTTGTGACATTTTGACATTTTTACTAGGCTTGTACCAAATAGATCACAAACACTTGCACAAAATGCAGTGCCGTAAGACAAATTTGTGTTTAGAAATTACAGTCAAACCTGTCTATAAAGGCCACCCAAGGGAATCAGTAAAATGGTCTAAATGGGCAGGTGGCCTTTATGTACAGGTTCAAATAATATGCATAAAGAACAATTGCAATACCCTGCTACTGGCCTTTATAACCAGGTGGTTCTGATAAAGAGGTGGCCTCTAAGGCAGGTTGGGCTGTACATATAATAAGAATGGAGTGGAACAATGGAGTTTTATGCCATAATAAGATTCTTTCACCTTTATTGAGGTGGTCATTTCATAGATGATAGAGGAAACTGGAGTACCCAGAGAAAAACCACAGACCTTTGGATGGAAATTAAGAAACTTTTTCTGTCCTGAAAATAGAATCTATCCCGAGTATACATTTAAAAGAATTATAAGCTTGAAAATTATTGATGCAGTGTTAAAAATATGGATTGTTAAATAATGCCATCACTAGTCTGAATTGACTTATAAAAACCAATTTGTTTTTTTATAAATAGCTTAATAGAATAAGAATGTGCAAGCTGACAATAATAGGAAACCTGACTGTTAAGATATCCATCCCTCTTATTGTTATTCACAGTTGAAATCCATCTCTCACATATTGTTATACCCATTTATCCATACAGGTGTTATATTGTGCCTGTCACTTTGATGACTTTTTTATAGGCAAACAAAATTGACCTGTCCACTTGACCTTTCATTGGGAATATTCATATAGGATGTTCCACCCAATACATGGGTAGTATTAAGGATTAACAGTTAATACATAAGCCATGTCTCTCTTGATGTAGACAGAATAAACACCTGTGTCCCCTATATGTAAATATAATTGTCCATCCTAAATATTCAAATTAAAGGTCAAGCAGACAGGTCAATGTTGTTTGGCTGTACCTGTAAATGTATCATTTCAACACAAACACCTATTGTTATGTGCTCACCTGAATAAGCAGGTATATCACCACTAAGTAATCTTAGATCTTATTATCATAAGAGGTTATTTTTTACATTTTAACAATCTAAACATGAGATTGCATTATTAAATAAAAAATAAGGGTATCGGATATTTGAGGATGTACAAGCTCGCACGAATTTCAGGTTTTATTTCACTTGTGTGCTTAATTGATGGATCTGTGTTTTTTTTTAAATATCCTACACTTTGCTTGGATTGGAGCAGAGTAATGGAGTTTTATGTCACAGTCAAGATTTTTTTCACTTATATCAAAGTGGTCAGTCATGGATAGTGGAAGAAACCAGAGTGCCCGGAGAAAACCACCAAACTTTGGCAAGTGATATGACAAAGTTTCTCAAATTAGGATCTGTCCTAAGTGGGATGAGAACCTAGGTTGTGAGTGGTGATGTGATTCTTATGCATACACTTTAGATCACTTGCCCACCTAGACCCCTTTCTTTCTTTGGAATATTGATGTTTTAAATCAACTTTTTCGTAAAAAAAAACCAGAAAGATGCACCTGAGCCATAAAATTAGAATTAAAAAACCCATGATTTGATATCATAAATTAACTTTTCTTATGATTTTGATGCACCTTTTTGTAAAACTTGAATGCAAAATAAAAGTTAAAAGTGGTGTGATATGCTAAAAGCATTTTTTTACATTTAACACAAAATTCAGAATAAGAATGAAAATTTATGGAAATTAAATTTTATAGTTATACGTCGCACTTGCTAACAAAATCAGGGATGTGTAAATTGCAGGTATATTTTTACAAATTGTCTCATAAACTTCTGATTCTCCATAAAAGGTACTATAATACTGTAATTAAAAGGCAGTTTAACTTTATAAAAAAGTTTAACAATAATGGTAGATTTAAAGTAAAATTTTAATCATTCTAATATTGTTATCTCACATACCTGATTTATGTACAAGTTGGATGGCGTGTCTGTTTGTAGAAATGTTCTGATCAGTGCAATAAGGTTATTGGTTCATTTGGCCCCCAGAAGTAGGAAAACTAATGTTTAAAGACTTGACACCTCATCCAAACTGCTTGCCACATTGTCCAGCCTGCTTGCCACATTGTCCAGCCTGCTTGCCACATTGTCCAGGTCTCACGAAACAGTTTCGTATTTTCGTCCACGGTCTAACCATGAAATTACTCGGCTAAAATTGCCATGGCAACATAAATCACCCTACCGCTTTCGCGTTTTGCATTTTAAATGAATAAAAAGTATATACATTAAAAGAGTGGGTCTAAATGTTTGTAAAAATATCAAATTCGTAAATCATTGTTGAATAAATACGAAACTACATGAACATTTCGGCCGCCAATATTGCGGCCCCTTGACAGCGTTTCGTAATACGATTTTAGCACCATTTTTTAAAATTAGTTTATCTCGAAAACGAGCAGAACGTGCTATTAATTTTATTGCATAAATAAAGAGCACTTTCAAAGATCTTTTAAATGATATAACGTTTTCCACCCTAATTAAACCGGAAATACACCGTATTTTGGCATGAAAGTGCACAATTTGGGTATTTTTGGACAATTTTTGTTATGGAAGAGTTACGTCCCCTTGCCTTTGGTGGCCATTTTGTTTCACATTTTGACATTTTTTTAAAATGCGTCAGATATCTCATCATCTTAGGTCTTTAAAAAACCAAACATATGCACCTTATCTCCAATAACAGTGAAATTATTTAAATTTGACATGTGTATACCGGTTTTTCGAGTCGGAAAATGGCAGAAACTGTTTAGTGATACCCCAGACTGCTTGTCGCATTGTCCAGACTGCTTGCCACAATGGCCTTACTTATGTCCAGATTGGAATGGAATAATGGTGTTTTAAGTCAAGTTTCTGTCACTGATATTGAATTTGTCGTTTCTTGGATGGTGGAGGGAACCAGAGAAAACCACCAACCTTTAGCTAGTGAACTGCCAAACTTTCTACACTGAGACCTGTCCAATGAAAAATAAAACTTGCACAGTAAAAGGTGTTGTGATTCAAAACCTAAGGCTTTAGACAACTCTGTCATTGATGCATGTCTAAAATCAGGATGCATCATAATAGCTGCCATGCACTATATGACCAATAGAGGAGGGAGGTATTTGTGTTTCAAGAGACTGTTCTAGTTTCCATTTTTGAGGACACCTTTCTTCAAAATACAGAAAAGTTAAAAATAAAATGCATCATTGTTAATTCACTATAAACATCTGCATGTGTATACATTTTCATTGTTTGAAATCCTTCCAGAATTTAGGTCTTTTTTGACATTTTCAGCAATTCTCTACAATAAAAATGGATAAAAAATTTGAAATTTGTGATGAATATGCAAATTAATGAATCAGATACCCAATTTTAATTCTGACACCTGTCGTTGAAAGGTAATTTTAAATTTTAATTTTAATTTGACAGATTTTAACCTATCTTATTGCATAAAGGGGACAGAGTCCCATCTGTGTCTATATTGTGTCTGGACTATAATGTCTGGACTATGGTGTCTAGTCACAGGTTCACAACCATTCTTAAATTAAATTATTTTTAACTAGGTTAGCACAATTTGGCAATCTTTAACTAAGAATAAACATTTTTGACAAAACTTATTGTCCAATATTGCAAGCTTGAAGTGATCATTAGTATGGCAGTGTTAATTCCTGAATATATTAAAAAACAAGAGCACTTCTGAGAAGGGCAATATAAGTCTGTCAATGTCTATAATGTAAGCTATAATTGTAACAAATAGGTCACAAAAACCCGGTCTATATGTTTAACATTGTTAAATTTGAAAGGAATTAAATGAAAAATCAAAATGTTTTTGCATTTTCTACATTATGCACTTATTTGACTTTTGAACTCAACCTGTGACCTTGACCCTCAATACTCAGAACTTAAGTTTATATGTGACACAACACCTTCCATCATGACAGACAGACATCATACCATAATACCGTTATGGTGTATAATAACAAAATTATTATGATATCAGATTTGCCAGATTTAAGTTAAAGAAATTCTTATTTAAAAAATAATTGTGAAACTTGGGGCCTGGACCATGATTATGGTGATCTTCTCAGCCTCTTGCTTAATGATACCATTTCTTTCATTTCTGTCAAAATAACTTGATTCATATCAAATAACTTCACAACATTATGCAACCATCTGGAAATTTTAGGAAAATCTGCAAACTCTCTTAAAAGTCAAGATGTCAGTATTTTTAATTTGCAGTTTTTACCAGATAAGATGACCAGTGACTCGGTACTTTGGTAGTATCCGTACTCTAAGTAAACTCATTAATAGTGGTTTTGTAATTAGCTGTTAACTGATCCTACAATGACCGTTTTCTTCTTTAATTGATCGGGGTCACTTGTTAAACAGATTTTATATGATGGATTAGGCTTTTTCATAAAGAAAAAATATTTATAAAAAATTCATAAAATTAAACGGTTTTTAATGAATGAAAAATGGAATGACAACATTTATCATATCTGTGTATTGGTATCGTCTGTATAAACATGGCCATGGTAAGTACAAGTTTTTATAAGATTCATAAAATAATTCATGCAGGTTGGTCTGGTTAAAATTATTTTACTTCATTACCAGCTTTATAAATGAGGATGCATGATTTTTCCATGAGCTGCATGATGGCTCTTGGGTTCTGGTAAATTCATCATGAGTATGTATTTGTGTTTTATGAACAGGCATAATGTGATTGAACTATTTATGTTTTCTTACCACCAAGGTTTGAATCCTTTTCAGGGGTTCAAAATTCCCTGATTCCGAGGTCCTGGACCTTTTGATTTTACATTAGGACCCTGGATAGACCTATAGACCTGTAATTTTTTACCAGGATCCCATTTTCAGATTATTCTCCGACAACATAATTATTGCACATGGACATTACAATGTGGACATTGGACTTAATGTTTGTGGAATCTACCAAAAACAAAGGCAAAAGTTCCTGGACCTTTCTTACAAAACATAATTTTTAATCCCTGATTTTTTGTGCAGACTCTAGTGTAATAGAGTTTGCCATATAAAGTTTATTTGATAATTTTAATAAATTACAACACACAGGTGTCTTCAGATCAATTTTACCTGAAATTTTTTTGGGATAATTTTAATAAATCACACCACACAGGTGTCTTCAGATCAATTTTACCTGAAAAAAAGTGAAAAGACAAACAACATAACAATTATATCAGAGTTGTAAACAGATCCACCAAGGCTTTATCTTTGTTACATACATGAAGTACCATGTGGCCAGGCAGCCATCTTGATTACAACTTATTATACTTTACTATTATGTCACTGAAAAGTGTCAGCAAAAATTAAATATCTTGTGATTTATATTTATACAAAGTCTTTTTGTTTTAATGTAATACATATCTCGGTCTAGCTGGAACAATATAAGCCAATTTAGACACATAGTCAATGGATTTAATGCAGATTTCTCCTCAGGGGAAAGGGGACCACCACAGACCGAGTGGTCTAAAGCATGTGCTTATGGACCACAGGCCCTATTATCACCTACCTGGTTCAAATCTTATTCAAGACAGAATACAATGTAAGAAAGTTTGTCTGTTTGTCAGTTCAGTGATTTTCTCTAGACACTCTGGTTTCCTCCACCTTCCATAAACTGACTATTTTGATATAAGAGAAAGAGAATCTTGACTGGGGCTTAGAACACCATTTACCTTCTTCTTCCACATTTTTTAGGGAAAACCTGCAGCAGTCCATTGCCAAAGGGGTTGGCTGGCAAACCTGTTGTGATATTTACGGGGGTGTACTACATGTCAGAAAGGTTTCAACCTTCCTTTAGACCCTAATTCAATCCCACCATATGTCCAGTCCAATTTTGGCATTATAAAGGGGAATAGGGGATACATAAATTGATTGGGGGTTACAAAGAAAAAAGGTGGAACAGATTGGCTTTGGGACTGCAAATAGTCTGGGGTCTTATGTTAAAATTCTAGATTTACAAATGTTAAAGTTCTTTGTTAGACCTATGTATGATGGACTACACCATGCAGGAGAAGAAGGACATTCTTCAAACAGTTCGTAATTGTTTTAACTATCTCTCATGAATAAAACCATTGGAAAATTCAAATGTCAATGATAGGAAAAAATAGGTTTATATTTTTTTAAGACAAGGCCGTGTTTTGTTATATTTTCTTTTCTTCTTGTACATTATTGTTTTTGAAATGATAATTATAAGTTTTGATATGCAATTTTTGAAAATTACAGACTTCTAAGAGCACAGAAAACACATTAGATTTTTAGGACCACGTTTTTGTGCATTCTGCACTTACAACAGTCTGTCTGCATTTCCATTATAATGGCCACACACACTCAACAAAACGGATTCTATTTCAATTAAAACAAAAACGAATAAACAATTTGTAATTCACTCTTTTTATTGTAGCTTAGATAAAAATCTACCAAGTAAATTTATCTTTTATTGTCCGAAATTCAAAAACAATTCCTTCTTTTAAAGTGAAGATACTCTTTCATACCACTCAAAGTAAAAAAATAGATAAGCTTTATTAAGGAGATAAAAATCTACAGCAAAAAAGTGGAGTTAAGGATAATTTTCATTGACAACTTCCATTAAAATTTTCTTTTATGTAATAGGTAATTACTCCACGGGACAGACACTATATAGTTACAAAGTTAAGTTACGATTACCGTGTCGTGACAATAAAAAGTCACAGAACAATAACGATTGTGTCATCCCCAACAACAACAAAGTGGCCATATTGTGTAATACAGAAACTTTAAACAGCGGAAAAAGTAGAAAACTTAATGTCTGTTCTCTAAGTAAAGTGTATTTCTTTTTGAAGATATTTTATGTAACTTGCTGGAATTTAGTAAAAATTTAGTAAAATTACTTAAATATTTGTCCTAAATCTAACAAGTTTTTGGCATACTTTGGACTAAAATAAATTTGACTCTTATGTCCAATGATATAAATCTTCAAGTAGAGATCCAACGAGCTGACTTGAAGAGGGGACCTCCATGATTGAGTTGAGTTGAGGAATGATGTTTGATGTCCCACTCAAGAATATTTCACTTATATCAAGATGTCACCAGCTGTAGGCAAAGTTGCAGAAATTTTGACTGTACCTTGCACTAATGGCATTAAACAGCAGGGTTTTTTATCATGTCAAGCCTACCAAGACATTGGACCTTGTTTATTTTAAGTTCCCATCCGACAGAATCATAATTTTCATTTCGTAATGCCAAGTGCTTGGCGAAAGAACAGTCACTACCCACTTTCATGTCTTGGGTCAGACTCGGACAGGGTTCAAACCCACTTACTGAGCAAGCACTCTATCAACTAAGCTACCACAGTGGTCCTTGATGAAGTGATCCAAAGTATTAATTACAGATCACAGCACCTTTCACTGCCTAGGTTTGAATCATATAATTTGGGTTGATCCTACTAAGAGAAAGTTGAAAGTTTTTTTTTCAGTTCATTTGCCAAAGGCTGTGAATTTCTTAAGGTACTTTGGTTTCCTGCACCATCCCAGAACTGATTGTCTTGATATAAATTGAAGAAATCTTGACTACGGTAAGTTGTAAAACACCATCACTGTATTTTACCGGTACTCACTTAAGAGATGTGCATTTTAGTGAAGTAAATCAGAATGACAGAAACATGCTTGCCAAAGGTTGTTACATTTCTGTAGGCACTCTGGTTTTCCTCACCATCTCAGAAATGACTGCCTCATTATAAATGGAACAACTTTTGACTGTAAAATGTATGCTTTAGGAAAAAAAATCAAAATGACAGAAATTTGACAACTGATTGGAAAAATTGCTAAGTGCCTACTTAGTAAAAAAGTTTCATAAACAACGTATATTCAAGTACAGGTTGAATTCAATGCTATAATAATGTGAAAAAATAATTTAAAAAATTATAATTATAAATTTAATATCAGTTATTAGAAAGTATATGTGACAATTCACTCGATTTGCAAAAAAGAAAAGAAAAAGAAAAAAAGTACCATCTTGAGGGTAACTTTTTAAATAAAAGTATTTTCTGATATTTTGATTTTTTTCTGTTATAGGATATTATAATTAGGATATTTCAGATTGACTAAAGAGTGTTAGATTATTTTAATGATTGTCTGTTAATGCATTGTGTCATAATGCCGTTTGGTTTAAATAATCATATAAAAACGCGGTAACACTTTTTGTTCCTAGTTTTTTCGTTTAAAGGGGTAGAATTTGAAAGAATTGGATTACTTTGTAACTAAAGAAAATGAATAATGGTTCTCACCTGTATACTATGAGATATCAGCTATTGTTTGGGCAGAAATATTGTATCTAATAGGGGAATGAAGTAGAGTAATTGTGTTTTATGCCCCATACAAGGTTCTGTCACTGATATAAAGGTGGTCAATTAAGTTCAAGAAGGGTGGAGGAAACCATATTACTGACAAGCCAGGGATTTTTCTGGGTATCCATAGGGTCCAGTAAACAGGACCCACTTCCAATGCAAAAAACATACATTTTTCCCAATTTTGTAGTAAAAAATTCCCAATTAGCTACGTTTATCAATTTTTTGAAAAAAAAAAATCACAAGATCATCAAAATCATATTCGGAGGATATCTCTCTCTGATAACGATTTCTCTCTATATTAACCCACATTTTGCTAGATGATTTATATAGAGAGAAAAGAGACAGCGCTATTTTGCCATGAAACCGATATAATTTGTTCAATTACCAGTATTCTAGTGGTCTAGAATTTCTAATATGTTGTTGCGATTTTTCCCAAAATTACATTTTTGTTGAGCATTTTCCCAATTTCATCCCAAGGTCTTTTTCCCAAAAAGTTCAGAAAAATCCCTGCAAGCTTTCTCAAACTAGGAACTGCTCAGAGCAGGATTTGAACCCTAGGCAATTAGAGGCGATATTATCCATAGGTGTGTGCTTTAGACTACTTGTCACCAAGTCCCCTTTAATAGTGGAATGGAGTAATGGTGTTTTACACCCCAGTCAGGATTTGGTCACTTATATCGAGGAGGGCAGTTCTGTGATGGTGGAGGGAGCTAAAGTGCCTAAGAAAACAGCCAACCTTTGGCACGTCAGCTGACAAACTTTTTCACAGTCAGGATTTTGTCACTTATATCAAGGAGGGCAGTTCTGTGATGGTGGAGGAAGCTAAAGTGCCTAAGAAAACAGTCAACCTTTGGCACGTCAGCTGACAAACTTTTTCACATTAGGATGTGCCTGAGTTTGATTAAAACCTAGATGATTAGAGCACTATGATATAATTTTTATACCACTTAGCCACTGAAGCCCCTCTTATAGAAGAGTGTAATGATGTTTTACGCCCCAGTGAAGATTCTTTCACTTACATAGAGGATGTCAATTTTAGGATGGGTGGAGGAAACCAGAGTACCTGGAGAAAGCCATTAACCTTTTGCAAGCAAACTGACAAACTTTCTCACACTATGACCTGTCAGAGCAAGATTCGAACTAAGATGGTCAGAGCCACTGTAGCTGTAATCCAGTGTTTTAGATCAATTGGCCAATGAGACCCCTTGACTTTGATTGTTATGGAACATAGATGGGGATGTAATACCTTTTTATAATTCCTTCCTAACCACTTGGCATCCGTATGTACCGGGGAAGGGGGGGGTTATGTTGATAAGTTATCTAGTCAATGCTATTATCTAGTTAAGGGTAACACACTCATTTAAACTTTGATAGTTTGATCAGAAAAGAATTAAAATATAATTGTCAAATTTGTCATAGATCTAAAAGAATTCAAATTTACCTAAGGAGGGGGGATAAAAAATCCACTTGAAAATTGAAAATGATCTCAAAGAATTCTATTGTGTAAACACAGACAGTCACACACACCATTAGTAACTCAATTGTCGATATGTAACAAAGACTATTTTTAATGATTAATACATTCATTTACTTAGCGCTAACGATATCCAGAGGTGCATTGTATTATGGGTATTAATGATGTTTAAGGATTGCAATAATGATATCGAGAGATGCATTGTGGTATCTATATTAATGTCGATAGTTATTCTTCAAGGAGATGTTAGATTACCCCATTTTTACTATTGTCAAAATAAAAAAAAATCTTTTTCGGTGTTTTTTGTATTAAAAAATAATTTATTATAAGTGTCATTTTAATTGTTACTCTTATAGACCAGAGAACCTTTACTATTGCTTTCAAAATCTAAATTTTTAATTACAATATTAAAAACCTTTTATCAAACCTTAATATCATATCATCTAAAATTGATTTATTGTCAAATTTTTAAATTATATTTACCATTAAATTAAGTTAACACAAATTCAAATTCTCAAAAATAAAACGTGCAAACAAGCTATTGTGTAGAATTTCACTATTTATACAATTGAGATTATTAATGATATGCGATCGTTGATATGGGTGTATACAACACAATACGTTTTCTTTTTATTTTCTCTTACTTAACACATTAGCAAAGATATTGTGTTATCGAGGTTAAATTTTGAAATTGATCGATACACATATTAAGATACTAAAAGTAGTTTGGTAATTGTCAGTGTTAACAAAAGAATCCCTGTTGGTCATTCCTACTGTCATTAGATATTAAGATATGGGGAGATATTTTGATTAAAATAACACGTCCTTTTCAAAATTAAAATTAAAAATTATTCTGCAGCCTATATAAAATTATAATAATGTTGATATGATTTATTTTTAACACGATATTAGAATATATAATGTATTTAGCTCACTTGTCATAAAGGACCAACCAACTATTGTAGGATACATGTGTATTGCCTGTGTCACAAATACAACCAGTGTTGTTTCCTCAAAAGCAGAAGTAGCAACACTGGCAGTGGGCCTTTGTGGCTGAGTTATCTATAGCATGTGCTATAATAATGTTTATATGATTTATTTTTAACATAATATTTGAATATTTAATGTATTTAGCTCACTTGTCATAAAGGACCTACCCTAGGATATGTCATTATATAACTGTGTCACAAATACAGCCAGTTGTTTTTGTTTTCTAACATCATTTGTGAGAAGGTATATGGGTTCAACTGTTGGAACACTTGACTTTATTTCACAGATTAGATCAATCCATAGTTTTTTCTTTCAAAAACAAACATACTAGTCTGTTTCAAATCAAAATAAAAAAAATACAAAGTTAAAAATTAGACTTACTAAGTTAGTGAAATGTGAACTTCAACCAGGGAAGTGAGGCCAGGTGTTCCAGAAGCTGGCACATCATAAGTTTATTGATTGATTGATTTTTCAGTCAAGAATTACTTAATGGTATATCTAGATGTATCTAGTGGCAGTAATTTTGACCTTTGCGGTGCTGAGGCAATAAATAGGGAGGATTATTATTTCTCACACCTGTGACATGGAACTCCCTTGTTATTACCCATGTGGGATTTCCTTGTCTCACCCTAGGGTTGAGACAGGCTACACACTAAATTTCCCGCGTAGTTATACCTGCTCTGGATTTATCGTTCAGAAGACTAAATAAGTTGAAAAAAGTTCCAAAGTCAACCAACAATTTCTCAACGTCACAATCACTTACACACACTTAATTGATGACGTCATAAACATTTTACGTGAGAACGTCAACAAAAATTGACTACGTCATTTTCAGTAGGCACAGATGGTGACATGGAAACTGAACATTTGATGCAATTTTCTGTTTACAAATCATGTTTTATGTTGCAAATGTGTGAGAAAAAGAATCCTACACCAGTAACAGGGTAAGACAGAGATATCTCATACTCGAATGAATATTTTCAAAATATTTCTCTCTAAAGCTTGTTCTGGACAGGAAAATATTCATCCTCATGTGAGATATCTCTGTCTTACCCTGTTACTGGTGTAAGATTCTATTGTAATGCCTACTATGACACTGTTATGAGCATCAGAAGACCCCATGACTTTCATTTCCAAATACTGAGTTTTTGGCAAAAGAACATGACCAGAACTGCTCAGGGTTTGAAATCTGGTCTTCCACATGTGGAGCAAGCACTCTACCTACTGAGCTACCACAAGGGTCATGATGAGCTGACTTTGCATAGCAGTTGTAAGTATTTAAAGACCATAAATGTTAAGTGGTTAAATTTACATTTGCAACTCTCAAAATTTTAGTTTGCTTTTAATCCATACAAAAATGCAAATATTTGCCACTTACAATGTGTATATCCAATTATTGACCACAGCAGTAGCTCAGTTAGTAGAGTGCTCACTTTCTATGTAGGAGGTTGTGTGTTTGAACCCTGACTGGGTCTGATCAATACTGGAAAATAGGTAGTAACTGTTCTTTCCTTTAGAATGAAAGTAACAGGAGCCTTTGGAAGACACCTTAAAACTCAATGCCCCATGTCATGGCAGGCTTTGAGTGCACTGTAAAGGTAAAAATTTTGACCACTTCACCTATAGCTGGTGATATTTCAATATAAATGAAATATTTGTTACTGGATTGTAATGCCTCTGTACATCATCCATAATGAAATGATGTCATTGAGAACCAATCCATTTATGCAAACGTAACAAAAAAATCTGACCAATCAAAATGCTTTTAGCAAATGTAAATTGAATTATTCGATTTTCAGACAAATGTTGTTTCATGCATTGGTCACATGATCAATGTCATTCATAGCTCATTATACATAGAGCAAAACTATTGTAAATATCAAGAATTTGTCTTACACAAAAGATCAGTATATTTTCTTCTTCCAGCTGACACTTAATGAGATTTTGTACAAATTCAAAAGAAATATTTATAATTGAATAACTTGATCACATATATCATGCTGTATATCTTTTGTCCATATTTGTCAAGTGCAATGTGCATTTAATCTGCATTTGTATTTGTGATAGGAATATCAGTAAGATCTAGAAGTCGAGAAATGGTAATTAAGCTTCATAAATCAAGTAAAGTTTACATGTTAACATTTGTATTATGACCTATCTGTTTCTTGTCATTCTTCTCCCTCCTATCACCCGGTATATCTGCGGAGAAACTTTAGTACAAGATGTATACGCAGTCAGAATGTATGGTCTGCTGACGAACTTTACTTACTGAAAAACTTGGGGTTACAAAGTCCATTTTATTCTTGTTTCATTAAATTTTTTGATTTTCAAAAAACAAACAAATAAAAAAACCCCAAAAAACAAAAATTAACAAATGAAAAAAGAAATAAAATATATATTTAATCGTTTCTTTGCTAACAATTTTAGTATTGTATTTGTAAAACAGGAAGTGACATCTCTTTGTAAGGATCTATACCACTTTACAAGGACCAAAAAATTCAAACTACCGTAATATGTATAATTTCTATATATAATAAGTAAAATAATGGTATATATATTGAGGCTATCAGTTGTGAGATAGTGGAGGAAAACAGAGTGCTTTTAGAACACAACATGTTTGTTAAGCAAACTAACATATTATTCCCACTAGCACCTGTCCAAGTCAGATTTTAACCTAGGCAGTAAGACATACTGTGATCTGTAACCACGACCTTTAGATGACTTATTGAACAGAATCTGTTTGTTTAAAGATGAGAATCTTTGCAAAAGCAGTCTTTTATATACTGTTAACATATTTATTTTCTGGTTGTACTAATGTTCGCTTATTTCGCTGTTGTGTGTTTTGCCGAAAATTAATACAAGTGAAACTTATATTATGTTTATTTTGTTATAGTGCATATTTCAAAAATGCGAAAATTTAACTATGCAGATCTGCCCAAATTTCCTATACCATGAAAATAAATTAAATACGTTTACAGTATAGGGATCAAACTGCACAATAAATGTTGTGCAAATATTGACCAATATGCAAACTACCGGTAACTGATGTGGTGTATATTTGTGTTGTGGTCCAGTTCTGAATCCACTGTGATCATTAATTCTGCATTATTGGCATACTTCAAATGAATGAGTTGCATTGAGTAATGGTGTTTGACACCCAAGAACTTTTCACTTATATTGAGACATTGCCAGCTATAGGCAAAGATGCAGAAATTTTGCCTAAGCGTTGCGCTGATGGCACTATACAGCAGGGTTCTTTAGCGTGCCAAGCCCACCGTGACACGGGACCTCGTTTATTTTAAGTTCCCATCCAAAAGAACTGTTACTTTCATTTTGTAATGCTGAGTGCTTGCCAAAAGAACAGTCACTACACACTTTCAAGTCTAGGGTCAGACCCCGCTTGGGATCAAACCCACGACATCCCACTTACGAAGCGAGCACTCTACCAACTGACCTACTGCAGTGGTTTCATACAAATGATATTAAAGCCATATACATGTATAATAATAATCTTGATCAAACTTTACCAAGGCTTGTAAAAAACTATAGCATTTGTCTGTGTCAGAATAGTCAATGCAAACTTTGTAACTTTATGACATTTTCTTGCTAAATACTCAAAGAAGACTAAATGCTGCTTGCATAAGCTGCACTTGTTCCCCCTTCAAATCTAATCGCAGGTCTTGTTGATTCTTGTGAAGTGCATGAAAGGAACAAAGAATTCTCATTGGCTGAATAATTAAATTTTAAAAATTGATTTATTTTTTAAATAATATATGCAAGTTTATTATACCAAACTTTTTTGAAGTTAAAATTTGGTGGTTTTAACAGATATATTTTTTAAAACATTTTAGTGATTAGAATGAAATATCAATTAATCTAAAAACAAACAAAATGGATGTTTACTCGATGATCTTGATTCGTTAAAAAAAATCCCATAAAATATGATTATATTTCAAAATTTAAAAATTCTGTTATCATAATTAATCTTAAATTTTTACTTAAAAAGATTTTTGATTAATATTCTTGGCATACACAAGGTGGCGCTATTGTGGAATTTCCTTTATGCCGACACAATACAGCAAACAGTCTGTTTTACATCATCTTAAAAATCTTATAAAATATGTTGTACAAAGAAAAATAATATTTGTTTTGTATTCGCATTTTATTTTATTTAGAAAAATAGAAAAATGACCATGAAATCATACGACATTAATAGTTTGAATTTTGGTCTTTTGAAATCAACAATAAAAATCCCACAATGCATCTGTTGCATTTGAATTATCAAAGTTGGAGATATGATTGAATATTATTGATATGAACTGAATAAAACAAGACCATAGTCTAGATAAATGGGCTCAATTCAATTTTTTGACAAATCAAGCTCAATTTATCTTTACTATTTCAAATGTCAAAATCAATTTTTAATTATTCCCCAACTTGATCTATTATATTATATTAAATAAATATAATGCATTACTTTACGCAATTGCTATCTTTTTTTTCTTTTTTTAAATTAATATAAATTCATATAAAAAATAATGTAAAATTGGTCCTTTGAACAGTTTGACAAACATTTTGAAATGTTTTATGCACATATTGTGCCTGTTTTTAATGTTTACTGGGGAATTTTATGTTTAATTGTTTTTTTGTCATTTTATTTTTTGGCCATTGGTTGTTAACGCTCCTTTGAAGTTACTCAGAATTTATTGTTATTTATGGAGAAATATTGATAAATTTGATAAAAAAATGATCAGTTTGATCCTATTGTTAGCTAGCTTAGTACAATTAAGATTTCAATACAAATCCATAATTTTTTTCCAAAAGAAATAACAGATTCATCGACTCTGTAATTAAGTTGAATCTGTGATACATTGTAGAATACTTTAGCACACACCTTAATCAAGTCATCTAGACAATTAAATAGGCAACATATTGTTATCAATAAATATCATTGTTGAAATAAATTTGTCTTTTGTATATTACTTTTATGTATAGTAGTATTTTTTAAAACATTTTTAGACATGATTTAGAATTGATTTTTAAGATATTTTTGATATAAAAAATATACAGAGAGAAAAATTAATGGATATTCATTTTAAAATCCTGATTTTTTAGGGCTGTTTGCAGCGAAAATACCAAACACTTTCGGTTATTCGAGGTTAAGTTGTTCAAACCCATTTTTGTTTTTTATTACGCCTTTTAGCAAGATATTAAATTTTTCACTGCATACCATCCAGAATTGCTTGATTGATTGAATTGGGTTTTATATTTCACTTATATCATGATGTCACCAGGTGAAAAAATCTTGACCTTTGCAATGCACTCAGGACAATGTGCAGGGAGGGTTCTTTAGCATGTCATACCTTACATAACACAGGCATTTTGATTTAATGTCTCCCTCAGAAAGACCATATGACACAATGCACTCAGGGCAGTGTGCAGGGAGGGTTCTTTAGCATGTCATGCCGGCGTTGGGATTTAAGGTCTCCCTCAGAAAGACCATATGACTAATATCTTATTGCAGAGTGCTTTGTGAAAGAAGTCAAAACCTTTAACAAGCCTTTGTCAGACCCGGTCATGGTTCAAACCCTGACATCTCAAATACCATCCTAGAAGGGTTGCTTTATTACACTAAAATGGGCTATAGCTAAGCACTGGCCTGAGGAGTCTACAGACTACATACAAACTTCAACTATTTAATACATTTAAATAACAGGCCCCAGTTTCACAATCATTCCTGAACTAAGATTTTCCTTATCTTTATTCTGTCAAATTTTAATCTTAATTTTATGAATTATTAGGCTATTAAGAAACTTGAGGAAGGAGCCAATTGACTTATTGTTGGCCATGCCTTTTATGCTCCAACACTGGCTACCATCACGGTACCAAAGCAGCACCATGGCAACTTATGACCTTCTAGTGACAGTGACGTCATTAAATATCACAATTCAGGCTGCGTTTTCATTCTTTTTACTGTATTTCAAGCATGCTGGGGCTTTGTCAGAACATTGTGGGCGGGGCTGACAATCCGTCAATTTTAAGATCTCTTCAAGCTTATAACATTTGCATTTAGCTTTCATCAAAAATGGGCATCTATTGTTCTAACACAGATTCCCAAAATTTGCTAAATTTAAGTTAAGGAAAATCTTTGTGAAACTGTGGCCAGGCCTCGATTTCATGATTATTCATTCCTTAGCTAAAATTTTCCTTAACTTAAATCTTGCAAAATTTCAAATCTTTATAATTTTGTTAATTTTAAAGATATTACGGAATTTAAGGTGTCATTTTTAAGATCACTTCTATATTAAAAATTTGACAAAAATATTTACCAGTAGTTCCTAAAAGAAATTACAAACACTGCTAGATTTAAGTTAGGAAAAATCTTAGCTAAGGAATGATTGTGAAACTGTGGCCAGGAGAGTTGTTATGTGGAGTTACATAACTTTTTATTTAAACTTGTGATTTAAATCTACAGTATAATATTAAACTATCACACAAAGATAAGTCAGCGTTTTTATTACATTAGTATATTATGATATCAGAACATAGAAAATAGAAAATTTTGTAAAATGAGAGAATATACAATAAATTATGTTGTTAGAATATAAAGAATTTTATCAGAATAACGGGAATATTGAGTTACAAGGTTTTTAAATATTATGTCAAAAATAGTCTCCTATTTCTACAGATAGATGAAAAACAAAATGTGTTGTCTTCTACACATGTTCAACAGATAGTATTGTTTTCAATTGTGCAAATTTCATTAATTCAATATGGGGCTGGAAAGGGGAACACTTACAGGACATTAATTTTGAATAAAATATAATATATTTATATATATTAAAATTTATTAAAAGTGCATAGGCAGTTACATAGCAAGTTAAAGAAGTTGAATTAATCTACCTTCGTTCACAAATGTAAGGGTTTTTATAGGGAACGCTTAAAGGACATTTATTTTGAATCAAATTTTGTGAGACCTCAATTTTGAATCGCAGGGTTTATTTTTTTTAACTTTTAACTTTTAATTTTGCATAGCCATTTAAAGAAGTTGAATTAATTTTACTCATGTATCATTAAAAAATGTAAGGGATTTTATCCTTCTAAAGGTTTTACATTTTACTGAAGTAACAGAAGGGAGAAAACACCTGAAAAAACCACTTCCTCACCCAGTGCCTGACTGAGGACCGAACCCGGGTGAAAAGCAAGCATTCTACCACAAGGCTAAAAGATCTGGACCAGAAAGTCTGGTAGTAAATCCCTCTATTATACCTTCTATTAATATACAACGAAACACCACGACTAGCTTAGCCCCGCTACACTGGAGAGTAAAAATTGTGAGTTTGCAAGGTATCAAATATGTGACTCTTGCTGTAGGAATTGAACACATGACTTCATGACCAGACAATCTTTGTTATTGACCATCAATGTTTGATTTAAAACCGCTAATATCATATCCATACTATTGAAAGCACTGTGTTTGAGACAAAAAATAATGAAAAATTTACATAAAAAATCTAATTTACTTAAATAAAATTAAGTATTTTTTCACTTTCTTGAGCCTAATTATGTTAGAAAATAGCTATAGTGTTTATCAACAAATAAGCAGTGTTGTAGTTGACATTGTTGCTACAGACAGTGTTGTTATTGTTGGCATTCAGGGTTTCAGATTGAAGGTCTGGGACCTTTTGCCTTTGTTTTTGGCAGGTCCCACATAAAATTGTGAAAGCCCATTATCCATGTGCAATAATTTTATCAGAATAATCTGAAATTTAGCTCTTTGTTATTATAAATGACAGGTCCACTGGACTTTTTCTGTTAAAATAGAGTCCCAATGTAAAATCAAAAGGCCTCAGACCTTGGACTCTGGGAATTTTGAACCCCTATTACTATTGTGACAGTAAATAAATCATGATTTACATAGAAAGTCCAGTACATGGTATTTTTCATTTACTTAAGCCTAGTAATTAACATGGGAAAGAGCTGTTTTACTATTAGCAGTAATGTGGTTGACAGTGTTGTCATTTACTGTTGTCATTGATGATGCCATTGTTGTCATTGGAAATGTTGTCATTGACAGTGTTGTCATATATTGTTGTCATTAGTAGTGTTGTCATTGATGATGTCATTGTTGTCATTGGAAATGTTGTCATTGACAGTGTTGCCATTTATTTTTATCATTAACAGTGTCGCCATTGATGATGCTATTGTTGTCTTTGGTGACATTGTCATTTGAAATGTTGTCATTTACATGTTGTCAAAAAATAAAGTGATTAAGATTAAGTGGTAAGTTAATAAAGTGTCATTGTTTTATGTATTTCAACGGTCTCAATGTACAGTTGATCTTTACTATATTAAGCTCTTACTGACCCTTAAGTCAAATGGTCATAAGCATTGCTTTACTGACCCTTGCGTCAAAGTGTAATAAGTATCCTTCTACTGACCCTCAAGTTAAATTGCATTAAGTACCCTTCTGCTGTCCCCCAAGTCAAACCCTCTGCTGACCCTCAAGTCAAAACCCTCTACTGACCCTCAAGTCAAAGTGCATTAAGTACCTACTCTATGGACCCTCAAGTCAAACCCTCTGCTGCCCCTCAAGTCAAAACTCTCTACTGACCCTCAAGTCAAAGTGCATTAAGTACCTACTCTATGGACCCTCAAGTCAAACCCTCTGCTGCCCCTCAAGTCAAAACTCTCTTCTGAACCTCAAGTCAAAGTGCACTAAGTGTCCCCTCTACTGACCCTCAAGTCAAACCCTTTGCTACCCCTCCAAGTTAAAACCCTTGACTGTACCTTATGTTAAACCTTCTACTGGCCCTCAAGTCAAAGTGCATTAAGTACCTACTCTACTGTCCCTCAAGTCCAATCCTGAATTGACCCTCAAGTCTAACCCTCTGCTGCCCCTAAAGTCAAACCTTCTACTGGCCCTCGAGTCAAACCTTCTATTGGCCCCAGAGTCAAACCCTCCTCTGACCCTCAAGTCAAAGTGCATTTAGTACTTACTCTACTGTCCCTCAAGTTAAACCCTGAACTGGCGCTCAAGTCTAACCCTCTGCTGACCCTCAAGTCAAGCCTTCTTCTGACCCTCAAGTCAGAGTGCATGAAGTACCTTCTCTACTGACCCTCAAATCAAACACTCTGCTGCCCCTCAAGTCAAACCCTCTGTTGCCCCTCAAGTCAAACCCTCTTCTGACCCTCAAGTCAAAGTGCATTAAGTACCCCCCGTATTGACCCTCAAGTCAAAGTCTGTAACAGAAGTCAGGAGAACACACTTTATTTTAATGTTCAGTGTGATATTGTTAAGTTTTATCAAATTAATTTCAATCTAATGCCACTATTATCAGTAGCAATCCTTTATTAAGCTGATTCATTTCTGTAGGTACAACTAGTGTAATCTCCGACTTCCTACTCTATCATTTCACAGCTTTTGTTATAACTTACATGTTTATCTAAAAAGTTTAGATCTTCGACTCAAACACAGAATTAGAAACATCACTTTGTACACATTGGACATAATGAATAATCAAATACACAATATTTTATATAAGAATAGACCTAGTGATAAGACTTACACTGAGGTATAGTACTTGGTATTGTACTATAAAGTCAGGACCCAGTTTCAAAATCATTCCTTAGCTAAGATTTTTCTTAACATAAATCTTGCAAAATTTCAAATCTTTATTCAAGATATTGGGGAATTCAAGGTGTCATTTTTAAGATCACTTCTAGATTAAAACATTTGCATTTAGTTTTGACAAAAATATTCACCAGTTCCAAGAATGGATTACCAAATTTGCTCAATTTAAGTTAAGAAAAATCTTACCTAAGGAATGAATGTGAAACTGGGGTCAGGACCCAGTTGTTTGGCTTGATTAGTTTAATCAGTGATTAGATGAAAATTAAAAAATATGATTAAAATCAAAATATCACTATTGAATTGGTATTTTTATTTCAATGTGCTTAAGTTCGATGAAATTTTTAGTCATATTTTCGACATTTAAGTTCACAATATATCTGAAATTATGCAAAATTCAAATTTTGACTAATAAATTGATTAAACTAATCAAGCTTCCAACAACTGAACCCAGATATACTAACACTGGCTGTATACACAGAATTAAAGTACATCTGGTGGCTGCAAAGTGGTCCAAGCGTTAGACTGCAACCCTAGGCATCTTACTATCATGGGTTTGAGCTTAGTTAACTATGTGTGAGAAGAGTTTCTATTTGTGGGTCTTGGCCAAATGGTCCAAAGCGCACCATTATGAATCATAGCACCTCTCACTGCAAAGGTTCGAATTCCAAATAACAGATCTTAGTGTGTGAAAGTTGTTTGTTTGGCTTTCCAAAGGTCAGTGATTTTCTCTTACCACTCATGTTTCCTCTACCAACCATGAACTGAGTGAAAGAATCTTGACTAAGACTTTAAACTTCATTACTCCACTGTTTGGTTTGGTTTCTGTATAATTGCAATGTTAATTTGTGATTGGTATTATTGGCTAGTGTATTACACTCTAAACAATTGGTATAGGTGCATAATGTAGAATTCAGTAATACATGATCTTGTCTACAGATTAATGCTTAAGAATTTAAAAAGATAAAGCTGCATTGCAAAATGCTGGGAAAATTGCTGATGCACCAGTTCAAAAATGTTACAAACTAACTATCAAACAACCAACCAACCAATGAACTCACAAATAAACCAATGAACTTACAAACTACAAACCATCAACCTGCAAACCAACCAAACTTTTCTCAAACCAAACTACAAACCAAACAATCAATCAGTCCACCAATACACTAACTAATCTGTTTGTTTTCTTTCCTGTTGTGTTTAATTTAATTAAAAATAATTGACAAAAAATTAAAATAAAATGGTTTGAACATTTTTCACATGAATTGATAAACTATTACTAGACCTAATACTTAAGGTTTTGCTTCTCATACATAGATTACGTCTTCTCTCTGTTACTGAATTATATACTGCCTGTGAACTCCCAACTTTGGTAATCAAATAGTTTACATATTGTAAAGAAGAACCTATATATTATACTTCAGTTACAAATTTAGTGCACATGTAAACAACACTCTAAAGACAGTTTTGTAATTTCTATAAAAAAATGTTGAATTTTATGAGGTATAAAATATCTTCTCTCAGAATTAGTTTAAGGGGACATAATTTTCATAAAAACATCAGTTTCTCATAGAAAGAGAAAAAAGCTCCAAATGTCCTAATTTGAAATGACCCCTATCTGTTTCTGACAAATTTTCAGAATTTCTAAACAATTTTATTCCGAACTATTAAGAATTTGATTTGTTTATAAGTGCATAATTATATAGCCAGTTCAGTGACCCTCTCTTCTGGGTAATTGACATATTTAGTTTATTACCACCCAGAATTTTATTGTTTTTCCAAAGTAAGTTTGGAATTGGGTTTTAATGTTCAAGTCACAGTATATAGGACAAATAGATAAGAAAATACTTACATTATAAGAAATATCAGAAATATGATACAAACTGAAAGGGGAGATAATCCTTGTCAGAATAGACAACCTTTGTAAATCAATTACTCGATCTTGATAGCTATGGCAGACATTTGAAATAAAAATAAAATACATCAAGAAAAAACTGAAACAATTCATATACACATCTGTCACTTAATATTACAGAGAAGAAAAAAGTACAGTATGAATTTCTCCGATTCTTGACTCACTGTAAGGGGAGGTAATTCTTAACAGGGGAGGTAATTAGTATAAATCAAAGTTGAAGAATCTGATAGCCAGACAAACACCTGAAAAAGAAATAAATAAATCAAAAATAATTTTTTTTCGTCTACAATTCTGTCACTTAATATATGAAAGAGAAGAAAAATTGGAGTATGAATTTCAGTTATATTTGAATTGTGTTTATATATGTAGACCTTGACAAAGGTTTTATGTGTTAAACAGGCTTCTATCATTTTTTGGTGCAAAACCATCAAATGTTTTAATTGAATTTTCTAAACGTTAGATAAAATAGTTGATAAGACTTGTGAGATAGACTGTAGGATTACAGTGAACCTTTGTATGATAAGTACCATGACTTAATTGTCAGGGAAAATACAAACCCAAGTTGCCATTCCGTTAGTTATATAATGATTCTATCTACTTATAACGATTCTATCTACTTATTCCGTCATACTTTAGCTTGTTTATTTGTTGTTTTATTTATCTATTTAATTAATTCGGATCTGTTTGCGATTTCCATTTAGCAGACGGAGGATGCTTGAGGATTATTGTTTATTTATTTTACAAGAATTGAATACAAGTACTTAGAAAAAACAGTTGTGAGTAGTAAACTCATTGATAAAGAACCGCCTTATTGTAAATTGTGATTATTTCCCCTACACTTATGATGAACGTGCCGAAACACATAATAGACCTAGACTTTGTGAAGTCTAGGTGTGGTCTCGAAGGAAATTTTGGATATACAGTAAAACCTAATTAAAATACCCTCATTAATTTTGCTAACTTGGTTATCACCATAATATTTTGAAGTTTCGAAGCCATTTCTTTATGTTTTACTTTAAAAGCCTCTCTCGATTTTTCATGAAAATCCATCATAATGCAAAAATTGAAAAACAAATGATGATAAATGTAGGTTTTACTGATATTTGGCAACAAAGCATTTACTGTTCGCTTGGTAGGTGTAGGATTTTGTAGAGTAATGGAATTTTATGCCCCATTCAAGATTCTTTCACTTATATTGATGTTGTTAGTTCAAGGATGGTGGAGATAACCAGAGTGGCCTGAGAAAACCGACTTTTGGCATGCAAATTGAAATGGGACTTGAACCTAAGCTGTGAGAGATGATGTTACCAGTAAGCACACACTTTTGACCCTCAGCACCTGTGGTTCTTGGGAATGTAGAGGGATTTTGTACCCCATCTGTAACCCTGTCTACTGATTTACAGCTGCCTTAAAGGGTTTTTATTTTGCTGATGATGATGATATCATTAGGTAAAGATAGAGTATTTATAATGTTAATAGAAAAATTTAGAATATTAAAGTATATATACTTTATAACTGCATTTAAACACAATTTTAAAATTTACAGTAAAATTTTCATCCACTAAAATGTTATATTAGAATCTCAAAAAGATAAAAGAAGGGAAAAAAGAACAAAAAATGGAATGTCTTTTTCAAAATATTGTACATGTAATTAGAGAGTATTGTTAGATTTTTTTAATTTACACCTGAATTCTACTTGGTATGCTTATCTTAAATTAGTCGACTTTTTTACGGGTATTTTAAGGCATATACAGTCTTGTACTAATTGAAATTGTTACTGACTTTCATTGTTATTGTGAGTGATTTAAGAACACGGTGTCACTAAACTTGTGACACAAACAATGGTATTATTTCATTAAGGTACACTATTACCAGCGTTTTATCATATATAGTGTCAAGTATCCTGTGTCTCTACTTTTGAATTAGTACGGTTTATTTATAACCCATTAATGGGTGCAATTACGATAAGAGCCCAAAGAAATGCTACATGTAATGTGATCATATTTCAATGTCGGTCTTCAAAAAAATATCCTGGTACCGCTCTTTTTCTTTTTGCTCAATTATACTCAAAATATCCATTGTCCTTTTAATCTTTTTTGTACTCATGTAATGCAGTACAAGTACAATAGACAAAGCTAATTTAACCTAAGAAATTATAAAAATTTGTCATTACAATGCCAAAATGCCAAAATAAGCCAAGTGATAGATCTATAAAGACGATCTTCGTCTCTTGAACTGTAAGTAGATATCAATGTGACATTCGTCCTTCGTAAGACTAATTCTCTTGTGTAGGTGTGGTGACAGTCGTTCAATTGTCTCAAATTTAAATTTGATTGGCTTTCTTAAATCCTTTGTAAATACCCGCAGAACAATTATAATTGTTCCATTTCAATATTTTCAGGACTCTTATTTTGAATGAGTCCTTAAAATGTCAATATTTAGTAAAAAGAAACTTTTGATGTTAAAACCCGTTACTATGACAACACATAGGTAATTGATAATAAAAACTACTTTAAAAGAATGAACTTTCCATCTTGTGTGAAAATTATACCCATAAAACAAACATTTCTTCTAATTAAATTTTTCTACTTTCATCTTTTGAGATATCGGGGCTAAGATAATACCCCCCAACTAGTGAAACAAGTAAAGCCGATCTGATTGTCACCGAATATGTGATCAGATTGTCCCTCACTGTTCGTGCCTGTCTCATTTTCTGTGACTATCACATGACAAGCCAATGGATTCAGCCACTAAACAATGCATGTAAATTCCAATTTAAATCCTGTTGTTACACTTGTATATGAAAAATATTTCAAAGTTGTCATATCAGTGGTATTGTCATTCCACAACTTTTAAGTTACAAAAAGTTTACCAGGTATTAAATTTTGTTCATTTAAGTTAAAAACACAAATTTTTTGTTTTAAATATTTCTGAACCTATTATCAAGTTATTGGTCAAACTGAAACATTTTGGATTGAACTTTCCTTGTATGCCCGGGACCTGTGGCATTAGTAGTCTGAAGTGTAGGCCTAGAAATCACAGTGCCTCTCACCACCTAGCCTCTAACACCACTTTGGCAGGTTTTAAGAGTGAAAAAGTTTGTCAGTTAGATTCCAGAATATCAGTGTTCTCCAGAGACTCTGAATTCCTTCACTCTTACTGAACTGACCATCTTGATATAAGTGATAGAATCATGACTGGGATGTAAAACACCATTAACCCACTCCACTCCATTCCTGACAGCTTTTATTCAAACATTATTTCTGAATATGTCAGTTTTATGGACCCATTATGATTGAAATAAAGATTTGTCAGACTTTATAAACCTTGTATTACTTCTAAAATATGCTATGGAAGAGAAATTAGGCAAAAGAATGAAAATATGCTAGGGGAGATAACTCATGCAAAAGATAATGGTAAGTGAAAAGGGAGACAACCCAGGCAAAACAAAAAAATGAGATGAATGAAGAATATATATTGTAGTAATTACATGCCAACATAAATACATTGGTGTAAAAAAGCTAAAATATGTTAGATTGTTGAGTGACAGTAACAGGTTAGTGTTGAGTTAATGGGCTCTGTGACACATTAACATAAGTAAAGTCTTATCATAATGTCTCATGTGGAAACACATCACAATGTGGATTTGTCTTCTGTACTGACAGCGCATCAACTAGCACAAATATTTAGATAATTTGACATTAGAATGATAGAAAATCACAGATTACCATAACACAGAATTCCCGAGGAGACCTTATCAAAAAAGATTTTTTTTCTCACAGTTTTCATTTTAGATTGTTTTATGATGAAATGTTTATTTGGTGCCTCAGTGTATTCAAAACTTTAAATACATTGACTGAGGCACCAGCTTCAGAAAAGTCTGTTGTATAATGAAGAAATGATGCCAATTAAAGATGCACACATTTTAAAACTTTTTCTTGGGTTCTGATAATTTTTTGGGAATAATAGAAATTAATTGAGAAAAAGCCAATAATTTTTGTTTTTGTTTAAATAGGGTTTTTATATTAAACAAGACATGAGAAGTATCTACAAATTTAATGTTCAATATGAATTGATTCTTATATTTATTTTAGCTGTCTACCCGATAGTATCAGATAAATGAATAATGATATAAATAAAGTGGTTTTGTCATAATCAGATACCAGAACATAGATTTTAAGGACCTGTCCCATGGATAAAGTGACTTAAATTTCTAAATGCTTGGTAAAGATTTGTGTCTCAGTTCTGACCTGTTCAGGATTTGAACTCACAAATTCTCATGAATGAATCAAGCACCCTTGAGTTGCAAAGTGGTCAGAATGAGGGGCCTCAGTGGCCAAGTGGTCTAAAGTCCAAACTTTCAGATCACAGCACCTTTAACTACCTATAGGTTAAAATCCCACTTAGGACACTGATCACAGTGCCGGAAAGTTTGTCAGTTTGCTTCCTGAAGACTGATGATCTTCCTGTTCTGTCACCATCATGTTCAAACTTGACTGTCTCAATATAAGTGAAAAAATCCTGACTGGAGAGTACAATGTCATTACTCCACTCCACATTTTATTGAAAAAGAGATAAGGGAGATAATCCCAGTCACTGGATGTAACAATGTGAATTGTGATTAAACTGTACAAATAATTTTGAAAGGTATTATTCTAAAGTACATCAGCACTGTGAAATTCTTCTGATAGAGGATAGATATATAATTATTGTAATTAAAAATTTGAATCAACATGATTTTTATAAAGAAAATTTTGATGAAAAATTAGGATAATGTATTCATTGATAAAGTTAATTAAATCTGAAAATACATAATTCATAATTTATAACAATAGTTTGATATAATTAACTGATTACTATCTAGTAATAATCTAAAATGAAAGGAGTAGTTATGGTTTATTGCTTCTAATGCATACTGAATTTAAATTCTTGACTGGTTAGAGAACATTCCTTGCCAAACGCTGGTGGTTTTCTCTGGGTACTCTGGTTTTCTCTGTCATCCTTGATTTGATGGCCTTGATATAAGAGAAAGAATCAAAAGTCCATTACTCTACTCCAGTCTTCTCTACTCTTTCACGAGGGAGAGACTGTTTGTATGAGACAACTTTGTTAGCAATATCTAGCTAGAGGTCACACAGCTTTTCTACAGGCAAAAACTTCTATAAAATTATTTCACCCTTTTCTTTGAATTAATATAACATCATGACATCATTATGACATTATTAATTAGGCAAACTAAGACTCACTTTACTCGACAAGGCCATTACAGTTACATTTTATCCACAAGATATGGCTGTGTAAAAGGGAGGAAGGATATGTCTGAAAAAATCCACTTCCTCACCAAGTGCCCCGGCTGGGGATGGAACCCGACCCGAGTGAAAAGCTATTATTTAGCCACAAGGCTATAAGATCCAGACAAGAGAGTCTGGCAGTAAATCACTCTATTATATCTACCAAATACAACATTACAATACAAGAACTTAAGTCAGCCCAGCTACAGCTGATAAAGAAAGAAAACTTTTATTTGTGGCACCATTGGCACCATATCATACCTACTCCTTTAGTAAGGGAGAGAAGGTAGTTTTGATATCCAGGGATAATTTAAATGCAAATTAAATTGATGAACTCTGTTATTCCTGACTTCTTAGGACTTTTGTGGATGACAAACTTATTCAAAAAAAGAACAAAAGAAAAGGCAGAAAGATAAAAAAGAATAAAAGAAAACGCAAAGAAGTATTGAAAAATTGCACATTAGTGTATATTAATGGATTGATTACTGTCTGGTTCACAAACAGCACCCATTGTGACCACAAAAAATGTGAAATTTTCTTTTGTAAAAAAATAATGTAGAAATGTAGTTTTAAAAAAATCTTCAAATACCGTGGAATTTCTTTTATGGCAAAAAAGTTATAAAAACATAAAAGAGTGGAATAAAAAATGAAAGATTTTGGTATAGAAAATACAAAAAAATGAATAAAACTTAATATGGATTTATTTTCAATACTATTTCATCTATTTTAAATTTTTCTCATTTTGATTGAGAGAAACCCAGCTGCAGAAATAACTTAAAAAGAGTCTATATAATTATATGTAAATGCATTCGGTATTGACATGGAATTTGTAATGAGTATCTATAGCTGTAGTATAAAAGATTGTCCTCCACAACCCCCTGTTTGTCGGTATTTTGTTTTAGTAGTGGATTGAACTTTGATTTCCTCATCAAAAACCTTCATATCTCGAAACAATATTGATACAAAAGTCGACAGAAGAATATAAAACTTTGAAAATTTTTATCAGCTGCATATGGAGGGGGCACCTCGTCAGCTTGCTCTAAACAATATTGATACAAAAGTCCACAGAAGAATATAAAATTTCAAAATTTTCATCAGCTGTGTAGGGAGGGGGCACCTAGTCAGCTAATGACTGTATTAAAACAGCTCGACCAGGAGTTTGGGAGTTATTATATCAAAAATTTTGGTTTATTGTTCTAGCATGTGTGGTCCGTAAAGTTAACTGTTTTGTATAGAGGATGATAACGATAATTCATCAGGGTCACCGGAGTGTTTTATGTATCGCGCATTATCAAATATTTCCCATTGCATCCCGTGAAATTTAATCTACACTTGTACAAAAATATTTGAAATAGTTGATAATTCTTAATAGTATTGAAATAAAAACTTTTAATTAATCTTATTTTGTTTTATTTTTCCAATGTGAAAATTCTCCATTATCATAAAATTTGATTAAATGGGTGGAAAAAACAATTAGGAGTCCTGAGAAACATTTAAATAAATGATACTAACTGATAAGTTTGTTTTTGAAAGTTAGTTGTTTGAACTAAATTCAATTTTCTTGTAATTCTCGAAAAATAAGTTTTAAGATTTTTCCATATTTGATTACTTGGTAAACAATTATAGTACTATGCTAAGTGGTGTATTAGAGTTTCATCAAGTTTTAAGTTTTTGTTGATAAGAAAGTGATTTGAAAATACTTAAAATAACTAACCATGTTGAAAAATAACTAACCATAATGAAAAATTTACAAGACCTTGAATTAAGGTCATTTAGCACATTTTTTAAGTATAATGTAATATTTAAAACCATGGAGACTGCATTCTATGGAAGAGCAAGTGTTCCCCGACTTTTATGTGACATTCATGATTATGTCCATGTCTTGATTTAGAATAAGTATTCTCCTATCTGAGTCAAATAAACTGGAGTCATGGAGTTTTGTGTCTCAGTCAAGAGTCTTTCATTTTTCATCAAGATGGACAGTTCAGGGATAGTGTAGGAAATCAGAGTACCTGGAGAAAACCACTGACCTTCAGAAAGTGAACTGACAAACTTTTTTAAGACAATTGGATCTGTGCCAAATAGAATTTGAACTAGG